>JARWLC010000003.1:147127917-147727917 GCA_033318265.1 Phyllotis vaccarum | reverse complement strand
GAAGTGTGACACCATACCTGGCTGACGTTTGTACATTTTTAAAAATACATACATATATGCTAACTTGCCCATTTACTCAAAAGGCACCTTCATATTCAACATAGTTTAAAATTGTTTGTGGTTTTGTTGTTTGCTTGTTTGTTTTGTTTTGGGCTTTTTGAAACAGGGTTTCCTCTGTGTAGCCTGGGCTGTCTTGGAACTCATTTTGTAGACCAGGAAGGCCTAGAATGCACACAAATCTACCAAAATTGCATGTCTTTATAAATGAAAACCCATTTCTATGTTCATCGGTTTGAAACTGGTTTTTAACACATCAAATTCATGTTTACATTGTTCAGCTTTTATTGTAAGTATTTCTTTACTCATCAAAAGAAGTATACTTGGCTGATGTAACTGGTAAACTGGACAAAAATGAGCAAGACCATACCATTTATCTCAATAAAATGTGATGAATTCGAGTGAATCTTTTTCATTAAGATTAATAATAGTGTTATTCATTAGATGCAATTTCTAATCTATTGATTCTTGTTTTAAATGAATTGAATACACTTTCGTGGAGTTTGGGTTTCTATTTGTTAAAAGTACTTTGTAGTTGAACATATTTCTGTCTTTTGTAATTGTAGTAATGGTCTCATCTGAAAGTTCGTGGTAGAGTGTGAGAAAGTAGTAATTCAGAAGTACAAATTAATCTCATTTTAAAGGGTGAAAATTTTGTTCATTTTCATTATTCAGATTGTGTTTGTTTTTTTTAGGCAGATGTTACTGTTTCTAATATAGCTATCCTAGTTACTGAGGAGAATTTCCTACCTATGGAAGTGTTGCTTTTATAGACATTGCTTTTCCCTGTTTTACTTATTTTTACTAAGTGTTTCATCAAAATATATTAAACTCTATTTTCCACTAATGCCAGTGCTTCTAAGAGTCCATAAGATTGTATCTTTTAAAGACATGGTGAGTGGGAAAATGAAGGAGATTTATATTTAATATATTCAAAGTGGTGAATACTAACCCTTAGCCTACACTGTTACATTGCCATTGTTACTTAGTGTAAAGTTTATTAAAATCAAACCATGTGTATTGCATTTGAGTGTAATGGCTATGATTTGCTGGCTAGTTTTATGTATTTATGTGCATGATCATCACAGTGCATCAGTGCTGCTGCCCCTAATTATGATCCCAGAAAATATAATTCAGCATGTTGCTACCAGCATGAAATGGGGCTTTAAGAGCATATGCCATTTATTCTTGCTCTTTTGCTTTCTTCTTGTGATGTTATTTAAATAACAACAAAGCTCATTTCATGAGTTATCCTTCTTATGTCAAAGAAAACAAATCTATTCAGTCAGATTCACTAATAAGTAAAATTAAGACTAATTTTACTAGTCTTAAAGTCTAATCTTTTTAGGACTATAAAGCCAGAAGTATGTTTATAAGAGTTTTCCCAGTAGATGCCTAACAACGGACTAAGACAGCACTATTGTTTCAAACTAGTTTGTCATTCTCAGAAAACATGTATTAGACTGTGCTTTTCAAATGTGTTTCATGTTGGCATGGTAGATTAGGAACTTTTCAGAATTAAGTATGCAATATGGCAGTATCTTTTGTTCTCGACACTGTTAAGGAAAAACGTTGCAATTCCTAGTGTTGGTAATTTAAACAAGGTAAAGTGGTATGTAGATATTGATGGAAATATGAGATGGAAATAAAGCTTGGGTTAGAATTCAGTTTTAGAACACTTGTCCAACATTTTTTTACCCCAGCTTTGATCCTCACCTCAACAAGAGAAATCAAAGATCAAAATAAAGGATATTAATGAAATTAAACTTTGTAAATATGATTTACTTAAAGCAAGTTTGACCTTCATTTGTTTCATTAGATAAATTTTTTTCATATAGGATAACATTGTAAAAGGTTCAAATGTTTAAAAAATGTACGAGCTGGGTACATCATCTCATTTTTTACTACTGCTCTCTAAATTTTCTAGGCTTTGGGAAACCTCATTTTAATATAATAACCTGGGTGAAAGAACTGCATAAAACTTTGTGTCTATAAATACTGAACACCTCATTAAAAAGTAATTTTAATTTTCGAGAGTTGGTATGGGGAGGAAGTAACTTCTATATTGCTGCTTACTAGGAGCTTTTTGCTTAGAATTGTACTCATTTTATCAGCTCTTTGGTTTTAAGGGTTCTTTGAGTTCCTGCTATTTATTCGTTCATTTTCATTTCATGTGGGAGAAGGCTCATGGGCGCCGTATATAGGGAGGAGCCCACAGAAGCCAGAAGTGGTCATGAGAGACCTTGGAATTGAACTTGCAGGTGGTGTGAGTTACTATGTGTACAGAGAATTGAACGTCAGTTCTCAGTAAGATCCTGACCCATAGCTGCTTCTGCAGTGTGGTATCTAGTCATTTACATATGAATTTAATTGTTGGCATACGTATTAGTCTACTGGCTATACATATAGATCCTCTATCAACAAAGATTTTCTTCTACTCTGTAGGCTTTTCACTAAATTATCCCCTCTTTTGAACCTCAACTTTGTAATGAAATTCTGTATTTTAATTCTTGCCATCAGTTCCTGAGTATTTGGGCTATATGCTTGTGTGCACGTGCACAGGATTTAAGAGAAAACAAATAGGTTATACTATCCATATTATCCAGGTTGTGGAAGGTCTGTCAAGCTCACCTGCAGTGTAGTTATGAGCTGAATAGTGGACTGAATGCAAATGCTGGCATCCTTTACCTCAACCATTCAGGCCAGGCTAGATTATTTGATTGCTCATCTCTGAGTCTTTTAAAGAATGTGTTTGCCAGTACCTATCTTGAAGAGTTTTTTCTGTTTCTTGTAAGAATTTTGGAGTTTGGGTCTTATACTAATTTTTTAAAGTAAGATAAAAGTTTCTATCCTCTAAGTGTAGATATGCAGTTAAGCAATGCCTGCTTGTAGAACCGTGTGCTACTGTCTGCTCAAGTTTCTTTAATTTTCTGTGATCTCTTTGATTTATGTAACTTCCAGAATTTTTTTCCTATTACTGTGGAGAATTGACATCTTCACAACACTAATTCTAGCAATTCAAAAGCATGGGAGGTCTTCCATCTTGTGTTGTCTTTAACAGTTTTCTTAAACCTTTATAAAGTTTTTATCTTTATTGTTTAGGTTTATTCCAATAGGATTTTGTTGTTGAAGATGATTTTCAAAACATGTGTCTCTGTGGGCTTATGTACAGAAGTGTAGTTATCTGTAGAGGTCAGAGTGGTCAGACAGCCTAGAGCTGGAGGTAAAGATAGTTGTTTGCCATCTGAAAGAGGCAGGTGCATCTCTGAGTTTGAGAACTTGTGTGCTTTGCAAAAGCAGCAAATGCTCTTTTTATTTATGAATTTTTTATTCATTGAACATACCAACCACAGATCTCATCCCTCCTCCCACTCTCACCTAACCCAGCCCCCATCCTCACCTCCAAGAAGCTAAGCCTTCAGATGGGGAGTCAATTGAGGCAGGACCCAGCCTCTTCCCCTCCATCAAGGCTGAGCAAGTTGTCTCACCATAGGTAATGAGTTTGAAAGAGCCACCTCATGATCCTGATTCCACTGCCAGGGACCACTTAAACAAAACAAGCTACATAAGTGTCTCCCATATGCAGAGGATCTAGTCTGGTCTCATGCAGGCTCCATAGCTGTTGGTCAAAATTCATGAGCTCCCAGTAACTTGGCTCAGTTTTCTCTGTAGATTTTCCCCTCATGATCTTGATGCCCCTTGCTCATATAATCTCTCTTTATCTCTTAAGATAGACTCCCCAATCTTGGTGCTTGGCTGTAGATCTCTCTATCTGCTTCCATCAGTTACTGTGTGAAGGCTCAATGATGATAGAGTATTCAGCAATCTTATTTCCAAGGTAGGCTAGTTCAGGAGACCTTTCCACTATTGCTAGTTGTGGAAGCTGGAGTCATCCTTGTGGATTTCTGGGAACTTACATAGCATCGGGTTTCTCCCTAATCTCCAACTATTGAGATATCTCTTTCATTGCTCTCCCTGTCTGTGTTCTGGCTTGACCATACCGTTCCCTTAGGTTCTCATTCCCTATCTCCTCTATTGCCCACTTTCCCCAGTTTACTCAGGAGATCTTATCTATTTCTCCTTTCCATAGTGAACCATGCCTCCTTCTTAGGGTCCACCTTGTCAGCTAGCGTGTCTTCATTTAACTTTGGTCTATGGTACCTATCCAGAAAATTGTTCGTTTCTTTTCCAATGTTGTGGAGTACAGGCTTTTGAAGTATGGCCTGAAATTTCTCTGGATTTCCTTTTGTTTGTTATGTCTACATTTTTTAATTTGTTAATTTGGATGTTCTTTATCTGCCTTTTAGTTTGGAGAAGAGTTTGTCTATTTTGTTGATTTTCTCAAGAGCCAGTGCTTTGGTGTATTGATTCTTCATATTATTTTTGTTTCCAGTTCATTAATTGTATGCCTTAATTTGATTATTTTCTGGTATCTATTCCTCCTGGGTGAGTTTGCTTCTTTTTGTTCTAGAACTTTCAGGTGTGCTTGTTGCACAAATAAAGGAAACTCAGGGCCAGATCTCTGGGAAAGTTGGAGGTATTAGAGAGAGTAAACGCCACAGTCAGATCTTACACAGCTGTCTTCCAGCTTCCTCAGCCTGGCTTCTCCTGGCTTCTTCTGGCCCTCTGTCTTTCTACACCTGCCTTAAATACTCTCTTTACTCAGTTAAGGCATGGCTCCATCACTGCCTGCCTGAGAGCCTGGAACTAAATTAAGATGACCTCGAACTCAGTTTGGATTAAGGGTTTGGATTAAAGTCACCACTCAAGGGATACTCTCTGTGCTGGAGTTAAAGGTGTGAATCACCACTTTCTGATCCTCCTAGTCTGACTGTGGGTAGATCCCTGTGATATCTCCAAAACTTTTGAATCCTTATTATATCCCCACATGTGCTGTTAAGTCATTTGTGTGAGATTTCTAAAACTTCTTTATGTAGGCACTTAGTTCTATGAATTGTCCTCTTAGTATTGCTTTTGTAGTGTCCAATTAGTTTGGATATGTTGTCTATTCATTTTTATTAAAATTGTGGTCTTTCTTTCTTGCTTTCTTTCTTCCTTGACCCAGTAGTGATTCAATTGAGCAATATTTAATATCCATGAGATTGTAGGCTTTCTGTAATTTGTGTTGTTGTTGAATTATAACTTTAAGCCATGGTGATTTGATAAAATACAGGGGCTTATTTGGGATTTGCTTTATGTTTGAGTATGTGATAAATTTTAGAGAAGGTTCCATGAGTGGCTTAAAAGAAGGTATATTCTTTTATGTTAGAGCAGAATGTTCTGTAGATGTATATTAAGTCCATTTGAGTCATAATATCTGTTAGTTCTCTATTAAGTTTCTGTTTGGCAGACCTGTCCATTGATGAGTGTGATATTTAAGTCTCCCACTATTAGTGTGCGAGGTTTGATGAGCACTTTAAGCTTTAGTAATTTTTACATATGTGGGTTTTATTTGGGACATAAATGTTCAGGATTGAAATTTTTGTCTTGACGGATGTTTCCTCAGATGAATATGTAATGATCATCCAGATCTCTTTTGATTGATTTTAGTTTGAAAGCAATTTTATTAAACATTATAACTTTTGTATGTCTATGGTTCACTTCAGTTATTGTTTGGGAAGTTAACCTGAAATATCATGCATCACTGTTGCATTAGAAATTCAGCTTCTGGGGTGAAGTTTCAGGCCATAATCAATCATATAGAGGGTTCAGATTTAAAATTTCCGACCTGATCCAGAAAAGCAAACATCTTCACCATTTATGTCTTTATTCAAAGACTAAGACACCAGGCCCACTCACTTCCTTCATTGCTTTGTAAAATGCAAATTCACATTTGTGTAAAAACTTCCAGAGGCTGTACATGCAGAATGATGGAGTTTACAACTTTTCCACTGAAAATGAGATACCGGGAGGTGTTTGACACTTCCATGTAAGGTGGAGGCTCAGAGAAGATCCATAAGAATAACTCAACAAAAGAAAGCAAGCAGTATAATAAACAACCTTAATGTCTAGGAGAGAAAAGCTGTCAAGTCACTGATCAGCTTGAGTATGTGATTTGGTCTGCATTGAACAGTACTTACCATGAAAATCAAAATGACAAGCTGCAGAATTATCTGGCAGGAGATCTACCAGTCAGTGAAGATGTGACTGGGGACGTGACACACATTGGTCATCTAAGACATAGAACCAGCAAAGACAATGAAGATGAAGGCTGATGTGTGAGTATGATCCTAAAGCAGATAATGTTCACCACTGGGTGACTTTTGATATAATTGGTATAATCCCCTCCACAAGTGCTTTCTCCACCTCTATAATGTAGATATCTTAGGAACAGCTAGCTAGAAAATGAGACTGACCTATAGGTTAAACCAAGTCTTGGAAATACTATGGACAGAGATGTAAGATCTGCAAATAACTATGACAATCACAATCAAGATTGGCAATAAAGCCCCTGTGTGAAAATGGAGAGAACTGATTTTGGTACAGTTGTGCAGGAGATCAATCAGCATTGGAACACTACATACTCACAAATCGAGTTTTATGGGTCCAAACTGTACTACTTACTACTCTTTCAACTGTGTTTTCTATGATGGCAACAAGAAGAAAGGAATAAAAATGTACTCCATCAAAGAAGAAATACTGACTCTAAAAATATGATATTTAATCTAGCATAAATAGCTGTGAATAGTCTTGCAGTGGTTTTTATGTTATTAAACTAGGGTTTTTCTGTTACCTATGTTTATATAACCATGCCACAGTATACTCTATTCTTTCTGTGAAAAACCCAAAGGCTTTCCCTCTCCTTTTCTCTTCCCACACACACTTTTAATTTATCTTTTTTTTCCCACGGCAGCATTTTTCCTGGCTATTCTGGAACTTTCTGTGTAGACCAGATTGGCCTAGAACTCAGAGATCCACTTCCCTCTGTCTCCTGAGTGCTCAGATTAAAGGGTGTGTCACCATCATCTAGCAACTTAAAAACTCTTCTCTCATTCACATCACATCACATCGTAATTATCTAATCCTCCAGTAAATATTAAAAGTTGAACTGAACATTGTTTTTAGCTATTATAGTTAGTTGCTGTGGCATTTCTGCAACTAATATGTTCTCCATTCACTAAGAACATAATCTAAAGCTTTCTACAAACTAGCTTTGATTACTGCAAATATCTTAACTAAAAAAAACCACAACAGGTATAGAAAGAAAAACCCACCCAACAAATACCTTGAGATGTGGGAGCCCTGGTGAATAAATATAAGAAACATAAAACCTCGAGGAAGAATGACCACTTGGTGAAGGATCAAATCCAAAGTAAGTTATTCCAATGAGAGCTCATGGACCAGCCATCTTGTTACAAGGTCAAAATAAGTTTGTTTCTGTTTACTGCAAAACTCAAGTTGATGGGGGCTTTAACCTATTCCTGGAATTGGACATGTTTTACTCTCTACAGCATTTGACTGAACCTTGAACTCTGCCCTGATAAGATAAAGTGTTCTGCTAAGGAATCTTAAGATGTTCTGCCAATATGCAATCTGTCAAATGTTCTTAAAGATTTTAGCTTTTGTAATTCACTTGCCCCGTCCATACATTACCAAATTCCTCTGGAAATCACCAGTCTACATCTTTTTCTCCTTTGAAGGGGCCTGAAAAGTATATCCACACTGTTCTCTGAAATCTGCTTTCGAGAGTCAGTCCTATGTACAGTCAAATAAAGCTTGCCTAATTGATTTTAATGTGGGTAATGGTCTTACTCTCCCTTGGTGGGATTAACAGAATGAATTAGATGAAATCTCAAAAAAAAAAATCTAACACACACAGAGTTGAAATAGAGAGTGAGGGAGAGATATAAAATTGTAATTTTTTTAAATTAAAGAAAAGGAAGAGAATAAATAAGCTAGACACCAGATATTGGTGCAATAGAGTTGGTGTTGTTAAGACTTAATCCAAACTCTTATAGCAAACTTAAACTCTTATCCAAAATAACCAAAATAAAAAGTCTGACTGAGAAAGATTGGGAGAAGGAAAGGGAGGGGGAGCCAGTAGATTCATGGCTTAAAAAAAATTATAAAAAAAAATAAAATGAACATATAAAAAAATTCAAAACCATTAATGGGAAACAGGATCTCTAAAAATGAAAGTATACAAGGAAAACACAAAACAAAATTGTGGTGATATGTTTCAAATTAACCCACAGTCAGTCTAGGAGGATCAGACAGTGGTAACTCACACCTTTAATCCCAGCACAGGAAATATCCAGGAGTGGTGACCTATGCCCTTAATCCCAGCAAATCTGAGTTTGAGGTCAGTTTAGTTTACAAAGGGAGTTGCAGGCTCCCAGGCAGGCAGTGGTGGTGCCACGCCTTAACTGAGTGAAGACAGTATTTAAGGTAGGCATAGAAAGACAGAGGAGGCAGAAGAAGTCAGGAGAAGCGAGGCTGAGGAAGTTGGAAGACAGCTGGGGGAGATCTGACTGTGGTGTTTATTCTCTGATATCTCAGACTGGTTTTTATTAAATTTGAAACATCCACACACAAAATACTTAAATCTGAATATGTTAGTAGCCAAGGAATATAAGTAAGGAACAGTGTTATAATAAATTAAAGCCTAGAATGTAAAGAAAGAAGAACACCCACATTCTGTATAGGTAGAAAGAAGAATGAACAAAAACCAACAATACTCTGAAAATCATTATGAAATACCTAAAAACATATATTCTACTGAATTGGAAACTTAATTTGTAGACTCATGTGACCCACCAAATTAAACTGAGATAAACAACTTAAGCACATCTATAACAATCAATGACATTGAGATTGTATCATAAAAACTTCCAGGATAGGACTCATTCTAAATTCTGTAGAATCATTTTAAAAGGTATCAACTAAATCTACATAAACTATTCCATAAAACATAAATAGTAGGGCATTGCAAACCCTATTTATAATCCCAGTATTACCATGATTTGCAACTGGGTAAAAACTTAAGAAAAAATTACAGGACTGTTTAGTGCTCTGGTTGGCAGTGTGAACCAGGGAGAATGGAGCCCAAAATTCAGGCAGACTAAAGTATTATGCAATGTCCAATTTTATTCAAAGATCAGACAGTTTGTACTCTGAGGGTTAACAAGAATCACATGAATAAAGTGTATAATCACAATGGCAAGATACATGTGGCAGATAAGCCATATATGGCAAAAGTTTTTCCATAGAGGCTTATAAACAAATAACAATAGCCAATTGTAATGGATAATTTTAAGTAAACTCACTTTTATCAGCTGCACTTGGGAATGTTATGATCTCACAATCCAAGGACTATTCTATGTTTTAAGAAACTGAGGTCAAAAGTTGTGGTATGAGGTTTCTGGACCAGTCTAGCCCCATGGTTCAGACCCAGATGCCACTGCTTAGCCCCCCCCCTCCCAATAACTTAGTTGCTTATATTAATTACATGCTGCTTGGTCAATGGCTCAGACATATTGATAGCTAGGTCTTGCATCTTAATTCAACCCATTTCCATCTGTCTTGCCATGAAGCCTATGGCTTAACTATTTCTTTACATCTTGCTTCTTGGGCAGCTGGATCATGTCTCCCTTGACTCTGACCTCCAACCACCTTATCTATGCTCAGATTTCCCACCTACTTCTAAGATGCCTTGCCATAGGTCAAAACAGTTCCTTTCTTAACAAATAATATTCACAGCATACAAAAAGACATCCTACATCAAGAGTCTTTTGTCTTGTTTTCTTGGAGTTTTCTCATAAGCACTCAGACCTCCCCTTGAAGAACTCCTTTCTTGGACCATGTTTCAACATAGGCCAACCTTTATTAAGAATAGAGATGTAAAATACTGCACCATCAATAAATACTACATGTAGAATTGAACATATCAGTTGGAATGTGGTAGAGCATGACATTAATCTCAGCACTCAGGAGGCAGAGACAGGTTGATCTCTCTGAGTTCCAGGCCTGCCTGGTCTACAGACTGAGTTCCAGGTCAGCAAAGGCTACTCAGAAAACACTCTCTCAAAAATCAAAAACAAAACAAAAGTTAACGCATCAAAATACAATTAACCATGATAAGGTTGGCTTTAGTACAAGGATGTCGGGATGCCTCAACATAAACAGATGAAACATATCACATAAGTAAGCAAAGGGACAAAAATCACATGACAAAACCCAATTATCTCTTCATAATAAAAGCCTTAAAGAAAGTTGAAATAGAAAGAGCAAACCTCATAATATTAAAGGCACTATTAAAAAAAAAAACTTTTAGTGAACATTGTAATGCATGGGTAGTAACTCCAAAAATTTCAACTAAATTCAAGAGAATGAGGTCCAATTATTTCACTGTTAGTTCAGTCTAGTATGTGATGATTTAGGTGGAGTTACTATAAGGAAAAATAAATACAAATACATACAAACAGAAAGAAATAAAAATATCTTTACTTGAAGAAAAGATGATCACTAACAAATTCTAAAAACTTCACGAAAGAATCCTAAAGACTCCACTCTTAGGAGTCATGAAAGCATATCGACCATGAGAATTTTAAAACACCAAAGAAAATAAAGACAACAGCACAAGATAGAAAGACTCCCCATCCTTATGGATTGGCAGAATTAATGTAAAAAAAAAAAAAGAGAGAGAGAAATTCAGTGGAAGGCGATAGCGTTCACCTTTAGTCCCAGAATTCAGAAGGCAGAGGTTGGCAGATCTCTGAAGCTGAGGCCAGCCTGGTCTACAGAGCAAGTTCCAGGACAGTGAGGGGTGCAAAGAGAAATACTCTCTGGAAAGAAAAGTAACAGAACAAAATCTAAAGCGATTCAAAAGCAATGAACATATTTTATTCTATAAAATCATTTGAAAATTCAAAAGACATTGTTCATGTTTGAGAGAGATATAAAAAATGCATATGGAAGCACAAAGGACCATGGATAACTAAAACAGTCCTAATCAAATTAATAGTTATGTTATATATTATAATAATTAATATTAATATATTATGACAAGTAATATCTGATTTTGAGTTATTCCATACAGCCAGTGGCAAAACAGTAGGCTACTGGCACAAATACAGACACGTAAATGAATGCAATAGAATACCCAGTTGTAAATCGATGCAACTGGCCACCTAATTTTTGTCAAAGATACTACTCATATACTAGACAAAAATAGCCTGCTCCACGAACTGATCCTGACTGGGAATCCACATTTAGAAGCATGAAAACAGAATGCTATTTTTGTCCCTATAGAAAAAACAGTTCTATATGGACTAAACATCTTAAGACAAGATCTGGAACTTGAAATGCATTAGATGAGTAGAACAAAGAAAATGCTTTGAAGTTGGCAGCAGCGTAGACATTCTGAAGATCCCAAGCAATAAAGGAAACAGTCCCAAGACCTGACATAGGATTGCCAGGAAAAAACATGCTCAATAGCAAAAGCTACTGGTGATAAAAGAGACTGGGAACAAACCTGTGCTCACCACACAATTGACAAAGGACTGATGTATACAATATTCAAACAGCCAAAAAAAACTACCAAGAAATCAGACAACCCAGAAATGAGCTAATAAGCATAGTTCTCAAAGATGAGCTGCAAATGGCTAACGAATATATGACCATTCTTCTGCCTCATACCAATCCTCAAGAATGAAAACTATTGTGATCTTTAAATCATTTTGAAATTATTATTATTTTGTAATTTTCTTTATACACAATATGGGAAGGAATAGAGATTTTTAAGGAGACTTCCAGAAAACAAATGGTAAGACAATTTATACTACCATTTGATAATACCTTTTAGTAACAACTTTATACTGTCAGATTTTTTTTTTAAAAAAATGAAGCTATCTGGAGACAAATGAAGTGCAAGTTTGCTTCCGGGGAAAACATATCTGCAAATTTCACTTTAACAACTTTTAGCTTGGTCATTTAGCAGTAACGGAGATTAAAGTCAAGGCTCAGCATATTGGGTATGTCTGCAAAAACTGTTCATTAACTTGCATCTCATAAATATTAATGTTTGCTCACAACCTTATTCTTCTCACCAAATTAACGTCTATAATTGCAACCATTAGTTTTTTTTCAGAACTATATATACAGAGCTGTGGGGATATTTTCAAACAGGATTAAGGGGGTAGATCACCAGGATATTCCTTGTGCTGGGATTAAAGGTGTGAGTTACCACTGTGTGATCCTCCTAGACTGACTGTGGGAAGATCCCTCTGATATCTCCGAGTGCTTTTAATATGTTTGAAAATATCCCTACACAAAGCAAATAAATAAATAAATAAATAAATAAATAAATAAATAAATAAATAAATAAATAAATAAATAAATAAATAAAGGCTCCATTTTGTATGTGTAATTCAGAATATTCCTTATCTACCATGTTGGCAGATGAGAAATGATTGAAAACTAGAATCTGTCTCTGGCCATCATTCCACTTATACCAGAAAAACTCAAACTTTATTTAGTCATAAATGAGAACAAGACTGTACACTATCTATGTGAGTGGATTTGCCAGGGTCTGACCTGGTGCGTTTGTATGTTTGAATGAAAAGCAAAAGTGGAAAGAGAGGATGGGTTGGTGGCCCACACCTTTATACCAGCACTAGGGATGCAAAGGCAGGCAGATTGGGAGTTCAAAGACAGTCAGGTGTGTGGGGATTTAGGTGTCAGCTGATAAGGTCAGAAGACACTTATCTAGGATCTCGGGCTCTTAAAGGGGGAGTGGCCAACCCAATTCAAAAGGGGCTGCTGGGATCTGGGGGTATCAGCTGACACCTGAATCGCACCACAGTCAGGTCCAGGCGAGCCAAAATTACATAGTGAGGTGTCTCAGAACACACACACACACACACACACACACACACACACACACACACACACACCAAACCAAAAAACCCTAAAACCCTACAGGCAGATATCACACATAGAGGCCTTGAAACACAGCTCTAATAGGATGTCCCCAACAAAGCTCTCCCCAGAGCTAAGGAGAGCCCCAGGAGGAGGCATAAGGAATATAACAGCCAGAGAGAATGGATGTCACCGTAACAAGTCCCTGTGAATCAACTGAGCAAAGCTCATATGAACTCAGAGACAAAAGGAGAGACACGGCCTGCAGCAGTCTGCAGAAGCTTCCGGCTTAGTGTTTTTATGGGACTCCTGAGTGTGTGAACAAGTGGGCCTCTGATCTTGTGCCTGCTCTTGGACTTTTTCTTCTGTTGGGTTGTCATGTCTAGCTTTGATGTGGTGATTTCCTCGTGTTTGATTGCTCCATTCTTTTTTAATGAAAAAGTGGTGGGTCTGGAGGGGAGGAAAGTGAGAAAGCACAGAGTGGGGAGGGAGGGGAGCTGTAATCGGGATATTGGATGAGAAAAGAGTCTGTTCTTAATAGAAAGAGGCAAAAGGATAAAAAGGCAAGGAAAGTTGGATTTTTGTACACGGACTTGTTTTTTCTGATGAGTATGGCTAGCATGAGTGATCTCTCCTGTGTGAAAAATCACGTGTTCACATGGACAAAACTGCTACTATCCAGATAACACACAATAGGGTTTTTTTTATCAATTTTTTTTTTTTACAAACTTTAAACCAAGTAATTAAAGTGTTATTAACAGTGTAGGCTAGGGGTTAATGTCCAATAGTTTGGCTGTATTAAACACACTTGTTTGCATTTTCCTTTACTATAATTTATTTGAGTGTGACCTTGTAAATCTTGTGATGCTATGACATATTAATAGTGATGAAAAACAGAATCCAACATATTTCATGAAACACTGAAGGAGAAAAGCATGACTACACAACTGGGGCTGCAGTCCTATAAAAGCCAATCTTCTGGAACTGCTTATGTAGATTAGGCAAGACTTGAACTCAGAGATGTTCCAGGATTAAATGTGTGCACCACCACAGCCTGCAACTATCTTTAAAATGAGATAAACTTGTACACATGAATCACTTCCTTTTGCTATATTACTACAGCCAGGTGGGAAAATTATTTAAAAGAATGGAATTGTATTCAACCCCTCAGTAAAATAAACAAAATACTGTTCAACAACAAAACCCAACCACACTGAACTGTAATACATTTATGTATGTATGTGTGCTTGTGTGGGTATGTGCATGTCAGTGCGGGTGTCCTTGGAAGTCAGATGTACTGGATCTAACAGAGCAGAAGAAGGGAGTGTGAGCTGCTGGACATAGGTCCTGGGAACTAATAGTTACAGTGCTTAATTATAGCTATAATTAGTTACAGCACATTAAAAACATTGCAAAATCTTATTTGGAGTTGCTGCAGGGCTCGGGAGGTAGATTACCACAGCCTGTCAAAGTACCAACTCTTGAAGGTTGTCTTCTGACATCTACTCTTGTACATCCACAATAAACATACACACCACACACACATACACAAATAACAAAATACAAAAAATTTTTATTGTGTAGAGTACATATAAAGTACAAACTATACAATCTAAGCTTGAGAAAACTGGAGTGCTGTAGCCAGATGTTTCTGGCCCCACCTAGCTCCCAAGGTCCTATAGTCCTACAGCAGTATATAAAATAATTACTCAGAGACTTATATTAATTACAAGCTGATTGGTCTATGGCTCAGGCTTATTACTTGCCTTATTATTAACTCTTAGTTAACCCATATTCCTATTTATGCTTAGCCAAGTGCTTGGTACCTTTTTGCTCAATGTATTCTCATCCTGCTTTTTCTGCATCACACTGTTATCACCTCTCTGCTCTTCTGCTCCCCAGCATTCTCCTAGTCTAGTTGTCCTGCCTCTACATCCTGTCTAGCAACCTGACCAATCAGCATTTTATTAAACCAATATAAGTGACAAATATTCACAATGTACAAAAGCATATTCTCACAGCATTTTTCCAATTAAAAAAATAAACCAAGAACCTCAAATCCTTTATACAGCTTTCTTCTTTACCATCATCTATAATGACTTGTAATCAAGTTAGTAAACAAACACCAACATCCATAATCATTTTGGGGGAAATGTGGGCATAGCTCTCTACAATATGTCCTGCTGATTGGGGCACTTCTAATCTTATGGGGATCCTGAGAAAATTCAGGATGATCAATTCCTGACTGGAGTATCCTATCCTTGAATCTGTTCTAGATGCAGATCTCAGAAAAAAAAAAAAAAAAAAAAAACTGCAACAGAGGTGCTCTGAAACATTGGATCATTTGGGCCATCTGTTCCCATTGGAGGTTTTTCAAGGCGTCTTTCTCTATCAGACCTGGTTTTTCTTACCCCAGAATAAATCCATAACCTCTCATTTTCTCTCAAAATAAAAATGAAACCTCTTCTCCAAAGTAATATATCTTTTGAGTTCAATTTTGAAGAAAAGACATATACAAAATATATAGGTTAGATTAATCCAGCAGTACTTAAAATCAAATGTCTCTTAGCAGCTCTTCCTTCTTTCTCGGTAGTCAAAAAATTAAAAGACAACATAACTTACAGAATCTGGACTCTCTATGAATTTTCCATCTTTCGATGGCACATATACATACATAATACATATACATATGTGTATACATACATACAAATATATATAACTTTATTTCTTTAAGGACTTTGTGCTTTCCCCTTTTTGTTTTCCAAGCATACACACATTTTTAAAGACAATGTAAACTATTTAGAGATTTTTTTCTTTTGTTTAATCTGTCTTTACTCTCTCTCTCTCTGGACCACACTACTAAGGTATGGCTAGAATTAAAGGCACAGTTATGGAGGCTTGCTCCACCCAGATCCTTCATCTGTGCAAATTTAGTTTAATGTTTACCATCCTAACTGGAAAATTTAAGGTCCATACTGTGATCAAGTAGAGCATCACTGCCCACTGCTCATAAATCTCATATATGTGTATAGCAGCAGCATCTCTTTAAAGAGCCTTGAGGTTTTTGTCACTAAAGCTGAGTCAGAAAGGTTCTTTTAAAGGAGCCAGGAAACAGAACCCTCCTCACCAAAAAATGTTGCAACCAAGAAGCCATCTTTGACTCTGTTCCCTTTTCATCTGTATAAACAAAAACCTTAAATCTGCCATATGCAGCTTGGGCTTGTACCAAGGCTCCTGTGTGACTATGGGAACCCAACATGTTACAGCTCAAGTTCACATGCCACTGAGTCTCTCTATCATGGCCCACTTGAAAGACACAACTAAAAGTCTGTTTTGGGCTCTCTTTTAGAATCTTTTTTTAAAGATCTACATAGATATATGTAGATCATGCCCCACATTGGGTGTAAAATATTGCACGAACTCTAGTATATAATGAAAACCTGGAGCTATATATTGTAGAAAAGCTGGAATATCAGAGATAAAGACACAAATCACAGCCACTTCTCACCCAACCAACTCCTCAGCCTGTCTCCAGGAATCCTACAACTGCAAGTCTATCTTCAGTTTAAATGGAAAAAAAGTGTGTGAAAGCTGAAAAAACCCTCTGCTCTTGCTCTGCCTAGCTTTTAACTACCAGTTTCCACATTCCTAAACCTAGGACTAAAAGTATGGATCACCACTCCCTGACTAGCTCTGATCTGTGGCTGACTCTGATATTCTAGATTAATTTTATTAAATATTTATCATCACAGAGTGCCCATTCAAATACAATGTAACTGCCAAGGAATCAACAATAATAATAGGTTGGTTTTTTGGTTTTTTTTTTGTAAGAACCTACCATGTAATGACAGTCAGAGAATACTAATTAACACTGACACATTTTTAATTTCCTATCAGATACAATATTCAAAATTAGTTAAGGGGCTGGTGTGATGGTTCAACAGCACGCAAGTAAGCCTGGCAACTTGAGTTCCATCTTCAGGATTCATGTGATAGGAAGAGTTGTCTTCTGACATCCAAATGTATACTTGGAACACTCAGACCCAAACACATGTGTACAACACATAACTGCAATTTTAAAAGGTATCTATAAGTATAGTATGCCAGACAATAAATGCATTTCAATTCAATAAACCCAATACAGCTCTGCAGTAAATAGTAAAGCATCACCTCATGATTTAAAAAGTGCCTGTAAAAAGTATTCAGTAACTGACTGGAATTCAATTGATTTGTCAAAGTTCCATAACCACAATTCAGTTTATGGTTTTGTTCCTTAAAGTAGCATCTTATCTTCATGATCTTCAAATGTGAGGTCAAATTTACTCAGCTCTTTGAGCAGCAGAGATGACAGGCATGTGCAATCATACTAAAATTATTCAATAAACTATGATTTTAATTAAAAAAGTAAAGTCAAGAAGTCTTGAGTAAAAGGCAACATACATACATAACTTTTACTTAATTTTTAAGTTATTTTCAGTAATATTTTATTTATATCGATTATTTTCCTCAAGATATTCACATTTCTTTCTTTTCTAAGGTTTAATTACATAAGAAAAATAAATAAGAAAATTACAATAATCTTATCTGAGTTTTATGTAGCTCAGACTGATCTTGAACTAGCTATGTTAAAGATCCCACTTCTTCTTTCTATTCTTTTGAAGGCAGGGTGTGAGTATTCCCTAGTGGTGCCTGGACCTCAGAGAAATCTGCATGCCTCTGCCTCCCAAGTGGTGGGATTAAAGATACGTGTCACCAAAGCTGGACCCCTTCTATATTTAACAATAACAATGTAATTTGGTTGGAACTATTTTTTTTTACAAGTTCCACAAATTGTATTTATACCCCTTGTATTCAGGGTTCCAATTTCTAGGCTTTATTACCCCTCCACCCATGTTGCAATAAAAGGTATACATGATGAGGGCTGAGTTGAGAGTAGATGTTCATCCTATGTACTTGCACGTATGAGGAAAGTTACACTTTTACTAATTTTATATTATTTTCAATATATTTCCATCTTTTTATTGAAAGGTGTATATGTATATTTTGGATGTACATATGTGTGAGTGTTTGTGTATCATGTGTGTACAGCATTTTGAGATCAGAAGAAGATCCTGGATTTCCTGCAGGTGGGGTTAGATAGCTCTGCACCTCCATTTGGATGTTGGAAATTGAACCCAGGTCTTTTGCAAGCACAGCAAATATTCTTAAGCACTAAGCTATCTCTCAAGACCAATCTCTATTTGTTTTTGGAGAAAGTATTCATAGAAAAATACAAAATAGAAAACTTATATAATAAACCCCACTCATAAGGAAAGGAAAATCAGGCTAGTGGGATGGCTTAGAAAGGAAAGGTACTTGTCGCCAAGTTTGAGGACAAAGTTCTGTCCCTTGGATTCACATGATGGAAAGAGAATTTATTTCAGAAAGTTGTGTGCTGATCACATTTACACCGGAACATGGGTGTATACTTGCCCAACTCCTCATTCAAATAAACAAATAAATAAATATTTTCAAAAGCAGGTTGGTTACAGTGACCAGTCACACATGGCTTACACAGGTGTGAGTTCTCACCCACTGGGTTTCTTTTCACTGTGAGATTTCTCATGTTTTTGAAGGTATGAGCAATATGCAAATTCTTTCCCACACTGATTACACTTGTAGAATTTCTCTCTAGTCGTGTGAGTTCTTTCGTGTATTTGGAGGGATTTGGAAAAAGTGAAGGATTGCCCACACTCCACACATACAAATGCCTTTTCCCTAGTGTGAGCTTTCACATGCCTATAATAAGCACTAGAATGGATGAAGGTTTTTCCACAGTGTTTACACGTATAGGGTTTCTCTCCGGTGTGAATTCTTGCATGTTTCTGAAGGTATGAGGAAAATGTAAATGCTTTCCCACACTGCTTGCAAACATAGGTTTTTTCTGCAGTGTGAATCCTTTCATGTTTGTGAAGAACTGAAGACTGTCTGAATGTTTTGCCACACTGATTACATGCATAGCGTCTCTCTCGAGTGTGACGTCTTTCATGCTGGAGAAGGTGGTAAGAGTGGATACATACTTTCCCACAATGTTTACATACGTAACTATGCTCTTTCTTGTGAGTCTTTTCATGATTTTGACGGGCCATAGAATACATGAAAGTTTCACCACAATGGCGACATGAGTAAGTTTTTTCTCTGGTGTGAGTTCTTTGGTGTTTGGCCAAGTGACTGGAATTAACGAAGGTTTCTCCACACTGCTTACAGGCAAATGCTTTTTCTCCAGTATGGATCTTTCCACATATTTGAACATAACTTTCTTCCTTCGAGCTTTTCTCAAATTGTTTACATTCACGTAGCTCATCTCCAGGGCAAATTCTCTCATAATCTTGCTGAGAAGTGAGATTACTATAAGATTCATTAGACTGTCTATTTTCACAGACGTTCCCTGGAGCAGGAGCACACTCATGTGTCTGAGAGGACTCAGAATATGTAAAATCGTTCCAACATTTTTCACGTTTGATATTCCTCTCCACAGGTTCCTGACACTCATATGGTTTCTCTTCAGTTTGACTTCTAATGAGCATATCAGAGGGTGAATCTTTTACATCCATACTGCTTCCATAAACTGTGATTGCAGGACGACTGTCTGCATTAACAATATTCTCTGGTATCTGTTGGTGGGTCTTTCCATACTGACTGCCATGTTCATAGTCAGAGAATCGCTCTAGGACCTGAATTCTGAAAAAAAAAAGGGGGGGGGAGGGTATTATTACTGTTTTATAACTAGATACATTCTGGATGATAGATCCTGTGGTCTCTGCTGGTTAATGCAGTATTACAGAAGCAGTGGCAGGAAGTGAACAAGTTGGGGCAAACTGACAACAGAGAAAGACCCTGCCCTGAGAGGGAAAAAAATCTACTGAGTTTATTTCCATTAGAATTTATAAATAAAAAGAACTGAACATTCAGTAAGGGCCTGAGGACAGCACATGACCATAAAGGTTCTTTAGTCCTGTTCTGATAAACATTGTCTATGACAGTTAACAAGGCTGATATTCTTTACGCAATATAATATGAATTAAACATTCTCAAATTTAAAATAGCTCAATATCCTTCAGGCAATTTATCAAAGATACATCTCAATCTTTCACTTTTTCTTCACGCACAAACCTTATAAGGTCCAAAGGTAACTTGCTAAAAATACATTAAATACTTTCATAGACAACAGGCAGTTTTATATAAGAAACCACCAGAAAATGTCTTCGCTAAAGGTTGCACCACATTTTGTTGTTATCACTCCCTCAATAGTACAGTAACAAGTGTGGGCCAAAAAAAAAAAAAAAAAAAAAAAAAAAAACCCAAAAAACCACATGAGTACTACATTAGAGTTGGGATCATTCATTTATAAATTCTCAAGCTCAGTGAAATTATACAGAAAATTAGAGACTAAGTCTATTTGCGCTTTTGAGATCGCTTCCTTATTTCTCAGATGTGTTCTCCCTCTCAAATATGTAATGCAAATCCTTTTTCTGTAAATGTAAATTACCTCAGACTTCTCTGGAGTGTTTGGTAGTCTACATCAGCATTTTTTTCCTCTTTTTTCCCTAGAAATTAAAAGCAAAAAATAATTATGTTATCCAACCTTATACATGAGTTATTACTTTCTAGCTTTTTCTCTTGTATAATGTGACCAGGCATGCCATATTTACCACCATGTTCCCTTTCAGTGTTTCAAGTCATATAATTACACAGATGATTAAGGAACAGGTTTTCTCCAATTGAATAAGAAATGTTGTTGTTGTTACCTATGGAGATCAAGTTCATAAATGTTTCCATCATCACGTCTCTGTAGAGCTTCTTTTGATAAGAATCCAGCAAAGCCCACTCGCCTAGGGTGAACTTCACAGCCACATCTTCAAAGCTCACAGGCTCCTAAAATAATTCACAGCTTATTAGAATGCAGACATTAGAAGATTTGAAAAAATGGAGATACATTAGTCATTTGATAAGTTCCCTCCGGGCTTTCTTAATATATTCACTTTACATTATGTCAAAAGCAAACTTAGTAATCTTCTTCTCATCTCATCACACAATTCTAATATTTATTATATATGCCTATATAATAAAGGAAATATAGAGCACAATGCTTTGTTGTGGACCTAGTTTCAACTATTCTTTGTACCTATATTACAAGTTTCTGCAACTCTGAACCCACAGTCAATATCAGCTCTGCTGAGCATGTACAATTATAAATGTCTGTTAGCAAACTTCACCCACTTCTAAAGCCAGGGGACTTTACATAAAATGTGTATAACCAGCTTCATGCCACCCTTATCTCATAGCTTGATTTTGTCTAATTCTTTTTATTAAAGATGAAAAAAAAAACCCTCTTCACTGTGCACTTTGAAAGTCAGTTAACCATAATCTTTGGATATGAACAATAAACTTCCTCTGGCAAGAGAGAAATCAAAAAGTTATCTCAAAAGAATGCATGAAGAAATATAATACACAAAAATAAAGGGAAAGGAAAGGGAAAAAGACAACAGTACCTCTAAAACATGCAAAGTACAGAAAACATGAGTAAGTCAACAAATAAGGTCCATAGCCCTGAGTAAGAAATCTGACAAGCAAATGGGTAGTTTAAAGAACCACTGGATACCAACAGTTCATATATAAACAAAGGATCACCCAATTCACATCACTCTCATTTCCCATAATATAGATGACGGGACTCTGACCAGCCAAAGCACAGCAAACAGGTCTGGAAGGCCCTGCTATTCCCCATTCCCTCTCTCTTGCTCAAAACCATTAGATCACACCCATAAAGCTAGTCACAAGTTCCATTCCGTGATTTGACCACTTCCTCATCCAGAGGTGGGGACTACCAAGGTCCAGCTACCAAAGTGTTGACATCCAGCAATCAAAAGCCCCTCTGCTATTTAACGCACCCAACCACAATCTAAAAACCTCATTCTAACATGAGTTTTCCCCATTTTCCCTTATAAACTACCGTCTGCCTATGAACCATGTCGGTCTCCTCTCTATCCAGAGGCAGTACTTTGTCCTCTGGGATTGTTATAAAATATTAGTTGAAGATGTATTACATTCATTTATGCTATGGAATATCCGTTTGATGATGCAAAGATGTGTTTCATTCATGTACGTTGCATTTGCTCAACTCTGTGAAGCTGTGTTACTTTGTCTAAAACCACTTGCAAAGACTGTCTGGTCTAAGAAAAGCTGAATGGACAACAGCTACGCAGAAGAAAAATAGGCAGAGCTGGCAGGCATAAAGAATTGGGGGGGAAATCTGGTAAGAGAGACTGGGGAGAGAGAGAAAGGAGAAAAGGAGGCTATCAGAGACCTGCCACCCAGCTACACAGCAAGCCATAGAGTAATAATAAAGGTGTATAGAAATAAAAAAATGTAAAAGCCCAGGGGCATATGGTAGACAGGATAATTTAAGAAAAGCTGGACAGAATATGCCAAGCTAAGGCTGAACATTTATAAGAAAGAATAAGCCTCATGTATTTATTTGAGAGTTGGGTGGCAGACCTTCCAAAGAGTAAAGAATAAAAACAACCAACACCCCCAGGACAAAATACACCTGCCCCCTTCTCCCTTCTTCCATCTCCCCTTCTCTCCCATCTTCTATCTCCTGCCCATTGTCTCTCTGGGGCAAATACACCTTCTTGGTGCTGACAACTTGGTTTTGAGCCAGTAAAACTTAATGTAAACTATATCCAGTCACATTTTTCTAATGAGAGAGAATGTATTTTGTGTTTATATTTAGTACTGCGGTTACCATTTTTTTAAAATCTCTATAGAGTTATTTTGAAAATGTCATAACAGTAAGACAATTAAGCTGGGAGATAAATTAACCTTAACCTCTGCTATTAGTGTATGCAAATCATGCCAAAGTAAAGATAGAATGCTTTTGGCTATAATACCTTCCACAGTCACTCTTTAAAGGTTATAAGTTAAAGATATAACAAGTACAGGCTGGATGTAGTGGCACATATCTTTAATCTCTGCACTTCGGAAGCAGAGGTGAGTAGATCCAAGTTCAAGACCAGCCTGATTCACACAGTGAGTTCCCGGCCTAGCCAGGGTTATATAGTGAGAACCTGTCCCCAAAACAGAAAAAAACAAACCTCCAAGCAGCAACAGTCCATTGTGTAAAAAAAGTTATAAGAATAAAACAGAAAGGAAGGAAGAGTAGGGCAGAGTCAGTCCAGCATCCTAACTATACAGGCACCAGTTACTCTGATGGAGTCTCAGCAAATTTATACTGTGCTGTCAGGAAATCTTTAAAAACAATGCAAAACAAAAATTTCCATACATGTAGTTACATACTTTCATCGTGTTCACCATTTTCATTAGCCCCTAATAGTCACCTTCTACCCTAATAGCTACCTTTTCCTTTATTCTTGCTACTTTGAAGTCTTTTGTTTCCTTCCAGATTCCACATGTGGAATAAAACACACTCTATCAGTCATCTCTGGCACTAGCTTAGTCTGATTATAGTACAATCTTGAGCTCAATCTATTTAGTATAATCTGTTACTTCTTTATGGTTGCATAAGTCAACACAATAGTTGCATGTATATATGTATATGCATCATCCTATACCAACAGATGTGTGATCCGTGATAAGCATATAGATTAGAATTCAACAAATTATGCACTGATGTTTAACTGGTCTGAGAGTAAAGCACTGCTGTTCTGCCATCACCAGATGTGTGTGGAGGTGGAAGCGGAAACAATGCAGCAGGATCCAGACAAAATTGAGCAATCAAAACTGATAAATCACGCTGCAAGTGATCATAAAGCTTCTTCCCTGCAAGTTGATCAGGGAAGGTCTTATGCAGGGTACTGGGGGACTAGAGTAAGCAAGTTAAAAGTTAGGGAGTAACCAACAACTTTCCAATTGGATTTATGGCCCACCTCACAGGAGATCATACATACATGTTTGTGCCTTCTATAAGGAAGCGAGGGAGAGCCTTTATTTCTTTGTGATCAAAAGCTGGCTTTTATATTTGTGGTAATGGTGGATGGCTACTGCTTTCTAAGACTGGCACACATCATTCTTCGATGCCCTGGCCTGGATCTTTATTGTTGAGATGCATTTTCCTTTATTAGTTATTTGGCACACTGCATCTGTACTTTTCACTATTCTTAGGAAACATTTCTATTTTTGTGCCACTATATACAATCTTTTATATCCTTTCAATAATTACCTTCACACTATCTCTGATAACAAAACCTCTTAAGTCTGGTTGCCCATATCAGATGTTTTAAAAGGTATAGTTTCAGTTTTCCCATTTTCATTTCCTTTATTTTTCTGGATACCAAGCTTGTTGAACAGGATTTGAAATACACATTCTCCTTGGTCTAGTCTTTGAGTGACGTTATTGACTGACATTTTATTTGATATATTGAGTGCTTCATTTCCAAAATGTCTGTAATTCCTTAAGGATCTTTATATTGGGCCAGAGAAGTGGTTTGTTGGGCAGCAGCATTTGTTGCCAGGTATGAAGACCTGAGATCAGTCCTCTAAACCCACATAATAGAAGGTTACAACTTACTCCTGGAGGCTGTATTTTGAAATTCTCACACGGTTCACATGCATCCCTGCACTAACATTTGCACACACAGAGACAAACAAAAAAAGCACAATCCTATGATTGCAAGGAGTTAAGTTTGGGGTTGTTCTGAAATATTAATTGCAATGAAACTATTTTAAAGGAGCCAGAAAGTGTGTGAGGCTATTTGTCCCCAAGACTGGGAACTTGAGTTCAGTTGCTAGAAGTAAAAAAAAAAGCTGTTTTCTGATATCGAGATGTGCACACACAACTCATAGTGTATAATAAAATCTAGATACAGTGGAGTGTTCTATTAAGACACTAATCTGAAAAAATTATACATTCATAAAAAATAAAATTTAAGGCAGCATGTATGAAAGCTGTGAAAAAAATCCACAAACATACTAAATGATAAAAAAATAAAATAAAAATATAATTCTTATAAAAGCAGACAAAGAAAATGTTTCTCAGAAAGTTTGTATTTGGGCTGGAGACATGGCTCAGGTTTTAAGAATACTTGTTGCTCCCGCAGAGGACTGGGGTTCAATTGCTAGCACCGATGTGGGGGCTCACAATTATCTGTAATTTCAACTCTGGAAAGTCTGAGAGCCTCTTAAGACATCTTCAGGATGAGTACTAGTGTGGTTCACAAACATTCATACACATAGAATAAAAGTAAATATTTTTTAAAAGGAAGAAAGGAAGAAAAGACAGAAAGAAAGAAAGAAAGAAAGAAAGAAAGAAAGAAAGAAAGAAAGAAAGAAAGAAAGAGAGAGAGAGAGAGAGAGAGAAAGAAAGAAAGAAAGAAAGGAAGGAAGGAAGAAAGAAAGAAAAAAGAAAGAAAGAGAGAAAGAAAGGAAGGAAGGAAGGAAGGAAGGAAGAGCTCAAATGTGCTTTTGACTGAATCCAGTTTGGAGAGTTCAGGTTGTATATTAAAGAATACTGTATTCTAAAACTATTTGGAAATAAGCCTAACCAAGGTGGTAAAAAACATCTAAAATAAAAATTAACAAAGTAGCTGAATTCTTATGTTTATGATGCCAGAGAAATAACATTATAGAAGTAAATAATTCTACTGAAAACAGTCTTTACACTCAATGGAATACAAATAAATGTCTCAACAATATCATAGAAGTATAAACAGTAATACTAAAATATCTATAAAGTATAAAAGACCAACAGAATACAACACTCTGTTTCAGTCAGTTTCATAGGGTGAGTCTTTTTGCTCTAACTATATAGAAATTATAAACAGGCAAAAGGAAGGTTTTTAACCATTTGTCTTTGGCATCCTTCTATCTCTGGTGGATGGTATAGAAGACCAGAGGCAGGACTCGGCAGCAATAACACAGCTGCCACCCTCAAGTATGGCAGGACTTAAGTATCACTTTTGCTGTGCATCTTTTCAAGTTCTACTATGAGCTCAGGGAGCTGGAATTCCTCAAGTCAAGGACCTAAACACTTGCTTCTCCTCTCAACCTCTTCCACCAACTCTAGCTCTAAGTATTTATTTTCTGTGGTGTGTGAAACCCTCGCTCCTCTTCAGCTTCAGCCCTCTATCCTTCCCTGTTCTTCCTGCACCAGCTGCTGCTCCCAACGATCACACTTATCACCTCAATTCTAAGATACCGAAGTAGAGAAAATGAAAAATTCAGTTACTAGTAGGAATGATCAATTGTGGTGGGATTCAGGTGTCAGCTGATAAGGTCCGAAGACGCTTATCCACGGTCCCGGGCTAGCGGTTAAGTTTCGGCGCTCTCATCTCCGCAGCCCAAGTTCGATTCCCGGTCAGCCCCCCCCCCCCCAAAAAAAAAGAGAGAGAACGGGACCCCAAGAACCCAGCAGCCCCTTTTGAATGGGGTTGGCCACTCCCCCTTCAGGAGCCCGGGACCCTGGATAAGGTCTTCGGACCCTCTCAGCTGACTCCTGAATCCCACCACAGTCAAAGATTTCAAGGAGCATGTAAGCAGGTAATACCCAGAATACCTTGAGAGCAAGAGCAGACTAACATGAATAAAAACGGAAATGCAATGAAGTAAAAGTCAAAGGAAACTGAAACTGTGAGGGGAAAAGGGAGGGGGGGGGGGCTAGAACACCAGAATCAAAAACGAGGAAAGAGTCATTAGAAGACACGACCAAGGAGAAGAAAGCATATCTGGATAGAGGTCAAAATCAATAATCCTGGAAACCCTTTGGACAAAAGAAGACAGATAGTAAGGACATAATGAAGCTGGATAGCAAATCTAGACAAATGGCTATGCAAACACCAAAGACATACAAAACAGCTGGAAAGGACCACTGAGGGTGTGGATGAGGATTCCTAAAAGGAAGCTCATCTGTAAAGACTAGTTGATTGATTACAACTAAAATGATGTGAATGGCCAGAACCTGTACCATCTCTTGGGATAGCTTTAGCTCCCCTAAATAGCCATCTCTTGTCCATCTCTAAATCAGAACTAACATCCTTTGACTAATAAAGACCATTTAGAACTTAATTTAGCAGATCACTAGCTTCTACCAGTCTTAAAAATAACAATGTCATCAGGTAGCACCTGAGGACTACAGGAGAGGTCCCCTATTTTGCTATAACCACCTCTCAAATGTATCCTTCTATGTATTTTTCAAAGGCTTTGATATATGCCTTTTGTTCTGCTTTTATAAAACATCATGAAATTGCTTCCATGTGGAAGCATTGAACCCGGGGAAAACTTGTTCCCTGTTTCCCAGGTTTTGATTATTCCTATTTTGCTCTGGAATAAAATCATTTCTCACTACTTTGAAGGTGAAAGCTGGAGGTTTTTACTGTTGCTGTTGTTGTTTTGTTTTGGGTGTGTGGTGTGTGTGTGTGTGTGTGTGTGTGTGTGTGTGTGTGTGTGTGTGTGGTGAATAAGACAATTAAAACTAGTTCTTTCTGATTAAGAGGATGAAATCACTGGTCTATGTAGAGAACTAACATCCCAAACTAAACACTCCACCTAAGTTTGACCTGTCACCAAGCTAAAATTAGACAAACAAAAATTAGGAAATCAAAACACAAAGGAGTTAATATGGTTGGGTCTGTCACCAACCAAAATTAATCAGAAAGCATTATATCAAAAAGGGAACAATCTATCAAAAAATGTACTAAGTATAAATACCTATACAGCAAATGTGGAAGCTCTTAATTTCATTTATGAAACAGTAATGGGCATAAAATGCCAAGATACATTTCTACTCAGTAACAATATTCCATATTCAGGTCTAGGAAGGTTATCTAGACTAAAAATTAATATTAAAAAACATGGATAAAAAGGACTTACGCTGCACAACAACAAAAAGAATCCAGTCTTCTGGTTTGTTTATATGTTTGGAGACAGTGTCTGACTAGCACGAAGCTCTGGCTAACCTGGAACTCACACCTTTCAAACGTCTGCTGCTCATATTCTATTCTCAGAAGCCATAAAAAGTGAGGAATGAACAGACTCCACAAACTTGTTCCTCTTTCCTCCACTTCATACTACAGCATGTGCACACTCATCAGATCACACACACACACATAATAAAATTTTGAAGTAATTTAAGAGAGAGATTTTTAAATAAGTACTCTGATGCAAACATGGTGACTTACAAAAACAAGAACAAGCCTATTTTAGAAACATAAGACAGAAAGAATAAATATCATGGAAGAAAAATGAAATGGGGAGACAGAGGACAATATATCTTATCAGTCACAGAAATTTTATTGACTTTTTTATTTAAAAGATTTTTGTTTTCCCGTTTTTTTTTTTTTTCCATCCCAACCAGGGTCCCCCTTTCCTGTCCTCTGCCCGCTCACCTCCTACTCCATCCCTCACCCACCCCTCAAAGAGGGTAAGGCCCCCCATGGAGAGTCAGAAAAGTTTGGGACATCAAGTTGAGGCAGTTCCAAGCTTCCCTCCTCCTACATCTAAGTTGGACAAAGCATCCCTCTGTAGGCAATGGGCTCCAAAAAGCCTGTTCATGCACTAGGGGCAAATCCTGCTTCCACTGCCAGGGGCTACAGGAATGCTTCTTTATACAATTTTTTAAAAAGTCAAAAAAATCCCAAGTAAACCCCAGCCAAAACTAAAAGACAAAGAGCACACATTTTAATAAAAGCAGGGATGAAGTAAGAAAAGCTGTAACAAATTTCAGTAAAATATAGGCAATTAGGAAATACCTTCAACACCTACCCAAAACTCTAGAAAATGTAGAAAATTGATTAAAACATGCCAAAATTAAATAAAAAGTATGTAGTCAACTTAAACACATCCATAATAAAAAACAGACTGAAGCAGTAGTAATATTTAATTATTACTGTGATAATAATAGTTTATAACATAATATTAACAATAAAAAGCCAGCTCTCAATCTCGTTTCAAGAAGCAATAAGGAACAATACAAACAAACACCCATGCACGTACTGGCCGTAGTAACTGCTGGATTAGTAAATGTTAATAAATAACAATAACGAAATTGGGAGAGGGGCGTGTTGGGAGTACATAGGAGTTTTTGGAAGGAGGAATGGGTGAATAAGATATTTCACTGTGTATATACAGAAAAATTTCAGCAATACAGAAAAAGTTTTAAGAGAACCCAGAGGGATGGCAGGGGTAAGCTAAAGCAGGTCAAACGGGGAGCGTGGACGGAAAACGAGTCTCAGGGCCCACGCTCTTCACAGCAGTCTGGAGTCTGAGCAGCACTAACCCGCCCACAATGTCGGCCCAAGTTCGCAGCGCCCACTCGTCCCGACAGGATCTGGGCCGGAGGGAGGCAGCTTCGCGACGACAGGACAGGACCCGAGACTCCCTGATGCTTGCTCTACACACACATCACACATCAAGAGTAGGTGGGGAGGCTGCGCCCCGGCCTTCACCCCAACTGCAGAGCGCTGGGAACTGCAGGACAGCAATGCCACTCTATGCCAAAGCAGTGTCACAGTCCCCGCCACTAAGGACTCCAGAAGCCTAGGGCGCACTCACCATTTCCTGCTTCTGATGCATCCAGGTGTCCCCTCCAAGGGGCCTACCATCAGCTGGAAGCATAGTAAACAAAGTCGGGGAAACCTCACAACGGCTTCTTCTCAGGACTCAGATATGGAAGTAATGGCTGCACCTTCCAAATATCCCTGCTTCTCATTGGACAGTTAATGCAAAGTCCTAACAGCTTCCCTGATTGGCGAATAATAGGAGGTGAAGTGGGTGGAGAGGTGTGTTGAGGAAGTTGGGAGGGTTGGAGGGTGTGTGAGTGTTGGAGTGTGGAGGGGGTGGGGGTGGGGGCAAGCATCTTATAACCTGAAAAATAAACCTTCCCTTCAGGGTTAGAGCTAAATGACAGCTTTCAGCAGTAACCTGTCCTACCCTCTGTTTCCACCCTGGAATAAACCTGATCCAACCTGGGCTAACCTTGCATTTAAGGAAAACCTGTTGGTGTTTTTAGAGCAGCTTCCTGGTGTATTTAGTAGTAGGCTACAACGGGTTCTTCCACTTTAGAAATAGTGCCATGCGTTTGATTGGAGGAGAAACGAGATGTAGAACTTTAGGAACAAAGCTGCGGATGAGTGGATAGGAGAGGTCTTTAGGTCAGTCTGGCCGTAGGATGAGGAAGAACAGTCTGGTCAGAAAGAGCAGTCTGGTGTGCAAGCTCAAGAATGATGCCTGTGAACTAGAGCAGATCCTTTTGTAAGGCTGATTCACTGATAAGAACACCAGGGATTGGAGAGAGTTTGTAGTGTTACAAGTCCATTACCTTGGGCCCTTCTTAACCCTCTGAATCTGTAGCCATGATCTGTACCTGACCTAACAACTTAATGACTATTATGTAAATCATCTTGGGATGTATAATAGAACAGTAGTTTCCTTTGGAATGCACAGAGCACTAACTTTCTAACCAACCCAGAAGACAAGGACACGATCAGATCTACATCAGAGCCTTCCCCCTTTATAACCTGTCTACCTAATGCTTCCAACAATGTGTTATTAAAAGTGTGTTGATTTTATGATTTTTTTATTCTGTTACTATAAAGCTCCATATTCACGTTAGAATACACAAAGTGTGATAGTCTGAATTATGTGTTTCCAAACCATAGTCCCTTATATTTAGCTTCAGAGTAAACATACCCCCTTCGAAGTAAATTTCACTTTTGTGTTGACAGACAGGTGCCTAAGGCTTTCTCACATCTTATGTTTCAATCTACCCATTTGCAGAAATTATTAGAACACATCAAGAAAAACTCAGAGGTGTGTGTATGTGTGTTTACATTGCAGCAATAGTTTAAGGTTCAAGAGATATAAAAGGCAACCCTTAAAATTCTTCAAAAAGAGTTTTCTATGCCCAAGATTCAGATGAAAGCCTCCATCCATGAGTGCAAACATTCCCAAGACTTGTATTAGCTGTTCACAGAGACTCCCTAGGACATATTTCCTTTCCTACATTATGAATCTTTCAGCACCTTAGTATTTATAAGAGGAACAGTGTAATCCCATCCACATTAATGTTTTAAACTCCAAAAAGCTACCACATACTTTCACTCAGAAGTGAAAAGGACAATGTGGAAATAAAAAAGTCAAAACAGAAGTAGTAGAGGAACTATTAAAAAAAAGACACGAGGGTGCAGGAGGCTATAGTCATGAGAGGGGGGAGAATAAAATAGCTGAGAGGTCACATATGATTATTTCACAATATGGCACAAAGAAAACCATTAATACATTAAAATATGGGCTAATAATTTGGCTAATTAGATATTGAGTGATTTTTATTTTTAATTTGTGAAACAAAATCCTTCTGTGTATGCACTGTATCTGGACTGGAACTTGGTATGTGGATCAGACTGTCTTCTAATTTTTGGAGATCCTCTTACCTCAGATCCCGTGGGATTGGATTATGGGTATGTGGCACCACATCTACCCTGGAGTACACAGCTCATCGTAACAAAGGAGAGACCTGTGTCCTGCAAATTGTCCCAATGTTGTTCAGACATACACAATCCTCTCTCTCTCTCTCTCTCTCTCTCTCTCTCTCTCTCTCTCTCTCTCTCTCTCTCTCTCTCTCTCCCTCTCTCTCTCTCTCCCCCCTCCGCCTCTCTCTACACAAAGTAAAGTAAAAAACAGAACATCAAATCCTAAATGCAAGTTTTTTTTTCTGAATTACTCCAATAAATCAGAGAAAAGAATTATAATCACAATGTTTCAGACTTCTTGTGTATAATTAAGGGATTTCAAAAGTGTTTGGCACTTATATTGCTGACATATTATTTACAGAAGGTATGTAAATATGACCATCAATGTCTGTAATATGATGTGTGAAAACTTCCCAATGGAATGCATTGATCCAGAGGGTTTGTACTGAAAAGGACAATAGCATTTCAATGACTTATTAAGACTAACAATATAAATTGGCTTACACAGCCTATCAGAACAAATAATTAGTACTCAATATTGGGTATGACTATAACACTATTCAGGAAGATGAGAAATGAAGATGAAAAGCTTGGGGATTCAAATTAGAGATTCTCAACTATATAATGCACTAATATTCTTAAAATCAGTAAAATATTTAGTTACATAAAAGCTTTCATAGTGATTCATTATGCAAAAACTTTCCCTCATGCACAAAATCATTTTCAAAATTTTATTGAAAAATCATTTCATGTAATATATTTTATCTTTTGGCTTTTAATGTAAGGTATGTGTCAAGTAAATGTCACTTTTCTATTAAAGTGGAAATCAGTCTAAATAAATTGCATTAAAAATATCCAATTATTTCAAATTCTACAATGTCTACTCAGTTTTGTTCACTGTGGCATAGACAATGTTTTTCAAAAGCCTAAAAGTAACAGTGTTGCAGAACCTTATGTAATTGTATGTTATCCTTGAACCCTTCTGCAGAATAGTCACTGCTTTTCTGCTCACAAATTTTTAAAGAACAAAGGTCAATGCTCTATATTTTTCTTTGGAACCAGGTCTTTCTATGTAGTCAAGTTAGCCTCAAAGAAGACAGCTTCCTGGCACTGTGTCTGGAATACTATAACATTTAAGAGCCACTACACTGATCTCCAACAATTCTCTTGCAGAAATGGTCTTCTCAGTTTTTTGTAGAAATTGGTAATAGAGAGAGATTGTGAATTTAAACATGGAAGAGAGTTTGCAGAAGCCCAGCAAGAAATTCTAGAACATACTATTAGTAAATACATATCTCCTGAAATAGCAGTATAAGAAAGCAGTTTGTATTTAGAAGACATCATTGCCTTCAGATATGCAATTCAGTGGTCAACATGAAAGGAAAATAAATGGGTATAAGAAGATGAAGAGAAGGATTTAAACAGAAGAAATACAGGAAATTTTCACTAGTTCTTAGTTCTTTTGTCTTTTTCACCTTACCTAGTAATGCATCCTCTGATATAACATGTTTGCCTCATCCTTAATGTCTTTGACATGAACTGTTTCTTGGTAAACACTGCTGGACCAATTTACCCATGGGAAGTCTACGCCTAGTATTTAATTTCTTAGATAAAATCACTGTGACCATCTATAAAAGATGACATTCAAATATATTCTGTAGTATTTATTTTACAGAACCTGTAAATGTTATTACTCTGAGGGAAAAGGTTTTCCCAGTAGAAATGTTCCATGTCTGAAGGGAAAGGTATCCTGGCAGTGGGGAGCCAAGAAATATCACAAAGTAACACTGCACAACAAATCTCACACAGGAGATTTATTGGAAGAGTCACAAGAGTTTGGATGCCTCTGTTCCAGCAAGAAGCAGCACGGACAACTACAAGAGACAGGTTTATATGGGGTTTCTTGGGGGAGGAGTCTTTCAGGGTAGATATTGGTGGAATTTGAAGTCTTCGGCTTGGGGAAAGCCCAGGGATTGGTAAAATTTTGAGCTTAGAGATTGATCAGTTTTCGAACTCAGATATTGGTGGATATTTGGGCTCAGGGATTGATTGCAGGCAGTCTTTTCTGTCCTAACAGCTAGTTCCCAAATAACCACACAGAGACTTATATTAGTTATAAATACTTGGCTAATAGTGTAGGCTTTTACTAACTAGCTCTTACATTTTAAATGAACCCATCTTTTTAATCTTTTATCTATACTCTGACACATGGAAGTGCCTTTTCTTCAACAGGAAAGTCCATCTTGCTTCTCCCCACATCTCCTTGCCCCTCTGAGGCTCCTCCCTTTTTCCTCTTTTTGCTTTCTTTTTATTTGCAAGTCCCAACTACCCTCCACCTATCTGGCTATTGGACAGTCAACTTCTTTATTAAACCAATCACAGTGACATATATTCATACAGAATAAAGGAATATTCCACAGCTGGTGGGTTTTATTGATTTTTCAAACCAGGAAGTGAGATCAGACCTTTTACCATTCAGAGCCTAAAGGAAAAAAAATGATCCAGAATTATCCAGGGAAGAGGAAAGGCTAATCAGAAAGTTCTCAGGGTTATTAGAATGACAATTTTAGTCATTAACAACATGATAGACATACATGCACTCTGACACATGAGTTGTTTATATAAGGCAGGCAGGTAACACTGTGGGTTCCATCTCCCTAAGACTTACAGTATGGCAAATACTTGTTAATATGCTCTCCTCTTGAATTTTTATCACCAGGTTTCTATGGACTCCAACTCCTGTCTACACCTCTGACAGCTCTTTCTGCTTAATTGAAAGAGAGTACCATCACATTCTGATGGGAATGCAATGATTACTAGATTTCTCATTGGAGAGTTGAGAATATTACACTCTAATATCAAACTTTACTCAAGTAAGTGGCTTTTCATGTGTATTCCTTTTCAATAGTCAAGATCCATGTGGCCTAAGGGAAACGGATTCAACCATATTTTTGGCCCCCTTGTTTTATATTAGGATTTTTTTCCTTCCATTCCTAGATTTCTTTTTTAATTTTATCTTTTGAATGACTTTTTTTCTTCAGTGGAAAGAGATTATTTTCTTTTAGTCTCCATATATGATATTTGCCTTTTACTCACATTTTTTCTGCCACATCTCTTATCCCTCAATATTTGAATATATTCCATATTAGCACTACAGTAGATATATTTATTTAATCCAAGGTTGGCAAAGCACTTCAGGGAGTTCTTGACATTAGGCCATGCTTCTATGACAAGAGATGGCACCATTGATAGCTGTGCCTTAAGATTCCCTCATCAGATTCTAAAGTTACAAGTATTTCCTGTGTCACCTGCCACTTATTTTGGAGCAAGAATGTCTGAATTAAAAATTAGGTATCTTCTCTGGTACTGTAGAGCCTTCACTGTTCTCAGATAATTGCATACAAATATTTGTTTGTGTCATGATTTATCAGACAATTTTACCATTTTTAACTGTTTGCTCCATGTTTCTGACATGTTTCCTCATGAATTATGATGATGTTCACATACTGGCTGCAGTGGAGTCCTGTGAGAGTTGTTAACTGGCTACTTTCAAATCTGGAAGATTTAGAGACAATATCATATAATCTGTTTCGATTTCCTTGGTCAAGTTAAACAAAAGCAATGATGTTTATTTCCTTATAAAAGAGTGAGTTTTATTCCATGTGGACATTCCCATAACTATAGGGAATCCATGAAATAAGGTTGTGTAATGCAATATAACTTTTACTCAAGTCTGAGCAGAATATGTAAAATGAAAATACACAAGGAACATATAGGCTTTAAATCAATGAATAAAATTGTTGAAAGAATGACAAAAATGAGGTAGATTCATTGAATGTGACATTACTGTGCTTTTTCTAATAATTTAGTATGGTGCTAAATTAACAGATCAAGAATAATGGGGGGGGTGCTCAGATATAAAAGGCCATTTAGTAAGAACATCTTGACAGATTTTGTTTGAAAGGGAAATAGAAAAAAATGGCCAGAGAAATTTGACTACTAGATGAAAATTTTCATTTGGAACTCTATTTGCTTTGGAGGTTCTGATAATTTGAATAAGAATGCCCTGCATCACCTCATATATTTGAATTCTTAATCATCAGGGAGTGGCACTGCTTAAGAAGGATTAAGAGGTGTGGCCTTGTTGGAATAGGTGTGGTCTAATTGGAGGAAGTATACCACTGGGCATAAGCTTTCAAAAGCCCAACCTAGAGCTTGTGCCTGGCTTTCCCCATTGCCTGTGGATATGAATGTAGAACCCTTAGCTTCTTCTTCAGTACCATACCTGCCTGTGGGCCACTATGCTCCCCATTAATGTATTAAATCTCTGAAACTAAAAGCAAATCCCAGTTACATGATTTCTTTTTATAAGAGTTGCCATGGTCATAGTATCTCTTCATAGCAACAGAACAGTCACTGAGAGAGAGATTATTTGTCACTCCAAGTAAGAGTTACAGTTGTCTTACATGACCTAACAGATTTAAGAACCTTGTGTGATAGAGGGATGTTCCTGGTTCCAAACAGTTCCCTGGTGGGGAGGAGGTGAGAAGGCACAGAATCAATGACACAGACCCTGGGAGTCAGTTGGAAAGGATTAACTCATTTATTCAACAATTGGGAGAGCCTTATACACCTTCCTCCCAGGTTGTGACCGAGGCTGTGTCACAGCTTTGTGATATTGTGTGCCTAGCCCTCTTTGGCTGTACACAATCAGAAGATCTGACAACACCTGTTGGTAGGCAGATTTTGAGCAACTAGGAATGTTGGATAGCAGCTGTTGTTAGGCCCTCAGGCAGACTCCAGGTTTTCTCATAAGGAAGTACATTATATAAATGCCTTGACAACTGGCTTGAGGCAATTTACTTTGCCCTAAGAGCCTGTTCTGCTACTGAGGGTGACTCATTTACTTCAAAATAGTTAAGGCTTTCTATAATTCCTCTTTCTCTGCTCTCTAATCATACAAGATCAGGCACTGTGTGTGTGTGTGTGTGTGTGTGTTGCAGAATGTACTGTGGAAACACTAGACCTGAAAAGAACATATTTAGAGTTACATCAGCTTTTACTTTTACTCTTTAGCTTGTCTGCTACACATAAGAGGATAATGACCTGTCAGAATAATTTAACATGTTATAAAATCACAAAAAGTAAATATGTTTATGAGGTTGAAAAGTTTGTTCTTACTATGAATGAGTAGTGTGCATAAGTATATCCACCATTATAATTACCATTTTTGCAAAAGATTGTAAGTTGTGGGGTTAGTATTCTTTATAATTACTCTAAATTTTTGCTTTCCCTGTTTGTTTCTTTTTATTTTTATTGAAAATGTACTTTCTACCTCAGCTCCAGCAGCTGGCCAGCAGGAAAGAGTCCTGGAGGCAGATCACTGCCACCCATCATCCTCCTACTTGCCAACCATCTGGCCGGGATAGCCATTTTACAGACACTAAGAGGCCACAGAACCAGCCCAGTCTACTATACCCAGCAAAACTTTCAATCACAATAGACAAAGTAAATAGGATATTCCATTACAAAAATAGATTTAAGCAGTACCTATGCACAAATCCAGCCCTACAAAAAGTACTAGAAAGAAAATTCCAACCCAAGAAAGCTAGTGGCATCCATAAAATACAAGCAATACATAATGTCACACCAGAAAATTCCAAAGAAGGAAAAGACACAAACACACACTACCTGCACTAAAACAAGCCAAAAAATAATAATAACAGGAATTAACAATTACTAATCAATAATATCTCTGAATATCAATTGATTCAATTTTAGGCACAGGCTAACAAAATGAATAGGAAAACAGGATCAATTTTTCTGCTACAAGTCCCAAGGTGTGTTAGCTCAGTTTGGCACATCTATTCCAGGCAAGTTCGATTTCTTCAACCCAATATCAAGACTGGGTTAGGTGTTCCTGTGCAGGGAATGGGCTTCAAGGAGCCAGCCCATGCACAGGATCACAGTGTGATCCCACCTCTCGAGGCTCCACATACTGCCCCTGCCAATCTACAATTGGCTACCCTTGGAGTGCCTATCTCCTTTTTCTGATGGTTCCCCAGTGGGTATTCTTAATTCAGTGAGTTCTCCAGAGCTCCAGCTAGCCATCTCTGTGGGACTTCTCCTCATAATCCCTATCCCCTTGCTTATATAGATGCTCCACCCTTGCTCTCAGGTGGAGCAGGAGCTCAGCCCAGTGCTCAACCATGGATCTCTGCCTCCATCTCTATTCATTGGATGTAGGTTCTGTGATGATACTTATGGTGGTTATTCATTTGATTATAGGGGAAGTTCTGTCTAGGCACCCCCTCAACTATTGGTTGTAGACTTAGCCAGGGACATCCTCTGAGTTCTTAGAGGCTTCCCTAGCACCCAGTCTCTTTCCAACCACACATTGGCTTCCTCCATGGAGATATTCATCTCTTTTTTTCTCCCTCTCTGTTGCTCCTCTCACTCAATCATCTCCTTATCTCATGATTTGTTCCCACCTCTTCTTGTTTGCAACTTGTTATTGTCCCAATCTTCTCTATTTTCTCTTTCTAGGGGAATCTCTAGATATCTGTCTTAAGTTCTTTCTGCTCTCACATATTCAGGGGTTGTGGTTTTTAGCTTGAGTATTCTTTACTTTTTCTCTAAAATTCACTTATGAGTGGGTACGTCCCATGCCAATATTTCTGGGCTTGCTCTGGAGGATATTCTCCAGTTTTATACGTTTGCCTGCAAATTTTGGGATATCATTTTTTTTTGTTGAGTAGTACTCCATTGTGTAGATGTACCATAGTTTGTTAATTCATTGTTAAGTTGAGGGGTGTCTGGGTTGTTTTCAGGTTCTTACTATTACAAATAATGCTGTTATGACATAGTACTTTTGGGGTGATATTGCTGGATCCTTGGGGAGATTGATTCCCAGTTTTCTGAGGAATCACCATTCTGCATTCCAGCATGGCTATGCAAGTTTACACTCCCACCAACAATGGAGGAGTGTTCCCCTGGCTCTGCATCCTCTCCAGCATAGGCTGTCATCTGTGTTTTTGATCTTAGCCATTTTGACAGGTCTAAGGTAGTATCTCAAAGTTGTTTTGATTTGCATTTCTCTGATGGCTAAAGATATTGAGCAATTCTTTAAGTGCCTTTCAGCCATTTGTAATTATTCTGTTGAGAATTACCTTTTTAGCTCTGGGGTTCAGAGGTGAACCCCATTTTTTAATTGGGTTATTTAGGTTTGGGGCTCTATTTCTTGAGTTTTTTATATATTTTAGAGATCAGTTCTCTGTCAGATGTAGGGTTGGTGAAGATCATTTTCCATTCTGTAGGCTTTCATTTTTGTCTAATTGACTTTGTCCTTTGCCTTACAGAAGCTTATCAGTTTCAGGAGGTCCCACTTATTGATTATTGTTCGTAGTGTCTGTGCTACTGGTTTTATATTTAGGAAGTGGTCACCTGTGCCAATGCATTGAAGAGTATTATCTACCTTCTTTTCTATCAAGTTCAGGGTAGCTGGGTTTATGTTGAGGTTTTGATCCACTTGGATTTGAGTTTTGTGTGGGATGATAGGTATGGACCTATTTGCATTCTTCTACATACTACAATCCAGTTATTCCAACACCATTTGTTGAAGATACTATTTTTTTCCATTGAATAGTTATGACCTCTTTGTCAAAAATTTGGTCTTCATAGGTGTGTGGGTTGTTAGGGTCTTTGATTAGATTCCATTGATCCACAAGTCTATTTTTATGCCATTACCAGGCAGTTTTTACTACTGTAGCCATATAGTACAGCTTGAAGTCAGGGATGGTGATTCCTCCTGAAGTTCTTTTATTGAGCAGGATTGTGTTGGTAATCCTGGGTTTCTATTTATTCCCTATGAAATTGAGTGTTTTTCTGCCAAGATCTGTGAAAAATTGTGTTGGGATCTTGGTGAGGATTGTGTTGAATCTGTAGATTGTTTTTAGTAAAGCTGCCATTTTTACTATGTTGATTATACTTATCCAGGAGCATGGGAGAGCTTTCCATCTTCTGATACTCTCCTCAGTTTATTTCTTCAGTGACTTAAAGTTTTTGTCAAACAGGTCTTTCAGTTCTTTGGTTAGACCTACACCTAGATATTTAATGCTATTTGCAGCTGTTATAAAGGGTGATGTTTCCCTTATTCCTTTTTCAGCTCTTTTATCCTTAGTGCATAGGATGTCTATTGATTATTTTCAAGTTAATCTTGCACCCTGCTACATTGCTGAAGGTGTTTATCAGCTGTAGGAGTTCCTGGTAGAATTTTGGGGGTCACTTATTTATATAATCATACCATCTGCAAATAGAGATAGTTTGACTTCTTCCTTTCCAATAAGTATCCCCTTAATCTCCTTTGCTTCTCTTATTGCTTTAGCTAAAACTTCAAGAACTATGTTGAATAGATAAGGAGAGAGAGGACAACCTTGTCTTGTTCCTGATTTTAGTGGGATTGCTTTGAGTTTCTCTACATTTAGTTTGATGCTGGCTGTCAGCTTGCTGTGTGTCTCCAGTTGTCACAGGGGTTGTTCTTATTCAGCTAAGAAGGACATTTTATATTAATCACTGGAACTAATAAGACTAAGTCTCAATTCTAAACATATATGTACCAAACACAAGTGTACCCACATTTATAAAAGAAACATTACTAAAGTCTAAATCACATATTGGTCTCCACATACTAACAATGGGAGACCTCAATATCACACCCTTACCAAAGAACAGGTCTACCAGGCAGAAACTTAACAGAGAAATAATAGAACTAACAAATGTTATGATTCAATTGGACTTAACAGACATCTATAGAACATTTTACACAAACTCAAAAGAATATACTTTCTTCTCAGAACCTCATAGAACCTTCTCTAAAACTGACCACATACACAGTCACAAAGCAAATCTCAACAGATACCAAAAAAATAAATAAATAAAATAACCCCCTCTATGTTCTCAGATCACCATGACTAAAAGTTAGAATTTGAACACCTATAAACTCAAGAAAAGTAAACGATGCTCAACTTAATTGGCAATAGGTCAAGGAAGATAGAAAGAAAGAAATTAAAGATGTCCTAGAATTCATGAAAACAAATGAAGAACATATCCAACCTTATGGGACACTATGAAAGCAGTGCTAAGAGGAAAGTTTATGGCATTACATGCCTACAAGAAGAATTTGGAGAAATCTCACACCAGCAACTTAACAGACAACTGAAAGGGTGAGCACAAAAAGAAGAAAAATCGCTCAGGAGAATTTGATGCCAGGAAATAATAAAATTGAGAGCTAAAATTAATGAAATAGGAACAAAAAGAACAATATAGAGAATCCATGAAACAAAGAGTTGGTTCTTTAAGAAAATCAACAAGATAGCAAAGGTTTATTCAAACTAACCAAAAGGCAAAGAGAGAATATCCAAATTAATAAAATTAGAAACTTAAATGGGGACATAACAACAGACATTACAGAAATTACAAGAATCATTATGCCATACTTTAAAACCTTGTACTTCAAAAAATGGGAAATCTAAAAGAAATGGACAATTTTCTTGATAGGTACTTCATCCCAAGATTAAATGAAGATCATATAAGCAATGTAAAGAAACCTATAATGCTAAGGAAATAGAAGCATTCATTAAAGGTGTCTCAACAAAGAAACCCCAGGTCTAGATGGATACAGGACAAAATTCTATCAGAATTTCTAAGAGCTAATACCAATACTCCTCAAATTGCTCTGCACAATTGCAACATAAAAAACACAGCCAAACTCTTTTTATAAAGCTACAGTTAACCTGATTCCCAAATCACACAAAGATGTAACAAAGAGATAAAATTACAGACCAATCTCCCTCATGAACATCGATGCAAAAATATTCAATAAAATGCTTGTAAACCAAATCCAAGAACACACACATAAAAAAAAAAATCATCTACCATCCTTAAGTAGGCTTCATCCCAGAGGACATTCACCATATGAAATTCTGTCAATGTAATCCACATATAAAAAACTAAAAGAAAAAAAATACCCACATGATTATCCATTCAATGTTTAAAAGCCTTTGACAAAATTCCATAGCCCTTTATGAAGGTCTGGGGAGATCAGGTATACAAGGAAGAAGAACATATCTACACATGATAAAAACCAATATACAGCAAACCGACAGGCAACATCAAATGAAATGGGGAGAAACTCAAAGTGATTCCTCTAAAATCAGGAACAAGACAAGGCTATCCACTCTCTTCATATGTATTCAATATAGTTCTCAAATTTCTACCTAGAGCAGTAAGACAGAAAAGGAGATCAGGGGATACAAGTTGAAAAGGAAGAATATGAACGTTTCCTATTTGCAGATACTATGATAGAATACATAAATGACTCTAAAAATTCTACCAGGGAACACACACAGCTGATAAACACCTTCGGTAATGTGGTAGGATATAAGATTAACTAGAAAAAATCAGTATCCCTCTTATATACAAATGATAAATGGGCTGAAAAAGAAATTAGGGCAACACACTCTTTACAGTAGCCACAAATAATATAAAACATCTTCTGAAACTCTAACAAAACAAGTGAAAGACCTGTATGACAAGAACTTTAAGCCTTTGGAAAAAAAAAAACAATGAATTCTATATCAGAAAATGGAAACATCTTCCATGTTCTTGGATAGGCAGATTTACATAGTAAAAATTGCAATTTTACCAGAAGCAATCTACAGATTGAAAACAATCCTCATAAAAATCCTGACATAGTACTTCACAGACTTCAAGAAACCCACACTCAACTTTATATGGAAAAACATTTCAGGATAGCTAAAAAAAAAATAATAATAAAAAACAAAACTAATGACATACAATAAAGGAACTTCCAGAGGCAGCACCATTCCTGACTTTAAGCTCTACTATAGAGCTTTGGTAATAATAATAATAATGATAATAATAATAATAATAATAATAATAATAATAATAATAATAATAAAAACCACCTTGGTATTGGCCTAAAGAGAGACACATGCATTATAAAATCAAATTGAAGACCTTGACATTAATCCACATAATTACAAGCACCTGATCTTTGACAGAAAGCCAGAAGTGTACATTGGGAAAATGTAAGCATCTTCAACAAATGATTCTGACACAACTGTATGTCAACATGTAGATGATTGCAAATACATCCACATCTATCACTATGCATAAAACTCAAGCACAAGCGAATCAAAGACCTCATTAGAAATCTACTCACACTGAACCTCATAGAAAAGAAAATTCAAAGGCACCTTGAATGTATTGACACAGGAGACCACTTCCTAAATAAAACACCAGTAGCACAGACACTGAGAGCAACAACTGATGAATGGGACCTCCTGAAACTGAGAACCTCTGTAAGACAAAAAAAAAAAACCCATAATAAATAAAACAAAACAGCAATCTACAGAATGGGAAAAGATCACCAACCCTACATCTAACAAAGGGATGATTTCCAAAATATATAAAGAACTTAAGAAACTAGACATGAAAAATCCTAATAATTCAATAAAAATGGGGTGCAGATCTAAACAGAAAATTCTCTACAAAAGAATCTCAAAATCTAAAAGACATTAATTGCTCAACATCCGTAGTCTCTGAAGTCCCATCTTACACCGGTCAAAATGGCTAAGATGAAAAATACTGATGACAGCTTATACACTTATGAATAAGTCCATATTGTGTTTGTCTTCCTGAGTCCAGATGATATTTTCTATTTCCATCCATTTCTCTGCAAATTTAATGATTCCATTATATTTTTCCTGCTGAGTAACACTCCATGATGTAAATATACCACATTTTCTTTATTCATTCTATATTTGATGAGCATGTAGATTCTGGATAATATAAATAGTGCTTCTATGAACATAGTTGAGAAATTGTCCTTGTGGTATAATTGAGCATCCTTTGACTATATGCACAAGGGTGTCATCACTGGATCTTGAGGTAGATTGACTCCCAATTTTATGAGAAACCACCATACTGATTTCCAAAGTAGCTGTACAAGTTTTGGATTCCCAACAGCAGTAAAGAAGTGTTCCCCTTGCTCCATGTCCTCTCCAACATAAGCTGTCATCAGTATTTTTGATCTTAGCCATTTTGACAGGTGTAAGATGGAATCCCAGGCTATAATCAACAGTCCCAGAGAAGCTAGATAACAAGGAAGACCCTACGAGGGATGCCTCTGATCACCCTGGTAAGGGAAAATAAAAGCGATCTCCTGGGTAAATTGGGAGCAGGGAGTTAAGGATAGTATTGAGCAATGGAAACAAGAGAGATCTGAATAGCTGAGTTACGGGAGGGACAGAGAGGGAGAGCAATTAGAGATACACTGATGGAGGGGGCTGTTTTGGAATTAGAGAGAAACCTGGTTGGTATGTAACATAAATTAAAAAAAATTAATTAAAGAATGAAAAATATGTTTTCCATAGAATAAATTTTGATTATTTTCCCATTCCTCAATTTCCTCCAGATGCTCCCCACCTTCCTCCAACTCAATGTTATGCTCTGTCTCTCCAAAAAAGGAAACAAAAATAAGAAATAAGCGCCATACATACTAAAAACTGAAAGTCTGAAGAAATAAGAGGAAGATCAATAGGAAAAGAGAGAGAACAAAGCAAAATGAAACAAAAGTACATAAAAGTACCATTTAGTTCACTTTCTGTTCACTATCTACTTCTCAGCAGGAGATCTGTCCTGCCATCTGCTTGTTATACCCGGTAGGACCCCATTGGAGAGAACAAATTTCTCCTTTGTGAATGAGTATCATTGCAGCCATTTGAGGGGATTAGGGGGGGACCCCATGTCTACTTTCTTCTGTCATTGTTGGGGCCCCATGTGCTTTATACCTGTGCATGTATTATATGTGCTACCATACATTCTCTTTGAGCTTATACATGCATCAGTCCTGTTGAAAAGCAATGTTTCCTTGGAATTATCCTCTACCTATTATAATCCCTCTGACTTATCTTCTGCATAAATGCCTGGGCCTCGAGGTTGGATGAAAACATTCCATTTAAGACTGAATGCTCCAAAGTCTCTGCATATTGTCAAGTTGTGAGTCTTTTTAAATTCTCATCTATTGCACGAGGGAGCTTCTCTAATGTACATGGAGTACGGCATTCACTATAGCAGCACGTCATTAGGAGCCATTCAGTTGCTAGGATCCTTTAGCAGCCCTCCATTCAAAAAACAAAAATGAACAAACATTAACAGGTACACATAGATTCAGAGCAAAATCTTACCGCACTTTCATAGAAGACATTTAACCAATACTTCTTAATTATTTTTTAAAATATGGAAACATTTTTCAAATACCCTCTATGATGATAGTACTATTCTAATATCAAAACCAGATAATGACAACAGAAAGAGAAAACTGTGGCCAATATCCCCATTGAACAATGCAGTCAAATGTCTTCCATAAGTTATTTGCTAACTCAGTGTAGGCATATGTCAAAAGATTATCCACCATCATCAAATTGTGTTTATGCTTAAGATTCAGGGAGATACACACACACACACACACACACACACACACACACACAAATTAGTAAATATAGCAAATAATATAAATGGAACTAAAGACAGAAATTCACGATCATTTCAATAGACGGAGAAAAAGACTTTGACAAAATTCAGAATGCCTTAATGATAAAAAGTTCTTGAGAGGGCTGGAGAGACTACTCAGTTTCAGAGTACCCACTGCTATTTTGTACATCCTAAGTTCAAGTTGCAGAAACTATATGGCGTCTCACAAGCATTTATAATGAGTCTTGATGCCCTCTCCTGGTTTGTAAGGGCATATTGTAGTATGAGGTTTCTGGCCCGGACTTTGTAGCCCAGCCTCCTGGCCCTGACGTTCCTGTCTAGTTTCCTGGCCTGGACTTTCCAATTTAGCCTGGTGGCCCAGACTTTCAGACCCACAGTCCCATAGTTCCACTGAAACACACAGACACTTGTATTAATTGTTCCCTGATTGACCTGGGGCCCAGGCATATAACTTGCTAGCTCTTGCTCTTTAACTCATGACCCTTATCTTGTTTAGCCATGAGGCTCGGTACCTGTTCTCAGAGCAGCATTTCAACTTCTTTCCTCTGCATCTGCTGGCATCTCATTATGGTGTCTCCATGGCTTCTCTGTGGCATTTCTATTCTGTTCTTCCTGTTCTCAGAATTTTCTTAGTCTGGTAGCTCTGTGCACACTTTCTGTCTGCCTTCAACCAATCAGTATTTTTATTAAACTAGTAAGTGGGAAAATTAGATACAATGTAACAATGTAGTCCCACTACAGCACACATGCAGGTAGATTACTCATATATGTAAAATGAATCTTTTTTTAAAAAAGTTTTAGAGGGAATAAGATATAAGGAAGCATAATACAATGAAGACTATATGTAACATACAGGCAACATCACCCAAAATAGAGAAAACATAAAAACAATCACATTAGAATCGGAAACAACATGAGGTTATTTCCTATCCCCACCCTCTTTCAATATAGTTCTCACAGCCCTTGCTGAAGCAAAAAGGCAAGAGAAGGAAATTAAACTGGCACAAATAGAAAAATGAGGAGTCAAACTATCCCTATAGGCATGTGATGACATCATACATAAAAGATCCTGAAAAAATCCCATGAGGAACTTTCTAAAAATGATGAACAAATTCAACAATAATGGCAGGAAATGAAATGAACTCACAAAAACCTTTATATACACCAACAACAAGCATGCTGAGAAGGAAATCATGAATACACTGTCATTCAGAATAGCCTCAAAATGCCTAGGTATAAATCTAATGAAGGAGGTGAAGGAACTCCATAATAAAAACTTAGGGTGTCTCAAGAAAGTCTTTGAAAAAGATATTAGAAAGAGGAATGATTTCTCATTCTAAAGGATTGTTACAAAGAATATTGTGAAAGTGGCCATTCTACCAAATGCTATTTACAGATTCAATGAAATCCCAATCAAAATAGCCACAAGATCTTTTTAACAGAAATAGAAAAAAATACTAAAACTTATATGGGACCATAAAAGATTCCAGACAGACAAAGTTATCCTGAGGATAAAAAATAAAGCTGTGTGGATTAACATTTCAGATTTTAAGATAAACTACAGAGATATAGTAATAAAAAGAGTGTGTTAGTGACTGACACAAAAAGAGACATGTAGACCAATGGAACAAAATAAATGAGTACACACAACTATAGCCATGTGATAACTGACAAAGAAACAAACAAAAACATTGGAGAAAAGATAGCTTACTCACCAAATGGTGCTGGGAAAACTGGGAGTTTACATGTAAAATTAAATTAGACCCATGTCTATCACTGTGCAAAAAGTAATCTCCAAACAGATCAATAAAACCTCAATATAAAACCTGAAATGTTAAAAGTGCTAGGCAGTACTCTTCTGAATATAAGTTTGTGTTGTAAGAAATTTCTGGGCACCATTTGTAGTAAGAAGTTTTTTGCCCAGGCTAGTCCTAAGATCTAGACCAGCAGTCCCAGATAACCACACAAGGGCTTATAGTAACTGTATGTTGTTTGATCTATGGCTCAGACATATTTCTTGCTAGCTCTTACAACTTAAGCTGTTTTTATTTGTCTATGTCTTGCCATGTGGCTCATGGATTACCTATACTGTATTACATCTTGCTTTCTTGGGCAGCTGGATCACATCTCTCAGTGACCCTGCCTTCCTTCCCCTTTATTTATGCTTGGATTTCCAGCCTAACTATAAGCTTGTCTGCCATAGACCAAAACAGTTCTTTTATTATCCAATACTAATTCACAGTGTATAAAAAGACATCCCACATCATATTTAAGAAAGTATTTTCTAAATAAGAATCCATTTCACCAGGAATTAAGACCAACAATTGAGCTAAAGACTGTATTGAAGTAACTCCAATGCCATCCTTCTCTAGTTGTTTTTCAGGGTAGTATAAGAGACTCCCCAAACAAAAGAGACCATTGCTGTTGCACCTGGATGTCTTCTAGAAGTAAAAGCTCCTATTGCTAGGGATATCATATACTTTAAACACAGGACTTGGGGGATTCTGGCTAGATCCGACTGAAAGCCTTTCTGAGGACTGGCTTTTATAGTATTAGAAGGTGTAAGGATTCCTGGCATATAGCAACCGTGTGGTTAACCCAACATGGTGTCAGGTGAGATAAGAATTCCTGGCATGCATCGGCCATGTGGTAAACCTAACATGGTGCTAGCAGAACATGCTGCATAGGGAGGGCATGCCCCTAGGCATGGCTAGGTAAATCTGTGCCCACCCACTCTCTTAAAAGGAGAAGCCATGTAAGTCTGTCTGTCTGTCTGTCTCTCTCTTCTGCTTCTCTCCCTCATACCTGCTTGGAAACTCTCCTGGATAAACTCTAGTGTGGCATCTGGTAGTGTGTATCTGATCTCACATTTTGGTGCTGTGACTCCAAAAGGCTCTTTCCCCGGCTTAGGTTAGGAGATCCTGATCTGGGACTCACTACCAGGCCACCTTCCATCTGCCCTACCACAGCTTGTTCAAACACCACTGGCCTCCACTGGTAAGTGTTCCCTTTACAGTTGGTGTAAACATAAACTGTTGTCTCCAGAAAAGACCACTGGTTGTCTGGCTTTCTGGTATTCTCTAGTCTCATGGATACACAGCCACAATCTTCACTGGTCACAGCTGTTCCTTTTTGTCTGACACTCATCTAATTTTTTGCCTTTTCTGTTATTGAAGCCCAGCCTGGATCCTTGGATCCTGTTCCTAGACTTTGTCCCCAGGGCTCTGCCATAATGCCTACCCTAGGTGCTGATGAGTTTCTGGTGCTGATGCGTACCTGTGGTGGCTTAGCATTGGATTTTATGCCTGCCTTAAAAACTAAAGAGTTTTTAGTGATGTAAGTATTGGTTTGGGTTTTGCCCTGATGCCTGTCCTAGGTGTTAATGAGCATCTAGTGATAGCTAGTGTGGTTTTCACACCCACTCTCATGGTGTCTAGCATAGTTTTGGGCTTTGTCCTAATGCCTACCCTAAGAGCTGACAAGTATATTCAGTGGTAGCTAGCGTTTCTCCCTGGGACCACTCATTGGCTGGGTGACGACTAAGATTTAGTGGTGGAATCCCTCCCCTCTAGGCCTCAATAATAGAGTCAGCAGAAAATGTCTCTCCATCCTCACCTCTAGGATGCATTCTTGAGACTGTCAAGCCACTTAGCCTTTTTGCTTTACCCAGACATCACCAAGCTTATTTGTTTTTGCACAAATAAATGGCCTAAATACCCTTTAGATAATAACTCAAAATAGCCACCTAATGGCTCCCTGGACTCCAATATTTTATGGTTGCTAACTTCTGCAAGCATATGTGCAGATGGAAAGAGTTCCCCTGTCTTTCAATATCTCAGCTCTAAACCTTCTCTTCTGGCTTTCTGTTTTTCCACCCTCTGTTTCTAACCACATGATCAGATCCTTCTCTGGAACCCACACCTTTCAAATCTCAACTCTAACCTGTAATTCCTCTAACCTCTTCCTTTCCAGGAACTTCAAACCTGGTGCCTACATTGACCTCACTGGTCACTTGCTCTCACGCTCCTAAGAATCCTGATCCAGTTCTCCCTCTGGAAGAAGTGGCTGGTGTAGATAGAATAGGAAAGTTTATTTTCTGTATCCTCTGTCAGAACTTTCTTAGGCGTCAAAAAAATGGGCTCTTGAGTGAAGGCAAGTTTGGGAACAGGCCAGAACTCATGCAGATGAGGTTCATCAGACAAACGTAGCACACCCCGGGAACTGAGTCTGTCCCAGATGTAGACCCCCTTTAGAATTCTAGTACACCAAGGTGGGTCTTAGCCAGAGACGATTTTGTGACCTGTTTACTGGCAAGTCTGTGTAGAGCTGCTCTGAAGCCTGTTGAATTTTAAAATAAATGCAAGAGGTAGTACAGAATAAACAGGAGAATCTATCCCAATTTTTAAATGCCTCACAAATGTTCTCTTACAATATACTTACTTAGATCCCGAGAGCACTAAAGAAAGGCAATTTCTCCATGACCCATTTCTTACCCAGTGCTAACCCCCAAAATCAGAGTTAAATATATATCTCTTGAGAGGGGATCAATGACTCCACAAGCAGAAGTCTTAGTGCTGGCTTTTAAGGTGTTTCACAGGAGAGATGCGAAACACTCCAGGAAAGATACCTCCTGCTGGCAAAAGCTATTCAATAGGCTCCCTCACCTCCTCCCATGCAAAGTGGACCTAGACCTCCTAGTGTAGGCTTTTAAGTGTGGCCAGCTCTGTCACTGGTCTTGCACTTACCCAACCTCACAGAAGCTGTTCAGGCCTTGTCCTGGGTGTCAAGGGAAACACTGGTCTAAGCATCTGTTTTGTTCCCAAGACAAGTAGCAGGGGAACATTACACAGAGACCACTCCCCAGCTGATCTCCTAGGTCTGACCGTGGGCAGTTGATGCTGTCCAGGCTTCCCAACCACTGTTATCATGAAAAGGGAGCCTTGGGTAGTCATAACGGTATCAGGGTGGTCCATTTCCTTCCTCACGGACTCAGTGCCACAGAATTGGTCCTGCAGGTTTTGGGGGGGTCCTACCTCTCTAGCCTTCATTGTCAGGGTGGGAGACAAACAACTCCTGCCTCATCAGACTCTGCCACTTGATTGCATTTTCAGAGATATCCCTGTCACCCACTCATTTTTGGTCATGCCAACCTGCCCCATAGCCCTAATGGGAAGGGGCTCTTTTAGTCATTCCCACATTCACCAGAATGCATCCTCGCCAGTCACTCCAGCCGCTCCCTTGCTTCTCTTGCTATCTACCCAGCCTGTCAGCACCAGACCCCCATACCCTCTTCCATCCTCCAAGACGGACCCCCAAGTGCAAACTCCCAGAATCCTTGTATCACTAGACACATTTCCCCAAAACTTCTCGGTCTCTGAGTTTTCTGTTCCAGCCTGCTTCTCAGAGCCAAAGTCAAGACAATTACCAGACACAAAAAGCTTTGAGGTATTTCACCTCACTCTTCCCTTTCCCTAGAGACTAACCCTTCAGCCATTGCTTCTGGAATGGAAAGGCCCAGGAGCCAGTCTTACGATCAGAAAACAGTCACCCGCCACTCCCTGAGGACTAGAGAAAAGGAACCAGGAGCCATTTTTAGAGCTGATAAGAGATAAAACAGACCATTCCTTCCACACACACCCCCCCCCCCCCCAGGACCAAAGGAAAGGAACCAAAAGCCATTTTAACCTCTTCCCATGCCCAGATCTATCAGAGATCCACAAACTTTATTGTGCAGTGGAGTCCCCTGGAAGGAAGAAACACAAAAGCAGCTACCTTAAGGTTTATTTAAGGTATAGATAAGGCCTAACTTAAGGTTCTACATCCCAATTTCAAATCTTCTTTCTCTCCCTCTTTTTTCTCTTCTCTTAATCTGACCTCCAACCCTGCATAGCAGAGACCCTCACTATATGTGTCACTTCCCAAGGTTCTCTCACTAACTCAACTTTTTTTCCTGAGCTCCCCCCAAAAATCAGAATTCATCACTCCATGCCTTAAACTCACCTGGACCGCAGGGTGTGCAGGGTCCTACAACACTCACTATACACTCAAGGAGCTCCTCAGAAGATGGATGGAAATAATATAACAAAGACTGGACGTTGGCTATGGGATTGTATCTAGTAGAAATGACCAAGAAGCTACACTTATAGTATCTCAATAATATGGCTACCTAAATAAGACCTGAACAATGGCATGCTAACAAAAAAGAGAGCTATTTCAAGGGATTCCATCATCTACAAAGAACTATAGGGAAACAATCACTTCTGATAGGGGCAGAATTAGTCTTGCCTGGAAGTGAGTTCCATAACTGGTTAACCAAGACCAACTAGCCAGTCCTGAAAAGTACATACATACAAGCAACACTAAATGGATTCAACAAGTTCTCTTTATATATTTATGCATTATATATGCAATAATAATTAGAGGTCATAAGTTTGAGAGCGATCAAGAGGGCCATATGTGAGTGTTTGAATGAATAAATGCGTAGGATGTGATTATATTTTGATTTTTAAATGCAAAATATAAATAATAAATAAAATTATTAAAATTAAAAAATTAATGATATGATATATTGAGATTGAATCCACATTGAAAGGGCTGTTGTTGTAGTATACTGGTAAATTGTTTTGGATTTTAAAAATTAGATATTGTTAACCTTAGTGTGCTAAATTTATAAATTAAAATTTTTCAGAACATAGTACACATGGTATTTCAACATTTGGTCTGAATCTTAGAAAATATTTTCTTCAACAAATGTGGGTACTATTCCATTTTTAAAATTTTTTTTAATATTGTAGAGGAATATCATTTGTGTTAGACTGACTTTATTACTAGAAAAATGCCATGAAAGTAGCCAGTGAGAGTGGACAGGCTTTCTCTTATGACCAAAGATGATGAATGCAGACATTGCCCAGGAAAAGGTATGCTTCCACACAATGCTCCAAATTGTCTTGATATTTGCAAAGCTTCAGACTTCTTTTACTACAGAATATAATCCTGGCTTTCCATTCTGTTCTCCCCTGGCTCCTGTATTCCCTGTGACACTATCTTGACCAGAAAGAATTGAAGGCAGCTCTTTCCAGGTTTTTTTCTCTATAGACTGGGAGTGCTCCATTCTTGCCAGAGACTGAAGATCCTCTGGGGATGCAGAGGTGTCAGGGAGTGTTTGTTATGTGTTGGAAGGAGCTGAGACTTCTGGTCTCTGAAGGCCCATTGAGGTCCTTTTATATTCCCAGATGTTGAGTGAGACTTTTCTGGGCTGTGTTTCTAAAGAGACCCGTGGGGATGGCTTGTAGAAGGGCATGGCATAGATAAGGGACAGACGATCACTTCCACACCCTGCATGCTTGCCCCCAAACCTTCCTGTGGAGTTTATATTCAAGTTCCAGCTAGGAGAAGCACTTCTCCAGTCACACTCTGGGTACCTCACAGAAGCACCAGCCCAGGTAACAAAGAACCAGGAGACAAAGGATTTAAAAGACACAACAGAAGTAATTTTTGTAGCCTGGTCTTGGGGTGTAGAGCTAGAAACAGCTTCCTGGGTGTTTGCACAAAGTGCCTTGTCATTCAGCTGCCCAGATGCCCACTTCATGCACTATGTTAAAGGCCTTTAGTAAGTGGTGTTATTGATACACAAGGAAAATGTGGATGTATCTGGAAAGAGAGACAGACAGACAGAAAGAGAGAGAGTGGTGGGAGGGAGACACAGAGGCAGAGAGAGTCAAAGATAGACAGATTTATTAATATACTATGGGCAAAAGCCAAGATGCTATACCAGCTCATAAAGTGTACAAGACATTATCCACTATAAGATGATACACCAGTGCTGAGGTTGAGGATCCCTGCTACAAGCATCTGGCTTCTGCAATTGTGTCCTGCTTCATCAACACTGGATCATATAAATGATTCTAGTATTCCCAAATACAACAATGTTCTAGAGTTCACTATGGTTTTACTTTATTCATTCAGTGTTATTTACAGGACCCACTTACATTGTTGTGTGTGTTTCTGATTCCTAGCAGTGTGTTTACTGTCTCCTTCACTCCATCTCGCCTGCCTTCTTTGCGGTTGTGAACAAGCAGACACAAAAGTGAGCCCCCTCACTAAAACTAATGTTACAGGAAACATTCTGTTACATGCTTGATCACAAATAGGTTTGAAGACTCTTATAGACACCAAGGATGAAGTTTTCTAAACTACATATCATGAGCCTATGTACATTTCTTTAATTTTTATTCTAGCTTTCTCCTTAATCATCTGTTTATTTTGTGTGTGCAGGGTTGGGGCAGTGCATGCCATGGCGTACGTCAAGGACTCTCATTCTACAATGTGAGTTCCAGAGATCAAACCTGGGATATTAGGCTTGACGGAAAGTGACTTTAACCCCAAACTATCTTATGAGGTCGACTCTATAATTTTTCATTTCCACCTCTACACTCTTGAGGGTTTCTTATATCTTCCAGCCCAACAAACACAGGACACTTGCTACTTTAGGAAATTTTACTAGAAACAGTAAATTCAATGGCTGGCTTCATTTCTGTCCTTTTCCTCTTTTCTTCCTATTTTCCCGTTCTTATTATTATTCCTCTAGTGTCATAATAACCCTTTTCAGTTAGTATTCTTTCCCATCTTTTGCATGAAAATTACTACTCATTAGTTTAACCTGCTTCTCCTTTGTTCTAGATATATTTCTCTGGTCAGTTATAGACAATGTAATGATCTTCTACCAATTTCCAACTGCTTGCTAATATCTGAGTTATCTTGTTGACCAGAGGGGCCTATAATTTGATGGTTGCCTGATGTTGGAATTTAACTCTATTATAGTCCAAGACATAGAACTTATTATTCTATACTTTATAGTTTGATATTTATTTTTTTTAAACCTCCAATCTGTCTGGATTCCAACTTAATGTGGAATTAGATGTAAGTAAGATTTTTTTTAATTCCACTGAAGGCATTTTATTACCACAAATGAGTATACAGTCTACCTTTTTTCTCTTGATATGTATTGCCAGGATTTTGTGTGTGTGTGTGTGTGTGTGTGTGTGTGTGTGTGTGTGTGTGTGTGGTGTTTTGTTTTTATCTTATGTTTTATTCTTAATAATTTATTACTTTTAAATATTCTAATATGTCTAATTTGTCTCCAAGTTGTTTCAATATACTACTTAAAAAAATGATTATGGCATGGTATGGGAAGGGCTCAAGCGAATTAATGATTAGTAGGGTTTCTTTAAGGATGAGGCCCCTGGTTGAACAATCACATTCAGAGGATGGTCTTGAGCCCATGAGTATATGGGGAGCACAACCTATAATTCATGGGTTATTGGAAAAAAATGGGGTCATGGAGGTGGAAGAAATAGAGCTATGGGGTAAATCTAGGAGTATTTAGGGTAAGAGGCAATAATGGAATATAATTAAAAATACATTATGCATATACACAAAATTCTCAAAAGATTATTACAAATATATTTTAGAAATTGCTATGTGATAATGACATATTGAATAAGAAAAAATCTATTGTCAACAGAAGGGAAAAATACTGACTGCTTAATTGTCCCTGAAACTGGGGGAGGAGAGCTCTGTTCACTTTCTTTTTTTTTAGAAGACTAATTTAGTATCACACAATTTTTTTCCTCAAGGAATTTGGAGAGATTTTTGAAATTATTCTTACAGATGAATCACTGAGGTTTCAAATAAAATTTCACTGCAGAAGTGATTTGCAGAGGTAATGTTATGTAAGCTCATCGGCTCATGACTGTAAACTTGGGGTATTTATATTGCCTTTTACACTTTGATTAACACTGAAAATTTTCCTTTTGCTAAATACTACATTTCTTGTAAGTTCATATGTATTATATAGAAGATATTTTAAAATACCATGAGATGTTTACTGGGTATCTGAAACCATTTCTGTGTCTACATGAGTAGTTTCTAAAGACACAAGAGGAGGTAATTTTCTCAATTAATTAATGTATTTGACAGAATAAAAACAGATGGAAGCATATAGATGTCACATGTAACCTAAATATCGTATATCTGTCAAAACATTAATTTAAACTTTTCAACTTTAGCATCTAATATGATAAAAATCTGTTGTTAAAACAAGTTAGAAGCCTCTTAAGGGCTTCAGCTTTTACAGAGCGCAAAGAGTGAAAAAGAATGCCTAAGGGTAGGAGGGACTTCAAGGAAGGAATACCCTAAGACATTGTAGAAAAGGTGTGGATATATTGATTGAAATAGTTACATGATATTTATACTTAACTGTTGATGTGATGAATGCCAGGACATGACTTCTGACATTGGCTCATCCTTTTTATTCAAGAGAGAAACCAAAACCATTTGACCATACTTTTTTTTCACAATTATTTCTTATTTAGAGTTATTTCATTATTTTAACTATGTGTGTGTGTGTTTCTATTTGTGTGGAGGTTTCCATGAGTGCAGATACCCACAGCGGCCAGAGGGTGTCGTAGCTGTGAGCTGTCCAATGTAGGTGTTAAAAACTGAACTCTGGTTCCCTACAAAAGAAGTCACCATCTCGAACCCATGTACATTCTTGTTTGTTGATTTGATTTTTTTTGTTTTGTTTGTTTTTGTTTTTATTTTTGATTTTGCTTGAGACAAGGTTCAACTGTGTGGACTTTTGCTGTCCTATAACTCATTCTGTAGACCAGGCTGGCCTCAAACTCAGATATCCACCTGCCTCTGTCTCCAGAATCCTGGGATTAAAGGCGTGTATGACTACACACACACATATACATATATATATATATATGTGATATCTAATGAACATCCTTATGTAAATTTAGATGAAGATTAAATTAACCTATTGAAATGATCTAAGATGCTTTCTCATCTTTTCTATATTTTTTAACAATATTAAGAGACTGGATTTTCAGATATTAGTAGGACTCATTTGTAAGCTCACTGGGCTTTTAGAGAAAATGAGTGAGAGCCAGAAATGTTCAATACGTTTTTCAAACCTAGAGCTTTTAAATTGCTGTTGTTCTCTGCCAGAGCAGTGTTTTTATCAATGTATTTCTCATCTCATCAGCCTCAAAAGCTATGCCCGGTCGGAACTATAGCACCATGTCAGAATTTATCCTCTTTGGCTTCTCGGCCTTCCCACAGCAGATGTTGCCAGCTCTCTTCCTGCTATACCTGCTGATGTATCTGTTCACACTCCTGGGGAACCTGCTCATCATGGCTGCTGTCTGGACAGAACGCAGACTCCACACACCCATGTACCTCTTCCTGTGTGCCCTCTCCATCTCCGAGATTCTCTTCACTGTTGTCATTACCCCCCGCATGCTGGCTGACCTGCTCTCCACTCATCGATCCATCACATTTATAGCTTGTGCCAACCAATTGTTTTTTTCCTTCACATTTGGCTACACTCATTCTTTCTTACTCATGGTCATGGGTTATGACCGCTATGTGGCCATCTGCCGCCCCCTGCATTACCATGTGCTCATGAGCCTCCAAGGCTGTGCTCGTCTTGTGGCCTGGTCTTGGGCTGGTGGTTCACTCATTGGGATGACAGTGACATTAATAATTTTCCACCTCACCTTCTGTGAATCTAATGTGATCCATCACTTTCTCTGTCACGTTTTTTCCCTCTTGAAGTTGGCCTGTGGGGAAAGGACAGCCTTTGTCACCGTTGCTGTGATCCTAATGTGCGTCACACCCCTCATAGGATGCCTAGTCCTCATTGTCCTCTCCTATATCTTCATTGTGGCTGCCATCTTGAGAATTCCCTCAACTGAGGGCAGGCACAAGACATTCTCCACATGTGTTTCCCATCTCACTGTGGTGATTGTGCACTATGGCTTTGCCTCCATCATCTACCTCAAGTCGAGGGGACCCCATTCACTATATACAGACACCCTCATGTCCACCACCTATACAGTCTTCACCCCCTTTCTCAGCCCAATTATCTTCAGTCTCAGGAATAAAGAGCTGAAGAATGCTATCAATAAAAGCTTCCACAAAAATTTTTGTGGACAAAATTCCTAGGGCCAATTCTGTTGTAAAATTAGAAGGGCACAGATTTCCCAAGAACTCTTGAAACACTTAAGTCTGTGTTTGAGTTACACTAGTGGTTTGTTTTTCATGGTTCTTTCTTAGTCTCAGAAGTCATGGTCTCTTGTCATCTTCTATGATCATTTCCCTCCTACTCTCTTTATCTACGACAGTGTCATGCATGCATGGTGTTTCCTATATTTTTATGAACACTCACCGTTTTCATTTTTGTATATGTTGTACATATTTAGTTCTATAATATTTTAGCTGATAGTTAAAGTGCAGCATATCTAACCCTCTGTTTGTTGTTCCTGTCCACAGGCCCGAATTCGTAACCTTTTCATTACAATATTTCATTTTTATTCTTCAGATAAACAAATTGACAGTGACTGATGAAAAGCAATTCTTGTATGGGAATTTGTGTCTGATACTTAAGCCTGTGGTGTATAAATTCATGGAGGCAAGAACATATGATAGCTACACCCTTGGCCATGTTCATGATTCCTATTAAAGGAGCAAATGTCATATAACAAATGGCGACCTCACTGCTAGCAAAGCAATAGCAAAAAAGATGTTTGAAGCTACTGTATTATTTCCTTCCAGCTCTCATAACAGAAATATATCTAAGTAGGTGGCTTATGAACACCATTTTCTTCTTATAGCTCCAAGGCTATGCAAACAGCAGATTAAGTGTTCAGTGAAGGCTACCTGCTGGGCTTCTTTTTAATGCCTTCTAATTGTGTCTGCACTTTAAAAAAAAAGTAAATAGTCTGACTTTAAATTCTTTTATTTCTTAAAATCCATCTGTGTGTGTGTACTTGATATGAGAAATGCGTATGCCACAGCACCCTTGTAAAGGTATAGTAACTGTATAAAGCAAGGTTTTCCTTCCACCTGGGCACGGGAGCTCAGGAACAGATTAAAATCATCAGGCTTATGCAGCCACTCCTTCACCTGCTGAGTTCCCTCACCAGACTACCTCCACTAATTAATTAATTATATTAGTTAAATATTAGTTAAATTTTATTAGTTAATTTTATTTTTGTATGTGTATAAAATGTGCTTGATAACTCATACCTTGAACCTCTGGAAATTTCACCTGTTCCCTTCAACTTCTTTCCCATATTTATGTCTTTGCTTTATGAACTCCTGAGTTTCACTAAGGCCATTTCTGTGACCACAGATTTGGAAATATGCACTAGAGCTTGGTGGGGTTACTAGTGAGCAACTGAAATAAAAGAGTTTTCTCCTCTGTCAGAATCATTCAGTAGCTGATAATTCATCAGGAAGGAACAGGGTCCCATGAGCTCCTCACCAATTCATAATGGACTGGTCACCATGCCAACCTTGTGCAGTCCCAGTGTTCCAGTGGTGGATGTGTCATCCCACTGGTGATATTTTACAGATGACATCTGCAAAATATGAGGCTTACAGAGGACATGTGTTTCACAAGATCAAAATATTGTAAATTTTTTTTCAGATGTGTTAGTCATGACCACATTCAGGAGGCTAAGGCAGGAGACTGTGCATTTGAATCCATTATCAGGATTACATAATGAGACATTTTCTTTATATATATCAACACTGCCCAAAGACTACATGTAACAAAACATCACATTAGGACTGAAAAGCTGTTTCAGTAGGTAAAAATGCTTCACACCAAAACAAATGACCTGAGTTTCATCCCTCATAACACATGATGGAAAGAAAGAGTTGTACCCAATCCCTGTGAGTTATGTGGCACATCTACTCCCACATACACAAACACACATACGTACACACAAAACATGCACAAAAAGATTCTAAAAAATGTAAAACATCAGGGAATAGGATGGCTAAGTTGGGGGAGGGACAGCGAGGGAGAACAATGAAGTAGATACCTTGACAGAGGGAGCCATTGTGGGGTTAGAGAGAAACCTGGTGCTAGAGAAACACCCAAGGACCCACAAAGATGACCCAGGCCTAGACACCAAGAAATATGGGAGAGGGTGCTTCAACTGGTCTCCTATAATCAACCTGACGACCACCCTAATTGTCATTGTAGAACGTTCATCCCACAACTGTTGTCCGCAGATGCAGAGATTCATGGCTAAACTCTGGGACAAGCTTCTAGTCCAGATGAAGAGAGGGAGGAGAGATTATATAGGCAAAGAGAACAAGATCATGATGAGGAGACCCACAGAGACAGCTGACCTGAGCTAATGGGAGCTCGCTGACTGTGAAGTGACAGCTGGGAACCTACATAGGACTGAACTAAGCCTTCTGAATATGGATGACAGTCAAATGGCATGGGCAGTTTGTTAGGCCTCTGGCAATGGAACCAGAACTTATTCCTAGTGCATTAACTGGCTTTATGGAGCCCATTCCTTACAAAGGAACATTTTGCTTAGCCTTGATCCTGGGGTGAGGAGCTCGATCCTACCTCAGCTGGATATGCCAGACTGAATTGACTCATCCTTACCCTTTCTGAGGAATGGTTGAGGGAATGAGATGGAGGAAGCTGGGGGAAGACTTGAAAGAGGGGAAGCAGGGGAAGAGGTGGTGAGTATTTTTTTTATTTAAAAAATATAACATCACTCTATATTCCATGGAAATAGACAATTATAACAAATAATTTTTATGAAGAAAGATTATAAAAGAAATATCATAAAACATTCATTGGACAGCTTCTTCCCTGACTACCCATTGTCAGAAACTTGCCGTGAGGCTGGAAAGATGGCTCAGTGGTTAGGAGCATGTACTGCTGTTGCAGGAACCTGGAAAGAATTCCAGCAATCACATTAGTCTCACAACACTTGTAATTCCAGATGCAGAGTCTTTGATGTCCTCTGATGACTTCCTCAGGCACCTTCACACAGATTCACTAGTAAACACACACACACACACACACACACACACACACACACACACAGAGAGAGAGAGAGAGAGAGAGAGAGAGAGAGAGAGAGAGAGAGAGAGAGAGAGAATAAGAAATAAAAATGAGTCTTAAAATAAAGGAATCCCATAAAGGCAGAGATTAGAATGATGTCATCCCTAGAATGTATATATGGAAGGTTATACACTAGTAGGTTTTCATATGGCTTTTATATCAGGTATATTAGTGAGGTGATGGTTATTGGCAAGGAATGTGTGCCATTTTTTATATCGAGCCATACTACTTTAGTCTTCAGAGATGAGGCTTTCAAGTCATGTCCAGCTTGGATGCTCAAGATCTTGTGTCCAAAGTGTATAGTGTCTTCAGAATTAGAGGCATATCTTCTGCCTCTGTGACAGAACCAAGAGCAGCAGCAACAGCCTGTGTGTCAGAAGTCACTTGGATGAGCCTGACCAACATATTCAAAAGGAGCTTATTCTGAAGTTCTCTATATCTCTCCAGACTCATTTGCTGATACCTAATTGAGTGTAAGAACCATCTTGAAAAATATTATCTAGAAATTTGATTCAGTTTTCTCAGAAATAATGGATAGTGAGAAGCCTCAACCAGCAGGAAAACCCAGTTTTGATGGGGTGGAGTAATGAAATTCTGGAAGGAGGTCTGTTTCATTTTTCTTGTGTGCATAAATTGACACATAAAATATGTGAATGTGTGCTTGCATGCCTGTGTGTGTATGCACAGGTGCATGCATAATGTAGCTGTGTTTGTGTGGATGCACTAAAAAATATATTGAACATCTTATTGAATCCTTTACTAAAAAAAAATGAGGTTCAGTTAAACAAAATAATTGATTAGCTGAACATGGTGTTATATCTGTAGCCTGTATGTTACCTCAATGCTCATTTCTATGGACCCTACAATTCTGGGGTTATGGACATAAACAACTATGTCCATATTTTTATGTGGGTGCTGGGGATTTGAACTAGGGTCCTCATTATTATACAACAGCACTCTTATCCACTAAATCTTATACCTAGGTCCCTGCTGAGCTTCTCTGTGAGGATGAAAATCTATGTTGAGACCTACAGGAAAAACAAACAGAGAAAGATTAGAGGCAGCATGGGAGGAAGAGGTGTCACAAGTAAAAGAAGTAAAGAAGAAAATGGGGGACAAAGGAAGGGAAAAAGACAAAAAGGGGAGGTATACAGAACCAAGGAAAATAATAGATATTAAAAACTAGTAGGTAATTGTAGGTAAATAGATGATAGACAGACAGACAGACAGAGAGATAGATAGACAATAGATAGATAGCTAGACAATAGATAGATAGATAGATAGATAGATAGATAGATAGATAGATAGATAGATAGATAGATAGATAGATAGATAGATGTAAGTTCTAATGATAGGAAGAAGGATGGTGCATTTCTGGTCCCTAGCTACCCTCCCTGGACTTACGGACCACGAATCCCTCATCCCCAGTCAGGTTCAGAGGAAAGGCATCTGGGAACCTGCCACTGGGGAAGTTGTCTGTAGAGATAAAACTCCTGTCCCTCTCTTTACAACTCTAGTTGTCTATACCTGGGGTTCTGCAGTCTGCACTTAGACCACCCCCAAATTTCTCCACTAAGGTAAGTGGGACTCTTTCTCTCCAGGATAAATAGGTCAAGTGCTGTGGAGATGGCAAAGTAGGACACAGAAAAACAGTGCACAAAGAAGCTTTGAATTCTGGGTAAGGAATGGAAGGTGTAAGAATGTATAGTGGGTGGTCTACTGGTATAGGGACCTGGTTCCTAGCTGTGAGGGCCTGTCATGGTTTCCAAAATGGTCCACTGAATCTATTTACTCCCCATCATGTCCCCTTTTCATAATAGTCATTGCTTCCAGGGTTTGTTCTGGGGTGATGTGTTTCCATGCTCTATGGAAAGGAAAATATTTCTAAGACAAGCCAAGGTGAAGTGTCTGCCGTGTGTGTTTGTGCCATCTGTACTGTGTGGATGTGCATACAGTTGTGTGTGTGTGTGAGAGAGGCTCCTCTATGAAGTTTTTATTACTACCAAAGCAAATTATTATAAAGATTGTGCCTGAAAACAAGAGAAATTAACTCTCGTAGCTTTGAAGACTAGCAGTTCTATACCAATGTATCAACAAGGCCACATACCCACTAAAGACACTAAGGGAGATCTTTCCTTGTGTCTCCTAGCTTCTAATATCAACATCATCCCAATCTTTGCCTTTAGCTTTATGGCATCTTTATGATTATGTGACTTATACTACTTTTTTAATTTCTAAAATTAATTTATTGCATATATACATGCACAATGTGTATGAATATAGAAATATATGTGCCACAGTGTATAAGAATTAGAAGACAACTTCTAAAACTCAGTTATCTGCTTTGACCTACTCTGTGGTTCCTAGAGATCAAACTCAGGTAATCAAATTTGGCTGAGAGCACCTTTACCTACTGAATCAGCTTATTAGCCTTAGCCCTCACTTTTCTTATGAGGATGAAAGTCTGTCTGTCTGTCTCTCTGTACATATATACATATGGCATTATAATTTAAAATGAGCTTATCTCAAGATCTCTACTTTGGTTAAAATCTCCAAGGACCCTATTTCCAAATAAAGTCACAATGTGAGGTCACAGGTAGACATGCACTTCTGAAAGACATTGTTCAAGCAAAACAAAACCCTTGGATGTGCTGCTCCTATTGGTCTTTAGTTTATTGAACTCTCAGATAAGTACCAGGTACATGGTAAGTTCACAGTAGCTGTGTGTAGAATGATCAATTGTCTCCGTTTCTTTCTGTTTATTGGGTATAACCAACCATTTGCTTGTCAGAAGCAGGGTGTGGCCCTCTGCTTGACTTTTCCTGCTTTGTACATGTATTCATAGTTTAAAGTCTATGACACAGTTCTAAACAGCAGACAGAGATACATAGGCTTTGTGATATGTCCCTTCTGAAAAGGTCAGGCACTGGGACTGGATTGAGGAGACACTTCCGTGTGTACCAACTTGGGGCTCTGCCTGAGTTCTGTGCCAGTGGTGAAAATGTTGGCCTTTCTTTTTTTTCTAGATCCAGTTTCCTGTAGGTGCTTTGAAGAGCCCTCTTGGAGAGTCTTCAAAGGAGTTGTCCCGAGAAACTGTAGAATGGAGCCCAGGCTAGAGAGAAAGGGAGCCAAAAAACATTTCTATAATTTTAGTAACATTTGCACATTTAGAAGTAGGACTCCTGGAGCCTGTGAGTGTTGAGATTTGGGAGGCATGCGGGAAACAGAGGAAAGATTAGCCTGGAATCAGAGTGAGGTACTAGGATATCACGGTACTCTTATGGGTAACCTGGCACTTGAGTGACAGTCAGCTTATAGCCACCCACCAGCAAGGAGAACAGACGGTGGCGGTTCTCACTGGTAGGTTTTATGTGGAGTACTTGGCATGGCACTCTCTCTGATATCTAAGAAGGTCGGGTATTTGGTTATCAAAATAGTGAAAATCTGTGACTGTAGCCACAAGTCTGCATGATTCCACAACCCAACTCAGAGAATTATCTCTACTGTGGGAGAAGACTGGGAAGAAAAAAAAGGGAAATATGAAGGTATGGTGGTCCAAGAGATGGGACACGAGACTGACGCTGAAGTTGGGTGCATGTAATGGACACACAGGGAATGAGGGGCAGAAATGGACGCTAAAGGGGGGGAGGCCAGAGAAGCGGTGTTAGGTCTGAGTTCAGCCGAAAGGGGTCCCTGCTGACTATAAGTGCTTCTTCCATGTGTGACCTGACTCTTTCCTGAGGAATTGTTCATTTTTCAGGATTCTGCTCCTGGATCAGAAGTCACAGATGCAAGAATCTTCTGTGCATGGTACAGTCAAGTTTGTAATATTGTAGTGAATCTAGTTGCATGCATTTGAAAATCTGTTACCAAAGTACTAGCCTTATTAGTGACAGAGTTACATATGCATGCGTGAAAAATATCTATATACAAATTCTTGTCAAATTTAAAAAACAGACTTTTAAGTTCATTGGATTCCACCATGTGACATTTTAAAACTTTTCTACAGTTTTTTTGTGGATGTGCCCATGTGTGTTTGTGGATGTTTATTTACTTACTTACTTATTTGTGTGTGTGTGTGTGTGTGTGTGTGTGTGTGTGTGTGTGTGTGGTGGATGTGTACACATGTGCATGCACACATGAGCACATGCAGGAATATGTGCCATGGTGCATATGTGGAGGTTAGAGAGCAGCTTGTGGCCATCAGTTCTCTCCTTCCGTAGGGAGTAAATGCAGGTTTTAAGATTTAGTGGTACTATGCCCAGCTAGGTCTTTGTTTTCTCAACTATAAAGATCACCCAACATTTCTTTTAGTAACTATAATTTTATCTTTAATATTAACATTTAAAATTTTATTGCCTTTATTTACACTTGGGGATCATGTGTATGTCTGTGTATGCACGTGTGGGAGCATGTGTGTGTTTTCTTCAAATGTACCAGGGTGTGCATGTTTAGGTCAGAAAATAGCTGGTGGGAGTTGGTCTTTTATCAATTGGGTCCTGAAGATCAAACTCAGATTTTCAGGCTTGACAGCAAATGCCTCTACCCACCAAGCCATCCTGACAGCTCTTTCAATGTTTTCTATTGTCTCTTTGATTGCCATCTCATGGGGAGACCAGCTTTTCTTTCTTCTCTATAGAAAGAAACTTTCCCTCACAGCATCCCCTAAACAATTCCTTCCTTGGCTATGAATTCATGCTGCAAGAAGGCCATCTTCTCAGTGGCTGATGCCTCCACTCTGAAGGGTTTGTCTGTTTGGTCTTGTTCTGGTATCTAGTGCTTTATTTGGAACATTCACTCATCTGACCTGGGTCCTGAAAGATACTTTCCTGCCCTTTCCTTCTCTTCACAATTTTCAAGGTTTATTTAATTATTTTTTGCTCTGCTATGGAAGTCTTTATTTTGTTTCTTTAATTTTTTACTTTGGCAAAAAAAAAAAATCAATTGCAGTTTTGAGAGTACATTTTAACTTACCCCAGGAAAAGTTAATATCTTACACTATAGCCTTTCAAATTCATCAAATTCTGTAAAGTGCTGTCATGTGTTCTGCTCCTGGGTGGTGTAACTGATCTCTGTGGAGGACATCTAGGATCTACATTAAACTACTTCATGTGTGATTTATAACTTTTGCTGCTATTTTGAGCAGAGGCCTTTACTTTTAGCTAACTTTGATCTTACCCATCAAAAAAGTCATAAGCAGAACAGAGAAGATATTTTATTATATTTTTAGGATTTATATTATTTTGAATTATGTGTATGGGTGGGTATGTACACAGGCTATGGGTATCTGCAGAGGCCAGAGGGATCAGATCTCCTGGAGCTGGTTTCATGTGGTTGGTAGCAGCACAATATAGGTACTAGGATAATACTTGGTCCTCTGACTCTCACTTCCCTTCTCTTGACAGCACCACACATAATCTGAATACGGCTACAAGACCATTAACATACATAAAAACATTTTTCAACAAACTGTAGATCTTATTAAAATCTGTCACTTTTTCTATGAACAACCTTTTAATGTTTCTGTCTTGATTTCAGTCATTTATTGTAGCTTGTCATTTTGATTTAGATCTCAGGATTTTCCTTCCACTTTCTCTCTCTCTTCTCTTATTTACATGTGTGTGAATGTTGTGAATGTGATTTACATATGTCTAGTGCATGTGCACGTATGTGTGCAGGTGTACAAGTCTGTGAAGCCAGAGGAGGACTTCAGGCGTCCCCAGTTATTCTCTACTTTTGATTTAAGTCAAAGAATCTCTCACTGAATCGGGTTTTGTACATAGCATCCAAGTTGATTGGCTCCAAACTACCCATGACTCCAAAATAGAAGGTCTGATACCCTGCATAGGCACCTTCATGCACATAGCACAAATACACACATCCAAGCACACACACACACACACACACACACACACACACACACACACACACAAATAAAATGACTAATAGTCTCTAAAAAATCTGAACATGTATATATGAGTGTAGTGTAGTGTGTGCACGTGAGTGTGCGTGTGCTCTTGATTCCATGCTAGCCTGAGACGTTTCTTTCCCCATGTTTTCTTGGGCATGGCTATCCTCTTTATGTTGATGCTTTCTTTCTAGCACCCTCTGTAAACTGGATTTGCAGATAAATATTGCTTAAATTTTGTTTTATCATGGAGTGTTTTATTTTGTCCATCTATTGTAATTGAAAGTTCTGCTTTGCACACACACACACATACACACACACACACACACACACACACACACACACACACACACACTTCAGATCCCCTGGAACTGAAGTTATAGGCAGTTACAGCTACCCAAAATGAATGCTAGAAACAAACCCCAATTCCAGTTCAACAGTAGCAATTGCTTTTTATGGTTAAACCATTTCTCCAGGCCTCAAGTAAATCTTTTTAAAAATAATAGTTCTAATACTAAGTTTTAAAGAATAAGAATAACCATTTAGCGAGTTCTGACCATGCATTCAATATACATGATTTTGTTTGATCCAAAATAAATTACAGTCTATCTTCTGCATCCATGAGTTTTCTTTTGTCTAGGTTTTATGTGTCTGTCTTGAACATGAACTATCCTTTTTCTTTTTCATAGTTTTTAGTAACATAATATTTGATTCTTTGGTAATTTCATATGATGCACCCCAATACCATTCATTTCTTAGTTCTTCCATGTCTGCCCCCCATGTATGTAGCCTCTCCCCTGGAAAAAAATTATAAATAATAGAAATAATCTTAAACAAAACCACTTTGTTCCTCCATTTTTCCTGTCCCTTCATTGCCTATTCCTTTATCTTAGTGGCTTTGGGAGCTGTGGTGTGGTGTGCAGCATGGTCAAACAACTATACTTGCATATGTTCATTGCAACAAGTTGTTGAGTCGTTGATCTGGTTCAGGGGCTCTGGCTCCTGGTACACCATCAATACTGCACCAATATCCTGTTGTTTCCCCTAGTCATGAAGATACTGAGGCCATGGTTCCACAGGACTGGTCCCTTCATGCACTCTAATAGATCATAGATGGGGTAGATTCTGAAGAGGACCGACTCACGGCCCTGGATGTAGGCCTGGAGTTGGCCAGTCTTGGTCTCAGTTACCACCAGGATCTCCCACCTCTGGTGAGGATCAGGGTCAGCTCTCCTGCACACATGGTGAGAGGTGGGGCAAGTGTGTAGAGCCAGCTTTCTCCCATTGAGGCCACTGATGAAGGGGAGAGCAGTTCTTCCAGGACTCTCTCTCTCTCTCTCATCTGTCTATCTCTCCTTCCGCCCTCTGTGTGTGTGTGTGTGTGTGTGTGTGTGTGTGTGTGTGTGTGTGTGTGTGTGTGTGTGTGTGTGTGTGCATTATGTATTTATTTTCCTGTGTGCTTGTATGTAGCTGAAGGCCAGCCTTGGAAGTCACTCTTCATCCCCTTTGTTTTCTTAGGCAGAGTCTCTCACTCACTCCTGAAGCTTACTGACAAAGCTATACTACATGACTCATGTTATCCAGAAGTCTTTTTTTTTCACCTTCCCAGGGCTGAGATTATAAGTGGAACCCATCACACCCAGCTTTTAAAATGTGGCTTGTGAAAGAACTCCTATCTATGTGCTTGCATGGAAAAAAATTTAACAACAGCTGTATCTTACCCCTTTGTCATTATTTATTAAATATTTCAGTATAACAACTATTTATGTGATGTGTACATAATACTAGATATTCTAAGCTATCTAGATATGATTTAAAGTCTAAAGAGTATCCATACAGAGTATGAAAATACCACCTCATTTTACATAATTTTCTTGGGTAACAAAAGGTTTTAGTGTATGGTGGTGAGTCTTGAAAACAATTCACTGTGAGTACCAGGGGTGACTATAAAAATGTATTTTTTTTCAGGTAGACTAATCATGTTTTAGATAGGTAAAGGAGCTTCTCAGACACACACACACAAACCAAAAATAAACAAACAGAATACCCTGTAATCCTAATTACTATTTTATACCTTTCAGGCATGGCTGTCATGTTGGGGCTAAATTACTCCTTTGTGTCAGAGTTCATCCTGATTGGCTTCTCTACCTTCCCTCGCCTTCAGCTGATGTTCTTCCTGCTCTTCCTCCTCATGTACCTGTTTACACTGCTGGGAAACCTGCTCATCATGGCCACCATCTGGAGTGAACACAGTCTCCACACGCCCATGTACCTCTTCCTGTGTGCCCTCTCCATCTCTGAGATTTTCTACACCTTTGCCATCATCCCACGCATGCTGGCTGACCTGCTCTCCACATTTCACTCCATCAGCTTTCTGGCCTGTGCCAGCCAGATGTTTTTCTCCTTCACCTTTGGCTTCACCCACTCTTTCCTACTCACGGTCATGGGCTATGACCGCTATGTGGCTATCTGTCACCCACTGCGCTACAATGTGCTCATGAGCCCCCATGGCTGTGTCTGCTTGGTTGCCTGGTCCTGGGTTGGTGGTTCATTCATGGGGACGGTAGTGACAACAGCCATTTTTAACCTTATATTCTGTGGATCCAATGAGATCCACCATTTCTTCTGCCATGTTCCACCTCTATTGAAGTTGGCATGTGGAGAGAATGTACTTGTAGTAGCCAGAGGTGTGGGATTGCTGTGCATCACAGCCCTCCTGGGATGCTTTCTCCTCATTATCCTCTCCTATGCCTTCATTGTGGCTGCCATCTTGAAGATACCATCAGCTGAGGGTCGGCACAAGGCTTTCTCCACCTGTGCATCCCACCTCACAGTGGTGATTGTGCACTATGGCTTTGCCTCTGTCATCTACCTCAAGCCCAAGGGTCCCAAGTCTCTGGAAGGAGACACTCTGATGGGTGTCACGTACACAGTGCTCACCCCCTTCCTCAGCCCCATCATCTTCAGTCTCAGGAACAAGGAGCTGAAGGTTGCCATGAAGAAAGTATTCCTCAGCAAATTTTTTCTGCAAAATTCCTGACGAGGCTGGCTTTCTGGAAGGAATTTGCTAGGGAGAAATTCTCTTGTCCTCTCTTTCTTTCCAAGCTCTATTTCTCTTTCTCTTTCTCCCTCTCCTCTTCCCACCTTCTCTTCTCTCCTTCCTCCCTACTCTTCTATCCTCTGCTACCCTGTCTCCTTGCTCCTTCTTACTTCTTCATAATTGTATATATATATATATATATATATATATATATATATATATATATATATATCTCCTTCTCAAACTTAACATACCATGTAATTTACCACTTTAAGGTTTACACAATCAGTATCTGCCACTTTTGAACCCTTGTTATATCATCTAACCCCTACTCTGAATCCTAGCTGATTTTAGTGTTGTTCAAATACAATCTCAGTACAAATATAAAGAGAGTAACAAGACCAAGATCATTCTAGATTACACTGTGAGGTAAAATCATACCTGAACTACATAGTGAGGCTCTATCTCAAATGGGGGATAAGGGAAGAGAGATCATTTGTGCTTTTGTATATATGCTGGTGTTCATGAATGTATGAAGCCAGAAGACAATCTCAGGTATAGCTCATCAGGAATACTGTCTACCTTTTTTTATTGGATGGGGCTGCTTTAAGACATGGTTTCTCTCTGCAGCCCTGACTGTTCCAAAACTTGCTTTGTAGACAAGGCTGGCCTCCAACTCAGAGATCTGCCTTCCTCTTCCTCCCAAATGCTTGGATTAAAGGTTTGTACCAGCACTTCCCAGTATAATTGTCTATCTTTTATCTTTAAGACTGTGTTTCTCACTGAATCTGGGACTCACAAATAGGGTAGACTGGCTTGCCTTCAAGCCCCAAGTATCCTCCTGTCTCTGCTTCACCAGATTTAGAATTACAAGTACATGCCATTCCTCATGGTAAAGACTGGGATCAAACACAAGTCTTCAAACTTGTGAGGCAATTACTTTTCTGACTGAACCACCTCTACAACCTGAAGAAACTCTTAACCTTCAACCCTCTCTTTCTTCAGTCTCTCATAACCACTAATACATTCGATTAGTGGATTTGATTCTTCAAGCATGTTTTCTTTTATGATGAATATTTTCACACAGAATTATGTCTTCAATTTTCATCTACATATTAGTGTATACTGGTGATTTATTCCTTTACATGTGTTCATGCTGTTCCATTGATTGAGCAGTCTACATTCAACCAACAATTGCATTGTCTTCACCTTTGGGGCTGTTACAAATTATGCTGCTATAAATGTTTATATTGAGATTTTTGTGTGAATATGTCTTCATAGCTTTTACTGTATATCTGAATGAAATTTATAGGTGATAAATTATACTTATGCTTAATTATTTGAAGAACTGCAATAATGTCTACTAAAGTAACTACCTCATTTCATATTCTGACCAGAGTTGGCTGTGAGTGTTCTGATTTCTCCACATCCTTAAAAATCCTTCATTATTTCTTGACTTTCTGATTTGGTTTATTTTAATGAATTTCATCTTATTTAAAAATGTTAATATTATACCATTTATTGTGTAAATGTGTGTGAAAGTGTGCATACCCTGGAGTAGAGGTCAGAGGACAGCTTTGCTGAGTCAGCTTTCTCCCTCCATCTTTCTGGGTTCAAACTCAAGACTCTCCTTGTTAACATCTTTACCCATTGTAGTCACTGTTCTAGCTCCTGAATTTTAATTAAAATGTGCATGACTAGTACTCAAACCAAGGGGTCAGTGTATGGCAGGCAGACATAACACTTACTTGTAGAATCATAGCTAGACTATAGAATTAGAGTAGATTATAGCTCAGTGAGCTATAACCCCACCCTTATTGGGCTTTTGATTTGCATTTCCCCAAAGAATAATTAAACGTCTTAAGTAACACAAGTAAAAGCATATTAGTTGTTTTACTTTACAGAGGAAGTAGGGTTATTAGTCTCTTTTTGATGCTAAAGACATTGAGCTATAAAAAGATTAGGTTAGTTAGCTAAAGTCTTACCCAGTGAACTACAAAGCTAGAATGGAACTTATTCCTGGATTTGGAGCTGCGTATTAGAAGCATATTTCTCATGGGTTGTAAGTCCAGGGAGAAAGTCCTTTCTAGACTTGGAAGGGAAGGCTCATGAGAGCAGGGGACAAAAATCTGGAAGGTCTTAACCAAATGAGTCAAAAAAGCAGGGACGAACTCTTATCATGATTTGGACAGAAACATCCAGTATGCAAGACTTGAGGGGAGCACATTGCAAATTCAGACAAGGTGGCTCAGAAAGCCCCATCTTGAAAAAATGCCAGGCAGTAGTGGCTCACCCTATTAGTCCCAGCACTTGAGAGGCAAAGGCAGATGAATCTCTGTGAGTTCAAAGCCAGCTTGATCTACAAACCAAGTTCCAGGACAGCCAGGACTGTTACACAGAAAACTCTGTTTCAAAAAAATGAGATGGAGAGATGGCTCTGTCTTCTGGTATTCCATATTAACTTTATTAAATATATATCACCACAGACACATTTATACAAAAAAGAGCATTATGAGTAAATATAGGAAAATTTCTATTATCTAAAATGTCTAGAACCATTAATGTTTCAGACACTTTTTAGATCTTAGAATATGTCCATAATATATCTTTGGGGTAGGATCAAAATGTAAATATAAAATACATTTATGTTTTATGAACATTCTATGCACAAATTTAATGCAACTTCAGTGTAACTGCATCTAGGCTGTGTGACCTGTTGCACAATCAAATGTGAAAATTTCCACCTGTGGAATCACGGGACATTTCAGATTTTGATTTCCATATTAGGAATGCTTAAGTCGTATCAAATTGTTTCTACTAAAATACCCATGCCCTCTTCTAAAGGACCAGTAAGATGACTTAGAAATAAAAGTACTTGGCTGCTGAGGCCAAGTTTGATCAATGGGAATCACATGGTAGGAGAGAACATACTCCCACAAAGTATTTTCTGATATGTGTCCCATGACATATGTGCACATATGCATCTCTTCTCTACCCACAGCTCCACAAAATAGAAAATAAATGCTTTTAAAAATTAAGGCAAGTTATTTGGTTATATTAGAAATTGTAGGAAGTAAGTCACAGTACTTCGGAGATAGTAGGCATCCATTGCTTTCCCTATAAGACATGAAGGTTTTCAGTTGCTAAGCCAGCCTGGAATTATCACAGATTAGAAAAGCTAAGTGGTCTGTACAAGTTCTGATGTACAGTTAATGTTTCTCTGGTGAAAGCGGTAACAGAAGGAAGGGCTTATTAGTTATACCCTAGAAACATTTTTGTTGTTTGGTTGTTTTTGAGATAAAGTTTCCCTGTGTAGTGCTGGCTGTCCTGGAACTCATTCTATCGACCAGGTAGGCTTTGAACTCAGGAGATTATCTTGCTTCTGCCTGCTGAGGAGTGGGATTCAAGGCATATACCACCATATGTGGCTTGTACCTAGAAACTTCACTACTGTTCCCCATGGTCATTAGAGAAAAAGGCAACTAGTTGTTTAATTGGCTAAATATAAACCAATATGAAGGTAAAACAAACCTTGGACCAGCAAGATAGCTCAGCTAGTAAAGCCACTGATGCTAGCTAGGTCTGGTGACCTGAGTTCTAGCCCAGAACCCATAAGATGGAAGAAGAAAACCAACTTCTACAAGTTGTCTTCTGATCTAACATGCACCTATGCATGCGCACACACACATGAAATTTAAAATTTTCAATTAAACCAAGTCATATATTTGCTTCAGTTAGCATTAGTTGTCATGTAAATTTAAAACCGCCAAAAAGCTTACTGGATGAATGACATACTTCTTGACTAAGGTCAGGGTTAGGGAGACTAGAAAGGGAAGCATGCTATTCCCTCTTCATCTAAAATGTTGAAATAAATGTTCATGTGGATTTTAAAAATTATTTTTTAACTGGGTATAGTGGTATGTGCTTGTAATCTCAGCATTTCTGAAGTGGAGGCAGGAAGATCATGAGTTTAAGGATACCCTAAACTACATAACAAGTATGAGAATAGCCTAAGACATATGAGACAATGTCTTCAAAAAATTAATTTTGATTTTACATGCATCATATTATTAACTATATGCCACATATACTTGTATGTGTAATTTTATGTATGTGTAATTTAAAAGTGAATAAAATATGCAGTGAAAAGCATTATACTAAACATGATTTATGTAAGTTGCTAAAATTTTGGGTGTCTCAAAGTTGAGTGCTCATGATGACTGTGTATCCTGTTAACCTTCCCCTAAAGATGACAAATGCTTACATTTCTTTTTTTCCCCACAGACTACAAATAGAAGTTATCATTAATTTCTAGTAACAGAAGATGAGTAAATACAATTTTTTTAAAAGCTGGCAAACAGCAGCAGCTTAGGATAATGACTACCCACGTACTGTAGAGAGGAAAGAGCCTCCAACTCTGACCACTCGCATGGGGAATCTCTGCCAGTACCCAAAAGCCCTGCCCTCATCTCCTGTTAATCAGCTTCTAAGTTCTGAAGTCTCACACTCCCACATTATTTACTGTTTGTGCTTCTTTCCTTTTTAATGGTTCCCTCTGTGCATTCTTTGGTCTCCCCAAGGTAGAGCCCAGAGAAGTAATTACAGGACAGGTGTACAGAGACAAGCCTATTTCCATGGAGGTCCCCAGACTTTCAGACACCCCTTTGTGAACTAATTGAAGCTAGGTGTTCTGAAACTAATTGCTGGAGAACAAGGTCAGCTTGGGAGAGAAGATAGGCCACCTAAAATCCACTACTCTGCTTTCCTCTCACACTGACCCAGTGGTCTTGCTTGTGGATGGAATTCTGGCCTCCTACACAAGAATATTTTTTTCCTTTATTTTACCACAAACTACCCAGGATGTCTCTACCCAGCAGCCAGAAGGAACTTCCTAATGGGAAACTCTACTGTGTTAAACCCTCTAATTCTAAATAAATGGTGAGAACCACATGATCAATCTCCACTTTGCATCCACATTCAATCCCTTGTTTTTTTCAGCTCTCCAGCCACAGCATCCTCCTGTGGAAAATCAAGCCAACATATATCTCAGAATCCTTGTATTTGTTCTAATGTCTGCCTGGGATTCCATTTCTTTTATTTCTATATGTATTAAGGTTTGACCTGAATGTCACATCCCTAGGAATGTTTTCACTGACATCCAATGGCTCACTTCCTCTATTAAAATCAATCATTGTAGTTCATTCACATCTTGTCAAAAATTATTATACATATTAATTAATACAACCACCCATGGCTATCCATGAGGACTGATTGTAAGATACCCCTGCCATATACCAAATTCTGAAGGAATTCAGATTCCTTATTAAAGTAGTGTCATGTGCAATAGAAACCAAAAACAATCCCCATGTACTTCATATCACCTTTATATTATTTGTTATATTATACAGTACAAACACTGTATAGTTATTATCCCACACTGTCTAGGTAATCACTAGAAAACTATACAGAAGCCACTTTTAAATATGTTCAAAGCCAGTGAGATAGTTCAGTGGGTAAAAGTGCTGGCTGCTTAACGTGATGACCTGAATTTAATCCCTGGGTTAAGCATGATGGAAGGAAAGAACTAATTTCTGCAAATTGCTCTTACATTTTCAGAGATATGCAGCACATTTGCCTACCAATAAACAAATAAATAAATAAATAAATAAATAAATGTTGTTTAGTATGTTCAGTCTTCATTTGGTTATATCTAAGGATGTACAGCCCATGAGTGGAGGTCTGACTACACAGTTGTTTTATGTGTGTGTGTGTGTGTGTGTATATATATATATATATACATATATATATATATTATATATATACATATGTGCTATATACTAACATTTATATGTTATACATAACAAATATATAACCTATATGATATATGTGTATGTATACTATACATAGGTCATTTATGTGTATATCGTTTGTATATATATTCCCTGTCAAATGTAGCCACTAAGATTGTTGTTCCTGTCTAACTGGGTTACAATTTTATTCATTTTTAAGAGTTTATTTTTATATCTAATTGTGTGTGTATATGTGTGTGTGCAGATTTATGCATGTAAGCTGGTACCTACAGAGGCCAGAAGAGCATGTTGGGCTTGTGGGAGCATGTTGGGCTGGTTGTGAGCTGCCTGATGTGGATGCTGGAAACTGACCTTCAGTCCTCTGCTCTTAACCACTGACCTCTCTCTCCACCTCTGAATCAATGCTTTAAAGCTGGCAGTGAAAAGTTGTCTGACACACAGCAGGAATTCAATATATTTGTTGAATAAATATAGCAGGGCTTGCATCATTTCTCCCGTTGATGTACAGAGTCAGTGTAGAGAGTGGGCTGTTCTACATATTGTAAGATAACCGAGGAACATTCCTGTCTTTGTTCTATCAGTTGCTGATTCACTGACCCCTTGAATTGTACCCTAACAACCAGAATAACTACCAAAATTTCTAAATGCCCCATAGGGGAGAAAGAACCACAGTGGAATGAGAAACTCAGATAAAGGGATGAGCGAACCTCATACCATAGCATTCTTGCCTTCATTTGTCACCTTATAACTTTGTCTAGATGGTGGTTAATTTTAACTGCCAGTCAGTCTAGGTCAGGAGCTGTTCATATACCTGATTAAGCAGTGTTTCTAAATATGTTAGGATGGTGTTTCTCGAACACATTAGCACTTAATTGCATTGTAGTTTGAATGTAAAATGTTTTCCCATAAACACATGTAAATACTTGGTCAACACCTATTTTAGAAAGTTGTAGGATTTTTAGTAGGTAGAACCTACCTACTAAAGTCACATGGGTTGGGCCTTGAGGTCTATAGCCTAGTTCCACTCCCTGTTCACTCTGCTTCCTGATTTTAAATACAATGTGACTGGCCAGAATCCTGCCACCACACCTTCCCCAGGATATGCTGTTACAATAAGGTTTCCTGGCTCCGGGTGGCCAGGGTTCCAGACCCACAGACCTGCTGCCCCCAGACCCTCAGATGCTTATATTAAGTTCATGCTGTTTGACCTCTGGCTCAGGCACATTGCTAGCTAGATATTTCATCTTAACTCAACCCATTTTCATTAATCGGTCCTGCCACATGGCCCATGGCTCACCTGTGTTCCTCACATGTTTCTTCTTTGGTCCCCTGGCTCGATCTGTCTCTGACTCTGTCCTTCCTTTCCTACCCATTCTGATTCCCGACCTACTTTTTCTATGGTGCCTGTCATGGACCAAAACAGCTCCTTTATTTAAAGATTTATATTCGCAGCGTATAGAAAGACATTCCCACATCAATATGTCCCTCACCAGCATGGAATGTATTCCTTTGAAATATGAGCCAGAATAAATCTTCTTTATATTGTTTTTGGTCAGTTATTTTGTTGCAACAATAAGAAAAGTAACTAATTGTAGCTAATACAAATTGTAAAATAGATGACCTTCCCCAATGTAGTGTGGGTAAGTAAAGTCTAATCTGTTGAGAGGGTGGCTAAAATATAAAATAGTGGTTATATTTATTCTTCCCCTGCATGCCTGCATGAGGTGAGACATTATTCTTCTGCACTTATTACTAACAGACCCAATTTGGAGTCTGTACCATTAGGCCATTAATTCTTGAACACTTGAACTATAACAATTACTTCTTGCATATGACATTTTATGATATTTCACAGCTTCCATGTTTTTGTGAATCAATACAATATCAAATAATATCTGTTGACTTGTGCACCTATGAACCACCTAATTATCACCTGGTTATATCTCCTTGATTCCTTGTTCTTACCTTGGTTGGAGATTTAATACTTTTTGTGTGATTATTGAGCCTCAGTGACTATCTCAAATACAGTGGCCCTCGCTTGTACCCCTCAACTGAACATGGATACCAAAACATCATATTCAAAACTGATTGTTAGAGCTGGTACTTCTTAACTATTTTATTAAAAACCAATTTCTATTTATTTATTTATTTATTTATTTTTATATGTATGTAACTGCACATGTGCATGGCACACATATGGAAGTCATGACAACTTGTGGGCATTGGTTCAGTCCTTCTACCCTGTAGATCCCAGGAATCAAACTCAAGTTATCAGGTTTTGAGTCAAGCATTCTTCCCCACTGAGCCACCTTGGCTGGCCACTTCCCATGTGCTTTCTTGATGTTAGAAACTATTAACTACCTTTAATAGGATGTGCTACTTAATTCTAGGAGCCATCCTAAAATTCAAAATCATTGTAATTGCACCCATTTTAGTGCTAAGAAACCAACCTTAGTAAAGAACAATTTACCTAAGGAAATTTCATTTTTATCCTTTAACCAGAGAACAACGATTTTTACAGGTCATCGTGTCTTTTAAAAAGCAAGTTGCCACATTTGTCACTTTCTATGAAATGGTGTCATATGATGAGGCCCATTCTTGGAGACTAGACACCAGAAAGATTAGGCAGTTCCTGGCAAAACTTTGCAGGGAAAGACTGTGAATCTCAATTGGAGTAGTATTAATACTCCTGCCCTTTTCTCTTCTCTATAGAACACAGGCTTTTGTCCAGTGTCCTGTAGAATCTCCCACACTAAGGGCCAAGACATATAGAACAAAATTGCTGGTCTTCAAGAGGACAGTTCTTTGTCTCACACTATATGACTGAATCATAAGGGCTATATTTTTGAGTGTGTGGTCTAAGCACCATGCAATGACATTCACAGACATTGCCTCACTTTGGTTTTTTAACTGTCTTAGAAGGCACATACTTTTTACTGGGCAGGCTAATACACAGAAAGAGAAAGCTCATTTCTAAAAAGTTTTAACAATTCAATAGACAAAATTTGCTCTTCCTGGATAGATTTACTTCTCTGTGTTCTAAATCAATTTATTCAAAAATATTTGAGAGCCTATCATGTGCTACCATATAGCAATGGATCAAATAAGCAAGCACCTGTACTCCTCAATAATCTATTCACTAGAAATAGACAGCATCTAACAAACACAGAGAAGCCATGTGACAATGTGAACATGGAGAAAGGTAATAACAAAGAGAAAGAGTACATGACAGGAGCTGCTGCAGAGTGGAGTGTGTCTGGGAAAGGGCTCTCATGTTCAGTCAAAAAAAACTGTAATAGGTGAACACAGAGCTAGATGGACACACTTTGAAAACAGATCTAATCTTGATTTGCAGGAGGGTGGGATGCAAGGTAAAGGAAAGGAGTCCAGATGTTAAAAAAATGTGAAGTTGGGTTTATGTTTTCTCAGAGTGAGGAAGTGGTAGGGATAATAATATGAATATTTGAGAGTCCAAGGAAACAATGCAGCAGTTTAAAAAAAAATATAAGCATAAAAGCAGGAGGAATGCAGTTTGGGTCTCCAAAAATCCACATCAAATTTCGGTGAGAATGATAGCCCAAAGTACTTCTAGCACTTGAAGTTTGAGATAAGGAATCCCTAAAGCAAATCGGCCAGTGAGACTAACCCTATAAGAGCCCTAGGTTAAAATGGGTTTCCCTTCCTCAATAAATTAAGTTGGTAGGGTGGTTGAAAATAGTTCCTAACATCCACTTTACACCTGTACACACACTCACACACAAATAAACAAATACCAAATATGCAGATATGCAAGCATGCCTCACACATGAAAAACATAAAGAAAAAAACCAGACTATCTGAGAGGTAATCATTAGTTTCAAGATGCCTACTTCACATTCAAGGAAAGTTGTTGAAAAGGAAGTTTAGAGGATAAGAATTCAAGGATTATCTCATCCCTCTGTAGATAATCTTTAAAGTTATATTAAATGGGACAACCAGAGAGGGAGAGATTCCAATAAAAAAAATGGAACTATTTTCATGGTTGCCTGTGTTCCAGTGTATAAACTGAACCAATATTTGTAGAACAGTCCTTTATTAGTGAGTTTACCAATAATTTTCAGATGATAAATGACAGTACTGTGTACAATCTCTTTTTTTATACACATTGTGGAATGTACATGTGAAGTACTGATCTATTTTAATTGGGCATCTCATGCATCAGCAATATTTGGAGCCAGATCAGCCTGACTTAAACATGGACTTTCTATGTTTTTGAAGGACAATGATGTCTCTCACAGTGAATAAACAGGCTGCTAATGAGCATTTAGCCTTTGAATGAAGATACCTGCTGGTCTCTGTACACTTAACAGACAATATTTCACAACAGAAGTTTTTATTTGAGTCAAAAATGAAGAAATTGATGTCTGTCTATATGCATGTGAGAGTCAAACAAGGCTTCCTCCATTTAGTCTGAGAATCTGCCTGTTGTTCTTTACCTGTCTCTACGTCTACTTCTGTTTGCATGGTCTCCTCCCAGTTTCTCTGTGTTTCCCTCTCCAGAGTCCCTTATTGAACCAGCAGATCCCTCTGTTTCCTAAACTAGCTGCCCCAAAAGCTCTAGCAATCCATTCTCCCCAGTGTTTTCCTCCCGAGTGATAAGATTACAGTACACATAACTATGCTCAGATTTTTTATGTTCAACCTCAAGTTGGTCCTCATGGCTTGTAAACTGAGCCATCTCCCGAGCCCCATATTTGTCTGTGTGTATCTTTATGTGTATAAATGGGTGCTCACACACGTGTGTACATGGAGCACTTGTATGCATGTAGGTTCACTTATGAATGTGGAAGAGGAAAGTCAACATTGGATACCTCCATCAATCACTACTCTACCTTAACTTACATTGGAAGGATGTATTGTTGAACCTAGTTTTTACCAGTTGAGCTAGCCTACCTAACCAGGGAGCACCAAGGTCACTCCTGTCCCTTCTCTCCTGCCCCCAGCACTGTCCCTTCTTTCTGCCACACCTGTTTTTTTTTTTTTTATGGACATTAGCATCTAAGCTTTGGTCCTATTCTTACATATGGCAAACTCTTTATCCACTGAGTCATTTCCCCAGTGCTTGCTTATTGTTCTTTGCAACTTCTATGTCTACATCTTGGCAACTCTGAAACCTAGAGTGTTTTCTGCTTCTGTAATTAAAAGACAGTCTTCAGTTAACTTTCTTTTTTCAAGACAGGGTTCCTCTGTGTCATCCTGGTTGTCCTGGAACTCACTCTGTAGACCAGATTGACCTTAAGCTCAGAAACTCTCCTGTCTCTGCCCCCAGAGTGCTGGGATTAAAGTGTGCACCACCATTCTCAGCTTGTCTTCAGGAAATGTAAGATTATACCTACCGAGTACAACCAGACAAGAGTACAGCATGAAGTCTTTCATTTCCTGTTGTAGATATGTATTGTTAGGGATGATAGACAACTGAATTTTGGAAGATGGGGGCAATAAGGATTCTCACAAAAAATACATAATCCAACTTTCTGGTTTGTTCAGTATTGTGAGACTTTTATTAGTCGACTTGGGAACTGTATAAGAGAGGTGAGTACTAATAATGTGCCTGCAGCAGGCCAGAAAGTTCAAATATGTTTCTCTCTTTATTATCTCATACTTATTTACATCCCCAAATGAATCCAGATGTTAACACTTTGTGTAAATTCACATATGTCTAAAAAGGTATCAGACATGATAGTATTATAAGTAAATACATAATGATAGAGTATTGTCTTAAACAGTAAAATTTGGTAAACAAATTTAATTATCCCTAAGAATTTTCTCATAGGTCATTAAGTTTTCTCTGGATAGAGTTTGCTTAGGAAGGTCTTTTTCATGGCATTCTTCAACTCCTTGTTCCTGAGACTGAAGATGATGGGGCTGAGGAAGGGGGTGAGCACTGTGTACGTGATACCCATCAGAGTGTCTCCTTCCAGAGACTTGGGACCCTTGGGCTTGAGGTAGATGACAGAGGCAAAGCCATAGTGCACAATCACCACTGTGAGGTGGGATGCACAGGTGGAGAAAGCCTTGTGCCGCCCCTCTGCTGATGGTATCTTCAAGATGGCAGCCACAATGAAGGCATAGGAGAGGAGAATGAGAAGAAAGCATCCCAGGAGGGCTGTGATGCACAGCAATCCCACACCTCTGGCTACTACAAGTACATTCTCTCCACATGCCAACTTCAATAGAGGTGGAACATGGCAAGCAAAATGATGGATCTCATTGGGTCCACAGAACACGAGGTTGAAAATGGCTGTTGTCACTACCGTTCCCATGAATGAACCACCAACCCAGGACCAGGCAACCAAGCAGACACAGCCATGGGGGCTCATGAGCACATTGTAGCGCAGTGGGTGACAGATAGCCACATAGCGGTCATAGCCCATGACCGTGAGTAGGAAAGAGTGGGTGAAGCCAAAGGTAAAGGAGAAGAACATCTGGCTGGCACAGGCCAGAAAGCTGATGGAGTGAAATGTGGAGAGCAGGTCAGCCAGCATGCGTGGGATGATGGCAAAGGTGTAGAAAATCTCAGAGATGGAGAGGGTACATAGGAAGAGGTACATGGGCGTGTGGAGACTGTGTTCGCTCCAGATGGTGGCCATGATGAGCAGGTTTCCCAGCAGTGTAAACAGGTACATGAGGAGGAAGAGCAGGAAGAACATCAGCTGAAGGCGAGGGAAGGTAGAGAAGCCAATCAGGATGAACTCAGTCACTCCTGAGTGATTGACGAAGGCCATGACGTGAGGTAGGGAGATGTATTCTACTAGGTCGAGAAAGGTTATTGGTTTCCACCCTACCTGGAACATCCAATGAGGTTGAACCTGAGAGAAGATTACAGGAGGCATTAATCTTGTTCCTACTGTTATAGTCTATACATGAATTCTGTCATCATATTAATAGGGTGATATTGTTCTTACCTCCATTTTCAGCATCGTTGGCATACTCAGTGAGAACATTGGAATTTAGGAATGCCAAGCATGCTGTCAAAGTGAAAGTGTTGAAATGGCAGGTCCAGCATTCAAAGCCACAGCTGGAATGACTTCATAGACTATAGGCCCCATGTGTTTTTTTGCTTTCTGTCTCCCAGTGAACCTATTCCGTTACTGGAGCTTCCAATCATTGCTTTCCTGCTTTTCTGCTTCCTTGTGAGAAATCCTGGTTATTTCCCCAGTTTGAGATGCCCCAGTCTATGCTAACTTACAATGATAAAACCTTTGACAAGGTTCATCTCCAATTTGTTTTATATCAATCTAATGATTCCTCTTGGCTTGTATTCTCTGAGGCAGTCAGTCCAATGAAAAAAATAGAAAGTAATAGAACAAGTTTTAATCACTACTCTTTCTAGTATGTATGCCAGTAAATTTCTTCACCTTTTTTCCCTCCATGTCTCTCTCCATACTCCAAAAGTTGTTATAAGAAATAGTAAGTTTTAGGCCATGCAGTGATGGTGCACACCTTTAATCCCAGCATTCCAGAGGCAGAGGGAGGCAACCTCTGTGAGTTTGAGGCCAGACTAATGTACAGAGTTCCAAGAGAAGCTCCAAAGCTACACAAAGAAACTGTGCCTTGAAAAACCAAAAAGAAGAAATAAAGAAACATTAAGTTTTTCTTAAATTTTTCTTAAAAGGTACCAACCCAAAGATGCACCATGGGAGATTGAAGTCTACATAAGTAGGGGGAAATGCTGTTTTGCTCAGTAAATAATCTGGATTAAATGAAGTCTCCATGTTTCTATATGAGTCACTGAACTATATTTCAATTATCTTCAGCAATAATTAGACAACATGAAGTTTAAAAGAGCAGAACATCACTGTATTTTAGTCCCATGGTTTTGCCTGTTGTTCACATTTTATGTAAATGGAATCCTGAGATATGTGGCTTTCTGACTTTTACAGTTTTGCTAAGAATTCTGTTTCCATGTTCAACTGCAATGTGACAGTGTATGCTTGTATATGTGAATGCGTCAGTACAGGTGCAGTGTGTCTGCAAGTCAGAAGTAGGCAGCATTGCCTGGTTATCATTCAGTGTAGCCAGAAGAGGGCACATAGTAAGCTGGATTATCACTTTCTACTTAATCCTTCAAGGCAGGATCTCTCCCTGAACCTGGAGCACAACCTTTACTGGCTAGACTGGGAACCAGCAAGCTATGAGATTCTCCTGTTTCTGCTCTCCTCTGTGCTACAAACTACACAGGTGCACAGGATGCCTGACTTGTTACATGAGTGCTAGCATCCAAACATAGTAAGGGATCTTAACTACTGGGTGGTCTCTCTAGCCACATACACTTTCCCAGTTGGTGGGCATTTGAATTATTTTGTTCACTTTGCCTCTATGAATAGTGTATCAGTATATACTATTATATATCTAAAGCAGATGTAAAGGTGCCAAGGTCTGAGGCAAATAGATAATAGAACATCACTGATAATGTGTATAGAATTTATTTCTGTGGTAATTAAAATGCCTGTCCCTACACAGAGAAGCACTGGGTTCTATGATATCACAGTTATGCTAACTACCATTGAATTTTACGAAGCACTTATATTTTTGATGACTTGTCCTAAAATGAATAATTAATATTATTTTCTACTTTAAAATCTTTCCACACAATGTAGCAAGCTTCTTTATGCCATTTTCTCACAGATTTGGTTTGGGGTGGCCCTCCCTTCTTTCCTGTCCTACGTCACCACTAAATGCTTCCACCCCTAGTCCCCACTTACATTCTGCTATCACTTGCCTTCTATTACCATCCCTGGCCCTCTCCCTTACAGCCTTATTTCCCTTTATAGTGGCCTAGCATCCACCAACACTTACACCCTTATAAAGAGGCGCACTTTCATGCCTTCCTGAGGCTTGTATAACTTCATTTTTATGACTAAATGAAATGTCATTTTCTATATGTACTTCATTTGAATTATCCATTTTCTGTTGATGGGCAACTAAGCCGATTCCTATTTCTTGTCATTGCTAATATGGTAGCAATAAGCACAAATATCAAAATTTCATACTCTATGGGGCACATGATGTGTGCATGTGCATTCATGCATGTGTATGCCCGTGTGTATAATACAATATTATTAAATTATTTCACAGCCATACCAGTACCTTTATAACTTAATATTTGTGTGCATGAGTGTTTGTGTAGTGTCATACACATACTTTGTGTGCTGTGTACATGTGTGCATATGTGTGTGGGAATGTATGTGTCAATGTGCATGTGTGGAGGCCAGAGAAATCTACCAGTTTTCTTCCTCTATAGCTAATTCCTTTGAGATAGGGTCTTTCACTGAACCTGGAGCTGGTGATTTTTCTAGTAGGCATCTGACCAGCAAACCAAGTGACCTTCCTGTCTTATTTATCCAAGCAATGAGTCATAGCTGTGCTCAGACACACTTGGCTTTTTATATGAGTTCTGAGGATTCAAATTCAGGTCCTAAAGTAATTCTACCCTCCCAGCCAACTCCTCAATTCTTTAACTTCTAATTTTTCTCTTTTGCTGTGCCAGAGATAAAACTCAGAACCTCATACTGAGCAAGCACTATTACTAGGCAGCATCCTACCTTTTTCTTTATTTTATGGGGAGAGATAAAATTTGCCTTTTAGTGATTTTGAACTATACAATACATTATTTTGCCAAAATTATTTTTTATTTATTAAAATATTCAACATAACCACCACTGTTTCCCCTCCTCTCCACAGTCCTCCCCCAGCTTTCCCCAACCTCATCCTTCCATTCATTCTTCAGAGAGGGTAAGGACTTCTGAGATGAGTCAATGCAGTCTGGCATATACAGTTGAGGTGAGGCCAAGCCCTTCCCCCGGTATCAAGGCTGAGCAAGGTGTTCAGCTGAAGAGAGGGAGAAGGGATTATATGAGCAAAGGTGTCAAGATCATGGTGAGGAAACCCACAGAGACAGCTGACCCGAGCTACTGGGTGCTCACTGACTCTGAACTGACATCTGGGAAACCTACATGGGGCTGAACTAAGATCTCTAATGTGGATGACAGTTGAATGGCTTGAGCAGTTTGGGGGCCTTTGGCAGTGGGACCAGAATTTATTCCTAGTGCATGAACTGGCTTCTTGGAGCCCATTCCCTACAGAGAAATACATTACTTTTAATGCAGTCATTCTACTCTTCAATAAGTATATTATATATTAAGGAACACTGATTCTTTGAATTCTATCTGAAACTTTTACCCACTTACTAACAAATCTCCTCATGACTTCCTCACCTAAATAGCAAAGTTTAGGATTAGTTTATAACAATAAGAAAACTGTTTTAGGATTGGAGATTTAGCTCAATGATGGACAAGTACAAGATCCTAATTTGGACCCCAGTTCTGGAAAATATATGTAAGAAAAACAGGTTTGGGGATGGAATGACAGTTTAGTGGTCAAGAGCATTTTACTGCATTTCCAGAGACCTTTGTTAAATTCCCAGCATTTAAGTCAGATGTCTTACAACCATCTGTGACTCCAGATCTAGAATTTTCTTATGTCTATGCCCTCCAAGGGCACCAGCATGCCTATGCCCATACCCACAAAGGCACATACAAGCCTAATGTAAAAGAAAATGGTTGAGTCTGGACCAATGGTTCAGCAGTTAATAGCTCGTGTTGCTCTTGTGGGGGCAAGTTTGGGTCTCACCATGCATATGGAGCTCACAACTGTTCATAACACTAGCTACAGAGAATATGATGCCCTCCTCTGACCTCTGCAGGCAGCAGACACACATGTGATACATGCATGCATATGTGAACAAAACATTAAAAATAAATGTTTTTTAAAATGTGTGTGAAACTACCTTAAACTCGCTGTTTTATATATTTCAATTCAGTCGTCCCATGGCTTTGGACCTCTGACAGCACATCATGGCAGAATCGCAGAAGAGAGAGAGGAAGCCCAGTGATGGCCTGGCAGTGTGTGAAAGAGTGTGAGAAGAAACAAAGGATCTACAATCCTCTGAAAATGGATACCTACCCCTAATATCCTAAAGGCCACCTCCTTATAGTGCCAGGAAATGGTATCCATATCTTTTTAAAAAAAAATTTAAATTTCTTTTTTAAATTTTTGCAGCATTGACACACTGTCAGTTTATCCAGATTGAGAGTAGGGCCGAAGCTCTGGATATTCTCTCTCTCTCTCTCTCTCTCTCTCTCTCTCTCTCTCTCTCTCTCTCTCTCTCTCTCTCTCTCTCTCTCTCTCTCTCTCTCTCATTCTGTCTACATGCATGTCTGCACTCCAGAAAAGAATACATCAGATCTCATCTCAGATGGATGTGAGCCATCATGTGGTTGCTGGGAATTGAACCCAGGGCCTAAGGAAGAGCACTTAGTGCTCTTAACCTCCAGTGTCTGGTAACCATGTCTTTAATAAATGAGGTTTGGAAGAACATTTCAATACCAAACTATAGCACAAGGGAATATCTTGTTTTATTATTGTTGTTGCTATTTATACTCTGTGTGTGTGTGTGTGTGTGTGTGTGTGTGTCTGTGTGTGTGTTCACATGCCTTAGAAGGCTCAAAGATGGTGTTAGATCCCCCAGAGTTTGTGAGCCACTCTATGTGTGGTTTGGAAACTGAACTATGGTCCACTGGAAGAGCAGCAAACACTACTAAAGGCTGAGCCATCTCTCCAGACTCCAGCGAGTGTCTGTTTGGCCAGATAAGGTCTTTAATTGGGTATTTACAGGTTTATTATGAGAAATCAAGGAAGAACAATCTGCTTTAGTAAGTGGTGGCTGTGCCCCTTAAACCACCACTTGTCAGGTTATTGGCTTCAATACTAGGCATCATTTGACCATGTCCCCCATTTCAAAGTTAGCACCTTCCGGTCACTTCAAGTATGGTGGTTCCAACAGCACTACAGTCCTATCGGTCTGAGAACATGAAGGTGAGTGGTTTTCAGAAAGTGGTTTTCCTCTAAGAAAAACCTGAGTGAATGCCAATAGGAAACATGGACTCTGCACTCAATAGAGTTCCACTGTGCATAGAACAGGGTTTCTTAACACAAGACTATTGAACTTGGAACTAAATAATTCATTCTGTGATGGGCCCTCCTGTGCTTTGTGTGGTATTTAACACCAACCTGGTCTCTACTGTATAGACATCAGAAGCTCCTGAACAACTGTGGCAAGAAAAACATCTCCAGAAAACATAGATGTCTGATAGAGAGAATTCCTAGTTAAAATCACTGACCTATAAGGAATACAGTTGCTTCACTGGTACCCTTCCTCTGCACTCTGCACGAACTGCCCAAGCTTCCCTTATCCTTACAGCAAATACATGTTTCTAAGACACAGCTTCAATGGCACGGCCTCTGTAAAGTTTTTGTGGACATTTTCTTCCCCAAACATATTGACACGTTCTCTTTCTGAAACAACTATAATACTTCAAACTTAAGACTTGGTCATGGGTCCATCAATCTGCATCATGCAAGCCACATCTGTTCGTGGATCTGGATTGTGAGTTCTTGTATCAGTGACAAGTAGAACCATAATACCAGAACTGTATACTAAACAAAATTAATTCCCGTAAGAATATCTGCTTTTTGCCAGATTTTTCTTGTGCATCTGTGTGCACCTATCACTTAGGCTCAGCACAACTCAGTGGTTCTTGAATCTTTCCCATAGCATTGGGGAGTACCTGCTGCGTTACTAGGTATATAGATGGAAAGGGAGATTTCCACAGAGAATTCATTATTTTCCCTGGGAAGGACAACCATAAAACATAGGGGCCAGGTTTTGAACTTAGGTCCTATTGCTCACAGAGCTTGTCATTTCTTGACCTCCTGCTATACTATTTATCACTTACTAATAACTGTTAAAGAAAATCATAGGCTACTCTCTAACAAAAATGATGTTGTTTCTTGGTGGCTGACCATACCCATTTTTACTCTTTATATTACCAATAGCCCAAGCAATCCACAGAAAGGAAGAACTCTGCAATGAGAGGTGAACACACCCAGATAGAGGAGATTAAGCTTGCATATGCCACCCATTGACATGATAGGAAGTGGGGTATCTATCAACTCAGAAAAAAATGCAAAAATGGGGAGAGAATAAAAGATCTCTGGCTTCCAAGGAATTGTGAAGGCAAAGGAAGGCAGAAGAGACAAAATTCAGAGGATTTTTTAAAGTGATGAGATCTGTAGACTGTCATGGAGAACACATGGAGTACAATTGTCCAACACCTGGGAATATAAAACATGAAGCTCAGGAAATCTCTCTCTCTCTTTCCCTGTATCCCTCTCCTCTCTCTATCTCCCTCCCCCACCACAATCAGAGTAAAAGAGAGAGGAAGAAGCACAGAGGAAGGCATTGGAGTGGGACAGTACTCACTGAGTCTCACAGGTACCCATGGATGATGACACTTTGATATCCAGATACTTGCAGACTATGCATGGCATAGACAAATACTCCCCATTAATGTCCTTATTGTTTCTCAAATTCAACACTAGGGACATTTAGGAAAGTATAATTTATTTTTAAATTGATATTATATCTGACCAACTAATCATGATTATATACATTTATGAAAACAATGAATATTTTTATAAATACCTATATATTAATACCACATGTCATGTTTATGTTATCAGATTTTGTGTTGAGGCAGATGAAATTTGCTCCTTGACACATGTGATAAATTTTAACGGACTAGAGTTACCTCTCCCAACTAATTTTTTGCCTTTGATCAGAAACTCTGCATTCACTTTCTTCAAAAAATAATCTTCTGCCACCCACTCACACAAGGCACAAACAGGCAAATTCGATATGACTCTGTGATGTGGAATTACAAAGTTGAACTCAAAAGAATAATGAGATGATATGGCTAGACCATGTTTTTATGGTGAGACGTGTGCCCCGAATTCTGACACATTGAATTTCACATATTGTCAAATATTCCCACAGGAACGGTCCCTGTCTGAGAACCAATAGATGGGTCTGCCTTTTCTCTAAGAACCCATATTGCCCCTCCACAGCAGACAGCAATTATTGAAAGTCCTTTCCTTACTCTCCAATTTCAGTGACCTTGGCCCTGTCTCACTCATCATTTCTTTTCCCATGAAGTCTTTATTCTTTACACCTCTCAGTTCTCAGAGTATTCTGTCTTCTGTATGCCTGCTCCAGTTTGCTATTGAACTTTAGTTGCACAGAGCAATACATGTAAAAACACAAAGACATCCTAGGTAAGATAGTCTACTCTTTATGCAAGTCAGTGTTCTCACCTGTCCAAACAACCTACCTCATGAAGTAGGGATCCCTAAATGATATAATCTACTGTGCAATCATTGCATAGTCTTGCTGACTCCTGCCTCGTATACTTGAATTTCTTGAAGAGTTGCATAAGCAAGCAGCTTCACTGTGTCACTGCCTGATGGTGACTTCCCAGGTCTCTCCTGGTGACAGTACAGACTCTGCACCTGTTCTCTCTTATAAAAATTCCTGGTTGAAAGCGCCTGTGCATGTGGACACCGTAGTGGTATGATTAGTGCCAGCCTGACAGAGGGATTGAAGGAACCTGGCTGCCATTATTTATTCTTCCTATGCTGTCTGCCCACTGCTTGTGGCTCATTGTGGTCCTGCTGCTTCTGCTACAGGGAGCCCAAGGCCTCTAGGGTACTGCTAGGGATGAGGCAACCTCAGGGAATTGGTGTCCTGGCTTTCACCCTCCTTGCTTTCCAGGGGTGAGTCAATTGCCTGAGATTCTCTGTGGCTTGAAAGGGACTTAATTCTCAAAGCTCTGGAGATGTAGAGTACTGGGAGGTAATAAGAAATTTGCCCTGCAGCTACCCACTGGCCTGAGAGGCTGCCAATAAACTTAGTCTACTTTCCTCCTTCCTCATCTTGAATCTTTTGCTCAGGCAAGAGATACTTTTAAAATTTTATTTTAATTAAATAACACACACTTGTTTCTTTTTACTCAACAATTAAAAGATCACAAATAACTTTGAGAGCTGTGTAAAACTCAGCCATGAAATCATTTTGTGGGAACCCCTTTAAATCTCCTTTTCAACATTATTTTTGGCATCACCTTAATTTTTTTAGTGTGGGTGGCATTGATGGGACACTTGTGGAAGTCACCTTGCTGGTCACATTCAGAACTTTACATGGATGTGACACGTGTACCAATACAAACCTTTAAAATGGGATTCCTCTGTTCATCTTAATTTTATTTTTGAGAAGTTATATGCTTTATAAGATAGACCTTGGTATATAAGACAATGGGGGTCGACATATTTCTAATGTTCAGCTAACATTTCTACCTAAATTAAATCATTTTCTTTATGGCTGAATAGTTCACACTGTTCTTAAGAGTGCCTGTTAGTCTTACAGAGCACCTGAATTCAGTTCCCAACATCCATGTCAGGCAGCTTACTACTGCCTGTAACTCCACCTCTGAGTATCAGATGCCTCTTGAACACACACACAAGAGGGTACATATACACAAATACAAATGAAAAGAATACCTTTTTTTTTCAGATGCCCAAAGAAAAGTTAATTTCCATGAGCAGCCACTCTTTATCCATTGGAAATCTCCTGGTTTGTCTCTACCTATGGAATTGTGTATGTGGAACATTTCACATAAATTGAAATGTAAGAGTTTTGGCTTTTTTTCACTCAGCACAGTACTTTAAAGTTTTTTCAGTGAACCATGTATTAGTAATTCATTCCTTTCTGTAGCTGAATATACCTGCTGCGTGTATCTAGTTCTTTCTGTTCACTATTGAGTCCTTTCTAACTCTTGACTTGTAAATAGTGTTTTTATAATCGTAGGTATACTATTATACATTTAGTGTGTGTGTGTGTGTTTGTATGTGTGTGTTTGTGTTTGTTTGTGTGTGTGTGTGTGTGTGTGTGTGTGTGTGTGTGTGATAGCATATGCATCAAAATCAGAGGATAATCTCCACTATGTGGGTCCCAGAAATGAAAGTTAGGTTATCAGGTTTAGCAGTAAGTGTGGGTGATTATTTTGTTCCATTGTAAAGAATTGTCCACCCACTGATTTAATAAACAGCACTGATTGGCCAAAAGCATACAGGAAGTGTGGGCAGGACTAACAGACTAGAAAACTCTAGGAACAGGCAGAACAGAGCAGAATGCTAGAGAGAAGCTGGAAGAAGCAGAGGACAACTATGCTGCTCTGAGAAAAGGTACCAAGGTGCATGGCTCAACAGGATGTGAGTCATGGGTTAGATTACGGGTAAAGAGTTAGCAAGTTGAATGCCTGGGCCTTAGGCCGATCAGCCTGAAACTATTGTAAGCATCTGTGTGTCTCTGTAGGTCTCTGTGTCACTGCGGGCCAAAACCTTGAGACTAGGCCCTAAAGTCTGGGACAGAAACCGCATATTACAAGTAAGTGCCCTAACTTGCTGAGACCTAAGGATTTGTTTGAATCCCTTTTAGTGCTTTTAGGTATATAAACAGGAGTTTAAAAAAAATGCCACACTTCATTTTGTCTCCTATTAGCCACTGGAAATAACCTCATATCATAAATGACTACAAGTCTATTTTTCCACACAAAATATTTTAAGAGGGATAAGACTGTCTTGTTGGTATGTTCTGATAACTCATCTTTCTCTGAATATTTTGAGTAAAATTTGTATGGACTAACAATTTGCAACTTTTTAGTACTGACTTTCTGGGCAGGTCATGCTTTTTGGTGATGACCATCTTGTGAATAGCAGGAAGTTGAGCAGTATTTTCTAATAATTCCTCTAGTTGGGAATTAATGCATAGAGCTACAACTGGACCATTAGAAGAGAGTAAAAGGCTTTGGGGTACTCACTTCTGAATGGGATGTCATTACCAGACCAATTCTACTCAAGGTTCCAGGATCTATGTGGAAGAGGAGGCAGAAAGACTGTAAGAGCTGAAGGTGGTGATGCATGACACCAATGGAACAGGATTTTTTTGTTGTTATTCTTGTTTGTTGGTTTGTTTGAGACTAGATTTTCTTGGGTAACAGCCCTGGCCATCCTGGAACTCATTCTGATCCATCTGCCTCTGCCTCTGGAGTTCTTGGACTAAATACAAGCACCACAATTGTCCAGCAAGAACAGTTTCTTACAGGCACTACAACCCTGATGCATATATAAGCTCAGGGACCATGGCATCACACATGGGACCTGCAGAGGTTCAGTCCAGATGGGGCTCCAGCACTGAGAGAGGAAGTTGACAGAGGGTCCCACTCCGAACTAAGAAGCTGTAGGAAATTGATATCTGCTGACAAAGGGAAAATAATTTTTATATAATGGCGTGTACCAGGGTGAATTACCATACTCCATAGCAAACACTATACCCAGGAGTAGTGGCCAACACAAAGCAAGTTTCATGTAGATTTTTGTTTTATTCTTGTATATTTTATTTCATTGTTTGTTTTTATTTATTTTTTGAGAGATATAGAAAGAAAAAACATGAAGTTAGATGGGTAGGGTGATGTGGGAATGCATTTATGTATGCTGTGAATCTCAATCTTTAAATAAAGGAGCTGTTTTGGGCCATGGCAGGCACCATAGAAGAAGTAGGAGGAGAAATCAGAATAGGTAGAGGGAGCAGGGCGGAGTCAGAGGCAGATTGAGCAAGTCACCCAAGGAGCAACATGTAAGGAACACAGGTGAGCCACAGGCCACGTGGCAGACAGATTAATAGAAATGGGTTGATTAAGATATAAGAGCTAGCTAGCAATATGCCTGAGCCATAGGCCAAGCAGCATGAAGTTAATATAAGCGTTTGAGTCATTTCTGGGGGTCTGAGCAGTGGGCGGCAGGTGGCTCAGGGATCTGGCGCAGCAGGTCTGTGGGTCCAGGTCCCTGGCCACCCGGGACCAAAAACCCCACTACTACAGTAGGGAGATTTCAGGGATTTGGGAGAATTTGGGGGAAGGGAAAACATAACCAAATTACATTTGATAAAAGAATTTTAATTAAACCAAGAAGTGATGGCGCATGACTTTAATATTAACACCAGAGAGGCAAAAGAAGGTGGACCTCTTTGAGTTTGAGGCCAGGATGGATGGTCTATATACCGAGTTTCATGATAGTCAGGGCTCCACAGAATAAACTTGTTTCAAAATAAAGTGTTCTTTAATTAAAAAAAGAAAATGCTCTCACAGATTTCCTACAGGGCTATCTCATGACAACAATTCCTCAACTGAATTTACCTCTTCTAAGGCATATGTAAGTTTGTGCCAAGTTTACAGTAACTAAGGACAACAGAAGGTGAAGCTCTTATACAAAGGAGGGCAAGCTACGTAGGAAGCTGGAGAAGTTCTTTGTCTTCCTGTACTAGTCAGTCCTTGAGTCACAGTGGCAATACGCCAGAGCAGAGCAACTCAGAGAAGGAACTACTTGTGTCATTTTATTGCATCAGTTAAATGTTGGCAGACTGCACCCTCTCTGGGACTGTGCTGAGAGAGGAGTGTATGAGAAAAGCTTAATGGTATAGTGTGAATTCTATTTGTATTACAATAAAAACCTGTAACCCTATAGTGGGGAAAACTGAAATAGCAGAGAGACAGAGAAACAAGCCACAGCCACTTCTCACCTACCAACTCCTCAGGTCAAATGGAGTAGATCTACCTCAGGGTAGATCCTGTCTCCACGAATCCTCAGACTCAATGCCTCTGAGTCCTCAGCAGAAAGGGAGAGCAGGCAAAGGGAAGAACTTCTGTCTCCTCTTTCTACACCCGGGTATCTCACTTCCTCCTTTAACTTTCCTAGTGCCCGGATTAAAGATGTGGCCACCACTGCCTGGCTGTGTGAACTTGAACTCGCAGAGATCTAGAGGATGTCTGCCTCCCAAGTGCTGACATTAAAGGCATAGGCCACCATCCCCTGTCCTTCACAGCTTAGCTCTGTCCTCTGATTGTCCAACAAGCTTTATTAAATGTACGATATATCACCACATAGTAGAGCAGTCACAGCTTTGTTTCATATCGCCATGATGAAACACCCTGACAAAAAATAACATTAAGAGAGAAAGATTTTATGAAGCTTACAATTCCAGGATAAAGTTCATCATTGATGAGAAGTCAAGGTAGCAGATACTCCAAGGCGCTGGTCAGGTACACAGGCAAGAATGATTGTACACAGGGAGAACGAATAGACACCTGCTTGTGCTCAACTCACTCCACCCCCATTTTATACCACTAGGAGCCACATCCAGGGAACAATGAAGCCCATATTTAGGCTGGGTTTCTCAGCATCCATTATTGTAATCAAGACAATTCCTCATAGACATACTGCTGGACCAACCTAATCTAGAGCAATCATTCATTGAGACACTCTCCCTAGGTCATTCTACATTGTATCATGTAGATAACTAAAGACAATAGCCAGGCAATGATGGCAAATGCCTGGGAGGCAGAGGCAGGCAGATCTCTGGGAGTTTGAGATCAAGCTGATCTGCAGAGTGAGTTTCAGGACAGCCAGGGCTGTTACAAAGAAAAGCCTTGTCCTGAAAATCCAAATAAATAATAATAAATAAAAATAGGTGAAATTAGAAAATGTCATCTTGAAGGCAATCCAGAATCAGAAAGACAAGCTTGGTATATACTCACTCATAAGTGGATACTAATTGTAAGCAAAGATTAATCAGACTACAGTCCACAGCTCCAAAGAAGCTAGCTAACAAAGAGGAGCCTGAGAGGCACACATGGATCACCCTGGGAAAAGGAAACAGATGAGATCTCCTGAGTAAACTGGGGGTGAGGAGGGACAATAGAGGGGAGGGGATGGGGGGTGAGAAATTGAGGGAATGAGATGATCAAGCTAGTGGAGGGATGGAGTAGGAGAGCAATGAATGAGACATCTTGATAGAGGTAGACATTGTCGGGTTGAGAAGAAACTTGGTGCCAGGGAAATTTCCAGGAATGCACAAGGATTACCCAAGTTTAGACAACTAGCAATAGTGGAATGAGTGCCTTAACTGGCCTAGCCCAGTAATCAGATTGGTGAATACCTTAATTGTCATCATAGAGCCTTCACCCAGTAACTGATGGAAGCAGATGCAGAGATTCACAGTCAAGGAACAAGCCAGGCTCCAGCAGTCCAGTCAAGAGAGGGAAGAGGGATTATATGAGCAAGGGGGCTAAGATCATGATGGGGAAATCTAAAGAGACAACTGAACCATGCTCATGGGAACTCATGAACTTTAGACCAACAGCTATGGAGCCTGCATTGGATCAAAATAGGCCCTCTGCATAAGGGAAAGAGTTGTGTAGCTTGAACTGTTTTGGGGGCCCCTGGCAGTGAGATCAGGATCTATCCCTGGTACATGAGCTGGCTTTTTTGGAACCCATTACCTATGGTGGGTTGCCTTGCTCAGCCTTGATGCAGAAAGAGGGACCTGCCTCATCTGAATTACCAGGTTTTACTGGCTCCCCATGGGAGGCTAAAGGAGGGGATGAAGGATGGGTGGGAAGACAAGCCGGGGGAAGTGGGAGGATGAATGAAAGGAGTCTTCGGTTTGTATGTAAAATGAATAAAGAGTTGTCTTAAATAAAAAAAAATTATAAAGAAAAACCAAATAAACAAACAAACAAATAAATAAATAAAACAAACCATCACAGGCAGACAAAGAGGCCTGAGATAAGATACACTCACTAGAAAATGTCTCCATTAACCCACTTCCTCCAGTGAGGATTTCTCTTTTGAAATTTTTACCACCTTCCAATCACATCATCAAATTATTATTCATTAATGTATTAACTTATTCAGTCTTCCTGGTCAAATAACTTTTCAATGTTTGCGTCCACTATTTTGGGACCACATAATCAACAGATGAGCCTTTAGGGGTTACTTCATATCAAACAATAGCACCCCCTTTTGAAAGTTAAAATTTGGCATCATCCTAGAGTAACAGCCTCATCCACCACCCTTCCAGGTCATTCAGTTGCTGCACACTAACAGTAAGTGAGACTATGCTGTGGCATGCAATCCTTTGAGTATTATATTAAGCAAGTTCATGTTTTCTTTCTGTGTTTATTCAAAATGTACAGAAGATGGAAACTATACAGTTTAGTACTGGAGATAGAAACAGATGAGGGGTATATTGTGATCTCTCTTCCAAAATAAAGAAAACAAAAAATCAAGTTGGAAAAGAACTATGCCCTTGAAAATGTAAAGATTCCAGACATTGCATATGTTTAAATTTAAACACCCAGAGAAACTGGGGAGAGGCACTCCCAAAGATAAGATGTAGATTAAATAGATAGATAGATAGATAGATAGATAGATAGATAGATAGATAGATAGATAGATAGATAGATACTCAGTGCTATGGATGAATTACTGCTCTGCAAATTGTAGGCTACTGAGGTACATAATTCACAATATATAGGCTATTGTTACTACTGTTGGTTGTACACTGAAACTAGAGACAGTAAGTGACTGTTGCTAAAGACCACTCATACTGAAGTCACAGGACAATGAAGACTCAAGCTCAAACTAAACAAGAAATTTCTTTTCTGAGGGCTACCATAGACAGTGCTAAAAGGCATTGATACAGGCAGCTAGGGGATAACTATCCCAACAGTCCAGGTTGGTTATGGACTCTGAGTATTATGGAATCAATATGCCAGATAATATGTTCCCACAAGACAATAATGGTGTGGCTGTTATGGGTACAACTAACTCCCTAATTGGATTTAAGGTAGATCTATAGGAGATAGTCATTGGGTACTATAAGATAAGCAAAACCTTATGGCTGAGAGGGCATAGTCCAGTAAGGATGCTGCTGATAACTTTGTTAATGAATATAGCATAACTTTGAAATCAATTAGTAAAGATCTATGATTGTGCCCAAAAATTACTATAACTTTCACCCTTTGTTATGGAGGGCAACTTTTTTCCTTTTTCAGTGACCAACAGTTATTGCAAAGACTCATGCTTCATCAACTTGCTAAGTATAAATGGACTTTATAGTGGCATGGTGTCCAATGCTCTGGAAGATACACATTCACCCCATACTATTACTACCACCACCAACATCATCATTAAAGATTCAGATGATACCACAGGAAAAAGGACAGAATGAATGTCAATACTGAGGAAGAAGAGGTTGTATGGTATAGCCATTTTCTCTGAAATTAATATGGCCACTGGGTCCCACAGAGTCACAGCATTGGCTGCCTTGTATTCAATATTACTTTGAACATGTAGTGCACAGATAATACATGTCTTATGTCTATGCAGGTGGGGAGAGGGCTGTTATCATTCCACTATATAAGTAGGGGGTCACTAGAACTTCCCCTGAGATTCCAACCAAACTACTATCTTCTGCTATCTGGCATATCAGTGGAAGGCTGACTAAGGATAAAATACCAGTGATGCAGCTTTGTGATGTCATTTCTCATGCTGGAGGTGAGGTGTCTTTTGGGGATTTGGGCTATTTTTGAGTTATTCATGTTCCTGTAAGTAACACGCTTCTGACATACACTCTAAAATTCATTGTTCACACAGGTAGATGAGGTTGAAATAATGTCTCTCCTTTTCTTCTGCTTATTTAGAGTGAAGAGACAGTTAATGCCCTCACAAGAAGAAGGTAGGTATCCCTTCTAAATGTGTCACATCACACAGTTGTATGAAGAGATTATAAAATGTTCCCTCCCAGGTTATGGATTTGAAAACTTGTTTTCTAGGAGGTAGTGTAGTTTGGGGGAGATTGTAGAAAAGTTAGAATGTGATATTAGCTTGAAGAAGCCTATAGGGACAGTTTTTAAGATTAGAACCATAAGCCCATTTCTGGCCTCCTCTTTCTGTGGGTCTCTGTCTGTCAGGATGCAGTGAGTTCAGCCCGAACAACATGAACTGTCAGGCTTCTGTCATCTTTATGGTTTGTATCCCTTCAAACAGTGAACCAAAATAAAACTTTCTTGTCATAAGATGCTTCTATCAACTTTTGTCATAACTATAAGTAGCTAATAAAATGACCACTTTCCTTCTGAAAGTAAAGCACATGGTAGAAATCTGAAGTGAATCATGGAAGAATTTTAGAGATTTCACAATGCTATTCACAGTGCCACATCTAAATTTTATGCTGGTGATGAATGGAAAAAATTGAAAATCACAGTGCCTTCCAAATAATCTCTTCATTCATGATTTCTTCCTATCCATAGTAATCTAAGTACATCTCACTAGTACATAAACACAGCAAGATTGACAGTTTTACACAGAATTTTTAATGATATTTTTATTATTTGAAAATTACACACACACACACACACACAAAATGTACAATATCCATCCCTACTTCTCTCCAACTCTCCACAGAAACCCCTGCTTTTCCACATTTCCCAACTTCATGTATTTTTAACATACCAAGTCTAATTAGTACTTCTCATATGGAATACAGGTGTCAGTTGTCTTCTGAGGACATGACTAACCTACAAATGATGACCATAACCATGAAGAAAAGTGTTTATTTCCTCTCTAGAAGCATCACCTGCTCTTCTGTTATGGATGGGGCCTCAGTAGCTGATCTCCTGTCCATGCAGGATTCCTGACTGGCTTGACTACATTCAAGTAACCATAGCTGCTGTGAGTTTATATGCATAACAAACATGATATTGCAGAAGGCAGCATTTCATAACACCCATCTTTGATATTTGCATGCCTTTTGTCCCCTCCTCTGTAATGTATCCTGAGCCTTTGGTGTAGGAGAGGGTAAGCCAGACTTTAAGTAAGCCAAACTCAGGAGCATTCATGAGCAAATAAGAGCTGTGTTCATATTCCAAAAGGATCCTACCCCCAATTCTGTCTCATTAAAGATTAAGTTCCTTATATTCTTATATGATAAAACAAAACATTTAGACTAGTAACATGATTATAAGAATGCTCCAGGTTGGAATATGAGTTCTGGAATCTATTTCTACAAAGTCAAATTCAAAACAATTTCATCATACACACAGGAAAAAAATACAACAGTGATGCACTTAGAAATTCAGAACCTTACTATTTAATGGTAATTACTATGTAGAATCTACAAACTACAACTCCCATGGCCTATATGTTCTGTTGATTGTTATTTTATTAAGACTTAAAATGGTAAGCTGACAGATCTCTCTCCAGTTATGAGGCTGCCTATTTGTGAGCTTTCTATCAGTTATCAATATCAATTATTTGAAAATAATTAATATATATAATCTTCTAAACATTATCAGACTGGCTTAACATAAGTGTCATCAAAATAATTCTACTACTCTCAATTTAACAGAATCAAATACTGCAAAGTCAGCATAATTCTAAGTGTTGAATGTAGTCGGAGGTTTCTGGCCCTGACTTTAGGGCCTAGCCTCAAGGTTTAGGCCCACAGACCCACAGACCAGCAGAGACACACAGATGCATATGATAGTTTTAGGCTGATTGGCCTCAGGCCCAGGCATATCACTTGCTAGCTCTTTACCCTTCATCTAACCCATGACTCTTATCCTGTTGAGCCATGGGACTCGGTACCTTTTCTTAGAACAGCATAGTTGTCCTCTGCTTCTTCTGGCTTTTCTCCAGCATTCTGCTCTGTGTTTCCTGTTCTCAGACTTTTCTTAGTCTGGAAGCCCCACCCACACTTCCTGCCTGCCTTTGGCCAATCAGCACTTTTTATTAAACCAGTGGGTGGGACAATTATTTACAATGTAACAATATAATCTCCCACAACTGAACATCTCATGAAGTTTATCCAATGCAGTGCACTACACTGGATAGCAAAGCAACCATTTTAAAGGGGTTCTCTATCTGAAGACTCACTGGGAAATGTACCTTTGTAGAAGACTTTTATTTTTACTATTGACTATGTGCATAATGGTGTATCTGTGTGTGGATATGTGCACATGAATGCAGGTGCTTGTATAGCCAAGAAGGAAGAGCATCCTATCCCCTGAAGTTCCAAGCTGTTGTAGACAGCTTATTTGGGTCTGAAAGCAGCAAGCACTCTTAACCACTGAGCCATCCTATTTTAGTCCTATTATATATGGCTAACTCAGATATAAGTCCGATATAACATTCTGGACCTTGTCATGCTTTAGAGAGTGTGAAAATCTCTGGTGGCTGGAAGAATACTGGCCCTCTTGAGTTCATCTTGGGGACTGAAGGGAGGGAGGGAGAGAAGGAAGTAAAACAACAAATATGACTGTCCTCCAATTCCAGTCCCTCAGCTCATCCCTAGCTCTGCAGCAGAGCACGCTGAGGCCTGCCATCTCTTCCCTCACCTATAGCAGGCATTCCTGGGGAAGTCACATGTTGCTCAAGCCAGGAAAGCTGATAGGCTAAGTGCAGATCATTTTCATCCCTCCTTCACGTCCTCCAAACCAATCCCTCTTGTCCATAGAGCCATAACACTCTTCCCAAGAGCCAGAGAGAGCAACAGAAACCAAGAAACGAAACACTTTCACTACAAACAAAAGACCAGATAGCAACACATTTAATTATAATCTTCCCAAACCCAGATCTAGACTCCAATGTAAAACCACAATCAATAACAAGCCAGGAAAACACATCTCTGCTAGAGCCCAGCAAACCTGATACAGCAAATTCTGAGTATTGAAATAAAGATCAAGCACAAGAAAAAAGACTTTAAAATACCTTATGAATATGATCCAGGTCCTTAATAAAGGAATAAATGCCTGAAAGAAATCCATGAAAACACATATAGTGGAAGCAAATGAATAAAGCGGTTCGAGACGTGAGAGTGGAAATAGAACCAAGAGAGAAAACAAACTGTGGGAAGTTTGGAAATGAACAATTTAGAAATGCAAACAAGAACTTCAGAGGCAAATCTAACTAGCAGAATATAAGAGACAAAAAAGAGAATCTCAGGCACTGAAGACACACACACACACACACACACACACACACACACACACACACACACACACCTCCATCAAAGAAAATGTTAAATCTAAAATAATTCATGAACACAAAACATACAGGAAATCTTAGCCATTATAAAAAGACTGAATTTAAGATTAATAAAAATAAAGGATGGAGGGAAAAAAAACAGGCCCAGAACACAGAAAATAGTTTTAACAAAATCCTAAAAAAAATTTTCCCTAAACTAAAGAAGGAGATGCCTATCAAGACAGAAGAACCATACAGACCATAAAATAGGCTGGATAAGAAAAGAACATTCTCCAAACACAAAATAATCAAAATGCTAAATGTACAGAACAAAGAAGAATATGTATATATATATATATATATATATATATATATATATATATATATATATAAACATTCAAGTAACATAAAAACACAGACATAATGGAATTATTTCTCAATAGCGACTCTAAAAACCAGAAGGGTGTGTGCAGATGATCTATACACTGGAAAAGACTAGGGATTCCAGCCCAAAATACTATACCCACCAAAACATTCATTTACAATAGATGGAGAAGCTAAGACAGTTCATGACAAAACCAAACTTAAGCAATGTCTAGTTACATAATAAAAACCGAACTTCAGCAATGCAAATCCAGCTCTACAATAGGTGCTGGAAGGAAAACTGACCTGGGGTTCTGGTCTTGATGAAGCAAGGCTTATCATAACCTCTGCCAGAGTTATGGGCTAGGATATAGTGATGAGGAGTGGGCAACAGTTTGGGGTAGCCTGGTCAGGCATTGAGGGGGTGTTGGTGGTTGGAGGGTGGGGAACACACCTAGGATTCTGGGTGCTGTCACAGCCTCTGGTGGAGCAGGGGGCTTCCACCAGGCTTGTTAGCCAGAAAAAGGTGAAAAGAAGAGGAAAGAACCATAGATGGGAGTCCAAAAAACAGTGTAGCCATGCTAAACAGTAATTGGATTTATATACTTTAGCTGAGTAGGATGATCATCAATTTATGATGTTCCGATTCATGATCTCTACAGTGGCAATGACCTCCAACTATCAAACACGTGTTCAGAGATATAGAAACTGGCATTAAAACCAGAGATTCGAGCATATGTATACAGTGCCACCTATCAGAAAACTGAAACAGGAAGATGAGGTCATCTTGAACTACGATCAGGTCTGTGGCAAGGGAGAAAACAAAATTAATATAGTATAATATATCCAATGAATTAAAAGAGATATCTAGTACACAACATACTGTAGTATATTGTGGTAAGATTTAAGTATATGATTTGACCTGATATAACCCCAATGCAATGATCTGATGATATGAAGTTTTAATAAAGGATATATACTCTGAGGGCTGTACAGATGACTTAGTGTCTAATATCACATGCTATCTTGCAGAGGATCCAAGTTTAATTCCTAGAATTCACATCACAATATGCACAACTTCCTGCTAACTCCATCCTTAAGATATTAGATACCTCTGGCTTTTATGGGTACCCACATTTATATGCTCATATACTCACATAGTGACAAAAATAATTAAAAGTCATAAAAATTTTAAAAGAACATGCATTGTGGAGGAAATAGGAACCCAGTGAGAAGATTCTAAGAGAGAGCAAGAAACTGGTCCCCTTGACATTTATGTAGGGTATATTTGAACAGATGAGAAATAAGCAACTCATTTATCTTTTAAAATTTTAAAGCACTCTGTTTTTCCTGTGAGTAGCCATTTGAAGAAAATCATGGGTTCTAATTCTAAATGACATCACACCTCATTCATTCAAATGCAATCAGAGTCTGATTGTTAAAGTGGATAATTTTTGCTTTTATCTATTGCCTTTTCAACTCTATATCCCCCATTACCCAACAAATGACCAAAATTAAATTTTTCATAAGGAATGAAGGATTATTTTCTTTCAGAGTTGCTTCGTAGCTGAGAAGAGAAAGTTGGTTGATATTGTGGATTTGTCATGGTGTTTTAGGACCAAAGAGCATAAGAATGCAAGACACAAGCATTGGTGTTAATGGTAATGAATGATATTCAGTAGAAAATACCATCTAGAGGTGAATAGCTTTTTTTACTAAGAGAGATGGCAGATGTCTCCAAGAGACTCATAGAAATAGGCCAATTATACTTCTGAGAATAGCACAGTCTTAATTCTATAGAGATGAATTTACAGAGACTGACCTTGCAATTTGACAGTAGCTGGAAACTTAAGTTCCAGTTCAGAAATCTTTAAGTGGCCTATAGTAATTTGAATGAGAATGCCACCAGAGGCTCATATATTTGAATATTTGGCCCTGAGTTGTGAAACTGTTTGGGAAGGATTAGAAGGTGTGGCCTTGATGGAGAAAAATGTGCTCCTGGGGGTGGGATTTGAGGTTTGAAAAGCTGTACCATCCATATTACCTCTCTCTTTGCTTGTGAATTTGGGTGTAAGTTCTCAGCTACTACCTGAGTGCAGTGCCTGCCTGCTGCTATACTCTGTGCACAGGTAGTCATGAACTGTAACCTGCTAGAACAATGAGTTCCAAATTAAGTAATTTTCTTGTATAAATTATTTTGCTCATAGTGTTTTGTCACAGCAAGTGAAAAGTAGCTAAGACATGGCCTTTTAACTTAATTCCCTGTATATGTAAGGAATTTGTCCTCAAAAGGTAGCCATAGGCTTGGAGCTGTATTTCTCTTGATACTTAGTGATAGCCTTGATCATGTGTTGAAATGACATACTAAGACAGTGAATCTTTATATCTAGAAAGAAGTCTTTCTGAAGGAAGAACACACTTTAAACAACTTCAAAGGGTCTGTGTTAGACAGTAGACTTGAGAATACTGTGGGATTTGAAAAGTGTGGTTGGGAGATGAATGGGTCAAAACTGGGAAGTCTCCAGTGTGAGCTTACTGAGATATCCCTTAGGAGTTAGGTGAGAGAACTGAGAAATGACTCTGCAGTTGAGAGCACTTGCTACTCTTGTAGAAAACCTAGGTTCGATTCCTGTCACCCATATCCAGTCATGTATCATTGCCTAAAACTCCAGTTCCAGGGATCCTCTTCTCGACTCCATTGAGCACTAAAGTGGTGTATTAGTCTTTGATTCTTCCTGGAAGATTAGAATGCCAGGCTATGTGGAGATACCTACTCCCTTGGTGGTATAGAAATACAAGCTATGCTCTTATCTGACTGTAGGGACCAGAAGTCCAATACGCACACAAAAACACAATATGTTTATAAAGAGAGTGGTTACATCTGAAGCCTTTTTCTATGTTAGTAGCAAATGGCCTTATTTACCTGGTGAAAACATCTACTAGAACTAACACAGGTTTGTGTCCCTCTCTTAAGGGTCTATGAGTAGGCACGTGAAGTCTATTTGCCAGTTTCCCTATGGCATAGTCCTCAAATACTGGACAGGCAATCAGAGGGGATAGGTTCTGAAGATTTCTTGCAAAAGTCTTGACCCAACAACAGGTCTGACAAGATTACCCAATGAAAATGGAGGTCTAAAGAGTAACTGTACCTGTAAATAGAGGCTCAATTAGAATTTGTAGGGTTCTTTCCTGGACTCCAAATATGTGGGCTCATGTAAATTACTAAGGATCTCTGATCAGGAGATTATAGGCAATGAAGTCTTGCTTAGAGAGTCTGAGGGCTCTTGAAATTCCTCAAGGAAGAAGAAAATATTCTATCTAAACAACCCTAGTTTGGATTGTTTCATACAGGTCTGAGATGAGAAAGGAGAAGTATACCCCGAGGGTGACAGGATTTCCAGTAGGCACCTTGCAAAGGGGAAGGATGTCTTCTGAGAGAGAAGATACTTTTCATTATTCTCCAGGTTCCATGTAAAGTTTCTGATGGTCCTGTGTGAATGTGTACATATGCTTGTGCATAGGGAGGGGGAGCACTGGAGAGTGCTCCAGAAGAGGGAGAGGAAAAAAGAGGAAGATGAGAGATTGCAGAGGAAGAGGCAGAAATGAAGTCATTAAACAAAGGGGTCACTGCTGCTGGAGAAGACAGAAATGAACAAGCATTAGTTCTCCCCTTGAAGTGAGTTTAGAGTAGATGGGATGGTATAAAAGGATCCCAGAAGGCACATTCATCTTTCTCACAGCTGAGGGCTCTGCAACAAAAATATGGAGGCTTGTATAAAATACTTTCCTAAATTAGAAAAAGAGATCTCATTGTAAGATAGGGAACCTTTGTGCCATGAGGCAGCAAATGCTCTTGGTCTGGGAGCAGGTATAAAAGCAAAATTTTTGTATTTTTTTCAAAGACCTAAAACTGAACAATGTGAAGAGAGTGAGAGACTTTGGAGGACTCACCCATCCATGGAATGTCATTATTTAAGCCCTCCCTGTCAAGGCTCAGGGATCTATTTGGAGGAGGTGGCAAATAAAATTTTAAGAGCCCGAGGTGGTGGATGACCCCAAGACAATAGCATCTACCAAACAGGGCAGGACTAATGTATATATGAATTCACAAAGTCTGTGACAGAATGCCAAAGACCTGTGCAGGCTCAAGTCAGACAAAACTCCAGCATGGAGAAGAAGAAATGGGCACAAAAATCTCACTCCTTGCCAAGAAGCTATTTGTAATTGACACTCCTGTGAGAGGGGAAATCAGTTTTCTCCAGTGGAGTCACAGTAGTTCAACCATGCTCAGGATGACTTGATCAAGGCAAAAAACAAAAACAAAAACAAAAACAAACAAACAAAAAAAAACCAGCTATGCAAACCTAATTTTAGATCTCTGGAACCTACCCAAAATGTTTGATACAATAGGGTGAGTCTGTTCATCATATTTTCAGTATTTCTTTTTAAGTTTTTTTCTTAACATACACACTACTCTTTCCCTTTCTTTACCTCTTCCCAGTCATCCTTCAGCTTCCCCCTTCCTCATCCCCCCATCCATTTCTCAGCAAAGGTAAGGACTCCTTGGGTGAGTCAATAGTCTGGCATATCCAGTTGAGGTAGGACCAAGCCCTTCCCCCTGTATCAAGGTGGAACAAGATGTTCCTCTGTAGAAAATGGGCTTCAAGAAGCAAATTCACACAGTAGAAATAAATTCTGGTCCCACTTCCAAAGGCCTCACAAACTGCTAATAGCATTCAAAAGTCACCCATTTTCATAGGGCCAAGTTCATCCCATGCAGGTTTCCCAGCTATCAGTTCAGAGTCAGTGAGCTTCCAATAGCTCTGGTCAGTTGTCTCTGTGACTTTCCTTATCATAATCTTGATTGCTTTGCTCATAAAGTCTCCTCCTTCTCTTTTACTGGACCGGGAGCTCAGCCCAGTGCTTAGCTGTGGATCTCTGCATCAGCTTCCATCAGTGGCTGGATGAAGGAAGGTTCTCGAATGACAATTAGGGAGATCATCAATTTGATTATAGGGAAAGGTCAGTTTACTCACCCTCTCTACTATTACATGGAGTCTTAGCTGGGGTTATCTTTGTGAGTTCTTGGGTATTTGCCAAGCACCAGGTTTCTCTCTAACCCCACAATGACACCTTCTATCAAGGTATCTATTTCTTTGTTCTCCCTCTGTGTCTCTCCCCCAACTCAACCACCTCATTTTCTCATGTTTTTTTTTAACCTCTCCTTCTACTCTCCCCCTTATGGTCACAGTTTACTCAAGAGATCTATTTTTCCCATCCTCAGAGATCCATGGATGTCTCTGTTAGGTTCTTCCTTGTTATCTAGCCTCTCAAGGGGTGTTTTACATCTAAAATCCACCTAAAAGTGAGTACAGAGTACATACCAAGTTTGTCTTTCTGGGTCTGTGTTACTTCGCCCAGGATGATTTTTTCCTAGTTCCGTCATTGACTGCAAATTTTAAGATGTCATTTTTTTTTCAGCTGAGTAATACTCTTGTGTAAATGTACAACAGTTTTTTATATTCATTCTTTAGATGAGGGGAATCTAGGTAGTTTTGGGGTTCTGGCTATTATGAATAATGCTGCCATAAACACAGTTAAGCAAAGTAAAAATGTGAATCCTTTGAGTATATGCCCAAGAGTATTGCTGTATCACTGGGCATATTGATTCAAGTATTCTGAGAAAATGCCATACTGATTCCCAAAGTGGCTGTACAAGTTTATGTTTCCACCAGCAGTGGAGGAGTGTTCCCCTTACTCCACATCTTCTCCACCATAGGTTTTCATCAGTGTTTTTTGAACTTAGTCATTCTGACAGGTGTAAGATGGTACCTCAGAGTTGTTTTGATTTGCATTTCTCTGATGCTTAAAGATGTTGAGCAATTCATTAAGTGCCTTTTGACCATTTAAGATTCTTTTGTTGAGTATTCTCTATTTAGCTCTTTACCTCATTTTTAAATTGAATTATTGGGGTTTTTGATCTTCAATTTCTTGAGTTATACATACATATATATATATATGACCATATACATTGTCAAATGTAGGGTTAATGATGTTTTTTCCCATCTTGTAGGCTATTATTTTGTCTTATTGACCACTTCCTTGACTTTACAGAAGCTTCTCAGTTTCAGCATATCCCATTTATTAATTGTTGATCCCAGTGTCAGTATTACTGGCATTATATTTAAGAAGTGATCTCCTATGCCAATGTCTTCAAGGCTATTTTCCAATTTCTTTTCTATCAGGTTCAGTATAACTGGGTTTGTGTTGAGGTCTTTGACCACTTTGACTTTTGTGGGATCACTATGAGTTTCTCTCCATTTATTTGAATGTTGGCTGTGGGCTTGCTGTATATTTCCTTATTGTGTTTATATATGTTCCCTATATCCTTGATCTCTCCAAGACTTTTATCATAAACGGGTGTTGAATTTTGTCAAAAATTTTTTCAGCATTTAATTAGATGATTGTGTGGTTCTTTCAGGTTGTTTATATGGTGGATGGCAATGACAGATTTTCATATGTTGAATCATCTCTGCATCCCTTGGATGAAGCCTACTTGATCATAGTGGATGATTTTCTTTGATATGTTCTTGAATTCAGTTTGCACTGGCTTGAGTATTTGGTTTGAGTATCTTTGCATCAATATGCATAAGGGGGATTTTTTTTTTGTAAATCTCTTTCTTTGTTGTATCTTTTTGTGGTTTGGGCATTAAGCAGACTGTATCCTCATAAAAGTTTGGCAATGTTCCTTTTGTTTATATTGTGTGGAACAATTTGAGGAATATTGGTATTAATTCTTTGAAATTCTGGTAGAATTCTTTGCTGAAACCATCTGGCCCTGGGTTTTTTTTGGGGGGGGGGGTTGGGAGACTTTTAATAACTGCTTCTATTTCCTCAGGGATTATATGTCTATTTAAGCCATTTATCTAATCTTGATTTAATTTTAGTAAGTGGTATCTCTCTAGAAAGCTGTATTTCTCTTAGGTTTTTCAATTTTGTAAAGTATAGGTTTTTGAAATATTATCTAATGATGTGCTGGAATTTCTCTGTGTTTATTGTGATATTCCCCTCCCCCTTTTCATTTCTGATTTTGTTACTTTGGATATTCTCTTCCTACCTCTTGGTTAGTTTGGATAAGGGTTAGTCTATCTTGTTGGTTTTCTAAAAAAAAAAAAAACCCACAACTCTTTGTTTCATTGATTTTGGTTCAATTTGTTGATTTCTCCCATGAGTTTGATGATTTCCTGACATCTACTTCTTCTAGATGAGTTACTTTTTTTCTTCTTCTAGGGTTTCCAGTGTTCTGTTAAATCAGTTGTGTAAGATTTCTCCAAATTCTTTATGTAGGCACTGAGTGCTATGAACGTTCCTCTTAGTACTATTTTCATCGTGTCCCATAGGTTGAGGAATGTTGTGAATTGATTTTCATTGAATTCTAGGAACTCTTTAGTTTCTTTATTTCTGCCTTTATCCAGAGGTGGTTCAGTTCGAAGTTGTTCAGTGTCCATGAGTTTGTAGGCTTTCCATAGTTTTTGATCTTGTTAAATTCTAACTTTAGACCATGGTGGTCCAATAGAATACAAGGGCTTATTCTCATTTTTTGTATCTATTCATATTTGGTTTATGACCAAGCATGTGGTCAATTTTAGAAAAGGTTCTGTGGGGGATTATATTCCTTTGTGTTTGGGTGGAAAGTTCTGTATATATCTGTTAAATTCATTTGTGTCATAACATCTGTTAGATCCCTTCTTTCTATGTTGTTTCTATCTGGTAGACCTGTCCATTGGTTAGAATGGGATGTTGAGGTCTCCCAGTATTAGTATGTGGGGTTTGATGTGCAATTCAAATTTTAGTAATGCTTTTTTTTTTTTTTACATATGTGTGTGGGAGATTATATTGTTATATTGTAAATAATTGTCCCACCCACTGGTTTAATAAAAAGCACTGATTGGCTAAAGGAAGGCAGGACATGTGGGTGGAGCTACCAGACTAACAGAACTCTGGGAACTGGAAGAACAAAGCAGAATGCCAGAGAGAAGCCTGAAGAAGTAGAGGACAACCATGCTCCTGTAAGAAAAGGTACCAAGCCCATGACTGAACAGGTTAAGAGTCATGAGTTAGATTAAGGGTAAAGACTTAACAAGTTATATGCCTGGGCCTGAGACTGATCAGCCTAAAACTATTGAAAGCATCTGTGTGTTTCTGTGGGTCTGTGGGTCTGTGGGCCTAAACCTTGAGGTTAGGCCCAAAAGTTTGGGCCAGAATCCTCTTACTACATATGTGGGTGGCTTTGTATTTGGGACATAAATGTTCAAGATTGAGATATCATCCTGATGGATTTTTCCCCCAGAGATAAATATATAATGATCTTTCAGAACTCCTTTGATTAATTTTAGTTTGAAGTCTATTTTGTTACATATTAGGATAGCTACACCAGCTTGCCTTCTAAGTCCATTTGAGTAGAAAGTCTTTCCCATCCCTTTACTCTGAGGTAGTATTTGTCTTTGTAGTTAAGGTATGTTTCTTATATGCAGAAGGAAGGATCCTGTTTTTTTATCCATTCTGTTAGCCTATGTCTTTTTATAGAAAAAATTGAGTTCATTGATATTAAGAGATATTCCCATTATTTCTGATGGTATTTTTTTGCTGTGTGCTTCCCTTCTTTGGGATTTTCTACTGTGGGTTTATCTATTACTTGTGCTTTCCTGGGTGCATCCAACTTTCTTAGGTTGAAGTTTTGAAGTTTTCCTTTCTGTAGTGCTTTCTGTAGGGCTGAATTTGTGGATAGGTATTGTTTAAATCTGATTTTGTCATGGGATACTTATTTCCTCCATCTATGGTGATTGAGAGTTTTCTGTATATAATAGTCTGGCACACATCCATGGTCTCTTAGTGCCTTTATAACAGCTGTGCAGGACCTTTTGGCTTTCATAGTCTCCATTGAGAAGTTGATATTATTCTGATGGGTCTGCCTTTGTAAGTTACTTGACTTTCTTCCTTTGCAGCTCTTAATATTCTTTCTTTATTCTGTACATACAGTGGTTTAATTATTATGTGGTGAGCAGATTGGGGGGCTGTCTAGTCTATTTGGTGTTCTGTAGGCTTCTTATATCTTCATAGACATTTCCTTTTTATATTTTATATTTTTAATAAATCAATAAATATAGAAATAACAGTACACACTACTAACTAAGTTCATAATTAACCTTAGATAATTATTTCAGTTAAATGTGTGCTTTTAGCAGTATATTTAAAGTGCATTGTCTAGACATTTATTTCTGAGTCATAAAGCCAAGTGGTGTAAAACACACCTTTAGACCTACATTTGGGAGGCAGAGGCAGAAGCAGAGGCAGGCAGATCTTTTGAGTTCAAGGCCAACCTAGTTTACAGAGTGATTTCCAGGCCAGTTAAGGCAAGAGAGAAAACCCATCTCAAAACACAAGAAAAACCAATAAAAGATTTGGTTCTTATATTTTAAAAAATCCTTTATGTGCATTATATGCATTCTGTCTGGTGCCATGGTATTAGAGGGGAGGTCAGAGGACAATATGCAGGAGTTGGCTCTCTCCTTTCACTTCACGAGTCATAGAAATCCAAGTCAGGTCACCAGGAAGCAAGCCACCTTATCAGATCTGGAGAGATGGCTCAATGTTATAAGCATTTGCTGGTTTTCTAGAGGACCAGGTCTCAATTCCACATGATACCTGAAAACCATACATAACTCCAGTTGAAGGAGATATGACTTTTTCTGGCCTCCACAGGCACTGTATACATGTGATGCACAGATACATATGCAGGTAAAATGCCCACAGACATAAAATTTTTAAATTGTTTTTAAAAATAAATAATAATCAGAGTCAACAACCAGCAGCTGATAAACATATTTATAACTCTCAGAACATTTTCATCTATTTTTCTAATTTTCTAATTCTACACAAATTATTTTGCATCACATTTCATACTGCTTGTTTCTAGAAGTGAACTGAATAAAGAAACTTCACGGAATTTTGAAGCTATTTATTATAACCAAGTTTTTCCCATTCCCAAAGGAGTTTGATCAAGCATGTATTCAAACATGGACCAGTTGAAGACTTCTGTCCATTATTCTAATGAACATTTTCTAATTAATTTTTAAATTAATTCATCTTTATGTGGAAAGGGGTGGTGTGCACATGTCACACTATGTGTATGAAGGCCAGAGGACAACTTGTAAGAGTTGGTCCTCTCCTTCTAGAATATGAGGCCTGGGAATCCATTCACATCATCAGGCTTGGCAGCAAAAAATTTATCCACTAACTCAACCCAACAGACCCACTCTTTTAAATTTCTGAATTGCGATAAGTAGAGATATCCCTCCACAAGTTATATTAATTTACATTTTCCTCATTAACCACTGTCAAGCTTGCTAGAATTGACTTGTGACAACAGGAACTTTCCACACTCTACACTGAAGGATACCTTCAAGTGTGGTTGCTTATTCATTTTTTTAAAGAAATCACAGCAAGCCAGATATGCCACATTGCTTGTGCCTGTATGCTTTTCTCCAGTGTGACCTTAATCAAACAAGTTCAAAGGCTAGAAGGCTTTCTTGCATAGTTTGTAGAAGGGGGTTTCTTTAGACCATGAATAAATCATTTCATGATGAAGAAAATTATGAGTAGGAAGCTTGCCCATATTAATGGTATTCGTGAGGTATAGATGTTACTCTTCTTGATGCCGTGACAAAATACCATACAAAACTACTTGCATAAATGCCTATTTTTTAATCTGTTTTAAGGAAAATGGTTCATTTTAGCAGGGAAGGCATGGTGGTAGGATGGAAAACAATGTTGGTGCTCTGATAATTTACTCCTTTCTCAACTTTTATTCAGTATTGGCCCTGAGACATGAGGTGGTACAATGAAATACAAAGTGGGTCTAACCTCGTTAGGATAAATCTCTCGGGATATGCCAATAGTGGGTGCCATAAGCCTTGTGTCGGCCCACTCCTCCACTTCTGCACCCTGAAGCACTCATAACACTGGACAGGTTTTACTTCCTGCCTCTTCAGAAGACCAACCATGGTCCTGGCATCTCCTAGAATTTCTGCTAGAACACATGGCTCACCTTTACAGCTTCACAACAATTAAAGAGGCCTTTCAGAATATCCTTTAAGAAAATTTAAACATGCTACACATTGCCTTCCTTGCACACATACAACCTGGCTTTAGTAGGCTTGGAGAAAACTTCCATTACTCAGGTCAGGTCTTGCATTTTGCATTCATGCAAAACCAGCACCATATGAAGGATGCTGTCAAGTTCCACAGTTGGCTTGAGGTGTAGACTGGTCCCCTTATAGCAGAACTGAAATAGCCAGTGGTTGAACCAGGAAAAAAAATACTTCCATAGGCAATTATTTTGAGCAAGAGATCACTTCAGTTTCTCTTTTCAAACAATTTTCTATACTTATAAGCTGGAGTCTTCAATGGGTCGGATATGTTCTCAAGTATCCTTCCTATTATCCCAGTGCAAAATGCATGCTTTATTCTTTGCTATGCTAATCTTAACAATGACAGCCCCATCACCACACATTCCTTTTGTGCAACATTAAACTCACTTAGTATTTTCTCAACAAACTATATATATTTTTTTTACATCTCTCTACCCCTCTTTATCTCTCTGAAGATCCAGGTAAAAGTGATGAGCAATAGCCATGCCACACTAAATACTACACTTTCTTTGAATAACCTTGGTCTAATAAAATATGTCCTTTAATTCAAGTTCACCCAAATTCTCTGGACATAGGTAGAATGCAGTCATATTATTTGTCAAAATGAAATATGCATGACTTCTAGTCCATTTCCCATTTCCCAATAAAGCACTCATTCCTTTCTGAAGTCTAATGAGCATTTATCTTCTCCATTCTACTGGCATTTTGACCTGCCACATTCCCACCAAAATGGCCAGCTAATATCTTTATAGCATTCTAGGCCTTCTCTAGCTCATGAATTCACATTTGTCTGCACAGGGTTTTACTCCAGAGTGAATTCGTTCATGTCTTTGCAAGGAACTGCACTGCAAGAATGCTTTCCCACATTGCTTACATGCATAAGGTTTCTCTCTACTGTGAATCTTTTCATGGTACCAGAGGGAGCTATGATAAGTGAAGGCCTTCCCACATTGCCTGCATACATATGGTTTCTCTCCACTATGGACCCTCTCGTGGTCCCGAAGGGAACTGTGGAGAGTAAAGGCTTTACCACACTGATTACATACAAAGGGTTTAACTGTACTGTGTGTTTGCTCATGTCTCTGAACCTGATTCAAAGAAGGAAAGGCTTTCCCACAGTGCCTACATACATAGGGTTTCTCTCCACTGTGAATCCTTCCATGACGTTGAAGGGAACTGGAAAAGGTAAATGCTTTCCCACATGGCTTACATACATAAGGTTTCTCTCCATTGTGAGTTCTTTCATGGCGTTGGAGAGAACTATAAAAAGTGAACACTTTTCCACACTGCTTACATACGCAAGGTTTCTCTCCACTATGAATCTTTTCATGATACTGAAGGTAACTATTTTTAGAGAAGGCTTTCCCACATTGTTTACATACATAAGACTTTATTCCAGTGTGAGTCTGTTCGTGCCTTTGAACCTCACTCAAACAGGAAAAGAGTTTCCCACAATGCTTACATCCATAGGATTTCTCCCCACTATGAATTCGTTCATGTCTTTGTAAGGACCTGCACAATGTAAAGGCTTTACCACATTGTTTACATCCATAAGGTTTCACTCCAGTATGGGTCCTTTCATGATGATAAAGAGAATTCTGTGTTCTGAAGGCTTTGCCACATTGCTTACATGCATAGGGTTTTTCTCCATTGTGAGTCCTTTCATGGTGATGAAGGGAATTGTGTGTAGTAAAGGCTTTATCACACTGTTTACAGACATAGGGCTTTTCTTCACTGTGAATCCTTTCATGGCATCTCAAATAATTGGAATGTGTAAATGCTTTCCCACAATGCTGGCAATCATATGGTTTCTCTCCACTATGGATCCTTTCATGATATCGAAGAACACTGTGAACATAAAAAGCTTTACCACATTGCTTACATTCATAGGGTTTCTGTCCACTGTGAATTCGTTCATGTCTTTGCAAATATCTGTATAACATGAAAGATTTTCCACATTGCTTACATTCATGAGGTTTTTCTCCAGTGTGAATCTTCTCATGGTATCGGAGGGAAGTGTGTGTAGTAAAAGCTTTCCCACACTGTTTGCATGCATATGGTTTCTCTCCAGTATGAATCCTTTCATGATATCTCAAAGAACCAGAGCGAGTAAATGTTTTTTCACAGTACTTACAAACATAGGGTCTCTCTTCATGATGCATCTTTTCATGGCATTCAAAAACAGCAGAATTAGAGAAGTCTTTATCACATTGTTTACACACATATAACTTCTCTCCAATATGAGAACTTGGATGCATAAAAAGTGAAGTGGAATACAGACAGTCTTTAGTACATTTCTTACACTTACATGGACCACCACCCTTATGAGTTACCAATTGTCTTTTGACATCTGCATTGTTCCTGAATTCTTTCATATACTGTTTGCACACATCTGGTTTCTTTAAAGTGTGGATTCTTTCATATATCTGGGAGGAAATATTACTAAACATTTTTCCACATTGCTTACTTTCATAAAGCTTCTCTCCAATTTGAGCTCTTCCATGCCTCAGAAGGCACTGGGGAAAGCTGGCATTGTTTCTACATTCCTTACATTCATACAGTTGCTTTGCATTGTTCTGATATTCACATGGTTTGTGTCCATTTTGAACTGTGACAGCCACACTTAAGGATGAATGACCATTGTGGACATTTCTACACATATGCCTTTCACATGGCTTGAATCTGAGAGGACTGTCTTTATACACAGTAGGATCTAGAATCCAGCTGAAAGGTTCTACCCATTGACCATCTTCATTTTGATCACAAAGACTCTTTCCCATTTGACTTCTGCAAAAAACAAAGTTTTTTTTTATTATTTTCCAATAACATAACAATTTTATACACTGAACTTTTTAAAACATGAACAAATGGACATTGTACAGTGTGGCTTGAGGTTATTATCAGTGGAGAGTTTTACTTTTTTGACTTGAGGTTATTATCTAGAGAGTTTGACTTTTTTTACATGCAGTATCAATCTGTTCCCCAGTGGCAGGGCAAGCCTGGGGCCCCAACACTAGGAATGTGAAGGCTGGAGAATCAGGAAGTTAATGCCAAGCTTAGGGTTATAACCAGTTTGAGACTAGCCTAGGCAACACAAGACTCTATCTTCAAAAGTGGGCTTATAGGGAGAGTTCAGGAGTTGAAAACATATAATGCTCTTCTATAGGATCTGAGTTCAGCTCTTAGCACCCATGTCAGACTTCTCACAACCACCAGATCCAGGGAGACATGACACTTCTGGTCTCTGTGAACGCCCACACTCAGCGCACATACCCATTCATATGTATGTTTCTTAAAATAAAATAAACCTTTAAAGAGATAAGAGTAAAAAATAAGTTATTGCAACATTTTAGTACAAAATAAATATCCTTTTGACATTGTGGATATCTAAAATACAAGATTATGTTGAATTTAGGGATTTTCTAAATATTTATAGTCAACCTATATGCGTTTTTAGAGTCAGTTTTCTGATGTAACATTAATTTGGGTTTGAACTATCTGTATTATTTGGTTTATCTTTAAAATTGCTTCTTCTTTAAAGAAGAATATTGCTTCATTTTTTGAAGACAACTTACTTTGAATTTCTCTGGGAACTTCTGTAGTCATTTTCAAAGTTCTGGTCTTCCTGTTCCATTTCTAAATGTTGGCCTGAAAAAAAGAATAACTGACTTACTATACCATTATACAAAAGTATGAAACTCTAGATAATTTCAGGATATAGCACAGAATATAGCCTATTGGCCAAAATTTTTCTTTGTATATTCCATAACATGTAGGTGGGCACTGATAAGCAAGAGGAATTTGGTGACCTCACTCTTACCTATGGCAGCCAAGTTCCTGAATGTGTCGTGCATCACATCTCTGTAGAGCTTCTTTTGAGAAGGATTCAGCAGTGCCCACTCTTCCATACTGAATTTTACAGCCACGTCCTCAAAGGTCACAGAATCCTAAAACATGCCACATATTTTCAAGAGAGGCATAAGTCACAGCATTGGCAATCTAAGTCAGATCATAAGTCACATGATGCTCACAACCTCCACACCAAACTCTCACATTAGATTGAAAATGTAAGTGACAACAATGCCCAAATTGGATCACCCATTGTAGCTATAAGCTTAGCCTAGTGCATTGCTTCTTGAAACAAAATTATGTATTTGTGCTGGCTGGTAGTGTCACATGCCTTTACTTCAACACTTGGAAGGCAGAAGCAGATGGATCTCTGAGTTCTGGGACAGACTGGGCTATAGAGCAAGTTCCAGGTCGGCCAGGGCTACAAAGAAAAACTTTGTTTTAAAAAAAATATTGTCTACTAGTTGATTCTGGTGGTTAGCGTACATATCCTAAGGTATATCCTAGGGTACATATCCTTTATATAAAAGTCCGGTAGCTAGTTATCTTTCCACATTGTCAGCCCACTTCGGCCCACTTGGAGGCTGCTGCCTTCACCCATTGACCCATCTCACCGATTTTTTTCTTAGAAATTCTTGAGAACCAATTCAAACCTTTCACAGGATCTGGTGCCTGCCACTGAAATGGACTGAATGAGCCTGGGAAAAGCAGTCTGCTACTCCAACTCAGGCTAACAATATACTGTAATTGATGATTTCTCTCTGGATATTTGCAAGTATTTGATATATTTATCAGAAGGCGTCTGCCTGATGACAAAATAATCTTCAGATTATGAATCCCTAAAGATCTCCTAGGAAAGAGAATGCTTACCACTTCCTGAGACAACTTTATATGAAGGAAAACAAGAGTATACTCTGTGAGTGCACAGTGAAACAACTTTAGTAATATCTAATGCCTCAACTGTCAACCCTGTATTAAATACTAAAAGAAAAATGACTTATGAATGAGATTTCTCAATGCAAATAGGAAAACATTCCAGCTATTATTGGAAAATGTCAAAGGATCCAAGAAATGAGAATATCATTAGCAAAAGCTCACAAAAGTCATCCCTTACATATATTTCCCAAAGCAAACCTTTACTAAATCAAAACAAAACTTTTATCTAGTCAAACAAAAGAAAACCTTTCGGGGCTGGGGATGCATCTCAGTGTAGCACCTGCATCATGTGTGGAATTATGAGTTCAATCTTCAATACAAAATTCAAGATAATAAGATAAGAAAACTAATATTTGAACTCTAGTATATGTCTTTCCATATGCATATGTTAGAGTGGACATCTCCACTTTTATGATGACTTTCTTTTTTACAACAGACTAATTTTATTAACTATATATCACCACATATTCACCTTTGTGTCAAAAATAAAAAGGTTATAATGAATAAACTATATACAATATGTACAATAACTATAATATATACAAGCAATAATTACATCAATAGTGTCTAGTTCAGAATCAATTGACAAATTCAAAGAAAATATTTCATTATTTATCCTATTTTGGTGAGTCCATAGGATTGTACCTAATTTACTTTCTATTTAACTTGTATTGCTAACTGAAAACTATCTTTTGATTTCTCTCAAACTTAGTAACTTTAGCCTCTTAGTGAGTTTCTTTTCTAAAACTGTTGATAGAAAACTATAACTGTAACTAACTTGTCTTTAATTCCCTCAAAGACCCAAGAAGGAAACAATATTAACTAAGTAAACAGGAAGTGCAAGCAAGTGACTTCCAAAACATGTGAGAAATGAAACAGCTGGCTGCCTGGACGGTCACCTAAAGTTCCTCTGCAGCATTGGAGCATCTCTCTTTGGCTTACAGGCCTAACATATCTGACAGGCTTTTCTGTGAAGCAAAATATTCTTAAAGATTTCCTACCTTGTCCTGGCAAGGTTCAGCAGTTGTGATGACTTTTTTAAAAACAAAAACTCTTTCTCCTGTAAGTTGCATTTTTCAGGGTTATTATCATAGCATCAAGGGAAACTGAGTCAATTGAAAGTCCTAACTTACAGTATCTTTTGCTAGCATTACTTGTGAACAAAATGTCTGTGTCTGGTGAACACCAATCCACATTCAAATACTAACTAAGCATACCAGAATTCAATTATGACTCTACCCAATGGAGCCAAGTCCTGAAGGATTGAGACTCAGTACCAACACACATCTCTACTACAGTTACAAAGCCAAAGCATCCGTTTGTTCTTCCATGCCCCATTTATTTTTCCAGACATTATAGCCAGATGGCAGTGAATCACCTCATTAGCATGAAATCACCTCATTATATGAAAGGCCCTTATGGTAAGCAGTCAGATACTCCTACTGCTCCAGAAATTCTAAGGATTTTAAATTTTCTGTGGTTGAATCAAGGACAAAGGCAACTCATTTTTAAATTTTATTACATACTTCATAAGCCATCAAACTCTAACCCTCAAAGACTTTCTAATTATAGTGGAGGGAATTGCTTTTACTTATTTGTTTACTTGGACAGAGAGGGAGCATGTGGCATGTAGTAGGATTACATTGTTACATTGTAAATAATTGTCCCACCTATGGGTTTATTAAGATTGCTGATTGGCCAGAGGCATACAGGAAATGTGGGAAGGGCTACAAGAGTGGGAAAACTCTGGGAACAGGAAGAACAGACCAAAGATGCTACAGAGAAGCCAGAGAAGCTGGAAGATGTAAAGGACAACTATGCTGCTCTGAGAAAAGGTACTGAGCTGCAAGGCTGAACAGGAATCATGGGTTAGTTTAAAAGCAAGAGCTAGCAAGTTATATGCCTGGGCCCCAGGTCAATTGGCATGAAATTAATGTAAGCGTCTGTCTGTGTGTCTCTGTGGGACTGCGGGTCTATGGGTCTGCGGGTCTATGGGCTCTGGGCCATGAGGCTAAGCCAGAAATTCCAGGCCAGAAACCTCATACTACAGTGGCCCAAACATGGGTGGAGGTTAAAGTACAACTTGGAGTTGGTTCTGGCCTTGTACTATGTGAGGATCCAGGGACTGAATTTAGGTCATCAGATTTGGCAGCATAGTATTCACCACAGCCAAACTTGCTAGGTAGTTCTTGAACTTCTGATTCCCCTGTATTCTACTCCAGAGTACTAGGATGGCAAGCAAGCAGCACCACACCCAGGGCTTCTTATGTGGTTTGCTCATCCAAGCCAGGGGTTCATGCATGATAGGCAAGTATTCTGATGTAGGGAGATTATGTTACATTGTAAAATAATTGTCCTGCCTACTAGTTTAATTAAAGTATTGATTGGCTGAAGGTAGACAGGAAGTGCGTGCACAGCTACCAGACTGGCAAAACTCTGGGAACAGGAAAAACAGAGTGAAGATGCCATAGAAAAGCCACGGAGACACCCCTATAAGACTCCAGCAGATGCAGAGGAAAGAAGTTGAAATGCTGCTCTGAGAAAAGGTACCGAGCATCATGGCTAAACAAGATAAGAGTCATGGGTTAGTTTAAGAGCAAGAGCTAGCAAGTTATATGTCTGGGCCCCAGGTCAGTCAGCATACAATTTATACAAGCGTCTATGTGTTTCAGTGAGACTATGGGACTGTGGGTCTGAAAGTCTGGGCCATGAGACTAGATCAGAAAGTTTGGGCCAGGGGCTAGGCCGGAAAGTCCAGGCAAGAAACATAATACCACACTCTGCCAACTGTGTTATACCCTCACAATCTACCTCACAGGCTCGCATTCCTACAAATTATACTCTAATAGACCACCTCACTATATATGAAAATAAACAATTAGAGATGCTAAATATTACTTAAGTTGTATAATTCTTATAAACTCTTACCCAGCCAATCTATTCTCAAGAAACAGGCTATTACAATGAAGTACCCTGCCTTTATAGATGATATCTCTCTTTCAAACCTAAGATTGGCCCAGACACATACTTTATAGATTACCAATTTTGCCTAAAAAAAATATGAATAGTTTAACTGACTAGCAGCAGATCACACTTTTTTGGAGGGAATCAGGGGCTGAGACAGGTAAACAGATTGGCCTGGAGAACTTTCTAATCCAGGATGAGCTTGTAACAATTTTCCTGCCTCAGATTACAAGCATGTTCCAGCACAGTAGGTTTGGAAAACCTGTTAAGGAGTCTCTCTTTAAAGCCTTTCTTTCTGAGCCTTGGATTTTGAACCACCCTCGGCCTGAGCCAGCACACAGACCCTCCTTTATCAATGAAGTGAGAATGGGCTGATCTCAAGGGATAAAACTCTCTAGGGTCTGATTTTGCTTCCATTTCTTGCTTTTTCCTAAAAAGTAAAGGCCTTAACTGCCTAACCCTTGACATATCACATGTAAAGATCTTACAGGCTGCTATTTCGATATATTCAGGTAAAGTTAGGCCCTACCGCAGTCAGCATATTAAAACAAAACAAAACCCTACCGCAGTCAGCATATTAAAACAAAACAAAACCCATGTGTATATGCTGGACTCACCGTTGCTCGTCACTTGAACTCACTGGGGACAAACACATTTCTAATCCCCAGATAAGACTATTCCGTTATTTATTTATATTTTCACCTTTATTTATTTATTTACTGATGGGGGGGCTGTCAGAGGATTTGGGGGAGGGTCAATGCTCTCTTTCTATCATGTGGATTCCAGGGACTGAACTTGTTAAGACACCAAGCTTGTCTACAAGTACCTTTACCTGTGTGTATGACAGAGAATGACCTCAGATGTTCACCTTCCACTTTGTTTGAGGTAAGGTCTCTGTTGGTCACTGTTGTACAGGCCTGGTTAGCTGACCAACAGCTTTAAAGGATTCCCCTGTCCCTACCTCTCATCTCATCACAGGAACACTGGGAATACAGGTGTGCACCACCACATCCAGCATTTTCAGGAGTTCTGGGGATTCAAACTAAGGTCCTAACATTGGCATGGTAAGTAATTTACCCACTAGGCTTTAAAAAGAAAAAAAAAATATCTAGTGTTTGAAGATTTCAGTAAAACTAAATCTCAACTTCAGTGTTCAGATTCACAAACACACACACACACACACACACACACACACACACACACACACACACACACACACACGGGAGTAGGGGAAATTATAAGACAAACAGAAATTGTTGGTTATCAAGTAAACCAGCCAGGCATAGTAGCAAACTCCTATAACACTAGCACTCAGCAAGCAGAAACAGAAAGACTGCCACAAGATGGTAAGTTGGTCCACAAATCAAACTCTAGGCCACCCTTGGCTATACAGAAAAACCTTCTCAAAAATATAAAAGTAGGGCTAAAGAGATGGTTCAGTGGTTCAGAGCACTGGCTCCTCTTCCAGAGGTCCTGAGTTCAATTCCCAGGACCACATGGTATGTCACAACCATCTATATGGAATCTGGTGCCTGATTCTGACATAAAATTGGACATGCAGATAGAGCACTCATATTCTTAAAATAAGTTTTAAAAACAAAAATAACTTTAAAAACATATAATTAAGCACAAATACCTATTTCTTCTAGACAACAAAGACAGCAATCATTTCAAAGACTTCTCATGGTTGTATATACTTGTAATATTAGTAGCACTTTGGATGCAAAGGCAGAAAGATCACAAGTTCTAGGTCATCCAGAGGCAGGCAAGCATAGGGTATAGTTTAGCAACCTGGCACTCTACTTGGCTGGTGCCATGCACACACACTTCCTCTAATAATGAACATTATAGACTGAGCCCCTTACCTGTAAGTACTCTATACATCTGATCAAACAATTTACTGAACAGCCAGTTAGCCTAGGGCCCCTATCTACACTGAGATACATAGATACCTAATTTAAAAGATGGAAACAAGTTATTACTTCAGCAATCTTAAGCTGTTTCTATTCAAACATACTCTTGAATACACTCCAGAACCATGGGGTCCAATCTGGCCTAGACTGATTTTGAGTGCATGTGCAGTATGGCAAACTGTCCTCTGAGTGAACTTTTAAAGAAAATACCCTACTTCCCATATTCCACCTATATCGGGTGTGCATATGATTAAAATAAGACACAGTATGAAAAGAGATATTCACAGTGGGCAAAGACCCAACTCATCTAAGCCTGCCAACCAAATCAGAGATCTATCCTCACCACACCCTGTAGCAACCAACCTCCTCCTTCTCTTAAACTGTATAAAAGGGAGCCTCAAACTTTTAAGTACTTTTTCATTCAGGTGACCTGCAGTCCCCCTAAACAATACATGGTTTTGCTTAGAATAAAATTACCTTACTATTTTTGTACTTTGTTTGTGAGCCTTTATTTCAAAGCTTTGAGTAAGAGGCCTACAACTTAAAAACACCGATCTAGACCCTAACAATTGGTAACAATTGGTAATAACAATTCACATAGTGAATTCAACCACGGCTACTCAGAGCAGTACTTCTCAATTTTCTTAATGCTGCAGCCTTTTAATACAGTTCTCCATGTTGTGGTGACCCCCCAACCATAAAACTGTTTTCATTGCCTCTTCATAACTGTAATTTTGCTACTGTTATGAATCATAATGTAAATACCTGTGTTTTCTGATGGTGTTAGTCAACTCCTGTGAAAGGTTGTTCAACTCCCAAAAGAGATTGTGACTCACAGGTTAAGAACTACTAACATAGATAAGCTCTGACTCAACTAATTAATTCATTACAAATTATTAAGAGTATGGGCTGGAGTGACAGCTCATTGATTAGGAACACTGACTGCTCTTCCAGAGAACTCAGGTTCAATTCCCAGAATCTACACAGCAGCTCACTCACAAAAATTCGCAACTCTAGTTCTAGGAACTACAATGCCATGTTCTAGTCTCCAAGGAGCACATACATACAGGAGCCAAAACATCCATTTGCACTGAAAGAACAATAATAAATTTAATAATTTTTAAAATGTATTAATAATAAAGACTTGTCTATGCTATCTGCAAACCAGGCATCAAGACGGAGAAAATTAGTCAGTATTCAAGTACCTTACTCTTCTTGAAGAAATGCTTTAGAAAAATTTGTAATTCACCATTTTATCTATGTCACTGTCATCCAAAAATGTGTCTGTTTGCTTGACTATGATTGACAAATAGTTTTTTCTATTTCTTTGATTAGTGAATTTTTAAGGCCTCATTAGAGAAGTCTCTTTGTTCAGTGAATATCAGTTGAGTGTAAAAATTCACAACTTGTCAAGATGTCAGGAATAAGTATCTACAGAGGACTCAGCCACAAATGGGATGTGTATAGCAGCACATCACTATACCCCCCTCTCCCCAGCATGGCTCAAGGACAACCATGAAGAGGCAAAAAGTCCTAAGAGCCATACGTAGATGACCAGAGAAACAGTGTCTCCTGGACATTACAGACCACTGCACTCACAAACTCACAGCAGCTGTGGTTGCCTGCACAAGATCTGTCCAAGATCAAGCAATCAACATTTTTAACTTGGAGAAGGGAAGGGTTTATTGGCCATTATCCCTAGGTGAGATGATCTATTGACAGGTGATGGCTTCTGGAGAAGGAAGATGGTAGCTTCTTCTTTAAGAAGGTAGCTCCTAGATGTCTATTAGTATAAATACAGCTAAATTGGAATCAAACAGGTTATGTATGTATGTACACAGACACACACACACACACACACACACACACACATTTTTAAAAAGACAGACAACACAATGGTGGAAAGTTGGGAGGGTTGAGAGCAGATCTGGGAAGTTATGAGGAGTAGAGAGTGATGATCCATATACACTATAAGCATATAAGAATTCCTCAAAAAATCAATAGCATATTTAAAATACAAAAAAGATAACAAACATAATATAAACTTAGCTATTTAAATGTTCCCCTAGTCTTACTGGATCTTATGTTTGAAGTTGTTATCAAAATTGGAGACGCTAACCATTTAATGGTGTGTGCCTTTAATCTCAGCACTCAGAAGGCAGAGGCCAGCATGGTCTACAGAGTGAATTCCAGGATAGCTAGTGCTACACAGAGAAACTGCAGCTCAAAAATAAATAAATAATTGAAGTCAGATGAGGTATACACACCTGCAATTTCAGCACTCTGGTGGTGGGGGCAGAAATTGTTATCAATTAAAACCATCCTGAGCTACAGGGTGAATCTATACCAGCATGGGCTGGAGGGCAAGATTTTGTCTCAAAAAAGTAAACAAGTAATAAATCAACCCCAGAAAGAAAGGAAAGTGGGTGGAAATAAAAGAAAAGGGCTTAATGGGCTCTTTGGGGGAAGCAAATTAAGGCTGGGTAAATTTTAGATTGGAAGCTAGGCATGTCTATCTAAAGTTTCGGTGTTTTGTTTAATTCGTAAGAACAGAATGTCATGCATCTCAGACTAGTGTTGACCTTCTGATTGTCCCACCTCCCACTCACAGAAATAAAGATATATGTCTGTAGTTATGGAAACTGAAAGATTATGTTTTCCATGAGTATATCAGGTATCCGTTTTCCTCCCATGTGAAGAGAAAGGGCATTTTTAAAAGATGTATTTATTTACTGGCCTATGAAAAAATAATTACAACTATAGTAAAGAATGTAAATCAAATGTTTTTGTTCAAATGTTGAATACATTGCTTTAAATTAGAAAGGTGGTGTTTGAGTGTGTGGAAAGATATGTGGAAATTTGGGGATTTAACTTACTGTTAACTTGCTGTGGTTTGAATATATCTGGTCCCCTGTGGAATTAAACTGGAAATTTAACATTCACTAGGAAATTTTAAGAGGTAGGACCTAAACCTGGCCGTGGTGGCACAGGCTTTTAATCCCAATACCCATGAGGTAGAAGCAGGAAGATCTCTGTTGAGTTGGGGGCCAGCCTGGTCTCCAGAGTGAGTTCCAGGACCACCAGGGGGTTACACAGAGAAAGAAACCTTGTCTCTAAAAACAAAGAAATAAACAAAAAGAGGTGGGACCTAAATAGGGGAGATGAAATTACTGGATATAAAACACCTACTACCAAATCTGAGGACATAGGTTCAATCTCTCAGACTCAAGATAGAAGGAAAGAGCTAACTTCTACACATTGTTCTCTGACCTCCACACAAATCACAGCACGCACGTGCCTATGCCCATACATGCACTTATGTAGACTGTCTTAGGGCTTCTATTGCTTTAACAAAACACCATTGCCAAAAAGCAAGTTGGGAAAGAAAGGGTTTATTTGGCTTACACTTCCAGCTTGCTGTTCATCACTGAAGGAAGTCAGGAGGGAACTCAAATAGGGGAGGAACCTGGAAATAGGATCTGATGCCGAGGCCATGGAGAGAGAGGAATATTGCTTACTGGTTGCTTTATATGACTTGTTCAGCCTGCTTTCTTCTAGAATCTAGAAGGACCGTCCCAGAACGGGTCCCTCACACAATGGGCTGGGCCCACCTCCACTCATCACTCATTAAGAAATGCCTTACAGCTGCATCCAATGGAGACATTTTCTCCATTTAATTTCCCTCCTTTCAGATAAGACTAGTTTGTTGGGAAGTTGACATAGGATTAGCCGGGATGAAGACTAAATGAATATATAATGTAGAAATAATCTTTATTCAGGAAGAGGGACAAGGTAAAATTTCTCAAGGATTTCAACTCAGCCTTCATTAAGGGTTCATTTTATGCATGAGTTAATTGGTTACCTCTTGTGGGTCTGCCACAAACGCTAATGCAGCATCTAAGCCTCTCCAGAACTCAATGCATTTCTTTTTAAAGAAAATTAGTACAGAGTGATGGGTATTATAATGGCATTTTCATACACACTTTGTTTTGGTTGATTCCCCTTCCTCCCTCTTCTTTCCTGCACCATGATCCCCGGGAACCCGCTTGCACCTTCATGTCTCATGAATTCCATGAACCATTCACCTTGCCTCCTCACCCCAACCTGCCGTGATCTTCTTTCTCATTTCTTAACCTGTACCCTTGCTCACTCCAACATACAGACACATTTACAAAAACTTGAATTCTGAGTCCAGATGTGAGAAACGTAATATTTGCTGGCGTCTGAGATGCCGCAATATAATAATTTCCAAATCCATTCGTCCTGCAAATTTTCACTTCCCTTTGTGGCTGAATAAAATTATATTACATAATAAAATGTATACCTCGCTTTTAACCCATTTAATTTGTTGATACATAGTCTGAGTTATTTCCTGGGTATTTTTTAATAAAGCAGCAGTAAACCGGAATCTGAAAATAACTCTGTTTAGAATGTAGATATATGCCCAGGAGTGGTAGGTGACTGTTCTATTTTTATCCTTTTGAGCAGCCTCACCATATCAACTGCACCCTATTAATTTTCTATCACCTTAGGCCCTTCAACAACAAGGCCAAAAGGTTCATATTGGTCTACAATCTTCAGTCCAGAAATAAACAGCTAGGAAAACCCATGCGGAGAGTACGGGGCTGTCGGCAAGAGTCCCCGCTTTACAAGTTAAACAACTTCAGGAGAAGCCGATTGCTCCGGGCAGAACGCAGAGTGCAGGAGCTTGGCTCCTTCCTTGCAGAACCTAGACAGAAGTCCTCAGTCTCCCCCCACTCTCCTTGGCACCGAGAGAACAGGACAAGGACTCCCATAGAGCCCCGCCCCGCCCCGCCCAGAGACAACACCAGGAGCTCGGCATCCTCGGGGAAGGCGGGGCTTAAGGATGCTGGTGACCTGACTAGTGTCCTAACACCCAGTACCTACCATTTCCAGCTTCCGGGTTGTCCCGGGTCCTTTGAATCCTCCTTAAAGTAACAAGGACCCGAGCAGGTTCACAGCGCGACAGAGGATTTGTCCCTGGAGTCTCTGAGCTGTATATACTGGGTGAGGATAAAGGCAATGTAAAAAAGGCCGGTACCTCGGCTTAAGGCGGGGCGCCTCCTCCTACAGACGCAGGATTGGTTGATTTACACAGCTCCAGCGCCTCTTATTCGCTAATGATGCAGGACCCGCCCTCTGAACCCTGAAAGACAGCAGAAAAGCCTCCTTCAACTATCTGTGCACAAACAAGAGATCAGAGATCAGCACCTTGGCAAGCGATTCAGTAGACCTTTCCACCTGGTGCACATCTGGCTTAGACTGGAAAATAGTGGGATGTAAACAGAACTGGCCTATGACTCTCCAGAGTGAACTCTGATTTTCATATCTTTACTGGCCCTTGCCTCTTCTTTCTCCAGGAAACGAAGTTGGAAGTCTGCTTAAGGAGTTACTTACTCCATGAATCTCTAGGACAATTCCAGATGTGTAGCAACTTCATTCGAATACAAATATTCTCTTTTGGAGTGCTGATCATAAAACTCAGAAAGTAAAGAAAACATATATGGCCCAGGAAAGGAATTAATCTTAGACTTTCTAGAGCAATGGTTCTCAACCTTCCTAAGGCTGCAACCTTGTGTGTGTGTCCTTTAAGAATATCTTTAGTTTATTCCTTGACAATTTCATATATGTATTTAATGTGTCTTCACTTATTCACCTCAGTTCCCACCTTCACCTCCCAACAGATAACCCCAGCATGTCTGGTTTCCCCTTTCATGTCTTCTCCTTTTGGGGGGAACCCCACTGAGTCCAATTCACATTGCCTAAGTCTAACTAATGCTGAATGCTGCATGTTGAATGTTAACTGATCTTGCTGGCTTGACTTCATGCAGGTCTTATGCAGTGAACCACTCTGTGGTGAGCTGGTAAGTGCAATGGCCATGTTGTGTCCAGAAAACAGCATTTCACAGCAGCCCTCTCTAGCTCTTACATTTTTTCTGCCCCCTTTTCAGGGATGTTACCTGAGTCTTTCAGTTGCACTGTTGATGTGACAGGATGAAAGAACACAAAAGCCACATTTTCCCAAACAGAAGATTGTGGGATAATGCTCTAGTACACTGTAAAGAGGTGTTACTTGTATTGGTTTAATAGAATGCTGATTGGCCAGTAGCTAGGCTGGAAGTAGAGGTGGGACAACCAGACTAGGAGAATTCTGGGAAGAGGAAGGCAGAGCAGCAGCTGAGAGCCAGATGCAGATGGAAGGTAAGAATGCTTCACTGAGCAAAGGAACAATGTGGCTAAATGTAGATAAGAATTATGAGATAATTTACCTGTAAGAGCTAAATAATAACATGCCTGAATTTCTGGACCAGCAGTTACTATACTATTTATCCTCTGAGTCAATTATTTTATAAGTCAGCTGTGGTACTGGCCAGGTAGGACAGAAAAATGTCCAGCTATAGAAGGTCTCATCCACTGAAGCTTGTGAGCAAGCTGACAGAGAACTTTCCATTTACTCAGGCTCAAAATGCCTTTAAACAGGATATTTGGGGTGGAGAGATGTATAGTTGGTACATCTAAATTCCAAAGAGATGGAATATTCCCAAACTTTGGGTTCTCTCGTATTCTTGACAGACATATTCTTCAAAGTGCTGTAGCCTTTTAATATAGTTCCTCATGCTGTGGTGACACCAACCATAAAATTATTTTCATTGCCACTTCATAACTGTAATTTTGCTACTGTTATAAATTGTAAATATAAACATGTGACATTTCCAACAATTTGAAGTGACCCCTGTGAAAGAGTCAGTTGACTCACAAAGGGGTCATGACCCCAGGGTTGAGAGCCAATGTTCTAGAATCTGGAAGCTCCTGAACCATTTACAGGGTCCTCCCCAAAGTCATATAAACAGTAACTCTACATAAGAGAGAAGAATTTCCTACAGGCCAAGCTGAAGGTGCCAGGGAGTCTTCTGAGGTCCTACCGGTGAGCAGTTATTCAGAAACTAGCATACAGTCTGATCCCTCAAACAGCCAGAGCAGTAATTCAGGGGCATCACATTGGGAATTGCCTTGGAACTGAGAGCTCTGTTAAAAACCACATTGTTGAATTCTACAGAAAGGTGGAACATGTATTCCCAACTCAGCCAGTTCGTCAGTGGTGCTCAGAAACTGCACCACAGCATTCATAACTAGGTGTTGCCCTTCTTCTTCTAAAACCAAGGAGTGCTAGGTAGCCTACAGGCAGCTGGAGCTGAAGTCTAGGAGGATATTCCAGTTTGTCGGTTTGGGAGCAGGGTGTGACCCAGAGCTAGCCCTTTACACAGTGAATCCTGGCTCAGGATCCCAGGGTCTATGTTGGTAGCAGAGTTCAGCCCTGGGAACCTGAGATGGATTTGTCTTCTTGGTCCTCATTACCTTCACATAAAGGCATGAGCATACTATTAATGTTTTTGAAAGGTCTATTAGGGATGGTGACATGGTTCAGTGGGTGAAGGTGCTTGCCATGAAAGTTCATTGATCTGAGCAGTCCCCAGAATCCACTAACAGTGGAAAGAGAGAACTGTCTCCACAAAAGTTATCCTCTTATCTCCATGTGCACACAACCCACCACATCCGAAGTGATGTTGATGTGACCATGATGCTTTCATTTTACTGTAAATTACACATGTCTGAATGTAGGGATGTACTTGAAAATGCAGGTGCCTGTAGAGGCCAGAAGAAAGCATCAGATCTGAAGCTGGAGTTACAGGATGTTATGAGCCATTCAACAAGGGCGCTGAACACGGAACTGCAGGTCCTCTACAAGAGTACTATGTACTCTTAACTGCTGAGCTCTTTCTTCATAACCTAATTAAATTTCTGAACCAAAAAAGCCCTGGAGCTAGGCAGTCATGGTGGTTCACACCTAAAGTCCCAGCACTTGGGGAAATGAAAGTTGGAGGCACTCGGATCAGGAACTAGAAGCTGGCCTCAAATATGTAGCAAGTTCAAAGCTAACCTGGGATACTTGAGACTCTGTTGCATGCTCTACTCCTACACAAAATAAACACACAAACAAAATTGTAAAATGTTAAGCTTCACATTTAGGGATAGGGCTTGGAACCTCATAAATGGACTGAGCAGTTAAAAATTAACTTATGAACAGAAATTCACCACTTTAAAAAATATAACTGTAGCCAGGAGATGATGGCATACTCCTTTAATCCCAGCACATAGGAAGCAGAAGTAGGCTGATCTCTGTGAGTTTGGAGCCAGCCTGGTCTACAGACTGAATTTCAGGACATCCAGGGCTGTTACATATAAAAACAAACAAACCAAAAAACCCTATCTTGAAAAATCAAACAAATTCAATTAAATAAGCACATTAGTAAAAACCATAATCCCATCCACTAAATCTCATAATTATGTATAATGTAAAATATAGTCTACTTCTAAAAAGTCTCCTAAATATTTAAAAACCCCACAGCCTTAAAAAATCTCAAGTCTTAGGACTAGAAAAGAACACTGGTTGCTCTTTACAGAGGCCCTGGGTTTGATTTCCGATTCTTTCAAAAATTTTCACAACCCAAAACCCATGGTATTTGAGGCCCCTTTTTTGGCCTACTAAGCACTAAATGCCAGTGATGTATAAATAGACACATAGGAAAAATACTCATACACATAAAATAAAAATGGAAAAAATTTAATTTACTTAACATGCATTAGTTTTTTGCCATTGGTGTGAGGTTCTCCAGAACTGGAGTTGTGAGCTGGGAATTGAACCCAGGCCCTCTGGAAGAGCAGTCTGTACTCTTAACCCCTAAGCTATCTCTGCAGCCCCAAGAAGTCTGTTTTGTTTCGTTTTGTTTTTGAGTAGCGCTGGCTTTTTTGAAACTTGCTCCATAGACCAGGCTGGCCTTAAATTCACAGAGATCTGTTTCTGTTTGCCTCTGCCTCCCAACTGCTGGGATTAAAGGTCTTTGTCACCAAACCCAGCTATGGAAACATTTTTAGAAGTAATTAAATTGGAGATAGAGAGATTTCTCAGTGGTTAAAAACACTTGCTAATATTGCAGAGGACCTGGGTTCAGTATTCAACATCTACATGGTAGCTCATAAGTATCTGTAACTCCAGTTTCAGGCAATCTGATGCCTTCTTCTGGGCTTCATGGTACTGCATAATAAGGTGTATTAGGAAAATGTTGGCAAACACTTATACACATAAAAATAATAAGTCCTGTTAAAATAAACAATAATTGCAACTCTTAACTATAAGCTCATATCAATACAAAATATGTTCTATACTTCTGTTTCAAAAGTAAAGTACTGGCACAGTTATAACCAAACCAAAGCAAAACCATGGGAAACAATGTCAGTAACTCAGTGTCTGACATCCTAGACTCTCTTATGATCTTCTAGGTTCCAAAGGGCTTAGGCAGCTCCACTTCCCCAGCTCTGCCACCTACAACACACCCACCCTGTCTCGTTACACAGGAGAGCTTCAATCCATACCTGATGCTGTCCTTGGTGACTGTATCCAAATTCAAGCATCTCCAATATGCTGGGGTTTTCACGGCATCTGAGGGTGCACCTTCACCATTGCCTTCTGGCCTATTTTTAGGAACTCCACATAGTGTCAAGCCTCAGCTGCCTTCCATCTCACCCTCAATCTGGGGGTCTCCTACTGCAAGGCTGCCCCTTCCTTCACCAACGGGCTCTCCTATGCTTTCGCCTTTCACAGCACCAAGCCTCAGCCACTTTACATAACCCCCTTTATACCTTCAAAACTAGTACTTAGTTTAACTGACACCTTCAAATACAGCCTTGCCCCCCTATGGACCACAGAGTATGTTCTCTGACCCTGAAGAAATCCTTCCCAGAATATTTCACCACAGCCATGTTTGTTTAACCACAGCTGATTTGTCAACAGCATCTAACCAGCAGCAACTGTCCAGTAAAGCAAAGGTTTAGTGTTAGTGCTACTGGTTTCTTGTTAATCACAGCTGATTCTTCAACCCATCTGACCAGAAAGCACAGATTCTCAATTCAAAATAACACATGGACTGCCCTGATAGTTGTTCCCCTCTCAAAACTTCTGCCAAGCCTCAATGGTCTGCTTTTTCTTTCAACAAGCTTGCCTTCCAGGTTCTCATGAAGCAGCCAATTAAGCTTGAGTGCTCAATAGCTCATCTAACCTCAAGTTACAAACCTTCCAGACCTGTCCCACCCACAAAAGATGTAGTCTCATGGGTCTGTCACCACGGATTAGCCAAAGCACACCCTGACCTCTAGGCTCATTTCTACTCTTCCCCTTCCCCTAAGCTCTCTCTCTCTCTCTCTCTCTCTCTCTCTCTCTCTCTCTCTCTCTCTCTCTCTCTCTCTCTCTCTCTCTCTCTCTCCCTGCTGTGAAACCAAAACTGGAGTCACTTTGTTGTTAGAGACACATTGTGAGTGAGACACAGTTACTAAGCCTCCATTCCTTACAAGAGTAAGTTTCTGCTTCCTATGTCTCATGGATTCTGCAAACTACGATTATCAGCCTGTGCTATACGTATGACCCCATGATGTATGCCCACCCCTTTGCCTCTGGGATCTGTGATTGCTCTTTCTAGATACCTTGATAACTCCCCTTTCATATGATGTATTCTTGTACTTATTTTTATTGACTCCTTTCTAACAATCAATTATCCCACAGTTGTTTTCTATCAACCCCCTTCCCTGTAAAGGGGATCTCAAAGGCTACTGAAGGGCTGCTCTCTAAAATGTGAGAGACAGCCAGATGACCAGTTCTAAATAAAGCTTGCTTTGATCAGACAATTTTCCTCAGGTCTAAAACTCCCACACTTTTCATGGCCTGGTTCAGTCTGCTGACCATGTTCAGTATATTATTTTCTCTCCCTGTTCTGGATTCTTCTAAATGTCTCTGGCTATACTCTGCCCCATATCTATAACAAAAAAAATCTCCCAACCACATCTTGGAGTGGTCATGTCAGGGTAAAAGCTATCTTCAAGAATCCTCAGCCTGACTCATTGCTTCTACATGCCTATGCCTGCCTTAAATATCTTCTTAACCCAGGTGTTTCACCTCTGGTATCAACTCTGCATCATAATCCTAGAGTTATGATTAAAGTGTGAACTACTACTGTTTGATAGTTGGCCTGAACTCATAGAAATACAGAAATCTCTGTCTCCTGAGTTAGGAAATTAAAGGCATGAGTTACTACTCTCTGACCCTCTATGCTTGACTGTGGGTGATTCTGTTCTCTTATATTTCAGGATGATTTTATTAAATATAAAATGTATCACCACAATCATATCCTCATTTCATGCAGTTACCTCTTCCCAAAGAATTAACTGTATCATATTGACAAAAAAAAAAGACTGTCTTATCCACTACACCCAATTTTATGTGGTATGGAATTCATACATTCATGAGTGCTAGGCAGTACACTGCAAAGTCAGCTACAGCCCTAGCCTGAGAGAATGGCTTTGTTTATTTTTCTGAAATAGCATTTCTTTGTGTCCTGAAACTTGCTTTGTAGTACAGGCTGGTCTCATATTTATAGAGACTTGTCTGCCTCTGTCCCCCTCCCCACTGAGATTAAAGGTATGAACCACCACTTCCCAGAAATACTGGGGTTTAAACAGATTTTCTTCTGCCTTTCCAAGAGCTGTTGTTCTTTTACTTATGTATTTAGTGGGCTTTTTTTCACTTCTTCCTGGACATATGGTCACACACTAGTGCTTAGAGAGTTCTAGACAGAGGGTTCCAAGGGTTCTCTCTTTAATCCAAAAGAAGATACACCTAAGGTAGGCTGGGCCACCTTGACTAGGCATCTGGAGGTGATCTGTTGTGGACACAATTCAGGAATTTGAAATGACTTAGTTGGTTGGCCTTGTACCCAAAGCTTAAAAATAAACAACCATGTTTAAAGTTAGCTCTACCTATTTTCCATTAGAAAATTGTAAGAACCCTACAAGAGAATATAATTATTCAATATACAGAGAAACCAGAGTGATATGCCAGCCATATTATGCAAAGGAATTGAGAGGGAAAAATGAGCATCATAGGAAAATACCTAGGTCATAGGGTATTCCAAAGTCATAGGAAAGGAACCAGGCATCGTGATGCAGGTTTGTAATCCCAAAGCTTGGCAGTGGAGGCAGGAAGGTTAGAAATTGAAGGGCAGCATAAAGCTGCATGGGATGTCCCAAAACAAAGCCAAGGGCTGGAGAGATGATTCACCAGATAATAGCACTTAGCAAGAGCAACAGCAAGCCCTTCTTCAAAGGCCCTGATTCAGTTCCCAGCATACTGACTGACAACAGTGTGTAAGACCAGTTTCAGACCAACACATTCTTTTCTCTTTGCAGGTACTGTATGCACATAGTGCACAGACATATGTGCAGGAAAAATACACATCCACATAAAATAAAAATAAGTCTTACCCCAAAGAAGTCTTTCCATGCTTGAGAACCAGCACAATCCAGAGCACATTATCCCCTTCTCCTGAGGAAGCAACACTAAAGAATTTAACTTGAGGGTTTTCCCTGTTCTGCTGCTGTTCATTCAGCTCCATGTGCAAAACTGTCTTTCCTTCAACACCTTAAAATTCACCCACACAGAAACTTAAGTTTCACACATGAAGAAACCGTGAAATCCTTAGACATTTTCTCCATCAAACTACTTAGTCAGGAGTTTGCCTAAGCCCAGTTATCACAGGTTTTTATTTTTATTTTTTTTACTATAGAAATTGTATTTCAACTCCATTAGCACTACATGCCAGAACTAGATTGCTCAAGAAATGGCCATTTGGATCCTAGAATTATCAGAATTAAGAAAGTCCAAAATAAAAGCAAAAATCCCCACACTTGAATAACCAGTCCCTGACACGGTGAATTGTGATGTATCAATAAAAATATTTAGAGCACAACTCTAAATGATCCATGACACTGGATCCCAAATAGCCAGTTTCAGGAAAGACAAGAGGTAATGTAAAAAGTATTGCTTGCCAAGGTAGAGAAAATCAGCCTGTCCCTTCACATATTGGCACTAAAAGAATGACCCATGAAGCAATATTAATAACTCCTCCCCAACTGTTATAAAAGACGTTCAACCTTACCCCTTCCATTCTCTCTGCACAATCTACTATTACATCTCATATTTAATAGACACTGATTTCATCCTTTTCTGTCACATAGTAGATTCATTCACAGCCTGCCTATCACTGAACTTCTCACCATTATTTATGCATTGCTGTAGGATATTGCTCTTGTATACTACAAAGATTTGTTGCTCATATTGGTTTAATAAAACTTTGGTTGTCCAGTAGAGGCAGAAAGTAGAGGTGAGGAAACTAGACTAGAATTCTGAGGAAAGGAAAGGCAGGGCACGCCAGCCAGACGCAGAGGAAACAAGTTAAAAATGCTGCGCTGAATAAAAGGTATTAAGCCATTTGGCTACACATAGAAAAGAACTATCAACTGGTTTAAATGAAAAACCTAGCTAATAGTATGCTTGAACTACTGTCCCAACAGATACTATAATATAAGCCTCCAAGTGAACTATTTGGGAAATGGGTGCCAGGTTTTTGACAGTTCCAGGCCAGGACAGAAATGTTCAATTAAAATACATGGCATTTGTTTGCTCAGATATGGAAAGATGATAAGACCTCATTCAAACATAAACAGGACCATAATTCTACAATTCAGATAACTCCCTCACCTCTTGCTTCCTTTTCTCATGCTGGGATTTTGTCTGGTTTGAACATGTGCAGGTCTTCCATATGTTGTCAGTCTCTGTGAGTTCATATGTATATCAGTCCTGTTGTTTAGAAGACTGTTTCCTTGAACTCATCCACCACTTCTGCCTTTTTAATCTTTCATCCTCCTCTTGCACATAGATCCCTGAATCTTGAGGATGGGGGTTTGAGAAAGATATCCTCTTGAGGCTGAATGTTACAGAGTTTATCAATCTCTGCTCATTGTCCACTAGTGGATCTATGTGTTGGTTTTCATCTACTACAAGAAGAAACTTTGATGAAGGATGGACAGTAATGCTCTGATCCATGAGTGTAGTAATATATAATTAGGAGTCATTTCATTGTTATGTTCCTTTAGCAGAATAATAGCAGAGAGTTTTCCATTAGATAAAGCCCATGACCTCCCAGCTAGTCTCAGAATCCTGGAAAGTTTAGCAGTATCAGTTATGGGTTCCATCATATACAATAACCTTCAATCAAGCCCCAAAGTCATTGCTTACTCCCATAACATTTGTGCTGCTATTGCACCCATGTATTTTACAGGCACTTCTCTGTTATAGATGGCAGGGTTTTAGCAAGCGGTATTGATGACTACTTTTCTCCTCCTATAATGTACAAAATACCCTTCAACACAATGTTTGCGAGTCAGTAAGGGGGTTGCATCTAGCTGGGCATCTGGTTGACTTTTCCAAGTTTTCAGTAAAAAGGTTGATGTTATGGAGGGCAGTCAATAGCCTTGGCTATATTTTATGATTTTGAGGGGTATATGAGACCCTCTTGGCCAACATCTCAGCAAAATGTAACTCACTCCTGCCATGGGAGATTTTACTTGGTGGCATAAGATGTCTAGTTGAGGCAGTGCCTCTTCCATTATATGGTGACTACATTTAACTTCCCTTCATATAGTTATATATTTTAGAAAGCATCTGTACATTAGTAGGCTTCCATGTGGCTTTGATTTTATTATTTATTTATTTGTTGTAGATACAGTGTTTTGGCATGTATGGCTACACACCAGAAAAGAACACCAAATCTCATTATAGATGGTTGTGAGTCACCATGTGGTTGCTGGGAATTGAACACAGGACCCTTGGAAGAGCAACCAATGCTCTTAAGCTCTGAGCCATCTCTCCAGCCCTTCATGTGGCTTTCCAAAAGGCCTTTAGTGTCAGGAGTCTCTCTCCATGTTCTCTCCTCTATTGTTGCCTCCCATCCTCTATTTAATGCTCCTATTCCAGTTTTTTCATCTCTTTATAACACTACATTTTGTTTCCCATTTGTTGGAGGATCTGTACATTTAATGTTTTGATTATCATGTGTCATGGGAAATATCTTTTGGAGTCCAGTCTATTTGGTGTTCCGTATGATTCTTGTACCTTGACAGACATCTCTTTCCATAGACTACAAAAAATTTCTAGAATTTTATTAAAAAATATTTTCTGACCAGGCAGTGGTGCTGCACACCTTTAATCCCAATACTCAGGGGGCAGAGGCAGGTGGATCTCTGTGAGTTCAAGACTAGCCTGGCCTACAAAATAAGTTCTAGGACAGCCAGAGTTGTTACAGACAAGCGCTGTCTTGAAAAATAAAACAAAATTATATTTTCTGTGCCTTTGACCTGGGCCTCTACCCTTCCCTGTATATCTATCACTTGTGGGTTTAGTTTGTTCGTGGTGTGTCACATTCCCTTAGTAGTTGGTGGCTTTATTTTTCTTCTTTCTTTTTATTCTTATTTTTTAGATTTAAATTTTTTTATTCTGAGCTGTTTGTTTTACCTTATCTTCAAGGCCTGACAGTCTCTCTTCTTTGACGTTTAATTTATTGGTAAGGCTTTCCTCTGAAGTATTTGTTCTTTAGTGATTCAGCTTATTAAATGATACTTTCGTGTCTAAGATTGTTTTAAATATTTCCCTCAACTGTTAATTTCGCAGTCTTAATTGAGACGTTTATTCAGTAAGGAAGTGGTGGTACGTGATTTTTAATCCCAGCACTTGGAAGCAGAGGCCAGTTGATCTCTATGATTTCAAGTCCAGCCTGTTCTACAGAGCAAGTTCCAGGACATCCAGGGCTACAGGGAGAAGCAATGTCTTGGAAAACTGAGTAAATATATAAGGCTTACTCATATCCTTTTTATGATCTTTAAACCTGTTGATAATTTTGATTTTGAAGGGCTTGTCTAGAACTTCGACTTAATTGCTTGGACGGTGGGTGGCTAAAACAATAGGATTGTTACACTTTGTAGGAGTCACATTTTCTTAGTTTTCCATGTTTATGTTTTTGTGCTAGGATCTAAACATCTGCACTGACGATATTTTAAGTGTTTCTTCTTGTAGATGTCTCCTTTCCTCTTTGTTAGATGGATGTTCTATTCTTCGGTTGCTGTTCCCCATTTTGTGCTCTAGCCAAGTATTGCAGCTGTGTTGTCCCTGAGTCCCAAGCCAAGTGTGGCAGCTGAGAGTCCCTGAGTCTCAGCCAAGTATGGCAGCTTTGGAGTCCCTCTTAGTGCCAGTTAAGTGTGTCAAGGTGGGGTCTTTATGAGTCCCAAGCAAGTGTGGCAGCTGTGGAGTCCCTGGTATGTAACAATTCTGTAGATTGACTTCAAGTCATAAAGACTTTAGAAAGAAAGGCTGAAAGGGCATTTGTAGAACACCTAGGGGGACTCTGGGTCTGCAGCAAGAGATAGAATTTCAAGGGGCTTCTGAGAAGAGGGACTCAGGCAGGCAAATTGCAGCAGTACTAGGGCTTAAGTCTTGAGATCAAAATGAAGGGTTTCTTTCTAGAACAATTCTTCATAGAACAGTGAAGGTTGGCTACTTTCCTTTCAGTCTACTATGGAGTTGTGGGTCCCTGGCAGATAGAGTCACAAAAAAATGGAAATGGCTGGAAGAAAAGGCTGAGAAGTGTCTTCAGGAAGAAGTAGGGTTCCTAGGTACACCCCAAGAGGGTTAGTTTCTAAACAATGGAGGTGAACTGGCTTATCTTTAATTTTATGTTTTTTTAATTAGCAAAGGAGTCTGGAGAAATGACTCAGTGGTTAAGAGCCCTGGCATTTGTTACAGAGAATCCAATTTCCTTCCTAGCACCCATACAGTGCCAAGTAAAAATCTTTAAGTCCATTCCCAGGACCTCTGATGCCCTCTTTTGGCCTTTTGGAGCATCAAGCATATGGTACACAGACACACATGCAGGCAAAATACCCATACACATAAACTTCTAAAACATTAAATAGCATTCAAGGTATTCTATGTCATTATGTCATTAATTTTTTGTATGTATATATGTGTAGCACAGATGTTTAGTGTCCCTGGAGGCGAGAAGAAGGTGTCGGAGCCTCTGGATCTGTAATTAAAGATGTTTATGAGCCACCATGTAGGATACTGGAAATTGAACCCAGGTCTTCTGAAAGAGCAGGCAGTGCTCTTAACCAGTAGGCCATCTCTGTAGGGGTATTGTGTTGTTTCATGGTAAATAATTGTCCCACCCACTGGTTTAATAAAAAGAGCTGATTGGCCAAAGGCAGGCAGAAAGTGTAGGTGGGGCTACCAGACTAAGAAAATCTCTGAGAGCAGAGTGCCAGAGGGGCACCAGAGAGAAGCCAGAGAGAAGCCGAAAGAAGCAGAGTACAACTATGCTGCTCTAAAGAAAAGTACAGAGCCCCATGGCTGAACAAGAGTCATGGATTAGATGAAGGGTAGAGAGCTAGCAAGTGATATGCCTGGGCCTGAGGCTGATCAGCCAAAAACTACTGAAGTGTGTCTCTGTGGGTCTGTGGGTCTGTGGGCCTAGACCTTGAGGTTAGGCCCGAAAGTCTGGGCCAGAAACCTACACATCTCTTCAGCCCTTCTGTATGTTTCTTATTTTGTTTTGTTTTCTTGTGTTTTTTTTGTTTGTTTGTTTGTTTTTAACAATGTGCTTTAGTCACTCTCCGGCCTCATCACTACAATCCTGTTACCTCTAGTTTCCCTTTATAGTTCCCCAAGTTTAATGTCCTGTGTGCCCTTTCCCAGCCTTCCTCAAAGAAAAAGCTGCATGTTGTGTGTCATATGCATATGACATACAGTCTTAGACTTCAATGGCCAATGGTTCTTTTTCTTTAGAGACAGGATCGCACTGGCTCTGGCTGGTTTGGCACTCATTATGCAGCTGTGCAGACAAGGCTGGCCTTTTAACTCACAAGATTCACCTTCCCCTACCTCCTGTGCCACCACTTCTGGCCCTATAACAGTTTTATACCTTGTTTCTAGTTTAGATTTCTGGAGGGCAAACCCACAAACACCACAGTGTGCAGGCACCAGACCAGCAAACAATCTCTGGGACAGCAACCATAGCAAGGATCCCATATTAATTAAAAATTGGCTAGCTAATTATGAAAACATGGAGACAGACACTACTCTCATCCCCAAACAAGAACAAAAATAGGTTCCTTGGGTCCACTGTTCCTAATGGTGTCTGTGCTAGTCTATCCAGATTCTTGGCTTCTTGTTTACTTAAGAAACTGGAGAGATGACTCAGCGGTTAAAAGATCTTACTGGTCTCCCTGAAACCCCCATTGCGATTCCCAGCACCTAGGACAAGCCCACACACAAGCGACATAGATAGCCACACAGATAACATAAAAAGAGAAATGTTTAATGAAAGAAGGTCCATGGCTGTGTGCACTAATCGACGCAACGCAGAAACTGAGATGGCATTAGGCATGGCAGAGAAGCATCAAAGTCTGAAGCCCTGTAACGTCCAGCACCCAGTCCCGCTCGACGTTAGCACTGTAGTGACGTAGTCCAGCCGACAGGTGGCGCTCTGCGGAGGCAGGGTGGTTCCTGGAGGTTGCTGACCGTTAAATTCCAGTTCTAAGACAGACGCAAAGGCTGCTGGGAGCTGGGCCGCTCGCGCTGGCAACTGTCTACACCCTGGGTCTGCAGCTTGAAAGCAGAGACTCCCCCCAGGGAGCAGGAAGGAAGTGGCCACAGGACCCAAGCCCGGCAGGGGAGTGGCATCCCCCCCCCCCCCACGGGAGGTTTGGGCGGTTCCGTTGACCATTGTGAGGTCATCTCACACATGACCCTGTGGTGACTGTGGCATATCATCAGTCGGAGTTTGGTCTGGGTTTGAATTTGAAAGTCTGGTAAGGGGCCCCAAAGACCTTTATCAGTTGCCAAAGGGGACAGCGGAAGTACGACCACGTACTCTGGTAAGGGTCCCTCCAGTACAAGGCCTGTAAAGAAAGATACAGTCTCTGGTGGTGAAGATGTAGGTGAAGGCTAAGTTTCCTGAAAGAAATAGATGTCGGATCGGTAAGTCTTTTCATCAGAAAATTTAGAACAGGAAATGGCTTAAATAATACTGAACAGTCAACTCTATGGCTGTTGAGGATCATCCATTTTTGACCTTGGTTGTCTGAAATGTACTAAGGAAACAACATGCAAAGTTCTTTAGAAATGCAGGTTTAGGCTCCATGCCTCCTCCCCCTCCCCCCCCCCACACACGCAAAAAATACAAAATAAAAATACATTTAAAATTACATCATAGTCATTGAAAAAATTAAAAGAAGCCACTCTCAGATTCAAATATCTCTGTATTTTGGATAGTTAGTAGAATCACCCTTTACTGAGCTGAACTCAAAATAATCTGCTTCAATACATAAATTTCTAGGTTAGAAGGTAAGACTGGAGACTTCATTGGAGACATGGCATTCACTAATTACAGCAGTCTTAACCGGGCTCAACTAACCTTTGAATATCTACACACAAATTCAACCACTCATGAATTTTTGTTTGGTGCCCTTGCTGAACTGGTTGATAATGCAAGAGATGCCGATGCCACCCGAATAGATATTTATGCTGAAAGACGAGAGGACCTTCGAGGAGGATTCATGCTTTGTTTTCTAGATAATGGAGTAGGGATGAATCCAACTGATGCCATCAGCGTGATCCAATTTGGGAAATCAGGAAAGCGAACACCAAAATCCACACAGATTGGACGCTATGGGAATGGGCTAAAATCGGGCTCAATGCGTATTGGGAAGGATTTTATCCTTTTCACCAAGAAGGAAGACACCATGAGCTGCCTCTTCCTGTCTCGAACCTTTCATGAGGAAGAAGGCATTGATGAAGTGATAGTCCCATTGCCTACTTGGCACACACAGACACGAGAACCTGTCACAGACAATGTGGAGAAGTTTGCTGTTGAGACAGAACTTATCTACAAGTATTCTCCCTTCCACACTGAGGAAGAAGTAATGACCCAATTCATGAAGATTTCTGGAAATAGTGGAACCCTAGTGATCATTTTTAATCTCAAGCTCATGGACAATGGAGAGCCTGAACTAGACATAACCTCAAATCCAAAAGATATCCGCATGGCAGAGATATCCCAAGAATATATGAAACCAGAACAGCACTCCTTCTGTGCCTATGCTGCATTGCTCTACATCAATCCTCGGATGAGGATTTTCATTCATGGGCACAAGGTGCAGACCAAAAAGCTCTCCTGCTGTCTGTACAAGCCCAGGAAGTACACATTCATATCAAGCCGTTTCAAGACCCGGGCAGAACAAGAGGTGAAGAAGGCAGACCAGGTAGCAAGGCTCGCTGAAGAGAAGGCCCGGGATGCAGAAAGCAAAGCTCGTGCTTTAGAAATACACACAGGTGCAGACATTGCACGGGATTCCAGGGTAATGTTGCGGCAGGTCCAGAATACAGCTATTACCCTTAGAAGAGAAGCCGATGCCAAGAAAAGGATCAGGGATGCCAAGCAGCGAGCACTCAAAGAACCTAAGGAGCTGAATTTTGTTTTTGGTATCAACATTGAACACCGTTACCATGATGGCATGTTCATCTACAACTGCAGCCGCCTGATAAAGATGTATGAGAAAGTGGGCCCACAGCTGGAAAAGGGCATGACATGTGGTGGAGTTGTTGGGATCATTGATGTGCCCTATTTGGTCCTAGAGCCTACACACAACAAGCAAGATTTTGCTGATGCCAAGGAGTACCGCCACCTGCTTCGGGCAATGGGGGAGCACCTGGCACAGTACTGGAAGGACATTGCCATTGCCCAGCATGGAATCACTAAGTTCTGGGATGAGTTTGGCTACCTCTCTGCCAACTGGAACCGACCCCCATCTGATGAGCTGTGTTTCAAACGCAGGAGGGCTATGCAAGTCCCGACCACCATACAGTGTGATTTGTGTCTGAAGTGGAGGACCCTCCCCTTCCAGTTAAGTGCTGTAGAAGAAGGTTACCCAGACAACTGGATTTGCTCCATGAACCCTGATCATGAGCAGGACCAGTGTAAAGCTTTTGAACTGAAGCAGAAGATTCCTATGGGAATATTAAAAAAGGGTCCAAAGACACAAGAAGAAAAACAGAGGCAGCTGACGGAGAAAATTCACCAACAGCAGAGGAAGCTTAAGGACCTTAAGAAAGTCAGACTCATTCGTTCCCAAGGTGACCTGAAAACATTACCCTTGGCTGTGACCACCAGATCTTTCACCAAATGTCCTGCTCAGAGGCTTCACTGTCTTCAACCACTTTTGCGTGGAGTGAACAAGAATGCTCGAAGAAGATCCCAGTCCACGCATCTTCCGAGACAGTCCAGACAGCTCCAAGGGGCTTCTGTCTTCTGCACAAATCCAAAATCTGCTTTGGAAGCCCAAACAGAGGCCACGATGCTAGAGCTCACTCCAAAGCCTGTGAGCCCCCTGGTCAGAAATGTACCCCAGCTCACTCCTCTGGTTCAATCCCTGCCAGTGTCTGTAGCCCCCGACTCCAACAACTTTTGCAAGGTGGAAACCCTGGAAGCCATGAAGACTCTAGTGATGGAGAAGCCAGGTTCACCCGTTAGTCCTCCAGTTGTACTGTGTGACTGTAAGCGGAGTCTTGAGGTCTCTGATGAGGAAGAGACCGGGGAGAATAGGAAGAAGTGCAAACAGGACATGTTGACTGTGAAGGAGGAAGAGATTCAAGTAGATGAGCTCTCAGACAGTGCTGAGGAAGAGAATCCAGCTGACCTCAAGATGGCTCAGAAAGATAAAGGGCTATACGTGGAGGTACGTGTGAAAGGAGGGTGCTACAAGGGCCATGTCACTGCCGTGGAGGAAGGAGAGAATGTAGTATGGTGGAAGGTCAAGTTTGAGGATGTGCCCAAAGACACTACACCAAGAGAGTGCTGGGTTAAAAAAGGCGGTGAGAATGTATGGCTGATGAAGCCATCTCCAGAGAATCAGAGCACTGACAGGCAGGAAGAGGGTATGAAAGAAGATGACCCCATGGAGCAGCAGGCTATGGAAATCCAGGGGCCTTCCACCTCTGACTGCTTCTCTACTGAACCTGACACTACTGCTCCAAAGGCCAACCATGAGACCATTGACATCCTCACCCAGATTCTCTGGAATTGCTTACATTATTTCATGCCTCTGAGTTTCTCCATATCCAAGAAGGAGCTTGCTGCTATGAATTCAGAAGAATTACTGTCTCTTCCTCTGAAAGAGTGCTTCAAGCAATATGAAGCAGGGCTCCAGAATCTCCGTAACTCCTACCAAAGCTGTGCTGACTCAAGAGCCAAGGCCTCTGAGGAAAGCCTGCGTGTCTCTCAGAAAAAACTTCGTGAAACAGAGGAGAAACTTCAGAAGCTTAGGGCCAATGTCCTGGCCCTCCTGAAGAAGGCTCATGAGGACATAAACATCAGCACAGATGAGGAGCTAGATGCCTACATTGAGAATCTCATCACCAGTGAAGACTGAGGGACTGGAGGATGACAGATCAGCTCCCCTACTCAACACAGCAGCTTCTGGGGAGTCAGGTTTCATTCATGAGTTGCTTTGATACATGTGGGACAGCACCTTGGGGAGGGAAAGAGACTCTGATTCTTTGAATCTTCCTCCTTGAATTTATAAAGACTTCTTTTTTAAAGATTTATTTTGTGTTTCATTGGTGTGTGTAGTATGCATGCCTGTCCTGAAAGCAATAACCTCATAGGCCTTGGGAGCTACCTGATACAGTTGCAGAAAACTGAACAAAGGTCCTCTGTGATAGCAATGATCCCTCTTTAACTACTGAGCCATTTCTACTAGGCCCAGGTTTGGTGTTTTGTTTGTTTTGGTTTTTTATTTGCTTCCTTTTTTTTTTTTTTTTTTTTTTTGAAGGCTATTTTATGTATAGAAGTGCTCTATCTGCATGTATGCCTTTATTCCAGAAGAGGTTATCTGCTCCCACTGTAGATGGTGGTGAGCCACCACGTAGTTGCTGGAAATTGAACTCAGGCCCTCTGAAACAGTAGTCAGAGCTCTTAACCACTGAGCCATCTTTCCATCCCCAAGATCATACTTCTTTTATGTGGCTTAAGAAAATGTCAAAATCTTCACACATTTTTTGGTTGAGGAATTGGAACCTTCCAGCTCACAAAGGGAAACAGGTCCTTTCTGAGGTTGGAATGGCTTTATATGGCAGAGGTGGCTTCTCTCCTAGAGGATCAACAGTGGACATTGGAGGGAATGCAAGTTGTAAAGGGCCTAACTCCCAGACCTCTGTGGCCCTGGGAGCTCAGAACTGGTATGTGTATGTGTGTATTGGGGGTTGGGTGGGGTGTAGTAGGAGGTTTCTGGCCCGGACTTTTGGGCCTAGCCTCAAGGTTTATGCCTGCAGACCCACAAACCCACAGAGACACACAGATGCTTACAATAGTTTTAGGCTGATCGTCCTAAGGCCCAGGCATGTAACTTGCTAACTTTTTACCCTTAATCTAACCCATGACTCCTATCCTGTTCAGCCATGCGGCTCGGGACCTTTTCTCAGAGCAGCATAGTTGTCCTCTGTTTCTTCTGGCTTCTCTCTGGCATTGTGCTCTGTTCTTCCAGTTCCCAGAGTTCTCCTAGTCTGGTAGCCCCGCCCACATTTCCTGTCTGCCTTTGGCCAATCAGCGCTTTTCATTAAACCAGTGGGTGGGACGATTATTTACAATAGAACAACGCAATCTCCCTACAGTGGGGTGCACTCAAGGGATTGTAGTCAAAGCAGGTTCAACATCAGAAAACTATTCCTGATGCCCTGGTCTCTTATCAGGACTATGAGTGTCTTCAAGCTACCCTGGTGCAAGCTTGTTATGATGTCCAAACAGCTTGATAAATGGATGACTCTTGTTCTAACATCCCACGTATAACCCAATTTCCTGAGGCTGCCACGGAGTCTAGGTTTAGAAGAAAACAGCTCTGACAGTCCAGATCACTGCACTGGGCGGTATTACAAGTGTTGACCTCCAAAGGATTCCCCAGAAAAGGTACAAGACTGACAGAGCCCTGTGAAGGAGGAGGCTCCATTTATGTCTGCCTCAGTGACATTGCTTCCCATGGAAAGCCATTGCTGCTCCTTTTCTGTATCTTCCTGTTGGGGCCCACAGGCCTACTCTGGAGCAGCCAAGAGGCCAGGCCTAGGAAGTGCATCAGGCCTTCACCTTCAGACCAGGCACAACCTCAGACAACAGTCAGGGTTTAAAAAAAAAAAGCTGCTTATTTGTCTAATGGTTCCAAATTCCCTCAGCTATTCCACACCTATTAAATGGGCCCTGACCCCCAAAGTCTTATGCCTTTTCCTACTTATGCTCAAGTGGTTTAAAAGCACTTACTAAGTTCTTGGCTTCTGCTGTGAGTGTGGGGGGGTGGGGCGAGGGGGAGGGGGAGGGGAGAGGGTAAATGGAAAAAGGGAGAGAGACTACACGTGTGGAGCTTTTTGAGGAGACTACCATTTAGAAGTAGTCTTCTCTTAAGCATTCTTCAAGAGAAGGGTTTTCCCTAAACTGATAGGCATAATCCCCTCCCCAAATCCAGACCTCTTTTCCTCTTTTAATTTCATCTAAGCAGGGTGTGGTCCATTGTTCCCAAACCTACCGTATTTTAAAGTATTTTTATATGAATCTCTCTCTCTCTCTCTCTCTCTCTCTCTCTCTCTCTCTCTCTCTCTGTGTGTGTGTGTGTGTGTGTGTGTGTGTGTGTGTGTGTGTGTGTGTGTGTGTGTGTGTGTGTAAGCCTATGGAGGCCAGAGTAATGCATTGGATCCCCTGAGGACTAGAATTACAGGGTGCTGTGAGTTGCCTGATATGGGTGCTGGAAACTGAACTGAACCTGGGTCCTCTGAAAGAGTAGTGTGTATCTTTAAGCACTGAGCCATCTTTCCAGCCCCTCATAAGTGGTTTCTTGTTGCTCCACACACCCCTCTGGCCAGTGCCAACAAGAATAGCAAGTGGGTTAACTCCTCCTACCCCCCTGTGGAGACTAACTCTTTCTTTTCATCAGCTCATGAAGTCAAACGACAACCCAAAGTCAAGGGAAAGAAAAGGAAAATGGGACTGGAGAGATGGCTCAGAGGTTGACAACACTGGCTGCTCTTCCAGAGGACCCAGGTTCAATTCCCAGCACCCCCAACGCAGCTCACAACTGTCTGTAGCTCCAAGATCTTACAATCTCAAACAGACATATATGTAGGCAAAACACCAGTGCATATAAAATAAAAGTAGATTAATTATAAAAAAAAGAAAGAAAGAAAGAAAGAAAGAAAGAAAGAAAGAAAGAAAGAAAGAAAGAAAGAAAGAAAGAAAGAAAGAAAGAAAGAAAGAAAGAAATAGACAAGTGGGTAGACTCTGGTGAAGAGTGCTGAAAATTGGCCAGGCCATGAAAGTAAAATGCATTGAGACCTTTTTCCTGCCCTGGCACAAATGGCCAACACTGATGACTCCTGACCAAAATGGGCATTGCCTTGGACCATGTGAATGATAGTGTTGTAGGTACAGATCTGAGTCTGGGGAGCACCTACTAAGATATCCAGGTTCTTGTGTTCCAGGACAAAGAACTGCATGAGGAGCTATGGTTGGTAACTGTAAAAGAAACAGATTGTAAAGAAGGTGGGTTGGTGAGATGGTTCCATAGGTGAAGGCATTTGCCATGCAAGCCTAGTGGCCCGAGCTTGATTCCCAGAACCCACATAAAGGTGAATGGAGAGACATGACTTCACAGAGTTGTTCTCTAGCTACCACCCATGCATCTTGGTACATCCCTCCACCACACCCTCAACACACACACATCACACATAAAACCTGAAAACATAAAGCCTGAAAAAGAAGAGAAAGGCAATCTGGAGAATAGAGGTAGGCTAGAGAACTGGGAAAAGGTGTACACTCAAAAGCATTTTGCCACAAGGCTCCTAACAATTTATTGGTCACTTACTCACCTCTCATATTTTAAGAGTTTTTTGGGTAAGCTCTGCTGGTTGTAGGTGGCCCTCACAGAAAATGACTTTCACTCATTTTCTAACAGTTGGCTTCTTTCGGATGCTATCTTTTTTCCAGTGCTCCTGCTGCAATGCACCCCTCAGCCCGGTTGTGGTCCCAGAAATATTGGGGGAGTAAGAAGGCTAATGATTGATAAATCTTTCATATTACATTCTCGACTAGGAGAGACCACAGGACCCTCTCTTCCTGCCTCATCCAAGGTTAGAGAAGAGGCTTTGGATTTCCTGTAGTAGAAGTTGACTTGAATTCCTGTCATAGTTTGAAATTGTTATGTATCTAGAAAATACAAATTTTAAATATTGAAAATACCAAGTCTGGAGCTGGAGATATGGCTCAAGCACTGAAAACACTGGTTACTCTTGCAAAGGGTCTGGATTCAGTTCCCGGTACTCACATTATAACTCACAAGAGTCTGTGGCTCCAGAACCTGTTTCTTCAAGCACCAGACTTGTACATGGTAAACAGACATACATACAGGCAAAACACCCATTCACATGAATTTTAAAAAGTAGAAAATACATAAAAGGAGCTGGAGAGATGGCTCAGCAGTTAAAAGCATTTGTTTCTCTTCCAGAGGACATTAGTTTGACCTCCAACATGTACATGGTGGTTCACAAGAATCTGTAATTCCAGTTTCAGGACACTCTGTGCTCTCTTCTGAACTCCCCGGGCACCAACCATGCACATGGTGCACACATACACATGCATATAAAACATTAAAACTTAGAATACAATGAATTTAGCAAAAAAGAAAAACTACATAAATGTGTCTCTGTGTGCTACATCAGGATCTTAGCAAAATAACCTGACTATGTTAACCAATGACCCCAAAACGATGAAAGCCAGGAAAGCTACAAACACGCTTATCCCAGGAGAGCCATCTTTGTGTATTTTATTCTCAAGAGCATAATTCCCTTGACCCTAAAATAAATAAAAATATACTAATTGTTAAGACCAACAATTATCAAAATACAGAAGAAATGAATCCAGGGATAGAGGAGATTAAAAGGAAAATTGTTTGAGGTTATAATCCTTGAGTCCCACAATACCAAAAGAAAAATAATGAAGAGAACCCACACATAAGGTGAACTTAGAACCTGAGATAATTTTAGAAATATAATTTATCTTGGTTAGAAATATAATTTATCTTGGTATTATACCTGGCATGGCTATGGCTATGCTGCTGCTACCTGACATGTCTACAGCCCATATTCAGAGTTTAATTGGAAGTCCTGTAAAGACTGAATGGCCTTCCTTTTAATTAACTAATTAGTGAGTGGCAAGCCGTCTTGCACTTCAACGACCATCTGTAACTTAGTGAGCTCCCCCAGGCAGTTCCTCAGGTTCTCTTACCTCAGGATCAGGGACTGACAGACTCTGAAACTCCACTTCAGCTGTCAGTCTGGCTCTGAAGTTTGAGAATATGTTTTATCTTTTTGTGTGGGGAGAGGCGTCCCTGTGGAAACTAAAGTCACTCCACCTTGAGGCCTGGAGCAATTTCAGGAGCTGAGAAGTTTCTAGTTCTCCCATCCTGAGAAATTTCTAAGCCTCCAAGGCCAAGCGCCCAGAGTCCTGGGTAATCAGAGGACATTCTGGCCCTGTCTTGTCTTCTCCCCATCCTAAAACAACCAATTAGCCAGCAGCTACCTGACAGTGATAGTAAAGAAACTTCCTCTACGCTCTTCACCTCCCAGCCTGGTAACATCATTTCTATGGTTTTTGTTTGATATTTGTTTAAAAGGCCCTGCTTTTGAGTGGGGGGAGGGGGGGAGACTCACTTCTCCACTGGCACTGCTCTGTGACAGTCAGGAGCTGAGCTCAGCTCTATAGCTGTAATAACCCTTGCTTTGTATTTGAATAGTCGGTGTGGTTGTGGGGATCTTTCTGGGGGTCACTGAGACTGGACAGAACAGTCCTATCTCACTCAGATAGCCTAGGCTGGCCTCCAAATCTCTATATTACTGAGGCTGGCCTTGAACTTCTTTCCTCCTGCCTCCATCTTCTGAGCACTGGGAATATGTTTTATGTTGCCAATCCAGTTAAGTTTTGCCTTTTGTATGTGTATATCATCACTAGGGTATGTGTGGCGTTTTGTTCTGATTGACAGGCTTGAGTTTGTAAGCTACTGTTCAGTGAGCATCCTTTTCCACGAAGCATTTGCTTTTAATTATATGTGTGCACAGTCACAGTCAGGCAAATATGGAAACTATAGGATTTTCTTCCCTTCAGTGTTCTATCTGGGGACCTGGTTTTACGTTATTGCATATACACCTAAAAGCAGTTTAAGCTGAACTGGCACACTGCCTTTAGTCCCAGGATATGTCTGATCATAACCAAACTTCGATCTACTAATAAAACAGAGTACTAGGAAAAGGTTAAATACTTCCTTGTTTGGTAAGGAAATGTGTGTGATTACAGTCAGAACTCCCCCTACATACCTTGTCCGGTTTCTTTGGGGTCGAGTCTTGTCCAGGCGAGGGGCGTCGAGGTTAAACAATCTGCACTCAGGAGTCATTTAGGTTCCATCATTCGGGATCACAATGAGAGAGACCCGAGCTTTATTCAATACATCTTATATCTTAGACCTGTCTGTCCCTCCCATGCTTCTCTCCTTTTGTTCTCTCTCACACCCTGCCCCCTCATCCGGGCACACCCAAGGTCATTGAGGATCCCGAGAGGCTAGCACTCAGCAGGTGGCAGCGTCTATAGTGCAGGAAAGCTTGTTTTAGCTTTTTTCCCCCTGTAAACATAAGGTTTTAGTCCTTAGGGGAGAATGGTGAGCCATAGAGGCCAGAATGGCACTTATTCAGGAGACAACACCTACAGACTGTCAGTCTCAGATTTTCACTGTGACCTTGGTGTGATCACTGACCCCCCACCTCCCTTCTCTTTTCAATCACCCGTGGAACTAAAGTTCCATACTTCATAACTTTAATGTCCTTCTGGTGTTATTTTTTTATTAATTGAGCTAACAGAGCTAGGCACGACGCGAGAGAGAAATCGTTGTTCACGAAGCCGAGAACCTTCTTCAAAGTTCTTGGAGTATTAGCCTCAAGATCCCACGCCTATTCCGGAGGTCTTCCAACACTCCTTTGAGATAAGGAGTTTCCAACACTCCTTTGAGATAAGGAGTTTCCTCCCCAGGACACTAAATGTGAAGTTCTCCGAATGGAGTTCGCAGAAACAAGCAGAGGACACTCTGAAAATCCAGTATCGAGTTCTGTTTAAATACAGTTATAATCCTTGCCTGGGCGGGATCTGCATTCAGCAGGATGCCATGCCTGTGTGGTTGAAACCGGTTGCTTTAACTTTCGGCAGTCAGATCTACCAGGATTTTGCGGACTTGGATCACTAGCCAAATAGAATTTCCAAAGGGATGATGGTTCGAGGTGTTCAATCACCGTTTGGTGGGAGGAGATTGGGCTTAATTTGGGGGATGTTCTTTCCTTGTGCAGCGGTTGCGGGACTCACTTGCAGAGGGACTCTGCCATGTAGCCGGCTAAGGCACTGACTTTGTATGTTCTTCGATTGCGCCTGGGGAAAGACACGGGACGCCAGACATGTTAAGTGTGGGGAGCAGTCTCACTCACTTCATCCTCAGATGCCCAGATCCTTAGATCCTAGGGAATGAAGGGGTGGACCGCTGCTGCCAGCTGCCGCGGCCCGGGCTTCCCCATCTCAACTCTGCAGCCTGGAATTCTCTGGCTAATCGGTGGGGGCCCTGTGACCTATATGCTTGCTGGGCGGCGTGGGAATACCAGCCCAAGTCTTTGCTGAGTAGCTTCGCGCCAGGCAGAGATCTCCCTGACTATGGTGATGACAGGAAAAATTTGGGAGAGACTTCGTTGTCTGGCGTGTAGGTTTTGTGCTCCAGAGCTGGTGTGAGCTGTGTGGGATCTGATTTCTCCGACACCTCCCGATAAATTCAATTGCCCTAAATTTTCAAATTATTTGAAATCGATGTCTCAAAACCATGCCTTGAACAGTTGGGCCAATGCAGCGTGAGTGTAGAGGTATTTTTTTCACCTCACTAAACTTTTTGGAGCCGTGGATATGAACAAGTATTTGAAGTTCCCGGGGGAGGGGAGATGTACAGCTTTCTGTGTGGCCTGACCTTTAGACCCTAGCTAATATCTGGGTCAGCGACTTTATCCCTCCCCCTAAACTTGGGTTTTTGAATCCCCTAAGAAAGCATTGAGCAGACACACAACAGTAGCAGGAGAAGGGAAGCAGGTATAGTTTTTAAACCAATTTCTAAGGGAAGAAGCCGGACTGGGCAGGAGGAAAGTTCTGTAGCTGAAGGGGTTTTAGATGCACGCGAATGAAAAACACTTCTCTTGCACTCTGCGGATGACACACTCCCACACAATTCAAAGGTCGCTTATCTTAATCCACGCCCGGGTGTGGGCTTTAGTATTATAACGAGCCATAAATTACTGTTCTTTGCTGTTTTTCTCTCATATGTTAATTTGGAGTCTTGGCGCTATTTCCAGACCTTATTTGCCACTCGGTTCGGTTCTCCTGCTTCACTTTGATCTGTTTTTCACCTTTGCTTTTAAAAACAAACGCTGGCTGAGGAAGGACTTGACCTTATTTGAAAGTAGCGTTTGCTCTGGGTGAGATTTGGTTTCCAGCACCCTTGTGGTGACTCACAATCATCTTTAACCCCACTTTCTGCCTCAGGTGTTCCTCCACCCTCTAAGGCTGGGTGTCAATAAAGCATATGATACAGACACATACATGCAGCCAAAACATTTCTAAATAAACCTCTTTATTAATTTTTTAAGGCGGTGGCTCCATGGTCTCGGTCTAGAGGGAGTAGAGAAACCTAAGGGAAGCTGGTTTCAAAGTGAATTAAAGGGGGGGGGGCATTACTGCGTCTAGGTATAGTGGAGTGAACGGTTATTGTAGATGAAAAAGAGCACATAGCCAGAGTCAGAGCCATCTGGGAGTTCAGAGTGGTCATGACCCTTAGCTATATCACTTTAGGAGAGGGTAGAGGGGCAGGGAGAGGGAAACAAGTAGCCCAGGTGCAGCAGCCAAGGTGTTACATTTCTGTCCAAGCCCCTGAAGCCACACACTTGGCCAATGGCAATTAGCCTGGCCCCTCTCTGAGCTCTGAGTCAAGCTCCATTTAAGAAGGATTCCCGTCATAGACCCTTTCACTTTTCCATATTTTCTTCCCTCCCACCCTGCCAGAGGGGCACCACCTCCTCCCCTCTCTCCTCCCTCCCTTTATAGGCCCAGTCTAAGTGTCTCTTGACTCACTGCCTTCCACATAAGGCATGGGGCCTCCATCTATTGCCATCCACTGCCACACCGGGTATACTTAGTATCATAACATAAAAGTACAAAAAGTACAAGAGAAATAAGGACCAAAATGGTTGGTTGGATTATATAGGGAAGAGTTCTCAGTCTTCTGGGTTGCAGAGGAGGGGACAGGGTATACAAGCCAAAAGGATTCTCTAACTGCGGATGAAGATTCAGTGAGAACCTGGCTGCCAGGATTGATTTGATACATTACTTAGGTACCTTAGCCATTTGTCCCAAGATTTGAGACTTAACTCACAAGTTCTGTTTTTGCTGGTAAATTGAGCTAATTGTTTTGAGGCAGAAAGTGGAAATTTAAAAAGTATATGTCTAGCCTTTTAGGTAAGAAAATGAGAAAACATCTTAGTTTATGGGAAGGGTGTTTTGGTGCTCTACCCTACTTTCTAGAACATGAGGATTGTGGAGTGCTATTACTGGAGTTCTTAGCCCTGCCTGGGTCTTGGCAGTCCTGACCAGTCAGACGACCTATCCCATCATCAGGAGACATCCTCATAGGAAACCTAAAAGTACATCTTTGGTTGTTTAAGATAACCCTTTTTAGGCCAGATTTGAATTTATACAAATGAGGTGACACATAATGCCTCCTCGGGATAATTGCAAGATGGGGAATGATATATAGAGCAAACATATGTATTGAATTGGCTGAGGCAGGAGGATTGCCAGAGTTTGAGGTCAGTCTGGATTACACAGTGAATACGAGGACAGCCATGGTGCAGAGCATAAGAACAGAGCTTTGGTAGTGTGAAGAATGTAGCTTCCTTGGTAGAGTTCTGGCCTAGGATTTTAGTGATGCTCAGACCTGAGGTTCTAGTGGTGAAAATAGGAAATTTAGTTCACAGTCATCTTCATCTCAAGTCCTGGCTAATTTTGCTTACATAAGATCCACTCTCAAAACACCAGGGTGTATAGCAAAAGTGTGTCGAAGCCAGAAGTGGTGATAAATCTGTGAAGGCATAGACTTATCCTTACAAAGCTTTGCTTCAGGAAGGGAGCATTTGGTGCCTGAGGACAGGGCCCAGGTCTGGGAGTCTGAAGAGAGTCTCAGGAATGCACCTGACAGTCAATAGATTCAAAAGTTAGTTTCACATCAAAAGTTCAGTGAGTACATTCAGGGCTTGAGTTCATGTTGAAAGAGTTGCCAATGGCTGCTGTACCTCATATCCTTTTGCCCAATCCTGGAATGCCAAGATGTGGAGCACCCCATTTATGTATGTTTTTCTTTAAAACCCCCCTCACTTCTCTGCTTGTGGCTGAAAACCCTCTGCTGCACGGGAACAAAGGTTTTTTAACAGGGTTCATTTTTACCTGTCCAAAGCAATAAATAAACCCTCATGTATTTACATAGAATCCAGATCCCTGCTGGTCTTTGGAGGTCACTGAATTGTTGATCTACTCTCAACTACCCAATTTAGAGAGCAAAGGCCTGTGCCCATGCCTGCCTATGGATGATAGTTTCTTTCTTTGAGAAAATTCTTTATTATTCATGTGAGGGAGTGAGGTTTGCAACAGACTGCATAAAGGTCACAATTGTGGGAGTCAGTTTTCTCCTTCTGTAACATGGGTTCTGGGATAAAACTCAGGTCATCAGCCTTGGCAGCCAGAGATGCTACACACTGAGCCATCTCACCAGCCCACAACATTAGATACTTTCTAATGGTCCAATGTATACAATTTTGTTTCTTGTTAGGAAAAAATATCATTAAAAATGCATTCATTAAATATGTCTAGGGGAGATAGCTCAGTAGAAAAAGCAAGCATAGGACTAGAGCTTAGATTCCTAGCATCTTAAAAACAAAACAAAAAACAAACAAACAAAAGACTGGGTGGTTGTCTTAGGGTTTTGTTGGTGTGAAGAAACACCTGAACATGGTACATGAACCCCCACAGAAACACACTTCCTCCAATAAGGTCATACCTAGTCCAACAAAGCCACACCTCCTAATAGTGCCAATCTCTATGAGATTATGGGGGCCAGTTATACTCCAACTACCACAGCAGGCATGATGGCCTGGTTATATTCTTATTGTTCTAGAGGTGGAGCCAGGATACCCTGCGTAAACCATCTAACTAAACTAGCAGCTAACTCTGAATTTAGCAAGAGATGCTACCTCATTAAATAAATAAAGAGCAAATAACACCAGATATTAGTTAACCTTTAGCCATACCATGCATCCATACATGCACCCGCAATTACTTATAAGCCTATTTTAGTTAGAGTTAGTATTGCTAAGATAAAACACTATAAACAGAAGCAACTTGCGGGGGAATCAATTAATTTTGCTTATGCTTCGCCATCACTGTTCATCATCAAAGGAAGTCAAGACAGGAACTAAATAGGATAGGAAGATGGAGGCAGAGACCTCTGTGAAGAGGTGCTGCTTACTGGTTTACTGTCTATAGGTTGCTCAGCCTCCTTTCTTATAGAAACCAGGTCCACCAGCCCAAGGTGGGAAGGCCCAGCCTACTGTGAGTAGGTCTGATTAATCATTAATTAAGAAAATGCTCTACAGGTTTGTTTAAGATTCTATCTTATATAGGAGGCATTTTCTTAACCGAGGCTCCCTCCTCTCAGATGACTACAGCCTATGTCAAGTTGACATAAAACTGGCCAGCACATAGGCCTTGAGTGTTAAAGTGTTTGACACAACAAATAAATTTGATCTTTATACTTGAATCCTCTCTCTAAGCTGATTTGTTTTTATATAGATAGTGAGAAAATCATGGGTGACTGAGAAAAATTACTTGTTTATTAAAGGGGTCAAAGGAGAGCCCTGACTGATACTGGAGGGAAGATACAGTCATGACATTCCTGGAAGGCTGGACTGGTTCTGTACACCTTCACGTGTAGGTCAGGTCCTCCATCCAAGGGCACAAGAGAGAAGGGGCTTTGATGTCCAGAGGCCATAGGTATTTCCCAGTGCTACACTGGCCAAGAGACCTTAAGGTCAAGGTGTAATAGTACTTGCTCTCCACTATGTGTGTGTGTGTGTGTGTGTGTGTGTGTGTGTGTGTGTGTGTGTGTGTGTGTGTGTGTGTGTGCATGCGCGCGCATTCGTGGTTGGTGCGTGCTTTCAAAGACTTTAGAATTCAAAACAATTTTGGTCTCATGGTTTTTGGATGAGGAATATTTATTTTATCTGCATTTAGTGTGACCTAGATAGTCAGTATTCAGAGAACTGTTAATGACAAACCAGTAAAAGGAAGCCTTATGTGGACATTAGTGCTGTTGAGCTGTCAGTCAGAAGCTCTCCCACAGAATCCCAGCATTCAGGAGTAGAGGATCAGGAGGTGGACATATTAGCCTACATAGTGAGCTGGAGGTCAGCCTGGAATACATGATACCCTGTCTCAGGAAAACAAACAAACAAACAAAAATCCCATTACTTTGAAGGCAGAGGCAGGTGAATGAACCTCTGAGTTCAAGGCCAACCTGGTCTACATAGTGATACCCTTTACCAAATCCAGCCAAACCAAATCAAACATCAATAGTGACTGGCGAGCTAGTTTATTCAAGAAGACAAGCTTAAACATGTCCGAATGATATTAATTTATGTCTGATAAAGTATAAATTCATTAATAACCCTCTGTAAGTTATGACTCTTTCATTACAGAGGACAAGTGATGAATAGATTCAGTTACCTGAAAGGCATATGTAAAATGTATGTGTCTGGAGAAGTGGGCCTGGAACATTTATTCTGTGAAAAGCATATTACATACAGTCCTAACAGTGTCCATAAGGGGATTGTATAGAGATACTTCTTGAATGTCAGCATTGTGGTGTGTAAAGCCTTTAGTGACCCTAAATCATGAAAAGATTCACACTAGAAAGAAAGTGCATATGTGTGTTCAGTGTGGGAAAGGGTTTTGTTGTCCTGTTTTCTATAGAAGACACACACAGAGTCACAATGCAGAGAAACCCTATGGTAAGCAATGTGGGAAAGCATTTAGGTGTTCCACTTTCTGCAAAATACATAAAAGAATTCATAACAGAGAGAAACCTTATGCAAGCATTGTGGCAAAACCTTCACCATGCCAACTCTTGTCCAATATGTAGTAAAAATAAGAAAAAACTGAGAGAAACATTTAGTAAAATTGGAAGGACTGGAAATTCATAGCAAAGTTAAATCTTATAGAAGGAAAGATAAAACCTTTAAGTACTCCAGTTGCTTTCAAAAACAGAAAAGGACCCACTGTAGCTACAGAATGTGAGAAGACATCACCCTGTTACAGGACTGACGAAGTGATAGAGGGGTGTGGTACCAGTGTAGATAAGGAATGATGTCAAGCATCCCTACAGAGAACTCAAGTTCAGCTCCCAGTTCCCTGCATGGAGGCTCACTACCACCTGCAACTCTAGCTGCAGAGGATCTAACACCCTCATTTCTTTCTGGGAACACCAGCATACACATTCATATACAAATAAGAAGATGCATAAATACACATTATGGCTTGCCTTCATAAATATACTAAAAGTTGTGTACAAATTTTGTTTTGTTTTTCATGGCATGGTTTCTCTGTGTAACAGCTCTGACTGACCCAATCCCTAATCCAAGGGGAAAGTTTCAGGGCTAGTCTGACCCTTTGAAACAGTATGGAGGGCTTGGCTTTTTATAATTAGATTTATAAAGACCCATACAGATTCATTTCCAAACTTGATGTATTAAAGTTTTTTTCTAGTATTTTTTTGGGGGAGGGAGCAGCTACATACATATTTGTTGTTCTTTATTTATTCACTTGTTTATTTATGTGTTTGTTTTGTTTTGTTTGGGGGGAGTTTCCTGTAGAGGGCATCCTAAAGATTATTTTTCCAGCTCATATCCTAGTGGTATTTGTGGGTTTGTTTGATTTCCAGCAAAGTGAACCAGAAACACCAGCTTAAAGAAAACACAAAGAGATCATTTGAGTTGTAGAATTGTGAAGACTTGGGCTGGACAGCTCAGTGTGTAAAGTGCTTGCCCCAAGCCTGTTGACCCCAGTTTACGCTTCTGGAATTTATACAATAGACAAGAATCAACTCTGATCCTGTACATGCACTCTATGGTCACCACCCCTCCCAATAATAAATAAATAAACCATGATTTCTAATTTTAATAATAATAAGAAACCTGTGGTCACCTGCTCTGTGCTTAAGCAGTTGCTTCATCTTTTTCCATCTCTGCCAACAAAACCATGTGTGAAGACCTGTGACAGGCCAATGACAACTTCTTCAAGAGGCAAAGGAAGTCAAGTAAGTTCTAGTAAATACTCCAGTGCAAAACTGAGAAAAGGGCAGAGGGCTGGAATTCTTTTTATAACAGCTGAGAGGGATTAATTGGTTTTATTAATTAGGGCCATTGAGTAGGGTCCATATCCGAGGAACAGGTTGAGATTTGGGTACTTGCCTTTTTGATCACTGATGTGTAATTCCTGTCTCCTCAGGACCATTTCCTGAGTAATTTGGTTCCGGCATGTAGAGTTGATGGAATAAGAATATAATTTCTAGGGTTAGAGAGATGGCTTAGTGGTCAAGACCACTGGTTGCTCTTCCAGAGGAAGAGTTTGATTCTCATCATGCATAAGGTGGCTGACAACCATCTCTAGAAGGATCTGATACCCTCTTCTGGAATAAAGGCATACATAAAGATAGAGGAGCCATACAAAATAAATAAATAAATCTTAAAAATAATTTTTAAAAAATTGGAACTTCTCAAAAAATTTAAAAATATCATTTGTACCCAAAAGGAAAGTCTGTGACCATTGGGCCATACAAGTAGACAAAAGCCATACAGGTAGTTTCCCCTGGAAAGAGTGGAAATTTCACAGTGAGAACCTTATGATGACTATGGGTGAATAAGATGTTGAAGGAAAGGAAGTTGACTCATGGGGAAGAAAAGACAAAAGGGCATAACAAACTCCACAGAATAATTATTATTACAATTTAATAAGTAATGGCTTTTGAGTGGGGATATCTGTGAGTTTGAACATGCTGTGGAACATATGTGTCAGACAACAACCCACAAGAGTTGGTTGTTGGAAGGGTGGTGGTGACCAACATTAGTTCCAGCATCCCAGAGGCAGAGGCAGGCATATTACTGTGAGTTCAAGGCCATCCTGGTCTACAGAGCTCGTTCCAGGACAGCCAGGTCTATTAAACCGATTAATCCTGTCTCAAATACCAAAAGAGTTGGTTGTCAAGCTTCAGGGAAGACACCTTTACCCACTGAGCTATCTCCTCGTGATCCCTTTTTGGAAATTCTTAAGCCATTTTTCACTGCTTTGGCACCTAACACATGAATAAAAGCCCCCTGAAAAAGCTACACCCTCTTCTGAATTGTCTTCAAGGCTGAATAACTAATCAAAACATCAGTGACTGGAGAATTGGAATGTTGCCAATTGAGAACCTAGTTAGAATTAATCTTGGGTTATCTTTTTTCCTATACATACCATACTTTTCTCATCTGTGTCTGATCTAACTGCCCTGTTACTATCACATGAAATTTGAAAAAGATTATATGAACTCAGACAATGAGCTTTCACCAATAAAAGCTACTGTGGATAGCATCTGATGGCCCAAAGAGAGGCTTCTTGGATTTCACCTATTTATTTACTTACTTATTTTGAAAAAAAAACATTTATTTTTATTGGTGCTTTGCTTGCCTGCTTGTCGGATCTAGAACTGAAGACAGTTGTGAGCTGCCATGTAGGTGCTAAGAATTGAACCCAGGTCCTGTGGAAGAGCAACCAGTGCTCTTAATTACTGGGCCATTTCTCCAGCCCTTCCCATCTATTTATTTATTTAAATATTTTTGAGATGGCGTCACACTATGTAGTCTTGCCTGAGCTGGAACTCACAAAGACTCACCTGCCGCTGCCTCTTGAAAACTGAAATTAAAGGCATGCACCTGGCATAAAGAGAAAAATAATGCCTTGGTTCTTTTACTTTATTTTGTTACTATAAAAACTTTAGGAGACCAGACTGGAACATAGTATTTGAGGTGACCCAAATCTCTGTTCCTATGCTATGGTCATTCATATTTGGCCTCAGAATCAACTATCTCTCCTCACCTTTGAGTTGAAAATTGTGTTTTATGCATCAGTAAGACCCACCTTTAAAGCACTATGGTGTCTTACTTAGTTTTGCTCTCTGTGCTGTGACAAAACAACCCAGGATGAGGAGTGAGGGTTATTTCATCTTACAATTTCATGTAACAATTTATCACTGAAGGAAAGTCAAGGCACAGAGTGAAGCAGACACCAAGGAGGAACACTAGCTTGCTCTTCATGTTCAGATTCACCTGCTTTTTTATACTCCCAAGACCACCACCTGCCCAGTGGTGGCACCATCCTCTGAGGGCTGAACCCAGATGCACCCATCATTAACCAAGAAAATGCTCCCACTGATGGCCTGAAACCCAATATGATGAAAGCATTTTCTCAGTAAGGTTCTCTCTTTCCAGATAACCCTTGTCTGTGTCAAGTTGAGAATACCCATGAGCACTTGCTTTTCTAAAATGTCTGCTGTGTGAGATGGATAGAGAATCTGCTTAGCAGTTAAGAGGATTTCTTATTCTTCCAGAGGAACTGAGTATGGAGCCCAGCACTCAGGCTAAGCAGTTCACAACTGCCTGAGTCAACGTAGAATACACCTGACACTAAATTCTCATCTCAAAGTAGATTTACCCCCATGGTAGTGGATTTTTAAAGGGAAAAGAACCAAGTCTGTGCTAGGGCGAACTGGTAAATCCTGGTTGGACAGGTTAGTCAGGATAGCCAAAAAAAAAAAAAAAAAAAAAAAGAACTTTGATTGCCGGACATTGATGTTTTGATAATTGGACTTTGAATCAGTGTCTAGAATGAGTCAAGGGCCAAATAATGGAATGGAATCCAATTTAGTGAGGGAAGAGTGAGAGGAAAGGGCAAACCTATCTGTGCTGTGTTTGCCATGCTCAGGCCTTTTAAAGAGCCCTTCACTTGTAACTCCAGCTCAAGGGGACCAGGCCTTCTCATTTCTGAAGTCATCCAAACACCTATGGCATGTGCACACATACACACGTGTACAAACAAAATAAACCTTAAAGGTAAAGTTGTCTTCATTGACCAAGGTATTTCTGGCTGCATTAGGTCTTTGATAATGATGCATTAATTGGAGATAATTTTTTAATTCTTTGCTCTTAATGTATTAAACCCAGTAGGAGGGGGATCAGTTTTTGTGGGCTTTGCTTGCTTCCTAAGTTTTTTTCCTCTGCTGATTAGTTTATTTTGATTACATGTTGTTTTTTTTTTTTACTTATTTTATTCAAACAATTTCTTTTTATGAACCAATCACCTTCTCTTCCCTTCTCCCATTCACCCCTTAGCTTCCTCTCACCCCACCCAGTCATCCACTCCTCAAAGAAGATAAGGCCTCCCTTGGGGAGTCAACAAAGTCTGGGATATCAGATTGAGGCAGGAACAAGCAAGGTATTCCTTTATAGAAAATGGGTTCCAAAAAGCCCATGTACTGGAGATAAATTCTGATCCCACCACCAGAGGCATCACAAACTGTTCAAGCCACACAACTGTCATCTTCATTCAGAGGACGTCATTAAATTCCATGCAAGTTTCCCAGCTGTCAGATCAGAGTCACTGCACTTCAAATAGCTCCAGGCAGCTGTCTCTGTGAGTTTCTGGATCGTGATCTTAACCCCTTTGTTTATATAATCCCTCTTCCCTCTCTTCAACTGGACTCCAGGACCTCTGGTCCAGGGTCTAGCAGTGGATCTCTGCATATGCTTCCATCAGTTGCTGGATGAAGGTTCTATGCTGTCATCTATTTGATTACAGGGGAAAGCCAGTTCAGATACCCTCTTCACTATTGCCTGGAGTCTTAGCTGGGATCATCCTTGTGGATTCCTGAGAGTTTCCCTAACCACCAAATTGTTTCCTCTATCAAAATATCTATTTGGTTGTTCTTTCTCTCTGTCCCTTCCCAAAGTCTTCCATTCTGTTCCCTCATGTTGTCCTCCCACTTCCCATTATCCCACTCCAATGCTCCAAATTTACTAGGAGATCTTATGTATTTCCTCTTCCTAGGGGAATCAATGGATGTCTCTCTTAGGCTGCTCCTTGTTACCTAGGTTCTCTGGGGTTGTGGATTGGAGATTGTTACCCTTTGGTTTATGTTGATCAGACACTTATGAGTGAATACATATCATGTTTGTCTTTCTGGGTTGGGTTACCTCAGTCAGGATGATTTTTTTTTCTTGTTTCATCAAATAGATGGCAAATAGCCTACAAATTTCAAAATGCCTTTTTTTTTTTTTTTTACTCCATTGTGTAAATGTACATTTTTTTTTTAAATCCACTCTTCAGTTGAGGGGAATTTAAGTTGTTTCCAGATTCTGGATATTACAAATAATGCTGCTTAAACATAGTTGAGCAAATATCCTTGTGGCATGAATGGGAGTAGTATTGTTGGGTCATGAGGTAGAATGATTCCCAGTTTTCTAAGAAACCATCATATTGATTTCCAAAGTGGCTGTACAAGTTTACACTCCCACCAGCAATGGAGGAGTGTTCCCCTTGCTCCACATCCTCCAGCATAAACTGTCATCTGTCTTTCTAATCTTAGCCATTCTGACAGGTGTAAGATCTCAGGCTTGTTTTGATTTGCATTTGCCTGATGACTTAAGATTTTGAGCACTTCTTTAAGTGCCTTTTGGCCATTTTAGACTCTTCCATACACCATTTTTTTAGTTGGATTTTTTGGTATTTTGATGTCTAGTTTCTTAGGTTCTTTGTATATTTTAGAGATTAACCCTCAGTCAGATGTAGGATTGATGAAGATCTTTTTCCATTCTGTAGGCTGTCCTTTTGTCTTATTGACGGTGTCCTTTGCCTTACAGAACTAAGTTTTTGGAGGTCTCATTTATTAATTGTTGCTCTCAGTGTCCGTGTTACTGGTGTTACATTTAGAAAGTGGTCTCCTGTGCTAATTTGTTCAAGGTTATTTTCCACTTTCTCTTCTATCAGGTTCAGGGTAACTGGATTCATGTTGAAGTTTTTGATCCACTTGGACTGGAGTTTTGTGCAGGATGATAGATATGGATCTATTCTGCATCTGAATATGCCAGCACCAATTATTGATGATACCTTCTCTTTTTCCCATTATATAGTTTTTGCTTCTTTGTCAAAAATCAGGTGTCCATAGGTGTATGGATTAATGTCATTGATCTACATGTCTGCTTTATGCCAATATCAAGCTGTTTTTGGTACTATAGGTCTATAGTAGTGTGTGGGGTTAAGGCTGATACTGACAGTTTTCTATGTTGAACCATCCCTGTATCTCTGGGATGAAGCCCACTTGGTTATGGTGGATGGTTTAAATAAAAGTCTTACAACATGGGAGCATAAATGATTTCCTTGTCCTAAACACAAGTTTTAAGTATGTGATAGAAAAAACTCATATTTAAGGCTTTTATATAACATCCAGAACATGCATGCTAAGCCAGCACTCTATGACGTGTTAAAAACCACAGCGATCATCTTAAAGGGAATAATAGACAGGGGTTTTGGTGGTGGTGGTGGTTTTTTTTTTTTTTTTTTTTTGTTCTGTTTTGCTTTTTGTTTTTGTTTTCCTAAAGCCACTGAGTGATCATGATCCAGAAACACAGATTTAAGCTACCCTAAACCCCATGTTGCAACCTAGAAGCAGTTGCATAGATTTTTCTCATTTTACTAAACAAAGAAAGTCATAAATCAACTCAAGTTTAAAACGCATTTGGTACAGCCAGATGGGGAAGTCTTTCTACAGGTCCAAGTTGACGCTGGTGGAAGCTAGTGGTCAGTGAAGAGATTCTAAAAGGTTCTTGGACAGCAAGAAGATGCTCCCGAGGCCCCACCCTTCTCCAGGGCAGTTAACGGCTGCGAGGGAGATGCTCACCCTCCAAGTTTCTCTCAAATATTGACAGTTGGGAATTTTTACTTGTTAGTTTTGCTTTCTCCTTCAGTGGTGTGACGGCCCATAAATTCCTATGTTTCTGTGAGCCCCTAATTAAGCTCATTGTCTCACCACGTTAGACTTGAGAAAGCCAGGTTTTTTGGTCTATCGTTGGTTCCATACTGGAGATGAAGAAACATTGATTTATCTTTCCGGGAAAAGTTGACCCAATAACTCCACATTCAAATGAGGTAGGGCATCCATTCTCTTTTCTTTTGAATCATGGAATTAGGTCCACAATTTCAGGTGTGTAGGCTGAATTGTCAAACCCGGATGTGGTGGGAAGAGAAGGTAATATTGTAGCTCCAGGCCAGCTCGGAATTCCTTCTGCTGAGAGGGTCTCCTGTGTGCTCGGTCTGTAATGGAGACTTGTATGCCCCAAGCCCCAGAAATGGCGGGGGGATTCCAGTCCCAAAGTGGGGTTCATGCACTAGACAATGTGTGGTTCTTTGAATGCCCGGTTCTCCCGTGTCCTCAGGGCAGGTCCAATTACCCTGAATTTTCTAATTCTTTGGAGCAAGGTCTGGGATCAACAGCGCTCTTTGCTTCTTAGGGCTCCCACTTAATTCTTAAGTGCAGAGAAGAGGTGTTTCTCTCTCTTTGGGGTTGTTTATGTTCATGCTTTGGTGATTCAAGTGACTGGGGAGAGATACAGCTCTCTCAGGGTTCATTGTTACTGAGCTTTTAATATCCCTTTCCTGCTCCTGGAGTTCGGGTTCTTAGATCCCCAAATAGCACTGAAAGCAGAAACAGGCACAACTTTATTAGGAGATGCACTTACAATGGAGGAAACCAGGGCAGGGCCAAAAAAATGACCAGCAGCTTAGAGTTCGAACTCACCTGTACAAAGAGCGCTTTACTGGTCATCCTGTAAGGGGTACTCCTTTACACAACTTAGTGCGTCCCATCTCCATTTAGGGGTGTGCGTTTGGGTATTGATTATATGCCACAGATTACCTCCAGCCTGCCTCTGTTTGCAACAGTGACAACTTTTAGTCGTTTTTTTAAAATTGCATTTGATTTAGTGTGTGCACGCATGTTGTCAGGGGACAACTTTCAAGAACTGGCGCTTTCTTTTTTACCATGTGGGACTTGGGGATTGAACTCAGGTTGTCTGGTTTAGCAGTACTCTACTTACCTCTTAGCAGGACAGCTTCTGAGTGCACTCTACTTGTTAAACAGTCTTACAACCTCAAGCTTCTCTAGTCTCTTCGCATTTTAATTCTCCGTCCCCAGGTATATTTTAATGTTAAGATGCTTTGCCTTCTTAGGGGTTTCCAGCCTTTCTCTAGAGTGATCTGTGTTTTTCCTGTGCTAATTTTGCAGTCCTTGCCAGGTGCTCTGTCTGACTTTGTTCTGTCCTGTTTCAGAAGCAAAACTCTTTCTAAATGAATCAAGGAGGGTCAAGTGAAACTTTGCAAACTAAGAACCAGAGTCTCATCACACTGTCTTCCATGCAGATGCCAATTAAGAGAGTATGTTTGGGACCAAGACTTGTGTAAAAATGCTTGCTGCTAGGCCTGATGACTGAGCTCAACCCCTGAGACTCACATAGCCAGACAGGACTACTGCTAAGTTGTCCTCTGGTTTTTTGTTTGTTTGTTTGTTTGTTTTTGTTTTTGTTTTGTTTTTTTTTACAAGCACTATGGCATCCATGTGCCTGTAATTTTTTTTAAAAGATGTGGCTGGAGAGATAGATGGGTGTGTATGTTAGAAATGGGAGAATAACTTAGTGTGGAAAGGTGCTTCTATGCAGTAGGCTGGTGACTAGAATATAAAGTTGTGTTTACAATCCTTACTGTTTACTATGATTATAAAACTTGAGTAAAATTCAACATTTCAGCTGTGTTTGTTCATGCAGGGAATTAATCTGGTCAAAATGGAATTTATAATAATGAGAAAACCCATAACAGGGCTGAACAGTTGGCCTAGTTGTTAAGTGCACTGGTCGCTCTTCCACAGGACCTAGGTTCAATTTTTAGCACCCACCTGGCTACTCATGACTGTGTTTAACTCTAGTCCTTAGCCCAGGGGATAAGATATTTCTTGAACACAGCAAGTGTCTGATGTATAGACATACACATAAGCAAAACTCCCATATCCCAAGCTCATCACAGACAGGGACCAGACCACATACCTTTTTATGAATTATTATGTTGGAGTAGGTTGCTCATGAGTTTGAAATGTATTTAGGTTTGTGGTGTAACATATATGTATGTGCCTTTGTAATATAATATAATTAATAATCATAATATAATTTTTATATTATATATATGCTTTGATTTTATTCTAGATTCTGACCCAAATCCTAATGGGATGTCACCCAATATGAAGACTATATATAGAGAGATCAAACATATGATTTTTTTCAATATATATATAGAAATATAAATATATTTGTATTCATATTTCTATAAATACATATACATCTGTGTGTGAGAGAGAGACAGAGACAGAGAGGGAGAGAGATAAGGAGAGATAGAGGGAGAGTAGGGCAAGGTATATGAGCATAGGTCGGGGACTAACTTGGGAGACTCAGTTTTTTCCCCATCGTGTGGATCCTATCATTGAATTCATATTGGCAGGGAAATTTACCCTCTGAGCCACCTCTCCAGGCCCCAAACATATGCTTTGAATGGATATTTTCAGTTGGGAGTAGTGTAGTAGGACTCAGTTCTGAATTCTTTATTAAAATTTAGGTCAATAGGTGTTTTGCCTGCATGGATATCTGTACACCACATCTGCTCTTGATTTCTGGGGAGGTCGGAAAATGAAATTGGATCCCTTAGAACTGGGTGGGGTTGAAAGCCACTATGTTGATGCTAGAAATCTAGCCAAGGACCTCTGTGAGAACAGCTATTTCTAACTGCTGAGCCATGTGTTCAACCCTGTCAGCTATGAATTGTTGTAGGTTATAAACTAAGTGCTCTTATTATGGTCTGTAACTGAAGTGTGGGACATCCATTTGTTGTCATTGTGTCAAAGAGCTGTGAGCAAAACAGCACAGGGACAACCTTCAAGTAATTCTGGGCAGGTCAATGTGAGTGTTTGTACTGCTCATCAGAGCTGTTTCTGAGAGGAAGGAGCCTGTTTCTTTTGGGGGAGCAGCAAGTTCTAGGGTTAAATTTTGGCTGCTCAGGTTTCCCCTATTGAGTATAAAGACAACTACGGGTGTGCATTTGTATGATGAGTGTGCTTTGAAACATTACCAGTGTGTTTAATCTGAGTGTGAACAGCTGGTGAAGCACGTTGCTCTTTTTTGGTTTCATTTGAGGACTCTTCCATCTACAAAATTAGAAAGAAATCTACTTAAGACTTTAGAATTTGTTGAAAAGGTTTACACTTGTAATCTTAGCATATGTGAAATTAAGGTAAGTGATCTTGACTTTGGCATCAGCAGGAACTACATAGCACCACTTTCACCAATGGAGAGGTCAACCAGAGAAATAAGGGATGTAACAGATGTGATGATGCAAATGGACTTAATACCTATATACAGAATATTCTACCCAAACTCAAAGGCATATACATAGTTCTCAGAACCCTATGGAACTTTCTCTAAAATTGACCAACTACTCAGTCATAAAGCAAATATCGATAGATAAAAAAAAAAGGGAATAACTCCTTAAATCATATCAGACCACCATGGTCTAAAGTTAGAGTTCAACAACAACAAAAATCAAAGAAAGCCTACAAATTCATGGAAACTGAACATCTCTCGATGGAACCACCTCTGAGTCAAGAAAGAAGTTAAGAAAGAAATCAAAGACTTCCTAGAATTTAGTGAAAATAAATCCACAACACGCCCTAACTTATAGGACATAATGAAAGCAGTGTTAAGAAGAAAACTCAAAGCACTAGATACCTAATTGAAAAACCTAGGGATATCTCACACAAGAAAACTAACAGCACAGCTGAAGGCCTTAGAACAATTAGAAAAACTCACCTAGAAGGAGTAGATGGAAGGAAATAAACTTAGGACTGAAATCAATACAATAGAAACAAAGAAAACAATACAAAGAATCAATGAATCAAAGAGTTGGTTCTTTGAGAAAGTCAACAAGATAGATAAACCCTTATCCATACTAACCAAAAAGAAGAGAGAGAATATCCAAATTAACAGAATCAGAAATGAAAAGGGGGACATAACAACAGGCACCCAGGAAATCCAGAGAATTATCAGATCATATTTTGAAAATCTATACTCCACTAAATGGAGAACCTAAAAGAAATGGACAGCTTCTGGGCAGATACCACTTACCAAAATTAAATCAAGATCAGATTAATGACATAAACAGACCTTATAATCACAAAGGAAATTGAAGCTGTTATTAAAAGTCTCCCAAGTAAAAAAAGCCCAGGACCAGATGATTTCAGTACAGAATTCTACCAGACATTCAAAGAAGAACTAATACCAATACTCCTCAAACTGTTCCATACAGTAGAAACTGAAGGAACATTGCCAAACTCTTTTCATGAAGCCACAATCACCGTGATTCCCAAACCACAAAAAAAGAGAATTACAGACGAATCTTCCCCATGAACTTTGTTTCAAAAATATTCAATAAAATTCTGGCAAACAAAATCCAACAACATATGAAAAAAATCATCCACCACGATCAAGTAGGCTTCATCCCAGAGATACAGGGATGGTTCAACATATGTAGAGCTGTTGTCATCCATTATATAAACAAATTTAAAGAGAGAAAAAAAAACACATGATCATCTCCTTAGATACTGAAAAAGGCTTTGACAAAAATCTCACACTCCTTCATGATAAAAGTCCTGGAGAGATCAGAAATACAGCAAAAATACCTAAATATAATAAAGGTGATATACAGCAAGCCGACAGCCAACATCAAACTAAACGGAGACACACTCAAAGAAATTCCACTAAAATCAGTAACAAGACAAGACTGTCCTCTCTCTACTTATCTATTCAATATAGTGCTTGAAGTTTTAGCTAAAGCAATAAGAGAACAAAAGAAGATTAAGGGGATACAAATTGGAAAAGGAGTCAAACTATCTCTATTTGTAGATGATATATATGACCATATATATAAGCGACCCCAAAATTCTTCCAGGGAGCTCCTACAGCTGATAAACAAATTTTATTAATATATCAGGATTCAAGGTTAATTACCCCAAATCAAAGCCCTTCTATACACTAAGGATAAAAGGGCTGAAAAAGAAATAAGGGATACATCACCCTTTATAATAGCTGCAAATAGCATTAAATATCTTGGTGTAACACTAACCAAAGAAGTAGAAGACCTTTGACAGAGCTTTAAGTCACTGAAGAAAGAAATTGAAGAAGTTACCTGAAAATGGAAAGATCTCCTATGCTCCTGGATAATAGAATCAATGTAGTAAAAATGTCGATCTTACCAAAATCAATCTACAGATTCAATGCAATTCCCATTAAAATCCCAACACAATGTTTTTACAAACCTTGAAAGAACAATACTCAACTTCACATGGAATAACAGGAAACCCAGGATTGCCAAAACAATCCTGCTCAATACAAGAACTTCAGGAGGAATCACCATCTCTTACTTCAAAATATACTATAGAGCCACAGCAATAAAAACAACTGGCATAAATGGGATTGAATTAGAGACCCCAACATTAACCCACACACCTATGAACACCTGATTTTTGACAAAGATGCCAAATATATTCAATGGAAGAAAGATAGTATCTTCAACATATGGTGTTGGCATAAATGGATGGTGGTATGGAGAAGAATGCAAATAGATCCAAACCTATCACCCTGAACAAAACTCAAATCCAAATGATCAAAGACCTCAACATAAACCTAACTACACTGAACTTGATAGAAAAGAAAGTGGGAAATACCCTCCAATGCATTGGCACAGGAGACCACTTCCTAAATATAACACCAGCAGCACAGACACTAAGAACAGCAATCAGTAAGTGGGACCTGCTGAAACTGAGAAGCTTCTGTAAGGCAAAGGACACACTCAATAAGACAAAACAACAGCCCACAGAATGGGAAAAGATCTTCACCAACCCTACATCTAACAGAGGACTAATCTCTAAAATATATAGAGAAATCAAGAAACTAGAGGCCAAAAACCTAAATAACGCAATTAAAAAATGGAGTTCAGAGCTAAAAAGGGAATTCTCAACAGAAGAATTACAAATGGCTGAAAGGCACTTAAAAATTGCTCAACATCTTTAGCCATCAGAAAAATGCAAATCAAAACAACTTTGAGGTACCATCCTATCCTGTCAGAATGGCTAAGATCAAAATCACAGATGACAGACTATGCTGGAGAGGAAGCAGAGCAAGGGGAATACTCTTCCATTGTTGGTGGGAGTGTAAACGTGTACAGCCACTCTGAAATGCAGTATGGTGGTTCCTCAGTAAACTGGGGATCAATCTCCCCAAGCGCCCAGCAATGCCACAGTCTGTACAGGACAGACTATGTTCTTGTATGTGGGCTGGCACCTTGGAGCCCATTTTCTGCAGAGGAACACCTATCTCAGTCCTGATACTGGGATGAGGAAATCGGACTTGCCTGGAGTGAGTGTGCCATGCTGAGCTGACCCACCTTGGGGGAGGGGATGGAGGTATGGGGATGGGGGGATCCTGAAGGCTGACTTGAAGGGATTGGGAGGAGGGACAGGAGGCGGAGCAGGAGGATAATGGATATAAAAAAGATATTTTTTAATAAAAAAATAAAAATAAATAAATCGGATAAGATACAGAGAAACATGTCAGAAGAGAACAAGAGAAACACAAGGAAAAAAGCCCAACAAAGGACACAAGAAACAAATCCATAGCAGAGACACACGTTCATACACTCAAGAATCCCATAAAAACAAAACTAGAAGGCATGGTGTGTACAAAAGGACCTGTATGGTAATAACATAAAAAGCAAAAAAAAAAGATAAGAAGAAAAAACAAAGCCAAAATAACCCAACAGGACATCGAATACAAGACCTTCAAAGATGCCACTGAGTTTGCTTTCTGTTGGCCATCTGCTGCTGGGCATGTGACCTACCCTAAAGAATGGCTTGTCCGTGGCTGGAGAGATAGCTCATCTTACCACACAGTAAAACTTACTCGAAGAAAACAAAATTTTCCATTTGCCAGTAGTTATCACTTGGAGACAGCTTCTGCGCAAGGGATTGGGGCATGTGTTCACTTCTTACAGCGGTAGGACCCCATCAGGTACAGTCCTAGGTAGGCCCTGTGCATACTGGCTCAGTCTCTGTGAGATCTTATGTGCTTTCATCCCACTGTGTTTAAAAGCCTCGCTTCTTTGGTCTCCTCATTCCTTTGGGCTCTTACACCCTTTCTGCCTCCTCTTCTTCAGGGTTCTCTGAGCCCTCAGAGGAGAGATTTGACGGGGGGACACTCCATTTAAGGTTGAGTGTTGTAAGGTCTCTCACTCTGTGCATATTGTCTGACTTTGAGTCCCTGAATTTATTTCTATCTGCTGCAGAGGGAAGCTTCTCTGATGATGGCTGAGCAAGGCACTGATGTATGAGTACAGCAGAATGTTATTAGAAGTCATTTTATTGCTATGCTTCTTTAGTAGAAACATAGTATTTGGTTTTCATCTAGGTCTCTGGACTGACTAGTCCCAGGTGCTTTGTCACCCAAGAAGTATTAGATATGGGCTCCATCTTGTGGAGTAAGTCTTAAGTAAAATGAGATGCTTTTCATTCCTTCTACACTTTCTGCCACCATTGCCCTAGCATATCTTGCTGGCAGGACAATCTTGTAGATAGAAAGGTTTATTGCTTGGTTACTTTTACATTTGTTGTAACCTTTGGTAGTGACATGCACCTATTCTTTGATAGTTTTACCTTGTATCTGGCTTGCATCCAATATGTGATCCTCCTGATAGGTGCAACTGTCTTGGGATTACAGATGTCCACCAGCATGGCTGGCATTATGAATACCGTGTTTTGGAAACAGCCAAGCACACTTACAGTCTCTGCCAGTTCTTTCACATGAAACTGAAAGTTAAAGCATTGTGCTTCAAGGTGAAAAGAAAGCAATGGGGTTTGGAAAGGAAGAGACTGAATTTCTGGGAGAACGAGACAGGAGTGATTGAGGAGATGAAATGGCTCAATAAGAAAAGTGCTTGCCATGCAAACATGGAGGCCTGAGTCGGATACTGAGCACCCAGATAGAGACAGGTATGGTAGTGCATGCCTTTAACCCAACTCATTTAGACTCTTTTTAAAAAGTACAACTCTTATCCACATGATATAATTATATATTTTTCTCTTTTTTGGTTTTTGTTTGTTTTGTGTTTTAAGACAGGGTTTCTTTGTGTCATGGTCCTGGCTGTTTGGGATTCATTTTTTTAGACCTTGCCTCAAACTCACGGGAATCATCCTGCTTCTCCTACCCAAGTGCTGGGATTAAAGGTGTACACCACTATATATTTTTCTTAATTACATTGTATATAATTTCCTGTTTTTTATTTTATTTTATTTTTGAGAATGGGTCTCACTGTGCAGTCCTGACTAGCCTGGAGCTTACTCTGTAGACCAGGATGGATTTAAATTCAGAGAGACGCTCTTCCCCTTTCCTCCCATGCGCTGGGATTAAGTGAGTGTGTTCTTATGCCCAGCTATAATTTTTATGTTTAAAACGATTGTTAAAAGGAAGACCTTGGAAATGATTGCCATGTTCTGTTCATGCATAAGAAGCCCTTTTGTGTGTGATATTTGTTGGTTTGGGGAGATGATAGGTGGCATGTTAGTCCTGGGAGGGACTGACCAATGGACTAAAACATGAAGAACAGTGAGTGGGGCATCTTAAGCTCCTAAAACAGGCTGTACAGACAGACAATAGTGGATGGTTTACTTCTTGTCCAAATGTAAAGACAGTTGACTCCAAGTGAGCTATTTCAGGGCCACAATAGTAGGTGTATGGGTCAGCGCATGCTATCTGTGTCAGATTAAGCAACTTCAAGACTTCCTCTCCAGGGGATCCTCACAGAGTGTTCTTTTCTTTTGTAAAATTTTCAACTTTAGGGATACAGAAATCCCTAAAGATTATTTTGCACAATTAATAGGAAAAAATTAAATGGTCATTATTTTTGAATGAGAGAGAGTATGTGAAGAGCTGTATCTATGTGAGTGCTGATGCCTGTGGGGTCCAAGGTACTAAACTCCCTGGTGCCTGAGTTACAGTTGCTTGTGACCCCCAACATGGGTGACAGGAAACAAACTCAGACCTTCTGGGAGGGCAGTAAGCACTCTAAGCCATCCCTCTCAGCCCTTAAATTTTTTTAAATTACATTGATGTATTTGTTTAGGGGTGGTGTGCACACATGCCTCAACACACACGGAGGCCAGCCTGTGGGGGTTGTGCTCTCTCCTACCCCACGTGTAACGGGGGTAGAACTGAGGTCAGCAAGTACCTGTTTCCAATAGACTGAATTCTAGATAAAGTGGCATTCTGAGAAAAGCACATCCCTTTCCTATAAGTGTCCATGGTAGGAGAAGCACGGGGGAGGGGATTACAGGAAGAGAGTAGTAAGCCCTGTGCCCACCAACCCTGGTGGTCCTGGCTGGTTGGTGCTTGGTATGGTCTCCTTTCTAAAGAATATATTCTTGCTGGGTATAGTGGTATCTGCATGTAGTCCTTGTACTTGAGAGGCAGAAGCCGATTCTTGCTTCCTTACTTGTTCAACTAAAGATACAACTTGATTTTTTTTAAGTTAAAAATATTAAAAAAAAAAAACATAAAAAGGAAAAAACCACCAATAATTCCACCCGGCAAAAAATCATTATTTTGTTGTATATTTTCCCAGGAGTTTCCTTTTTTGCTGTTGATTTTATTATCATCATTATTTTGACACAGGGTCTCACTGTTGGGGTGCACCATGTGATACAGGTCAGTTGAAGAAAGAAGGTCTCCAAGACGAAACTGTAAGGCCTATGCTATGTGGCATCAGGAAGGCCTCACCTCTTTTGATGAAATGAACCTGAAATAGTCAAATAGAGGCATATTTGTTAAAAGTTACACAAAGTATTTCCTCATACAAGGTCCCTAATCTAATTTACATGTCTCACTAAAGGAGAGTATCATTTTATTATGTATAATTTATAGTACACAATAATACAAGAACTTCAGGTGTCCCTGAGGCATCTTGTGACCAAAGTCATGGAATGACTACAATGCTCCTTCATTGAAAGAATTCTACAGATCACAAGGTTCTTCAAGGTCAAAGTAGTTCTAAAAATCAACTGTTCATCCTAATATCTACCCCCAATAAAATAATTCTGCTAAATTTCTACAATGTCTCATTATTTAGCCCTGGGTAGCCTGGAACATGCTGTGATGACTGAACTGGCCTCCAACTCAAAGAGCTGTGCCTTCACATGCCTCTGTTTCCCAACTGCTAGAATTGAAGGTGTGCAACATCATATTTGGTAAAGATACTTTAAATTTTATTTATTTATTTGTTTGTTTGTTTATTTATTTATTTATTTGTGTGCTTGTGAAAGGATGTGTGTATGATGAATGGGCAGAGGCCAGAATAAATTGTTGTATCTTTTGGAGCTGCCTGATAGGTGGCTGTGAGCTGCCTGATCTGGGCACTGGGAACTGAACTCCAGTCCAGTGCAAGAGCATCAAACATTCTTTACCAACGAGCCATCTGCCAATCCAGAACAGGGTCAGAGCAATTATAGAGGGGGAAAGGTGTGTGGGTGTGTGTGTGCGCGTGTGCATGTGTGTGCATGTGTGTGTGTATGTGTGTGTGTGTGCTGGAGAGGTGGTGCCTTGCTATGATAAAGCATACACTATAATCAAACTGAAGAAGAAAGAGTTGATTTTACTTTATAGTTTGTAGTCTCCCTGAAGAGAAGTCAGGGTAGGATCTAAAGGCAGGAACTGGAGCAGAAGTCACAGAGGGAGCCGACTTTTTGCTTTGCTCCCCAAGGCTTGCTGAGCCTGCTTTGCGTTTTCTGCAGTTGAGGTTTTCATGTAAATCTATGTTATGGTGATGTAAAGATTTTTTAAAAAATCAAATATATAATTATAGACTTAAAAATAATACTGACTTATGGTGGCTGATGCCTAGACCCCTAGCCAAACTTCAGATGGAACTCACAGAATCCTGCAGGAAGGGGGGCAGATGGCAGAGGGGTCAAGGATATCACAAGAAAACCCACAGAATTTTAGGGGCTCACAGAAGCAGATCCAACAGTTGGGGAGCCTGCATGTGCTTGATCTAGGTCATCTGCATCTAGATTATGGTTGTGTAGCTTGGTCTTCTGTGGGACTCCTAATTGTATGGGTGTATCTCTGACTTGTTTGCCTGCTTTAGACCCATTTTCTCCTAATAGGTTGCTTTGTTCACCCTTAATATGAGTGGAGGTACCCAGTCTAGTTGCAACTTGATATGCTACATTTGACTAATATCCCTGGGAGCCCTGCCCCTTTCTGAAGGGAAAGGGAAGAGGAGTGGATCCGGGGTAGAGGGGAGGTTGGGAGAGGAACTGGGAGAAGAGAAAGGTGGAAAAACTGTGGTTGAGATGTAAAAGATGAATAAGAGAATAAATAAATAAATAAATATATATAAATAAATAAATAAATAAATAAATAAATAAATTCTAGTTAAATGATATTTCTTCAGCAACTCGTTTTACTATGACTGCGTTATAAGTAACAAATGTTTTAATCAATATACTTAAATTCACTTACAGATACAAATTATTGTATAAGCCGAGCTGAAATGTCAGAAAGAAACTGGCTGTGATGGTTTGGGTTTATATGTGATGAAGCAGGAGGATTGCTGTGGATTCCAGGCTAGTCCATGCTAGAGAGTGATATGCTGTCTCAATAACACAAACCAGAGGAAAAGAAAGGGGGAGATGATCTAAGTATATTTATATTTAAAAGATTTATTTTAAAAACAAAACAGAAGACTCAGGTGGCTAAAGTTCTTAATTTCACCCTAATTTTATTTGTTTCTTTATTTTGAGATAGGGCCTCACTATGTACCGCTAGCTGGCCTGGAACTCACATGTAGGCCGAGGTAGCTCTGAGCCTACAGAGATCTGCCTGCCTGTAAAGGTGCTGAATTAAAGGTGTGCACCAAATGCCGGGCTAAAGGATTTACATAGAAACTATGTTACCCTAACATACTGGCCCCATTCTTGATGGTTTTATTTTGCTTTTAATTATGTATCTGTGTGTTCGTATGTACATAGTGTCCGTGGAGGCCAGAGGCGTCAGTCAGGTCCCTCTGGAGCTGGAGTTATAGGTAGTTACAAACTACTTGGTAAGGGTGCTCAGAAACAAACTTGGGCTGGCACAAGAGCAGTATTCACTCCTAACCACAGAGTAATCTCACCAGTCGCTCTGACCTAATCTTTATCCTAAGATGGTAAAATACGTTTTTATTTTTGAGAGAGATGAAATACTTTTAAATGGTAATAACTATTGTTTACAACGTTGAAACACTGAAAGATTTCAGTTCCTGGTCAAAATTTTAATTCTTTCCCATAAACCCAAAATCCTCTAAGCCCCTTTCAGAATCATCTAACACTTGAACTTCCATATCTGGCTAAAAAAAAAATCTTTTTACAAATAAGCTGTGCAACTTAATCATGCTTTTTAACTTTAAATTTCCTTTGCCCCTAATTAAATAGCATACCATAATATTTCCTCTATAATCTTTGTCTATGGCATCAGTTCCTACTTTTCTAAAGTATTCTACAGCAGAGCCAGAAACAGGAAGCTGCTCTTCCTTACTACCCAAAAGAAGCAGCTGTCTGAGAGTCAACAGCAAAGTGGCTCCCTCTATGTGATGTGATACTGTACAACCACATACACTGTGGTGTTCCATTGACTCCCATGGTGAGGCCAGGTCTACTTGTTGGAGAAGCGAGGGGTTATCTCTTTGGAACAGGGCAAACAGATTACCAAAGCATGCAGGGTTGCATCAAGCTTCCGTCTCAGTTTCTTTAGAATAGTAGCTAAGAAGGCAGAAAGAAGTATGAACGAAACAATAAATGCCAGGCAGCAAAGTAACTAATTCAAAGAGCTGTGAAATAGGCCCTGTGGTATATGCTTCAATATTAGTACTTGGGAGGCAGAGGCAGTTGGTTCTCTGTGAGTGCAAGGTTAGCCTAGCTATGTATGGAGTTCTTAGACAACCAGGGCTATATAGACCCTGTCTCAATGTACCCAAACAAACAAACAAAAAAAATGCAGTTTTTATTGATATTTTTTTAATCCCAGCATTCTGGAGGCTGAAGCATGAGGATCATGATTTGAGACCACCTTGCCTACATAGTAAAAGTGACAGTCTTGATCCTCCTCCCCCCCAAAATCAAATCAAAAGCAAAGATTATGAGATAATAAAATTAAGTCACCAACCTTTCTAGAATTCACACACATAAAACTTGGGCCAGACCATCCACATAGGCCCCTTTTATTTAGTCAAAATTAATTCAAAAGCCAACCAGTGGAAGTTGGAGAAATAGCTCATCAGTTAAGAGTACTGATTGCTCTTTCAGAGTCCTGCGTTCAATTCCCAGCAACCACACATGCCTCACAACCATCTCTAGTGGAATCTGATGCCCTCTTCTGGTACAAAGGTGCACATGCAAATAAAGCACTCGTATATGTAAAGTAAATAAATAAATCTTTTTGAAAAATCCAACCAGTAGGTTATCTCTATCTCTTCTTCCCTCTCTCCCTCCCTCTTCCCCCCTCTTCCTCTCCATCCTCCTTGTCCTCCTCCTCCTTTTATGACAAAATTTCTCTGTGTAGCCCTAGTTGTAGACCACACTGGCCTTGAACTCACAGAGAGATTCGCTTGCCTCTGCTTCCTGAGTGCTTGGATTAAAGATGTGTGCTACCACTGCCCGGCTCATGATGTGCTGTGGTGGGATTCAGGTGTCAGCTGATAAGGCTGGAAGACACTTATCCAGGGCTCCTGAAGAGGGAGTGGCCAGCCCCATTTAAGGGGAGCTGCTGGGATCTTGGGGGGCCCGTTTTGTTCCTGCCTTCTTGAGAGACTGGATCAATGTCCATCGCTCATCCATCCGATTATTCAAGTGTATTTCTAAGCTGTAGCCTGTTACCGTGAGTTTTAAATTGTTTACCAATAAATATTTATCTTGTATTGGTATATTTTAAGTGAGATTTACTGCATCAATGTGCTTTTCAATGTCCTTGTTACTACTACAGTACTTTGAATAGTGTATTTTCCAAATCTTTGAAATGTATTAGATAAGCTATTTCCAGTTCCAAAAGTTTAAAACATTATTAGACAATTTGAATACTATACATACTAGATCAGGTAAAGCAGCTTTTGTTGGCTCATCAAAGATGTGTCGTGGAAACTATAAAATTGTACACCTATGTGTGAGAAGCAACATCTTGGTGACAAAACTTTTCTCTATGCCTTCTTCCACAGTAGGCTTCAGTGTGTGTGTGTGTGTGTGTGTGTGTGTGTGTGTGTGTGTGAGAGAGAGAGAGAGAGAGAGAGAGAGAGAGAGAGAGAGAGAGACAGAGACAGAGACAGAGACAGATTAAACCTTGCTCATCATTGTTCCTGGGTTACCCTAGTATGCTCTTCCTCTCCATTTATTGCTGGTTCCTTCCTCCTTGACAAAGGCCCATTCTCCCTTCAAAACAAAATGTTTAAGTCAAAGTCTTGGTATGAGAGAACACATACAGTCCTTCGTCTTCTCCATTGCCCTTTCTTGTTCCTCTTTCTGTCCTATTTCTCTCTCTTCTCCCTTCACGACTTGTTCTCCTTCCAAAGGTCTCTCTCTGTAACACACACACACACACACACACACACACACACACACACACACACGGACACACAGACATGGACACGAACACACACGGACACACGGACACACGGACACAGACACACACGGACATGGACACACACACACAACACACGCACAGACACACACATGCTCCCTTGTTAAATCTGGATTCCACATACGGCATTAAACATGCAGTATGTTTTTCTGAATCTGCCTTATTTCTCTTAACATGATAATCTTCAATTCCATACATTTTCTTACAGATGCCATAGTTTTAATTTTCTTTACAGCAAAATACAATTCTGTTATGGGTATGTACTGTATTTTATTTTTTAAAAATTTATTATATGTAATATATTACAATATATAATATATATACACACAGTGTTCTGGCTGTATGTATGCCTGCAGACCAGTAAAGACACCAGCTCTTATTACTGATGGTTGTGAGCTGCCATGTGGTCACTGGGAATTGAACTCAGGACCTCTGGAAGAGCAGCCAGTGCCCTTAACTACTGGTCCATCTCTCCAACTCTGTACTATATTTTCTTTATCCATTTCTCTGTTGATAGAAATCTAGATTGGGTCCGTAACTTACTGTGAATATCTACTGTGAATAAAGTGGCAATACACACTGTATCTCTGCAATATGTTGATTCAGATCCTTTGTGTATATATTCCCAGGAGCAGAATAACTGAGCCACATAGTAGTTCTCTCCTTAGTTTTTGAGGAACTTCCATATAGGTTTATATAATTGTTGTACCTGTTTCCATTTGCTCCAAATAGTAAATATGGATTCTTTTTTCCCTGTATCTTTGACCGCTTTTTTCTTTTGATTTTTTAATGTAATGTTTCTTTTATTTAAAAGATAATTCACAAAATACCATATTACAGATTCACTTTCTGTCACAGAACTGGAATGTGTTAAGCATTTGTAATGCCATTCTTACAGAGTCTGCTGGGCACCTGGCAGTGTGGGTGGACGAGCCTGTTCTGTTTTTTTCTGCATTGGAGATGGTCTAGATGATCTGAAAGCATCAGCTTTGATTACAACCACAGTGTATGTCTCTCTCAAGCTAGGTATTGGTGTAACACAAATTGTAATGATCTCAGAAGCCTAGAGAAGGCAGGCAAGGAAACGAGTGAGAATTATATAAATTGTTGAGACCTTGAGACAAAGACAATCACAATCCAAAGGGTAGGCTGGAAGGAAACTGCTAGCTAACAAGCAAGCTATACACTTCTCAGCTCCCTTTCCCTAAGGCTCTAGTGGCTGGATGACCTGTAACTGCTCCAACTGGAACAGATGGGGACTTAGTGCCAAGTGATTTTCCATTTGTTCACACACAGCTGTTCAAGCTAAAAGCAAAGCTTTATCCTCTTGCTCTCAAGAGAATGCTCAACAACTGTCTGGGAGCAAAGGTCTGCCTCCAGAGGCAGCAAGCTTAGAGGTTTGTAGCCACAGGGCCTCAACAGCTGCACATCTGATTAGATAAAGCACCAGTTTTTAGGCCTTGAGTTGTGGTGGGGAGCAGCTTCTGTGCTAAGCACTTTAGAACAGGCAGACAGAAGGGACAGAGCACACACAGGCTCACTGCATTCACAGCTGCCCAGTGCAGCTCCAGCACAACCCTCGCTCCCACCCACCCCCCCACCCCCACCCCCGCCCCAGGCCTGAGCTGCAGGTAGGAGATTGAGATGCAATGGTCTACACCCTCAAGTGAACTCCATGGCCCCGGAAGAGCAGGAAATGAATGAGTTTGCACTTGCTCTTAAGCAGGAACAAGGCCATATGGCTATGGGCATCCATGTCACCACCAGTGCAGAATGTCAGATTCCCTTGCACCCTTCTGGACTCACTGTTTTACAGGAGCCCTCTGCCTGAACAGGCTGCTAGGCAAGTGATAGGCCCCCAACATAGCAGTCTGACAGGACAAGCAGGAATAGTTTTTTGTTTGAAAGCAAGGCGCCTCCAATTCTGCATGTTCATCCCAACTGGATACCAAGTGACCACCAGCCACCTAGCCAGTTGTTTCTTTCTCAGAAGCCATAGTAACACAGAAGTCAACATGCAGGTTGGAGAGAAGCCCTGTGGAAAAGCAGAGAAGAGTACTCCTGGAGCACGGTCAGGCTATGTAAAGGAAAGAAAGAAAAAAGAGGGGATGAGGCAGTACCACAGCTCATCTTCCACACTCAAAGGGGCTGGGAAGGAGTGGGGAGAGGACAGAAGAAAAAGAAAACAGAAAGCCCAAAACAGGCGCTAGACATATCTAGCAAAGCCAAGACTGTACTAGAAACCACTTGTTAACAGCCGACGTGCTCTCACAAGCTCTGTGCTCCCTCTGTAAGGAGGACAGTGCCAGGTAGAAATGCGGCCTTGCAGGGTGATCAGTGGCTGGCCACCAGGCTGTGTGTGGTCTTGCTTCAGTTCCCTCATGGCCTATTCCCTCCCAGCCTAAGCTCTTTCTTGCTCCTTCTGAATCCCTTTCTCTCTGGGCCTGGCTCACCTGAAAATAGCAAGAGTTGGAGGTGGCTACTTGGTTGAAGAGCATTGCCAAGGCCTGAGGTATAAGCTGCAGCCATGGTCACTTGCTATTTCTTCTTCTGTGAGTTCTCTGAAGTCCATGTTGTAGCCATGCAGAAGAGGGCCATCTTGAAAGCCACTCCTCATTAGCAAGCTCAACCGCTCCCTTCCCCCACCTCATCCCCTAAGAAATCATCCTGCAATCCCACCCACCTCTAGATTTCTGTCATCAGGTCTGCCTTTCCTGAATCTGAAGCCACCATGATCATTTTTTTTCTGCCTTCTTCAATATCCAGATGAAGTGACTGGTCACCGAAGAGTGCACTGTCCTAAGTCAGAGCCTCCTTATCAGATTTGTATATAGCAGAAGCCCTAAATGTGTCTTCTCTGCCTACCTGCATACTCCTTAAGCTGGGATCCTTAAGATATTATCTATGTCACCTGAACTGTGTTGAAAGAGTGATTTCCTAATAAACCCTGTAGGGAGGTTCTGTGGGCAGCTCACTCTGGCTTCAGGACTCATGGCCACCAGCTCTGCCCCGGAGCCCTCTAAGGTCACTGAAGTTGCTATAGATGGGTTCCTGGTAGGTATCGAAGTCTGCTTTTGCTGTACCTGCTCTATGAGGAACCTTCTTTTAATTAAAAAATTTTTAATTTTAGTTGGATGTGGTGGTGTAAGTAAACACAGGATGCATCAGTGAACAACTGTAATCCCAGTATTTCTAGAACAAGATAGGAGATGAAACAGGAGAATCCCCAGAAGTTCAGAGGCCAGCTCTCAGATGCAGCAGAAACAAGAGACCCCTGCCTCAATCAAGGTGGAACGTGAAGATGGAAACCAAAGCTGTCTTCAGACCTACACACATGTTCTGTGGTATACGCATGGTCACACACATAGACTTTAAAAAGTAAACAGTTCTCAATTAGTAGCAGGGACCAAGACCAAACAAATAAAAGTGAAAACATTCTGTACTTTTTAAAAAATTGTAAATTGAATACATTTTGCAAGCTGAAAAAGAGAAAAATTCCAGTCTTTGAACTAGTGAGATCGTATCAGTCAGGGTTTCCAGAGGACTGAAATGAAGAAAATTATTATAGAAGGCACTTACTAGATTGGTATACATGATAGGGGCCAGTGATCTAACAATGGCTGCTGCACATTAGAGAACCAGAAAATTTGGTAGTTGCCCACTCCAAGAAGCTAAATGCCTCAGGAGCCCCCATCTGAGGCTGAAAGACTGAAAATTCCTGGAGAGTCATTTGAATTTCAGAAGAAAATGGAGTCTGGTCAGCAGAGGATTGTAGTAGCATTAATAGAAGCACGCAGACTGAAGGGAAGTAAATGTGTACCTGCTGCTTCTTCCTGAGACTTCCTCTGGGATGCTGTTGCCCACATTAAGTGTGGCTTTTCTCCTCCAAGTCACTGTCCTACATGTCACTCCTCCTGTGGAAACTTTCCCAAAATGTACATGCATTTCACTGGCTAAGTGGATGATGAAGACCAACCATTCCAAGTCCATTCTTTATGAACTTGATACCCAACAACATCCTATATTATACAAAATTTCTAGCTAAAGACAATAAATACAATATTTCATCTAACATGATTTTCATGTACAACTGAAAACAGATTGTCTTAGTTGTCAAAATCCCCCGAGGAAAGCTTATTCATTTATTACACAATTAAATATGACAATACATAGCAACATCCAATACTGACATCAACTCAGTAAATATATTACATGTTGAAGAATGGGATGAAAAAGCACATGACCGGTTGCTTAATATATGTGTGCATATGTCTCAGCCTCATTTCCTGCACAGTGATAAAATATCCAGGTGTAAGTGGCATAAAGGAAAGGGGTTTGTTTGGCTCATAATTCCTTCACTGTAGGGGAAGTCAACATGGCAGAAACTTGGAGCAGCTATTCACCTTACATCCATAGTCGAAAGGAGGGAGCAATGAACTAATACAAGCATGCTTGTCCTCAGCTAGCTAACTTATTTCACTCGAGTCCCAGTCAGAAAATGGCACATCCAGTCTTTCCTCCTCATCTACAAAATCAAGATAATTGCTGATAGGCATGCTCAGGGGCCCATCTCAAAAGTGGTTCTAGGTTTTTTGTTTTTTAAGTTGTCGATAACAATCATACTATAAAAATAGGTGTATTTTTATTTATTGAGTCAGGGTCTTACTATACGTCCCTGGCTCTTCCGGGACTCACTATATAGACCATGTTGGTTTTGAAATCACCAGGACTCATTTGCCTTTGCCTGGGGAGTGTTAGGATTAAAGGCATAAGCCACCATAGGAGCCCAGGATATATATTCTCACCTTCGTGGGGTCCCAAAGGTATACTATACCATATTTATAAGTATCCTTTTCTGGTGTTTTTGCATTTCTTCACCTTCAATAAACACTAGGCATTTTGCTTTTTAAATTTTTAATTTAAAATAAATTTTAGTATTAAAAAAAAACCTTGTAAATAAATAAAAACACCATACACCCAAATTAGCTAATTCTTTACCTTGAGAAGTGACTCTCAATTTTACTCTTGAAGTATCTGAGCCATTTATTAGCCTGTTTGGACTGTACTGTAGCTCCTCCTGGCTTTTGCTCACCAGACCTGGTGATACTAAGGCAATCCAGGGAGAGTCTTCCTTTCCTCTTGATCTACTTTGATATGTTGCTGGTGTTGTTAAAACACTCACCAAATAAACTTGAGGAGGAATGGGTTTGTTTTGGATTACAATTTATAGTCCAACACTGAGATAGCCAAGGTAGCCTCTCAAGGCAGAAATTTGGAAGCAAGACTTGAAGCAGAGACCCTGGAGAACTAATTATTAGCTTGTTTCGTGTGGATTGCTCAGCCTGTTTTCTTATACAACACAAGATCACGACCTAGGTGTGTGGCACCGCCAACAGCGGCCCTGTCACATCCATCATTAGTCAAGAAAATCCCCACTGACTGGTCTATAGGACAATCTAATGAAGGTAATTTCTCAATTGATCAATTGATGTTCTGTTTCCAGATAACTCTTATCAAGTAGTCAAAAAATAATCAGCACAACTCCTTTGCAGAACTGTGGTCTCAGCCATCCCCCCACCCCAGTGTCAATCATCACTCCTGGTAACAGTAACTGTGTTTAGTTAATTCAAGGACATAAGGAACCTAGAGTAAATGAGGTGGGTTGTGTTATGTAGGGTTCTTAGCTCCCAGTTCAAAGGAATGGTTGTTTCTCACAGTAGAACACTCCGTTGTTGAATCACAAGATCAACAGAACAGAAGCAAAGATTTTGCTGGTGAGTTCCAAGGATGACACTCCCCCCCCCCCCCCCCCCCCCCCGCCCAAGACCTACAAGAAAAACAGTATTATATTAGATTCCAATTTAGAGCAAATTCACCCTTCCAGAGAATTTGTCACCTCATTTGTGCTATAACTACATCTCAATCAACCAAAATTCTTCAGAATGGTAGAGAAAATGGGAAAAAGAGATACAACCTATCAACACACCATTGCTTAAGCAAACTTCAGAGAATTATGCCATGCTACTATTTACTTAGAAGAGTTAGACTTGGAAATAAATAGTTCATATATCAATTTTAATAATGAACTAATGAGTGTAATATAACTTTTAGGACATTTCCTTTAGGTTACATAATTTTTTTAACCATTCTTCATAAATTACTTAGCATTAAACTTTCATAATGAACATTTTTAATACTCCACTACCTGAAAAATGTTCACAGAATTTAAAAAATATTTCTTACAATCAACATCTTTCTGATGTTTCTGTACAAGTTCTGATATTCCACATATTCTTCATTACTTTGTTAATTTAACAATATGGCTAGTGGCAGCCCTCACAACTTCATATTAATTCGTTTTCTTCCCTAAACACTGTCATGTTATTTATAGGAGACATGCAATAAGGAGCCCTTTCCAGTCTGCTCTTAGGAATTCTCTCTAGTGTGGGTCTTTTCATGTATTCTAAGGGAACCGCAACGAGTGAAGGCTTTTCCACACTGTTTACATATGTAGGGCTTCTCACCAGTATGAATTTGCTCATGTCTTTGACAATCACCCAAAGCAGGAAAAGCTTTCCCACACTGCTTGCAGGCATATGGTCTTTCTCCACTGTGAATCCTTTCATGGCGTCGAAGGGAACTGTAACCGCTGAACGCTTTCCCACATTCCTTACAGTCATAGGGTTTTTCCCTAGTGTGAATCCTTTCGTGGCGTTGAAGAGAACTCTGTATAGTGAAGGCCTTCCCACATTCCTTACATCTATAAGGCTTCTCTCCAGTATGAATTCGCTCATGTATTCGAAAAGTACCAGAAGAGATAAAGCCTTTCCCACACTGTTCACAGACATAGGGTTTCTCACCACTGTGAATTCTTTCATGATTTCGAAGGGAAGTACGTGTAGTGACAGCTTTATTACATAAGTTACAAACATAGAGTTTCTCTCCAGTGTGAGTCCGTTCATGTACTCGACAGGTACTTGAAGAAATGAAACATTTCCCACAGTATTTGCATACATAGGGTTTCTCTCCACTGTGAATTCTTTCATGCCGTGGAAGTGAACTTTGACCAGTGAAAGCTTTTCCACAATATTTACAAACAAACGGTTTCTCTCCACTGTGAATCCTGTCATGGCGTCGAAGGGAACCACGACTAGGGAAGGCCTTTCCACAATGGTTACATATGTAGGGCTTCTCACCAGTATGCGTTCTTTCATGTCTTCTAACCTTACTGGAAGAGGAAAAGGCTTTTCCACATTGTTGACATTTATATGGTTTCTCTATGGTGTGATTATATTCACGCTTCAGAAAGCACTCAGGATACATGAAGGATTTCTTACATTCCTTAAATTTATAGACACTGTCTCTTTCTTCATATATCTCATATTCACATGGTTTATGTCCTGTTTGAACAGGGTTATGCATATTTAGGGGTGGGAGACCAATAAGTATGTCTTCACATAAATTACTTCCACACAATTTTACTCCATGAGGCATTTTCTTGTTTACAACAGTATCTGGAAACCGGCGGTAGATTTCTTCACATTGTCCACCTTCATACAATAATTTCATAACTTCATTTCTATAAAAAGCAAAGGGGATATTACTCCAATCTTGTTTAGAAGTTACCCAACAGGAGAATTGTTCATATTTTGCAGCGTTAGAATTCTTTAACATGAATGAGCTAAATGTTTTACAAGATTTCTAGAGGGCATCTATGTAAAGATACTGTTATGTATATAGATGTTAACATGTTTACAATGAAACTATTCTGCAAATACTAAATGCCCATGTCATTATGTTTGTTTATTTACTCATCTATTTTTCATTATTCATTTATGATGGAGAGTCTTGCTTCCTGCTTTTGAAACTGAGAACCAGTGACCAGTGTAAAGAAGAAATTCCTTCAAACTTTTAAATTATTATTACTGGATAATCAGGGAGAGAGGACTGTGTGAAGGTAGGAGGACAACTCTGGAGTTGTTACTCTCCTTCTACTTTTGTTCAGGTTCTGGGGATTGAGTCAGGTTGTCAGCCTTGGGCAATGAATAGCTGTTCCCCACTAAATAACATTGCTGGCCTTTTCTCCATTTTCTTTTTAACCACACTCAAAGCCTGAGGATAATGTCACACATTTTTCACTTTTTAAATTTAAAATATTTCTTTGTATTTACAGCAAACTTTAATGATTTGTTTTATTTTTAAGTGTGTGTTTGTGTAGGTATGTGCATATAAGTGTGGTGCCTGTGCAAGAGTTCATATCCCCTGGTATTGGATGGAGTACAGACGTTTGTACGCTGCCCAACAAAGATGTTGGAAACCAACCTCAGGAGGTTCTATTCAAGAACAGTACTGGTGATCTCAATCCTCAGTCCCCTCTCTCTCTCTCTCTCTCTCTCTCTCTCTCTCTCTCTCTCTCTCTCTCTCTCTCTCCTTACTTTATTTAGTGTATGTGTATGTGTGCATGTGTGCATGTGTGTGTGGTCATTGGTGAGAGAATACACGTGTCACTACCTCATTGGAGATACTGTATGATAACCTGCAAGATTTGATTCTCTTCAATCACCATATAAGTTCTAGAAATGGAACTCTGTAGGGAGATTAGGTTGTTCCACTGTAAATAATTGTCCCCACCTATGAGTTTAATAAAAAGAGCTGATTGGTCAAAGGCAGACAGGATGTGTGGGCAGGGCTACCAGAATAAGAAGACTCTAGGAAGAGGCAGAACAGAGCAGAATGCCAGAGAGAAGCCAGAAGAAGCAGAGGACAACTATGCTGCTCTGAGAAAAGGTACCTAGCCACATGGCTGAGCAGGGTAAGAGTCATGGGTTAGATTAAGAGTAAAGAGTTAACAAGTTATATGCCTGGGCCTTAGGCTGATCAGCCTAAAACTATCTGTGTGTATTGTAAGTATCTGTGTGTCTCTGTGTGTCTGTGGGTCTGTGGGCCTAAACCTTGAGGCTAGGCCCAAAAGTCCAGGTCAGAAACCTCTTATTACAGAACTTGAGTCATTAGGCTTGGTGGCAAGCATTTTCCCTATGGAGCCATCTCATCGTGTGGTAAATGCATGTATGTGTTTGTGTGTGCATTATGAAGAAGGTCAAGTGAGAACAGAACTTTCATTCTCATGCCCTTGAGACAAAGATTTCTTATTGAATCTGGATCTCACACTACCCCTCTCACCTCCCAGCGAGGCTGAAAGTCACCAAGTCCGAAATCTCCACTTGTTTCTTTAATGTGGGTGCTAGGGACCACTGAACTCAAGTATTAACGCTCACACAGCAAGTATTCTTTCCACTTGACCCATCTGTCCAGACCACATCATTTTAAAACAATTTTGTATATGAAACAAATTTTGTATATAATGGATTATCAGAAAGTCAAGTGTATCACCTTTATGGTGTATTATGTCACCTATCTGCTATAAATTTTTATAAAATTATTTCAGATTAAATTATTTTGAAGTTGGGCATATTTGTTTGGTTAACCTATTTTTAAAATTTCTACTCAGTTCTATATTCTTAAAGTTCCCCTTTGTTTTATGTGTACAGGTGCTTTAATATGTATGTCTGTGTAACACCTACATGCAGTGCCTGAGGAGGCCAGAAGAGGGTGTCCAACCTCCTGGGATTGGAGTTATAGATGCTTATGAACCACCATGTGGGTTGGTGTTGGCAATCTAATTCTGGTCTCTAAAAGAACAACCAAGGCTATTAACTCCCAAGCCATCTCTCTACCTTCGATTCCCACAGTCTTGAGCAACATTTTTCTCATTTGGAAGCTCAGATTACCTTGGGTTTCTCCTAGAATGTTCATTGCCTTCAATCCTGTGGCCTTCCTCAGTTTGTCCTAAAATGTAGAGCCAGAAAAATCATTATAAAGTCTATAATATTAACTTCTGTAAGTTCATGATATAGCATATATATGCCTGGCATATTCACCACATATTACCCTTCATATTCTAAATCACTAAACAGCATTGGTGAGTAAAACAGATTTGTTCTCTGATAAGTGAGTAAATAACCTCATCCTTACCTATAGCAACAAGGTGTTTGAATGTTTCCTGCATTACATCTGTGTAGAGTTGCTTCTGGGAAGGATCCAACAAATCCCATTCCTCCAAAGTGAAGTTCACAGCCACATCCTCAAAAGTTAGACAGTCCTAAAACATTCCATATTAGAAGGAAGAGTAAGTTTCCCAGCATCGTAATGTAGATGCACTCTGTAAGAAGTTCACAGGGTACTGTGTCCTTCAAAGGACACCATGCATACTTCCTCCCTCTTACACAGGAACTAAGGTACTGGATTGGAACTCTTTTTAAAAGAAGTAGTAGGGCAGCAATGGAACACCAATTATGTTGCTGGATCCATATGTACTTGGTACACATGGACTCTCACACCAGTCCTGCCACTTAGTGCACATACAGCTAACATTAACTACCCTGAGTCCACAGATCCTTAGAAATCACTGAAATCAAAGTTTAATTTTGGCTGGCATCTAGATATTCCTTTGGGGTGGACCTTGGCAGGAGTTGAGAGTTAAAATGTTCCTATACAGTTTCTGTATGCAATGTGTTATTTGCTTAATTCCAGCCTTTCCACTAAATATTTGAAAATTTCCAATGTAATCATCAGAGGGAGACTACTTGATCAACCTCAAAGTGTCATCTGAAGGATGAATCTTTATGGAGCTGGTCTGATGCTATTTATCACTTTGTATCATAACGTGTTATTTACATATTTATTGTGCCTGCACTAAGAGAAATTCAAAGGAACCAAACAGGTTACAGCTACATCAACACTCACCCTTCCATAGCTGGTGGAATCTGATCTTTGAAAATACAAAGACAACGGGGCTGGAGCAATGACTCAGAAGAACACACACTGCTCTTCCAGAAGTCCTGAGTTCAATTTCCAGCAACCACATGGTGGCTCACAACCACCTGTAATGAGATCTGGTGCCCTCTTCTGGCCTGCAGGCATACATGCAGGCAGAATATTATACACATAATAAATAAATAAATCTAAAAACAAAATAAAAATCTTAGAAAATCTAGAGACAAGTGTTTCCATGAACTTCGGCTTAGGGTCATTTAAAACAAACAAACAACCAAAAAAAAAAAAAAAACAAACCAAAAAATATACTGTTTTTAATTGTGTGTGTGTGTGTGTGTGTGTGTGTGTGTGTGTGACATGCAGTTCAATGTACATGCCTGAAGAGGCTAGAGAGATAGGACCCCACTGGAACTGGAGTTTCAGGCCTTTTGGAGCTACCTAATGTGCATACTGGAATCAAATGAGTCTTCTGCAAGAGCAGTATGTTATTTTATTTGCTGAGCTATCTCTGCAGCACCTTCCTACTTTTCATTATGTTTATATCTCCTTAGTGTTGTTTTTTCCCTTTAAGGTAAATCATTTTGGGGCTGCAGATATTGCATAGTGGTTAGAACACATCCTGCTCTTGAGAATGAGTTTGGTTCTTTGCATCTATATTGGAATTGCACAACTTAGGTCCAGGGCTTCCGATACCCTCTTTGGGCTCCACAGGCATATGCACAAATGTGCACATACAAAGGTGCAGACAAATAGATACGTATAAATAAATTTTTAAAAAGATCTTAGAATCACCCCCCAAGTCATTTTTGAAAGTCTTTAATGGGAATTTCTCTTCTCTTTGTCCTTTTTCTGCATTTTGCTTCTTTTGTAAAGGTTGGAATAAAAGTCAGGCTCCTTTGCCTGCCAGGCAAGCACTTTACCAAATGAGCTATATCTCCAAGCCTTTCCTCTCACCCCACTGTTTTATTTCTACTTTCTCTCTTTATTATACTTTCTACTAGTTGTTGAGTTTTCCCCCTCTATTTGCATTTAAACCAAGGGCTTCATACATGCAAAGAAGCCTTCTACTACAGAATTGTACCATGACCTTCGTTTTAATTTTTAAGTCTCACTGGAACATGTAAGCTGGCCTAAACTCATTCTGAAGCCAAGCCGAGTTTGAATATGATTCTTGATTCCTCAGATTCTGGAGCAGCTGAATTAGTGGATATGAGAACCAAATGGGTCCTCTGCAAAAGCAGTATGTGCTCTTAATCACTGAGCTATCTCTCTAGCCCAGTAGTATCTTTTAAAATAAGTTTCTTCTACTTCCATATAGAGCCACATTGGATTCACAGCTGACAACTATCTAGTTGTAGCTCTAGTAACTCTAGTCCCAGGGGATCCAACATCCTCATCTAGCTTTTGTGGGTACCAAGCATGCACATGTAATTAAAACTTTTAATGTTAATCATCACAGTGTTACCAGACAAACATGTTGCAAATACACACTATTAGCAAAATACAAATACACATGAAAAAATTCCAAAGATTTAAAGTTACTTATGAAACATAGCAGAAAATTTCCTAGATCTTGGGAAATAACATATACACTCAGGCACTAGAGATATTTAGAAACTCAAACAGCATGGAATGTAAAAAAATATCTCAACAATACTTTAGAGTTAAATTACTAGAATACAGTTCAAAGAAAGAATATTAAAATCTGCAAGAGAGAACACTGATAGGCACATTAAAAGGCAAACTTACAATAACAGCAGCAGATTCCTTAGCAGAAATTCTTAAGGCCAGGAATATTTACATAGAAGAATGCACTTCAAATCCCAGGGTGGGAGGGGGAAGCAGACCAAATCAAACAAAATACAACATGGGCCTGCATGTGTATAAGCACCTCGTGTGCATGTGTGTGTGTGTGTGTATGCGCGCGCGCGTGCGTGTGTGTATGCGCGCTCGCACACACACAATTAATTACTTGTGAAAATGTTTCCATAGTTGGGTTTGGTGACACAGGCCTTTAATCCCAACAATTGGGAGGCAGAGGCAAACAGAAGCAGACCTCTGTGAATTTGAGGTCAGCCTGATCTATGGAGTAAGTTTCAAATGCTATACAGAGAAACTCTGTTTCAAACACAAAACAAAACAAAACAAAACAGACTTCTTGGGGCTGGAGAGATAACTTAGGGGTTAAGAGTACTTAGTGTTCTTCCAGAACTCTCCGTAAACTCCAGTTCTGGGGAACCTGACACCAATGACAAAAAAACTAATGCACATAAAATAATTTTTTTCCATTTTTATTTTATGTGTATGAATATTTTTATTATGTGCATATTTATATATCACTGGCAGTTAGTGCCTGATAGGCCAAAAAACGACCTCGAATCCCATGGGTTTTGGGTTGTGAAAATTCTTGAAAGAATTGGAAATCAAACCCAGGTCCTCTGTAAAGAGCAACCAGTGTTCTTGGATAGTCCCAAGACTTGAGATTTTTAAGGTAGAAGGATTTTTAAGGATTTAGGAAACTTTTAAAAGTAGATTATAGTTTACATTATGAAATAATTATGAGATTTAGTGGATGGGATTATGGTTTTTACTAATGTGCTTATTTAATTGAGTTTGATTTTTCAAGATAGGGTTTTTGTTTGTTTTTCTGTATAGCAGCCCTGGATATCCTGAAACTCAGTCTGTAGACCAGGCTGGGTCCAAACTCACAGAGATCGGCCTGCCTCTGCTTCCTAATTGCTGGGATTAAAGGAGTGTGCCATTATCTCCTGGCTAAGGTTATATTATTTAAAGTGGTAAATTTATGTTAAATAAGTTAACAAGGGGAAGATTATTATGGATGGTCTCAATGTCAATTTAACACAAACTAGAATCTTTGAGTAGTGATCCTCGAGTGAAGAACTGTCCTGATGGCCTTAACTGACAGAAAAAGACCCAACCTGTGTGTGTGTGTAAAGAAAGATTACTTCTAGCTCACTTGGCCTTGTCTTTTGATATTAAGATGATTCTTTTTTTTATTTTAAAGATTTATTCATTATGTTTACAGTGTTCTTCCTGCATATATGAAGTGGGCACCAGATCTCATTTTAGATGGTTGTGAGCCTTCATGTGGTTGCTGGGAATTGAACTATAAACCTCTGAAAGAGGGGCCCAATGCTCTTAAGCTCTGAGCTATCTCTCCAGCCCTGCTGCTGAATCTTTCACTGATATAAGAACCACGACTTCAATTGGAATTATTGAGGCAACCAGCCTTGTGGACTGAGTTGTCAGCCACTAAGCTCAGCTTTTCTAGAAAGAGATAGATCGCTACTGTGGCATGACTCTTAGGCACTCAGCCTCAAGGACAGAGGAACTACTGGGTTCTCAGACTCTCAGGTATGACTCATCTATTGTAGCCATTTCAACCCAAGTTGCTTAATAAATCCTTATAACACACACACACACACACACACACACACACACACACAGAGAAACAATTTTGCTATATATATATAAGATAAATATAACTTAAAGGAGTTCATGAACTACTACATCAGCATTACAGATTCTTAACGTATTATCTAAATGCCACTTGCAGTAAAAGCAGTGTGAACTAAAAGCAGGGAATACAAAATTGGGCATAGTGGTGCATTCATTCCCTTAATCCTGGTTGGCTTGGAACTTGCTATGTAACTCACAGAGAGCTGCTTGCCTTTGCCTCCCGAGTGCTGGGATTGAAGGCAGGTTCTATAATGCCCAACTACGGGTCTATTTTATTTTACTGAGCGCATATTTATTTTTATTTTATGTATATTTGAGTATCTGCCTGAATGTATGTCTGTATACCACATTAATGCATGCTTGGTGCTGAAAAAGGTCAGAAGGAGCATCAGATCCCCTGGGACTGGAGTCAGAGATTATTATGAGGTGTAGATGCTGGAAACTGAACCCGGGTCCCCTAGTTCAATTGTAAATTTAGCTACCAGTACCAGCACAACTGCTAGAGACTTTAACAAAGAAGCCGCAATTTAAAAACCATATTAACTGCATTATTATCTCATGCAAAATTCAAAGGAAGTGAAATCAAATGATAGATATGTCACTAGTGATAGTTTGTAAAACCATTAAAAAATGAAAAACAGAAAAGAAAAAGAAATCTGTTGGTTAGGAAATTCTGTGTAAAGAGCTGAATGAAATCAACATGAGCCTCTGGAAGTGATTATGGCCTATATATTCACCAGTAGTTTGAGTGCATAGGAATATACATGCTGTTATTCAAGGTGATTATTAAAAAATACTGTATTTTAAGAATTTCTTGGAGCCAGGTGTTGGTGGCACATGCCTTTAATCCCAGCACTCGGGAAGCAAAGGCAGGTGGCTGAGTTTGAGGCCAGTCTGGTCTACAGAGTTCATGCTAGGACAGCCAAGGCTACCCAAAAAAACTCTGTCTCAAAAAAAAAAAAAAAAAATCCTTGGGTTCTAAAGATTGTTCAGCAGATGGAAGTGCTTGCCAATAAACCTGGTGAACTGAATTTCATCTTTGTATCTCTGTGAAGGTGGGCGAGGAGAAACCACCTCCACAAAAATTCTCTAACTCTCTGACTCCCTTATTTCTTCAGATCTCAGCTTCTTTCTATCTACTCAGAATCTTACCAAGAACATCTTCCTTCCTTCCTTCTTTCTTTTTTTCTTCCTTCCTTCCTTTCTTTCTCTCTCTCTTTCTTTCTTTATTTATTTTGGGAATAGGAGAGAGTACTGAGACAGGGTCTTGCTCTGGAACACTTGCTGAGCTTGACTTTACTCTGTAGATAAAACTGTCCTCAGCATCACGACAGCATTCCTGCCTCCACTTCCTGAGTGCATGATTTGCAAGTGTGTGCCCACACACAATGCTAATATATCACCATTTTCTACTCAACTCATGAAATAGATTAAAAAGATGTTTTTGTAAACTGTTACTTTATAGAGACACAACTTTATAAGGAAAACAAAAGAAGAAACCAGAGAAATATCACAGTTCACACTCAGTTCACAAGGATGAACCCATCTCTAAGCTTAGAAACCATGGTCATGGCTCGGTGGTGGTGGCTCACCCCTTTAATCCCAGCAGGATGATTTTTGTGCTCTCAAGGCCAGCCTGGTTTACAAAAAGTTCCAGGACAGCAAGGACTAAACAGAGGAACCCTGTCTTAAAAAACATAACAAGACAAAACAAAAACCATGGGGCAGGCCAAGATGCTCTACTTTTAGTAAATCATGATATCCTGAGAACCTAGGAAACTTCATTCTGGAAACTGTACCCAATTTCACCTTCTTTTCAGTGTTAACAGTGTCTTTCCTGTGCAAAATCAGTTCAGAGTAGTGGCCAAACATTCATCCACAGTTAGAGGAGGATTCTCAACTGATATCGTAAAAACGATATCAGTGTTATTAACATACTCTCTAATACCAATAGGCTGTCCTACAATTCTGACACTTGCACTTGGCTCCATCCTGAGAAGTTCCAATCAGTAAGGATGCTTAGCAGGTCTAAAGTGGCTTGCCCCTAAGCCTAAGTTGGAATCATGGAACCCACATAGTGGAAGGAAAAAAAAAACTCCCTAATCATAGTCCTCTGACCTACAAATGTTATGATACATATGTCTACACACACACATATAAACAGGGTGGGGGGGTGTGGAGATTGATGCCTTCTTCTGGAAACTGGGCAATGGTCACACAAGTGACATATATACATGCACATTTATATACATAAAAATAGTGAATCTTGAAAAAAAAAAATTCTGACAGGTTTATGACTCAACTCCATTACACTGTCTCCAAGATGCTCCAGATGCCAGCCGAAGGTACCTACTTACTCTCTCTGATGACTTCTCCCCATCCTAAAGTGATCAAAGGGTGGCACTCTAAGTGTCTAATTAGCATGAGATCAAATGTTGCCTGAAAGGTTTAGTTAAAAAGAAAATATAAACTGGTGCTTTTAAATCCCAGCACTCAAGAGCCAGAGGTAGGTAGACTGCTATGAGATGCAGACCAGCCTAGTCTACCTAGTGAGTTCCAGGCAGCCAGCCAAGAACACATAGTGAGACCCCGTCTCAGAAAACAATTATTAAGAAAAATAAAAAGAAAAGTAAAACAATCCAAAGACATTTCTACTGCTAAGCAAAGACAGAATCTGGGACATTGACAGATTTTAAATATCATACTAAAATACACTGTAAAAACGATAAATCATTCCCTTAAGGCCATTTTCCCTCAGGCTGCCCAATATGGATATTTTCATAAGGTACAAATTTTACTCTGACTATACCACATGCCACTTGCCTGGCAGAAAAGAGAAGGAGCTGAAGTTGATGAGCTTCACCCAAACATAAATTCCTGAGAAACAGCAATCACTGACCTTTTCCCCTCTCACAATACTTTCTGTACTTGAGAAACACACCCCCCCCCCCACTTCCTTACACCTAGATGATGTTACTTCCAGGCCTACCCTTTTAAATCTATGACAGACATAAACCTTACAAATGCCCATTTGCCATGTTCTTGAGAGATGGTTCAGTTGTTAAGAGCACTGGCTGCTCTTAAGAGGAACTGAGTTTAATTCCCAGCACCCACAAGGCAGCTCACAACTATCTGTAACTCTAGTCCCACAGGGATCTTCTGGTCTCTGTGGTCACCAGGTACACACGTAGTGCACACACACACAGGAAAAACACCCATACACATAAAATAAAAACAAAATTAAGAAAGAAAAACCAGATGCCTACATATCCCAAAAACGGCTGAATTGAACAGTGAAAACAAAATACTAAGCAAACTTTCCAGAACGACCTGTTCTTCCTCCAACCAAGGTTCTTCTTTCACATCTTTCACATCTCTGACCCACTCTCAGCAAAACCCAAAATCAGCACACAACCTTTCCCTGACAGTCATCCAAAGAACAGGACTGAGGGGAATGTCCCTCATCTCCTCCCTTACACCTTCTTGGAAATACAAACGTTAAACCTCCTTCTGCCCAATGCATGCAGGCCTTCCTTAAGAGTTGGGGCTTATCTCTACTGCAATACTTTTCAGTCAAGTCGTCCTCCAGTTGGTATGCAATCTTAAAACTACAGCCAAGGAAAGAACGGTCAGAGGACATTAGCAATGACGTCAGAGGAGCCCAAACAAGTCTCCTCCTACTCCAGCAGCAGTTACATTGGATTCTTTCTAATGAGTTGGGTAGTGTGAGGACGTCTGTATACCTGGAGACTTATTTTCCACGCCACACAGCACTGGGCTGCAGGGGGAAGGCCACAGAGTCCAGATGTCCTTTCTCTGGAATTGGAAAGACTCGCTAGCAAACTACTGCCACAGAACACGGAGACCGGAACCCAGAACCGCAGCAGTCGTGTCCCGTCCACTCCCCCCCCCCCCCCCCCCCCGCCCCAGATGTGAGGGCAGAGCTGCAGCAGGAAGCTAGGTCTCAGGAGAACGCCGGGAGCCCGCTGCCTAGCAAATGCCGGGAGCAGAGGGACGGAGCGCTCCCGCGAGCCCCAGGGTGCCAGCAGTGTCCGCTCCGCTCCGCCGGCCGCAGATCGCTGACTTGGGGAGAACCGCCCATCTCACACCCCGCCTCACGCTCACCATGCCTCTGCCCGGAGTCTCCGGAGGCTTCACCTCCGCTCCCGGGATAGGAGCTCTCCCCAGTCCGGAGGCTAAGCTCCCAGACGTCCCCAGCTTGACAGGACCTCCTCCGCACTAGTATGGAAGCGCCAGAAAGAAACATGGCGGGTAAAGAACTTCCGCCCCGCCCACCAGCCCTACTGAATTGCCAGTTCCCACAACCTTAGGCCATCTTACACCTGTTTCCTAGGTTTCCTGCTAGCCCGAGGCCTGACTATGGTTGATCATTAGAACTAAATGGTAGGGCTCTGATGCTGACGACACACCATTTGGTTGCAAAAAATAGAAAAGTCAAACCAGGTACTTGCAGCTGAGAGAGTCATCAAGTGTCCTGGCCACTTGTGAGCCCTGTAATCTACAATATTGACCTGCCACTCAAGATGTGTCCACTGGTATAATAGCGGAATAGAAGTTATGGTTGTAACAAAAAATTTTCTCATTGCATTTAAGCTTTCTCTCCTGGAATGGGCTCAATGTGTGATACTGTAAACTTGCTCAAAAACCCATGGGAGGGGAGGTCATAGGCTCTGATGAAGAACTGTTGCTTTGCTACATGGACATAATGTCAAGATGTCTTATGAACATTTATGTTTATACTCACAGATTAGTGCTGCTCTGAGAAGATTCGCACTGGCCATGGAAGCTTCTGTTTGCAGTGGGTGATGTTTTACAGATACTCGTTAGAGGTCCAAGTGCTGATAATAAATGACTCTTGAATGCTCACCCCTAAACAGTATGTCTATACCACCCATCCAAGGCTTGGAGAACAGCACAAAAGGATAGAAAGAATACAAGCATTGGAGGATGGGAAATAATGTTGTAAATACTGTCTTCTGGGCATGATATAGCTGTTGAGCTCATGAAGTCACAGCAGTATAGTTACCCGCATAAGATCCGCAGAAAGTGGGGCTTCTCAATTTTCCATAATTAAAGCTCACCTTTCTAGAGGGACTATTAGGAATTAATGGCTTGCTAGGGAAGAAACACTGCCATTGATAAATTGCCCATACTTCAGAAAATAACTCTCACCCATGTTCATTCAAGTAACCTTGACTATGGTCATAAGGTCACAAACATAAAACAATGAGAGTCTGAAGGAAACTTGTTGAGACCAGGGTTCAGATGCGAAATTACCAACGGTAATGTTGGGTAAAAAAGATAAAAAACCTATGAGAAAATTGTAAAAATACAAATAAGAATAAAAGGAGATAAATAAATAGTAGTAACCAGTATCTCAAGGAGATATGTTCTAAGACCTTCCCTGGAAGATGAAAATATTAGGTTAGTAGTTACCCTAATATATAGTATGGTTTTCCCTACTCAGACATATGAGAAACTTTAATTTGCTAACTAGTCACAAGAAGAGACAACAATATAGAATAGTACAAGAGAACTGTGACAGTGAGATATAATGAGTCGGTTTCTTTCTCACTATGCCACAGTACACTGCATTCATCTCTCTTCTTGGGCTGATGTGATGTCACATAGCTGCTATAAAATGAGATTATATGAGGTGAAGGATGGACTAGCATGGCTGTATATTTCATGACATTACTCAGAACTACCCACAATTTAAGTTATTAATATTTACCTATAGAAATTTTCATTTAATGTTTTCAGACATCAGTTGGACTGAAATTACAGAATCTATATTGCCAGCAAGGAAGTATTATAATAAAGGTATCTGAACCTGCTGGACATACTGGGGCAGAAGATACTAGCCATGTTCAAGGAAATTGGATAGACTTCTCAGAAAGCCTGTGGGGTGAAGCAAATACTTCAGTTGTCATGCAATGAGCTAATTATCCTCGTGCCTTTCACAGAACTGTGCTGCAGGCTGGTGGCTCACAGGCGATCATTCTCCCATGGACCACCCATGCACAGCACTGTTGAAGACCGCAGCATCCTCAACTCTACACTTTTTCTGGGCCTTAGGAATGGGAGTGTCTGTGATAGCTCTGCTCCTACCATACAATTTGCCTTGGCCTCAGGAATGTTGGAGAGATTTCTCTCTACCTTTTACACTTTGTAGACCTGGAGTATGAGAAATACATAGTTTGAGACTTGTTTGTGTCAGTAGACAGAAGGTAAATACTGACACATCTATGTACAGGAAGGAAGAAACAGATTTATGGTGCCTTAGTTTGAAGGTTAGTTGGAACCCTAAGGTTTCCGACCTCTATGTTAAATTTTTCTGTATCAAGAGCATGACAAGAGCATTACATCTTTGTAATCTCAGCACTCAGAAGGGATCCATGCAATTTCAAATCTCCATACTACTTTCAAGGTCATTTTTCCACATCTTTCATGAATAACACCAGACTTCCTTCTAGCCAAATCTACTAGGTAAGGTGGCTTGGAAGATACTTGCTGTTCTCAAAGTATACTGTGTTTTTATTTTACACAGTCAGGCTGAGAATTTTCCAGAACTTTACATCAAACCTCCCTTTTATTACAGTAACAGTCTTTATCTCCTTTCTCTTAGAAGCCAGTTGTCAAGTCCACAAAAAACCTGGGATAAGTCTCACTCAGTACAGGTGGCTTCTCCCAGCACCTTTCACACCACCCCTATCCTAAACCTCTCTAGTAGTCCAGGGGCTGGGCTTCCCTTCCCTTCCTCCAGCTTCCATACTTTATAAATTAGCCATGTTGGCCTCACATGCTCTCAGTTCCCATGTGCTCTCTTAGCCTCTTAAACCCTTGCTGGCTAATCCTGTCTCTCTGCCCTGTCTCTCTTCTCTTCCTCTCTTGATCTCTCACCTCCCACTCTTTCCTCTCATGGCCTGGTTCAGTCTGGACTCTTCCAGGTGCCTTGGGCTGAACTCCCCTTCATATCTACAGTAAAATTCTTCTCAACCATACCTTGGAGCAGTTATGTCCTCATTTTTACTCACCAGAAATGGAAGCCATGCAGCCACACAGACACTAGCTGAGAACTTTTATTCCAAATACATGAGGACATCACTCTGTCCATATATATGAGGACATTACTCTGAAGTTTTATTCTTCATACTGTCTTTGGACACAGAAATAATAATTCAGCCTTTTAGACACCTGTAGCAAGGATGACAAGCTCCCATTTCCAACCAGATGCCCTCACTTCTGACTAAAATCTCATTGGTATAGCCTTCACTGTCCATTTTTTTCTACCAACATTCTGCTTAAGGGAACTGTGTTGGTTAGCTTTAACTGTCAACTTTACAAAATTACCTGGGAACTAAGTCTCAATGTGGGACTGACCATATTGGGTTGGTCTATGGTCATGTCTGTGAGGGAGTGTCATAGATGTGTTAACTGATGGGAGAAAGTCCAGCCTAAAAGTGGGTGGTGTTAGTCCTGAGTTTGGGTCTACCAGGGTAAGAGTTGAAGGTGAGCTGAGGGGTAGGCATGCATACATTCACTTCTCTCTGCTCTTGACCATGAGTGTCATGTGATTATCCATCAAGTTCCCTGCCTTTATTGTTCTGCAGTAACAAACTATAACCTGGACTTGTGGGATAAATAAAACATTCTCTCAAGCTGCTTGTTGCTCATTTTGTTGTTGTTGTTGAGAGAGGCTTTCTTTGTGTATCCCTGGCTGATTTGGAGCTTACTATGTATAACCAGGCTGGCCTCAAACTCACAGTTTCAGAAGAATATTGTCAGTATTGGCAAAGAAGACACAGCAGCAATCAGAGATGGCATAGTGACAGGAGCAGGAGGCTGGCTGGTCACATGCAACCATATTCAGGAAACAGTGAACAAAGAGGAAGTGGGCCATGCAATAGAGCCTCAGGGCCCACCCCCAGTATTCCACTTCATCCAATCCAGGGAGTCTTCAACCTTCCCAAAGCATATTACTGGATGGAGATCAAGGGTTTAACCATGTGAGATATGAGGGGCCATTTCACATTCAAAACACAATACCCTTTCCCATTAAGGCAGTGTTCAAATCAAAATGACTGATGCTCATCTCAATTACTGCTTTGGTAAATGACTTCCTTTATTTCAAAGGGGGAAATCAGAGTGGACTAGATTGCTTAATAATTATTTAATAACTATGTAATCATTTTATATCCATAGGAAAAAGCCACACTGTGACAGTACTGAATGTACAAATAACCAGAACTATTTCAAACCCTGGGAGAAACTCCAAGGCTTGAAGGGTATGGTTTATATCACTTCTTACTGGATGGAGTGATGGTTCAGTAGGTAAGAATGCTTCCATTGGCAAAAGGACCTGAATTCTGATCCTAATGTATCTATAACTGCAGTCCTGTGTGGAAGCTGAGACAACATTGCTCACTTCCAGCCTCACTTCAGGTACAGTGAGACCCTGTCTTAAGAAATAAGGCAGAGAGAACATTATAGCAGGACACCTGATGTACTTGTGTGGCCTCTGCAATACATGAGTGTGTATAACACACACACACAATATATATCTATCTGTATATGAGTATGTATAACACAAACACAGCTTATCTATCTATCTATCTATCTATCTATCTATCTATCTATCTATCTATCTATCTATCTATCTATCTATCTAATCTATCGTCTACCTAGCCTATCTGCATACCACAAATTTGAATTAACAGCAGCTGTGGTTACCTGTAAAATATACTGGCACAATGTTGGGCTGATCAACATTTTTTTATGGGCAGGGACTTCTGAAGACTTATAGGCCATTAACTAAGGAGGAAGGGCTCCTGAGGCCTATCTACTCCTTGAGGATCTGTATGTAGTTAATAGTTGCTAGGAGGAAGAGACTGGGAAGGCACTAGATGAGAAAAAGGAAAACAGATCAATGGGCGTAGGAGAGATAAGAGAATGTAATGAGGATCTCTATCAATCTGAGGCCAGCCTAGTGTACACAGCTAGGTCCAGGGCAACCCAGGTACTTACTGAGAAGGCGTCAAGAGATGGGGTGGTAATAGGGTGCATTTAACAGAAGGTATAGTAAAACATAAAAACGTACTTGTAAATCTTCAAATGATGTTAAACAGATGTATGCCAGCAGGTTGTTTCCAAGTAACAAGAAAGCTGAGTTCCAGACTCTCATGTCCACACTCAGAATTACATATTACATGTATGTGTGGAGGTTTGAATGAGGAATTTCCTCCATAGTCTTAAGCATTTGGGTACCAAGCTGATGGCATTGCTTGGGAGGGTTTAGGTGGCATGTATTTTCTAAAGGCAATGTATCATCATAAGGGATGGACTTTGGAATTAAAAGCCTCTCATCATTTCCATCTCACTCTCTTTGCTTCATGCTTGGTTTAAAGATTAGCCCTCAGCTTCCTATTCTTGTTTCCATACCTGCCATGCTTCCCAACTACTGTGTAGTCTTATTCCTCTGGAACCATGTTTCCTCTGTGTTTGCTTGATCATGGTGTCTTATCAGAGCTAGAAAAGATGACTAATACAACACGTGTGAGATTAATGCGTTATACCTATGCTCTTTATCTTTAGTGTATCATAATCATGCCAAGCTAGCCTGTCCAAAGTATACACAAATATACACAAACAAGTGCTGGTACAGAATTAGATGTGGGATATGGTAACAAATTATCAACGATGATGCCCTCACTTATTTACATACTGAAAATGCATAGGGAAGAAGAAACCCCAATTTATTTCTGAGACAGGGCCTCTGTATGTAGACCAAGCTGGCCTTGAACTGAAGAAATACACTTGCCTCTGCCTCTCAAGTGCTGGGATTAGGTGTGCCACCTAATGTCTATGGTTATGGTTTTTTGTTTGTTTGTTTTGAGACAAGGTCTCATTATGTAACCTAAGCTGGCCTCAAACTTGTAAGGTTCTTTCTTTCCAAGACTTGGGATTACAAGCTATGCCACTACATCCTTGGTTGTGATTTCATTATTAACTTCCCAGATGACTGAGACATTAGATATTTGTACACTGGGTATTAAGAATACTTGGCTGACTTTCCTGGCATAAACCTTTATTCCCAGAACTCAGGAGGCATAGGAAAGTAAACTTCTATGAAGTCCCAGGTCATCCTGGTCTTCCTAGTGAGTTCCAGTCAAGCCAATGAGACTCTGTCTTAAAACAACAACATACCCGTAAAAATCCCATAGTTTGGGTATTAGCGCTCTTCTAGACATCCTGAAAAGTATTTATTCCATTTGTGTTTAAAAAAAAAATGTTTTTTTTCTTGCATGTGTTTTAGGTATTGAATCTAGTTCTAGGTAAATATTCTCTGCTATTCTACACATCTGCCACTACATACATTCCCTCTTTTTATCTTATTTTAAAACATGCTCTTTCTAAGTTGCCCAAACTGGCCTGGAATTAATTTGTAGCCTTGACAGGCCTTGAGCCTGCCATCCTTCTGCTCTAGTCTCTTGAGAAGCTGGAATTTCGGGTTTGAACTTCCTATGTAGACTAATCTGGCCTTGAACTCACAGGGGTCCACCTGTCTCTGCCTTCTTAATACTAAGATTAAAGACACGGGCCACTACACCAGACAAAAACAAGAAATTTTTAATGGTAATTAGTATGCAAAAAGTAAGTGAATAGGGTTCCCATTATTTTGGTCAAATTTTATTTTATCCAGTGAAAGTAAAATAATAGATCACTGTCGAAGAGTGCACCAGAACACCTGGTTAGAATATGGAGTTTCTTAATCTATTTCCAAATTAACTAATTTGGAAACACTGAATGTCTACATCGCATCGCTTTGCGCCCCCCCCCCCCCCCCATCTTACAGCTAGCTCAGGCTGGCCTAGAACGTGGGGTTCGGTCCAAACTGTCCCTCAACTCATGATCATCTCGCTTGTCCCGTGTTTCCGGACATGTGCTAACACGCGGATCTCTAGACACTGTTCAGGAGGAGTCTCGTGGCAAGGACAGGAGTTGGGGTAGGCCGCTGGGGTCCCGCCACAGAGATCCTGAAACCGCATCCCCAAAGCAGGGAAGGGTGCAGGGGTGTGGCCCCGACCTGGGGAAGCACCGTGACTCCTACACTTTCCGCCGGTTACCACGTCCGGAGCCTCTTAAGGCTTCAAGAAGGCTGCAGAGGTCGGCTGTCACCGGACAGAAGAGGCTTGACTGGGCTCCCGTGCCTCTCAGCTGACCAGCCCTTCCTTCCCGTGCCAGGAAGAAAGATGGCGCGTGAAGAAACCCGCTCTGCCTCCCGGCCGCAAGGACACTTACCATGTCTGAGCCCCAGGCTTCCCGAGGCCCCCGGGATGGCTCCCCGTCTTGGAAGTCAAGCAGCCACGGGTGAACGGACGCCTGGGACGCCCTCACCTGACAGGACAGTATCACCACAATAGACGGGCGAGTGGAAAGATGGCCGGTGAGGAACTCCCGCTCCATCAGTCGGCCCTCCTGATTGGATAACTCGAGCTGCGCTCCGCGGTACTGATTGGATAGTGCTCAGGGCCACCCTCCTCACCGCGCCGAGGTAAACTCTGATTTTAATAAGTAGGGCACCAATAATTGCATTTCAGCAGAATTTTCATTTGGATTTCCCAAAGAAGGTTTTTCCTGCTTCTTTCTCCTGGAAATGAGGTCCCGGGTCTGCTTCTTCTTTTATTATCTATCTGTCTGTCTATCCATCCATTCATTCGTTCATCATTTATTTGTTTGTTTGTTTGTTTGTTTGTTTATTATTCTGAGTCTGCTTCTTTAAGGTCAGATTTAGTGTACCATGGACACAACCTTAGTGAACGAGTCCCTAGATCAGCCACAGAGAAAAAGGGGTGTGCCAAGCTAGGGCAGGCCACACTAGAAAAGAAGGGAAGGTCTACAGCTTGAGAAAGTTGAGATGATGTAGTTTGCATCCTAGCAAAAACTTTTCCCCACCTTTTCACTCAGCCCATACATTTTAAGTCAAGAAAAGAAAAACATTCCGAGAGGATAAGTTTATTCAATGTATGTGAAAAGTTCACTTACATAGTAGCAATCATAATGTCATCTGACTTGCTCTGCCAATTAAAGCAGTTTTATTAGAATTAAAAACACATTGCAGGGAAGCAAAGTTGTGAGTCATGGCTGCTGCTGAGGTAGGAGAACGGGGAGAAAAATAGTAAAGTCCCACCATTTGAGTCGTGAAGAAGGGAGGCATATGGCAGGGAGGGAAACTCCAAAGGAATAGCAATGAAGCCCAAATTCAGCATCTAGGAGTTAGACAGATCTCTGATAGGTAGACAAATAGAAAGCGGGGCCACAAATAGATAATAAAGATGGCAAACTTCAAGCTTTCCTCTTAAATAGAGACAAAGGCCTAAAAAGATCTACTGCCTGTGGACCGGTCTTACAAGTTCAGCAACATGGATCAGACATATGTACCCCCAAATATGGGCCTATTAATTTCCCTGTCTTTGTTCAAACTGAACAACTCTAAATTAGAAAAGACCCTTCAAAGCTTCCTCATCCATGCCCCTCTGCTTTATGGAGGGTCCTTTTGTGTGTACCCTATACCTTCACAAGTTGATTTTGTCTTCAGTGTCTGAAATTTTCTATTGTTATTTGTTGCACTTGAGAGTTCTCTAGACTTTTAATTTTTTAATTGGCAGAGAAAACAGACTCTATCAAGACACTCAGGTGGTAGCAAAGGTATCAGAAAAAAACATACTTATGTTCTGACCAGTATCTGAAATAGAAAAAAACAAAAACAAAAAAACAAAACAAAACAAAACAAAATATCATCTTTCTCAGGTCATGATTCAGAAAGTTGCCCTGAACCTCAGAAAGGATGACAGGGACTGCACCTGGGGGAGGGGGGGGGCAGACACGGACACGGATGGACGGGAATTCTAGGGAGGTAAAGTACAACATCTTTCTAGGAAGATAGTTATTCTGCAGATCTCTTTAGCTTGGTTTAAGGTGATATCACCTTCCTGGGAATGCTTCTGTATTGTCTCCAGCAACGTATGGCAACACTCTGGTAAAATAGCAACTCTTTTCCCTCTGAAGCAGGTTAGCAATCAGAAGGTCCGGAAGACTGACAGTGTGTTCTCTGTCCCTTCTCTCTTGCTCCTTAGCCTTTCTCCCTCATCCTCATTTGCTTGCGCAACCTCTTTCATTTAGTAAATTTCTTCTGGTTGTCTTCTAAGTATAGACTCAAAGGTACGTTTCATTGTGTTAAAACCAGTACCTAGGAAAAAACGTTTTAACCCAAAGACATAACCTTTGCTCTGACACCAAGGTATAAATCTGTTCCAATTGTTTTACAGCCGCTTCATCCTGGGAAAACAGTTCCGCTGTTCTATCAAGGAATCTGGCCTAGTAGAAACTAATATAGGTCTCTAGAGCCCTTTTTGACCCCACCCAGTTTTGAATTCATATTTTACAGGTCCACTCCTGCCAGACATATACTAAGGCCAACGGGGCCCTTCAGACACATCAGTCTCTGCACCAGCTCTGAAGACTAACCAAGCAAGGACTGGCAGGTTGCTTTCACTCACATGCCCATTCATAAAAAGCTCTGTTACATTTTAATTCTTACTGCCATCTTCACAGGATGGATGGAGGCCCTCCCCACTTCCAGGGAAACAGCAGATGTGATGGTTCAGGCACTCCTGGAACACATCATCCTTTGTTTTGATGTACTATTGCCCCGAGCTTCTGGGATATCAGTGCTGGTACCACCACTCCAGGCTCAAGTGAACACCTATACAGTATAGATGCTCTGTCCAACAACTGGCACCCTCTATCCTCTGGTTTTTGAATTGTCCTAATGAAGTACCCATCAGCTCTTTTGCCTTGCTCATTCATTTTTATACAGGACATGCCTGCCTCTTTTTTTACTGGCACTCTCCACTCTTGCCATGGCTAATCCCATTCATAAGGCCAATGATAACAACCTAGTTTTTTTTTTTCTTCTTCTAGCGACTTGCCTTCTCCACTTCCTCAAGAAACAGATCCCTGATATTCCGGGGATGGCAGCTAACCAAAAGCTTCTTCACCACTGCCTCCAGCTGAGCATGAGCCCACTACCACCACCCCCCCATTATCCTCCTGTCAAGAAATAGCCAGACTTGAACCGCTGCCCATATATCTAGGAAGGCTGGGATGTTCTGTTGGAATCTCTGCCTCAGCCTCACTCCTCTCTCTCCAAACCAGAAAGCCTGCAAGCAGTGACTCCTCCCCACAGGCCATTTATGCTTTGGCCATGTGATTCTCACCCCCACCCCCACCCCAGGAATCATCCACTTTGCTCATATTAAATCTGGTCTTATTAATTCAGCTTGATTTGGCTTATTGCATGGGTGGAGAAACCCATTACAGGGAATTCAAAAATATTTATTGGTTTCTACTTTATGAAATGTAGTCCATTGGTCAGGTTTTGACAAGCCCAACTGGATTAACTCTTCTATATGTTGCATAGCTTGGAATGTTAGGTCATACCCAGGCCAGCTATTTCATCTTCTTGGCTAGGAAAAAACTAGTTTCCCCTTAATGGGCTTTATTGCTGCTATCTGGCTCAGAAGAGATAGCCTAATATTATTTAGAAAGTAGGCTGAAATTGGAGGACACATATAATGAGAATTAGATATCAATATAGTTCTAAAGCTGTTCACTGGAAGAGATTATTAATGTCTGAAGTTTTAGATTTTGCCCTTATAAATAGCCTTCATGTAGAAGTGACCATTTAGGAGATAATAAATCAAAGTTTTCTTCCTGAATTTCTGACCAAAGAATTAAAAATATTATTAATACTGCCGCTTTGGGGGCCTCTGGTTTGAACTGTCTACACAGTTTACATCTCTTGTTATTATCATTATCCTCTTTGAAGAGATAACCCTAACTGCCGTTTAGAGAATTTAGATGCTTGATCTGGGTTCTTAGAGCTGAATGAGGGTGTCAGGCAGTTGGAGTTCTTCTCTAGTTGGTCTATCTTAAATACTCCAAGAGTACATCACTGCATTTATTCTCATAACAGCCTAATGTGGGTAGAAAAGTAAAGTAAATACAAGAATTAAGGATTACTAACAAAAAAATCCCTAGAAAGGAAACCAGAAGAAACAAAATCAGAGGATATTTTAAAGATATTTAAATATAAGTTCATTCAATTTCATCCATCATTTGCCCTCTGACTTTCAATGATGACATTGAGTGTGTGGATCCAATGAAAAGCTAGGCATTGGGTAGCTCCTTGATAGGCAGACAGACAAGGGGACAGGGTTCTAGGTAGATTAGTACACTTTTCCCTTAAACATTTAAGATGGAAGACTTCCCGATTCTTCTTCCTCTCCAAGACAAAAACTTTAGTGGACTTCTCTGAACCATTTGTGCCCAAGACCTCTTCCAGCATCCAGGAACTGAGGGAGGGGAGTTGGATTTCCACATGAGCATCTTTGTTCTCCTCCTCTTTTACTATAGAGCCTGGGACTGCTCAGACACTGTGTTGTATAAAATCATTGCTTCAGTTAAATAATACATACAGCGTAAAAGGAAATCACCTCATAATAATCCACAGGTAAAAATTCCCACTAGAACAGGATATTTCCATGAGATAATCACACTACATTAAAGGCAATGGGGATCCTATTACTTCCATCCACACCATGCTAGATATAAGAGAAAAATGGTATCGGCAAGCATGTAAAAGATAGGAGTAGTAAGAGACATTCTGGAGGTGAAGTCCTTGGGGCCTTGCCCATCTGAGGTTTACCCATCAGTACCTTGCATTCTGGTGGACCAAACTCCTGAAGGTCAGGTGACACCTGCTGCTCCTCTGACATGTCCTCCTGGAGCAAAACATTTAATGATGCTTAATTACAGTTTCAGAGGTTTAGTCCATTGTCATTATGGCAAGGAGCATGGTAGTATGCAGAGAGACAGAGCTGGAGAAGAAGCTGAGAGTTTTTCATCTTGATCTTCAGGCAGCACAAGGAGACTGTGCCACACTGGGCGTAGATTGACCATATGAGATCTCAAAGCCTGCCCCATGATGACACATCCATTCCAACAAGGCCATATCTATTCCAACAAGGTCACACTGCCTAATAGTGTCACCTACTATGGGTCAATCATTCAAAAATATGAGACTATGGGGCCCATTCCTATTCAAACCACAATAGTACACAACCATAGAAACCTAAAACGCTATAGTGTAATACAGTTAGTGGATTACACAAAAAATTGATGCTGAATTACAAAATAAACTGAGTTGCATGATTTGAATCAATCAATAGTTAATGCAAGTGATCTAAGCATATACAAGGTAGTCTATACTCTGCTTTGATGTAATGTGGGAATGCCTTTCTGTATGCTGTGAATATCAATCTTTAAATAAAGGAGCTGTTTTGGGCCATGACAGGCACCATAGAAGAAGTAGGAGGAGAAATCAGAGTATAGATAGGAGAAGCAGGGCAGAGTCAGAGGCAGATCGAGTAAGCTGCCCAAGGAGCAACATGTAAGGAACACAGGTGAGCCACGTGCCACGTGGCAGACAGATTAATAGAAATGGGTTGATTTAAAAATGTAAGAGCTAGCTAGCAATGTGCCTGAGCCATAGGCCAAACAGCATAAAGTTAATATAAGCGTCTGAGTCATTTCTGGGGGCCTGAGCGGCAGCGGCGGGCAGCTAAAGGGTCTGGTGCAGCAGGTCTGTGGGTCTGGGCCTCTGGCCGCCCGGGACTGAGAAACCACATTGTAACATTGATGTTCTGCAGATTAGGTATATCAAGAATATTGGAAAAAAATATGAAAATTTTGTCTTTAAATTGTTGGTATGCATTTTCTAATATAGACAACTTGCAGTGTGCTCTTGTTGATATTGGAGCTCTTAATACTGAAGGAAGGAAATAAAGGTATACTTGAATACTGAAAACAGAGCATTTTCTATCTGATGTCATTTTCATCTTGCTATGGATTTAGGGTGACATAGAGACTGTATTTGTGTAGATTGTATTCAGTTTTTACACAGCTAGACATATAGGGAAATGGAAGCCTAGAAGACTAGAATCTGACTCATACAAAGAGCAAACCAAATGATCTGAAGTATCAAACAGTGCTCAAGGCAGAATAAGTACGCATCTGTACTTCTTTCGCAAAAAAAAAAAAAAAAAAAAACCAATGCATTTTGAACCATAAAGGGTAAAAAGAAAAGAAATAATAACAGAAGAATAACAATTAATGAGTGAACAGTTTGGTAGACATTGTGGCACACAACTTTTATCTCTTCCAAGGCAGAGGCAGAGGCAGGAGCAGGAGCAAGGGTAGGGGCAGGGTAGGGGCAGGGGCATGGGCAGAGAAGAGAGGGTTATCTTGAATTCAAGGGCCGCCAACCCTTCATAGCTAGTTACAAGCCAGCCAGGGCTAGTACATAAGATAACTCTATACCCCAAACAAGCAAAGTATAACTAAATAAACAAAAATAAGAGAACAATCCTTCAAGAAGATATCATGATTGTAAGCGTATATTTATATATTCATGCTGTGGCATTTAATTCCATGAAACAAACACTATGTATACATAACAAAACAGATAAACCCAGTTCCAATATAGGGAAAATGCAACACTCCGGTTTCATCATTAAATAGACATTTCTCCGTCTATACAAACAAAAAGAACTTCAAATCATAGATCAAATGAAGTCAAAAGATGTTCAATGAATAATGACGCTATCAGCTGTGGAATACAAATTCTTCACAGCACTCCATATAATCTTCCCCAAATAAGTCATATTATAGCCATAAATGAGGTCTGAAGACAATTAAAAATTAAACAATTTCTTGTATCTTATCAGATCACAATGGAATAAATCCAACATTCAAATGTGACACAAAATATTAATAATCAGAAACATGGAGGTTCCAAAAATAGTTCAGGATAGTCAATGGGTCACTGAATTATTTTAATAATATAAAATTATTTAAGAAGGAAAATTTAAAATTGTTAGGCTGAAAAAATAATTAACAAAACTTATCAGAACCTTTAGAATCCAGCCAGTAAAGGCAGCTATAAGAGGACATTTACAGCCATGAGAGCCTACATTAAAAGTTGTAGAGGATAGCTCTGGGTAGGTGGCTTTCGATGGCGTGCCTGGAGTGGATGTGCCAGGCCTTGGGCTGGCCCACCTTGGGACTTCTGGCCCTTTTGGAGGAGGGGATGGGTGGATGGGGAGGGGCAAGGCTGAGGCTGGCTGGGAGGGATTGAGAGGGAGGAGGGAAGGGGGAGCAGGGGGATGCATTGGTGGAGATGACATTTTTAAGTAAAAATAAAATTTATAAAACATAATTTATGTATTCAGTTTTATATATTTTTACTTTTTGAGAGTATAGTAAAAATGTTAATATTTCTCCCTTGTCTTCTTCCTCCAAGTTCATTCATTTGCTCCTTTTGCTCACTTTTGAGGTCATGGTTTCTTTTTTCACTAATTGTTATTGCACTCGTGGTAATTAGAACTTCATTTAAAAATCATACTCATAATAAATGAATAAATTATGTCAGAGTACATTTAAGACAAAAATGGGAGCTGAGAACGTGCTTTAAAGAATATAGTCCTTGCCTAGGTAGAACTGACAAGCTCCAAGGACAGAGAGAGCCCCAATCAATAAAGTGGTTACGAGTGAAGGAAGACACACAGTGTCACCTTCGGGCCTACGCATGTGCCTCGTGCAGATGTGAATACATATACACGCATGTATGCACAAAGAGAGAGAGAGGTTTAAGCTACAAACTACATAAGCACATCATAGATTTAAAAGAAGACATACACAAATGGAAAAAAAAGCACTATTTTGATCCATTTGTTTACCAAGAATTTTTAAGGTTGTCATGTTTTTAGTATTCTATTCTGTTTTATTTTATACGAATCACTGTTTTGCCTGCCCTTATGTTTGTATACCATTTTCATGTCTGGTGCCTGTGGAAGTCAGAAGAAGGTGTCTGACCCTGTGGCACTGGAGTTAAAGACTGTTGTGAAGTGCTATATGTGTGCTGGGAATCAAATTCAAGTCCTCTGGAAGACTAGCAAGAGTACTTCACTGCTGAGCCATCTCTACAGCCCCCATTTTCTTACTTATTTATTTTTCCTGTGTGGGTACAGTGTATGAAAGTCTGAGGAAACTGTAAGACTCAGTTTCTCCTTCCACCATGTGGGTACCAGTGATTGAACTCTAGTCTTCAGGCTTGAACATTTCACCAGGCCAGGCTATTAGCTTTGAACGGGACCCAGAGCAACATAATGTAGTATGTGATGAACATAGATGGAAAAGTCTCAAGTAAAAAAAAAAAAAAACAAAAAACAAAAACAAAAACAACAAAAAACTAATTAAGCCCAGACACACATAAGGAGAGTAGTATTTCTAATCAAATGCCATTTATTATAGTAATGCTGTATTGATCAACACCAGGGTAGATAATCTTTTATTTTTACTCACTGATTTGCAGTAGCTCATGGCTTATAATAGTTGCTCAATAAATGTATTGATTGAATAAATCTGCATGGTATCTTAGGGATGTCAAAACAATAATTTAAATAGTCTCTCTCCATCTCATTTCCTAACAAACTTTTTAAAATGAAAATAATTTAGTTAATTAGTTAATTAACTAATTAACCAATTAATGTGTGAGTGTTCTGCTGAAAATTTGTGGAAATCAGAGGACAACTTGTCATAGTTCTCTCTTCACAGCTATGTGAGATTGGGGATTGAACTCAGATCCTTGGTGAGAAGCGCCTTTATTCAGAAGTACCCGACCAGACAATAAAAGTTATGATGCCCCTGTCTGCAGTCCCTACGCTCCTCCCCCAAAACAAAACCCTGGGTAATTGCATCTTGAAGGCTGTCTGGGATGCCTGCTGGATGGCCTGTGATTCTAGAAGTGGGGTAAGGTTCCAAGCTTTACTGTGACAATCCCAGAATTCAATGAGTGCTGCTTCTGGGTGCAGGGACAATCCCTTCAGCCCCTGCAGCCCTCAGAGGTGAGTCTCTGAGGCTCACTCAGTTCTGGAATCCGGGAGCTCCTGTAGGTTTGAGACTTGAGGAGGTCTGTTGTAACGTTTACAATCCTGTCGGGTTTCGGGTGTGAAAAGCTTTATTTCAGCCATGGATGTGTACAGCTTTTCATAAGTTTTTGGTGTTAAAGGGATATTCTTGTCAATTTTAGAATCTAAGATAAAGAGTGCCTTTGTCAGTCTGAGGCAGTTGCCTGACATTTGGAACCATGAAAAAAAAAATCTTTGTTTAGTATCAAGGTTTGAGGGAAAATTTTGTTGTTGCTGCTGTTCATTTACCACAGTTTTGAAGAGATCTATTTTATTATCAGGGGTGTGAGGAGATTCCTATCATGTTTGATGTACACAAAATTGAGGTTAATTTCAGTTTGGGGGATAATAATGCTCATTACTGGCCTGGAAGGAATGATATCAAAAAGGAATAGAAGGCGCGTTTTGCCAGGACTGTGATTTGAGTGTCTAGTCTCGTTTGCTTTGTCCTGAAAGACTTAAGGTAACTTTCTAATAACCTGGCCACACATCAGAGGATTTCTACATCTTTGACAGCTCCTACGTTGAGGATGAGATAGAGCCTCTTCCCAAGCCCTGCCCTTCCCTCATTCTTTATGTGGTATTTTGAGTCATAATATTTAGAGTGCAGAATTCTAGAACCCAGGAAGCAAGAGGCCAGGAACAGGCAGTTACGGGGGCTTCTTGAGAGACTTCAGATTATTTATATGAAACTCCAGATAGTTACCACTGACTTCAGGGCCAAAGTGGGCCCAGAAGAGCTCAAAGGAAGAGCAGGGTCCAGATATATCTCTCCGATCTCCCTCAGGGACCCAGTGATCCACCGTCATCCAGGGAGAGAGCTTGTTGCTACCTTCTTGTCCTCTTTTGACACCACACACTTCTGTGCGCCATAAAACCATTTCACCCTGCGAAGATGGCCTCAGTGCCTGTGTATTGTCTCTGTCGACAGCCTTATGATATGAGCCACTTCATGATTGAGTGTGATCTGTGCCAGGACTGGTTTCATGGTAATTGTGTTGGTATTGAAGAAAATAACGCTGCTGACATTGACATCTACCACTGTCCAGACTGTGAGGTCTTATACGGTCCTTCCATTATGAAAAACAATCATGGATATTCTAAAGCGCATAAGGCTTTAAGGAGGAAGCCAGTGAAGACTGGGAGCCCTATGTTTATTCACGAGCTTCAGGGTAAGACTTTTGACAGCTCTGATGAAGTGATTTTGAAGCCCACGGGAAGTCAGCTGACAGTAGAATTTCTGGAAGAGAGTAGCTTCAGTATACCCATCCTTGTCTTGAAGAAGGAAGGGTTAGGGATGACACTTCCCCCAGCATCGTTCACTGTCAGAGATGTGGAACAATACATTGGTTCTGACAAAGAGATTGATGTGATCGATGTGGCTTGTCAGGCTAGCTGCAAGATGATGCTGGGTGATTTTGTGAAATATTATTACAGTGGGAAGAGGGAAAAAGTCTTCAGTGTTATCAGTTTGGAATTCTCTAATACCAGGCTTTCTAATATTGTAGAGATGCCCAAGATAGTTCGTAAGATTTCCTGGATTGAAAACTTATGGCCAGAAGAGTGTGGCTTTGAAAGACCCAATGTACAGAAGTATTGCTTTATGAGTGTTCAGAATAGCTATATAGATTTTCACATTGAATTTGGTGGCACTTCAGTCTGGTACCATGTGCTTAAGGGTGAGAAGATCTTCTACCTGATTCATCCAACAAATGCTAACCTGACTCTTTTTGAATGTTGGAACAATTCCTCTAAGCAAAAAGAGACATTCTTTGGTGACCAGGTAGACAAATGTTACAAGTGTTCAGTGAAGCAAGGACAGACACTTTTCATTCCTACAGGATGGATCCATGCTGTGCTGACCCCTGTGGATTGTCTAGCATTTGGGGGAAACTTCTTACACAGTCTTAATATTGAAATGCAGCTCAAAGCCTATGAGACTGAGAAGCAGCTGAGCACAGCAAATCACTTCAAGTTTCCTAGTTTTGAGACCATCTGTTGGCATGTGGGAAAACAAATCCTGGATATCCTTGAAGGTTTACGAGAAAATGGGAGATGCCCTGCATTTTACCTAGTTCGTGGTGGTAAAGCTCTGAACATGGCCTTTCAAGCCTGGACAAGGAAAGAAGTCCTGCCCGACCATGAGGATGAGATCCCAAAGACAGTGCAGACCATACAGCTCATTGAAGATCTGGCTAGGGAGCTTTGTCTGGTTGAAGATATCTTCCAGCAGAACATCCAGAAGATGAATAGTATCTTTGAGCTCCAGCAGCCGTTCCCTACCAATATCCCTTCCCTAACTTGGCCAACTAATTTTACTTCAGTATCCAGACCTACATTATCACTGCCCTCCAAATGTGTTTCAAAAAATAAAGACTCAAAACATAAGGAGATCTTCAAGAAGGCAGAACAAAATGGTAAGATGAGCCCAGCCATGGAATCTATTGGCCGACATAACTATAACCTCATAGATCTAAGCAATCATCAATTACTGAAGGCAGGCTCTTCCCCAGAAGTAGAGTTTAATATCACTAGTACCTGCTTGAATGATTCGGAAGATGGTTCGAAATCTGACAAAATCTATAACGGGAATGAGAGCCCAGCAACTCTGTTGATGGCCAACGAGAGTACCAAGAGGGTGAAGAGTTTGTCCAAGTCGTGGACAGTCCAAATTCCACAGAGGAAAGATAACTCAAGGGTGGTGGAAGAGCAAGGGATTGGAGACAAGTTTGACTTGGGCTCAAACAATGAGCTGCAGACCGAAGAAAGACCTGGAGAGGACGACATGAGCTTGAGGGTAACACCAAAAGTTTCCCCAAATGTATGCCATGGGAAAGTTTGCTCTGGCCAGAACCAGATTCATGAACAAAGGAAAACTGCCATCACCCCTGAGAGCTGTATAACAGATGAAGAAATGATGGAAGGGGTTGAAGACATGTTTACTAATGGAAGTGGATCTGGTAGAATTCTCGATCTATGTAAGGCCAGGAAACAGGTGGGAGGACATGGCTGTGTCGTCATCTCTGAGGATCCAGACTCCTCCAGCAATAAAGAGGACATCCAGGACATTGTGTTCATGGTTGACTTGCAGTCTTCACCTCCTTCACCAGATCCCTCCAGCCTCCAGGCTAGGTGGAGCGGAGAGCAGGACCAAAGCAATGAAAGCTCCATTAGGGACCCGGGCACAGTTTCTCAGTACACCCCAGGGAAGTGGCCCATCAAGCGCCTAGTATACTGGAGAACTCAGAGTACCGAGGAGAATACCAGGGTAGATAAGCAGGACAGCTTGGACACGTGCTTAGAGGATGCTGAGCATGTCTACCTGTCTCTGGAGTCTGATGATGATGATGACTCTGTTTTGGAAACTCCACCAAAGAAAAGGAGGAGATCGGATGATCCTCCATGGATTCCTAGGGCGTGTGTGATCCCGACACTACCGAAGCAGAACCGTCCTATGCGCAAGAGTACCCGAGCTGCCTCCTCTGAGACAGCTTTCGCTGCAGCAGCTACAAAGCTGGCACAGCAGGTGAACAACATGCAGCTCACCCTAAGAGACTAGTCCAGGAAAAGACAGCTAGTAACTGGAGAAGACTTAATCCAGTGTTCTCAAACGCCAGCTTTCCTGTTGCTTTATACTTAAGTAAATATATATTTTAGGAATTATGTCCTATTTAAATGAAACTTAATAGAGCTGTTTTTAAGTAGGAGATCCTATAGAGCTGTAGAGTTTCTTCCTAATGTCTTCCAGGATTTTATTTGAACCTAAAAGAAATCAAACAGATGAAGAGGCTCTTCTCTTACTAAAAACCTGCTTCTGTTATTTGTATCTGAGTGCTTTGAGTAACTTGAAAATAAAGGAGTTTTCCTGTTTTAAATATACCCCCAAACAAACAAAAGCTCACCAAATAAAATATGAACAAAAGACTCACCAATATCTGTCTTGAGATTGCATATTCTTGCAAATACTTAAGATCCAATTTTGAACCTCTAGTTGGGCCTAGAAATTTCTCCTCATATAGATTTCACAACAATAACAAAAAATGTACTAGAATCCCATTGTTACCAAACAGTTTTGACCAAGAATATACTGCACATTTTATTACTTCCCAAACACACATGTGATTAGTTAGTGATAAAGTTGTTTTACAAAATCTGGGGTATATAATGAAAATGAAATCTTTGGTAAAAGAAAATTATGTCTTGCCTAATATAAATAAACAATCAGAAACCTCTTTATTGTTTGGATATGGCGTATCCCCTAATGATTCACACACCCAATGCTTGTGTCCAATGCGAGAAAGTTCAGAGCTGGAGGTTAAAGGGAGTAATTTGGGCTATAAGTACTTTGATTTTTATAATTGCAGCACTTCACTATTAACCTCACAAATGAACTGACTCATGAAATTGTTTGGAAAGTATAGCCAGCAGAGTTTATTTGGAAATAATACTAGCATAACCTTGAACTATATTTTTTGTTCCAAGCACTTTGTTCTTTATTTTTCAGCTTCTGTGGAGTGAACACTCTCCCCCTAAACTGGTTTCTATTCCTGTAAAATTCTGACTCATCATTGGCTCAAAAAAAAAAAAAAAATGGAGCCAATTAACCACGCACTGAGACACTTGGAACCCTGAGCCTAAGCCAACCCAGTATTAAGTTGCTATTTTTAGCTATTTCAATGCTTTGTTTTGAGATGCTGTCTCTCTACATAACTCTGGCTATCCTAGAACCCATTCTGTAGATCAGCCTGGCTTCAAATGTGTAGAGATCTGCTTGTCTCTGTCTCCTAAGTGTTGAGTTTAAAGACAGATGTTACAACATCTGGCTTCTTAGCTATTTTTCTTCTTAATTTTATTTTATTTAAATAACGTTTTTCTGTTTCTTTTATATTCCAACGACAGTTTCCTCTCCCTCCCCTCTCCCTACTTCCTATCTACTCTTCATCCCTTACACTCCTCAGTCTCCAGTCAGAAAGGAGCAGGCCCCCCAGAGGCTTGAACAAAGCTTGGGGCATCAAGTTGAGGTAAGGGTGAGCTCCTCCCTTGCCTCATACTGAACAAGGTAATCCAGCATGGGGAACAGGTTCCCAAAAGCCAGCTAAGCACCAAAGACAGGGCCTGATCGGTCCTGATCTTACTGCTAGGAGCTACGTGGACCAATTTGCACAACTGTCACTGTCACACACATACAGAGGGCTTAGGTTGGTTCCGTGGAGATCCCTAACACTTGGTCCATGAGCTCCCATGAGCTTGGGTCAACTATCTCTGTGGGTTCTCCTACCATCACCACCGCTCCCTTCCTGGCTCATATAACCCCTCCTCCCTTTCTTCAGCAAAGCTCCTGGAGCTCACTCCAGCGCTTGGCTGTGGATCTCTGCATCCTCTGAGCTATTTAGAAAAAAAAAAAAAAGATATCTATGAGTGTTTTCTTGCTGTTTGCATGTATACCATTTACATGTCTGGTGCCTGCAAAGGCCAGAAGAGAGTGTTTGATGTCCTGGAACTGGAGGAATAGATGTCTGAGGTGACTAAGGTGAGTGCTGAGGTTAGAACTCGGATCCTCTGCAAGTGCAGCAAGCATTCCTAACCACTGAACCACCGCCATTCTCGTTTCTTAACTCCTCTTTCAAAGCACTAACATACATTTCATTAATGTACTCAATTCTTTAAGACACCATCAACAGAGTAGCTAAAGGTATTATTAAAAATGAAAGCGGAATTGAATAGACCCACACATAAACAGAAAGTGAGTTCATGATGCAGTAGAGAATCTGTCAGAAATCATTGTCTAGGGCTGTGGGGCTCAGCTAGTAAAGGCGCTTGCTGCAGAAATCTGGTGATCCATGTTTGATCTCTGAAACCCATGGGGGGAGGAGAATCTGGATGCATACGTATAAATCTGCAATTCCAACACTCCTCCAGCAAGAGAGGAGGTAAAGATAATAGAATATCTCAGAAGTTTGCAGGTCAGTTAGTAAAGGCAACATCTTGCTTCTACAAATAGCATCCAACACCATATTCTTCTTACCTACACTCTCAGGCTGGATCATTCCTTCCTCCCTCCCCTTTTCTCCTTCCCTCCCTCCCCATCCCTCCCTATCTTTTTCTCCCTCTCTCTCTCTCTCTCTCCTTCTCCCTCCACAATAAATTTGCAAAAATGCAAAATGGAAAAATTATAATCTAATGTATGAAGCAAGGGAAAACTGTATTTGGAAACACTGCATTCACTCTCTTATCCCTCAGATATATAAAATTACATACTGAAATGCTGTTGCAGTTGACTCTGTCAGCTTGATTGAAACAAACAAAACCACTTAGGGCATTCATGAGACTTGGAGGACTCTTCCAGAAGGGATTCACTGTGTTAAGTGTCCTGCTCTGGAAGTGGGCAACACCACCCTACTGGCTGGGTCTCAGACTGAAAACAAACAAACAAACAAAAAAAACCAAAAGCAAGGTCTCCCTTAATCCTTTTCTCTGCTTGGTCCACTGTGATGCAAATAAGCAGTTTCCTACTACCAGGCCTTCCCCACCACGACGGACTGAGAATTTCATGAACTGTGAACCAAAGTACATCTTTCCTTCTTTTTTTATTTAAAAACGTAACTTTTCCACATATACCCCTGCTTGCCCTTCCTTCCCTCTTCACAATCCCTCCCAGTCCTCCCTCAGCCTCCTTCTACCCGTTTCCTCATCCATTCCTCAAGGAGGGCAAGGAGTCCCAAGGTGGGACAGCTCAGTGTGGCATATCCATTTGAAGTAGGTCCAATTTCCTCATCCCAATAATTCAGCTGGATTAGGTGTTCCTGTGTAGGGAAGGGACTCCAAGGTGCCAGTTCATGCACAGGAGCATAGTCTGATCCTACTTCACAAGGATCCACATACTGCCCTTTGGAGGGTTTAGTTCCTTTTCCTGAAGATTCACCAGTGGCTGTTTCTGATTCAGTGAGCTCCCTAAAGCTCCAGCCAACCATCTCTGTGGGTCTCCTCCTCATGATACCCATCCCTTTGCTCATATACACTCTCCTCTCTCTCTTTTGCTGGACACAGAGCTTGACCTGGTGCTTAGCTATGAATCTCTGGTTTCACTTCTATTCATCTTGTAGGTTTTTTGAGATTTCCCTAGTACCTGCTCTCTTTCCAACCCCATATTGGCTTGCTCTATCAAGATATCCATTTCTTTTTTCTCCCTCTCTGTTGCTCCTCTCACTCAACCGGTTCCTTCTGCCATGATTTGTTCCCACCTCTCCTTGATCTCTCCCTATATGATCCCAATTTACTCTATGAGATCTCTATTTTCTTTTTCCGGGGGGGGGGGGGTCCTTGGATGTCTCTCTTAAGTTCCTTCTGATGCCAAGTTGTTCAGGGGTTGTTGTTTGGAGCCTGGATATTCTTTGCTTTTTGTCTAAAATCCACTTATGAGTGAGTACTATCTTTCTGGGCCTCTGTTATCTCACTCAGAATGATGATAATCTCCAAATTCATCCATTTGCCTACAAATTTTAGGATATCATTTTTTTCTGTTGAGTAGTATTCCATCGTGTAAATGCATCCCACTTTGTTAATCTATTCTTCAGTTGAAGAGCATCGAGGTTGTTTCCAGGTTCTTGTTATGAACATAGTTGTGATAATGCCTTGGGTAAGAATGTGCATCCTTTAGGTATATGTCTAATAGTAGTATTGCTGGATCCTTGGGGAGGTTGATTCCTAGTTTTCTGAGGAACCGCCATACTGCATTCCAGAGTTACTGTATAAGTTTACACTCCCACCAATATATTCCCCTTGTTCCGTATCCTCTCCAGCACAGACTGTCACCTGTGTTTTTTATGTTAGCCATTCTGACAGGTGTAAGGTGGTATCTCAAAGTTGTTTTGATTTACACTTCTCTGATGGCTAAAGATGCTGAGCAATTTTTTAAGTGTCTTTCAGCCATTTGTAATTCTTCTGTTGAGAATTCCCTTTTTAGCTCTGAACCCCATTTTTTAATTGGGTTATTTAGGTTTGGGGGCTCTAGTTTCTTGAGTTCTCTATGTATTTCTGAGACCAGTCCTCTGTCAGATGTAGGGTTGGTGAAGATCTTTTCCTATTCTATAGGTTGTTGTTTTGTTTTATTGTGTCCTTTGCCTTTCAGAAGTTTCTCAGTTTCAGGAGGTCCCATTTATTAATTCTTGTTCTTAGTGTCTTTGCTACTGGTGTTATATTTAGGAAGTGGTCACCTGTACCATTGTGTTGAAGGGTATTTCCCACTTTTCTATCAAGTTCAGTGTAGCTGGGTTTATGTTGAGGTCTTTGGTCCACTTGGATTTGAGTTTTGTGCAGGGTGATAGATATGGATCTATTTGCATTCTTCTGCCTACATCCAGTTATACAGCACCATTTTGTTGAAGATACTATCTTTTTTCCATTGTATACTTGTTGGGATATTTTCAAATAGAATAAAAACAGAGATATCAGAGGGATCTCTGCCCACAGTCAGTCTAGGAGCATCAGAAAGAGGTATTTCACACCTTGAACTTCAGCACAGGGAATATCCTGGGAGTGGTGACCTATGCCCTTAATCCAACCTGAGTTTGAGGTTATCTTAGTTTACAGAAGGAGTTCCAGGGTCCCAGGCAGGCAGTGGTGGGGCCATGTCTTAACTGAGTGAAGAAGGTATTTAAGGCAGGCATAGAAAGACAGAGCAGGCAGAAGAAGTCATGTTAGTCCCAGCATTTGGGAAGCAGAGGCAACTCTGTGAGTTCAAAGCCAGCCTGGTCTTCAAAACAAGTTCCAGGACAGCCAGGACTGTTACACAGAAAACTCTGTCTCGAAAAATCACAAGACAAAACAAAACAAAGACTGGAGGAAGTGGATCTGTCCTCTGATATCTCCAACTGTTCTTATTATATTTGAATATATCCTCACATATACTTTTGGCCTCTTTGCCAAAAAACAAGTGTTTGTTCATAGGTGTCTGGATTAAGGTCATGGTCTGAAGATTCGATTCCATTGATCCACAAGTCTCTTTTTATGCCAGTACCAGGCTGCTTTTATTACTAAAGCACAATAGTTCAGCTTGAAGTCAGGGATGGTGATGCCTCCTGAAGTTCTTTTATTGATTATTTTAGCAATCCTGGGTTTTTTGGGGTTTTTTTTTGTTTTTTTGTTATTCCATAGGAAGTTGAGTATTATTCTTTCAGGGTCTGTAAAAAAATCATGTTGGGATTTTGATGGGGATTTCATTGAATCTTTAGATTGCTTATGGTAAGATTGTCATTTTTATTATGTTGATCCTACCTAACCAGGAGCATGGGAGATCTTTCCATTTTCTTATATCTTCTTCAATTTCTTTCTTCAATGACTTAAAGCTTTTGTCATAGAGGTCTGCTATTTCTTTGGATAGAGTTACCCCAAGTTATTTAATGCTATTTGCAGCTATTATAAAGGGTAATATCTTCCTTATTTCTTTGTCAGTCCTTTTATCCTTAGTGTATAGGACGGCTATTGGTGTGTGTGTGTGTGTGTGTGTGTGTGTGTGTGTGTGTGTGTGTGTTGATCTTGTACCCTGCTACATTGCTGAAGGTGTTTGTCAGCTATAGGAATTCCCTGGTAGGATTTTGAGGGTTATTTATGTATATGATCATATCATCAGCAAATAGTGATAGTTTGATTTCTTCCTTTCCAATTTGTATCCCCTTAATCTCCTTTTGTTCTCTTAATTACTTTAGCTAAAACTTGGAGAACTATATTGGATAGATAAGGAGAGAGAGGACAGCCTTGTCTTGTTCCTGATTTTAGTGGTATTGCTTTGAGTTTCTCTCCATTTACTTTGATGTTGGCTGTCGACTTGCTGTATATTGGCTCTATTATATTTAGTTATTTTCCCTGTATTCCTGATCTCTCCAGGACTTTTATCATGAAGGAGTGTTGAATTTTGTCAAAGATTTTTCAGTATCTAATGAGATGATCATGTGTTTTTATTTTTTTTTTCAGATTGTTTATTCTATGGATGACATTGACAGTTTTTCATATGTTGAACCATCCCTGCATCTCTGGGATGAACCCTACTTGATCATGGTGGATGATTTATTTGATATGTTTTTTAATTCAGTTTGTCAGTTTTATTTTATTGAGTACTTTCACATCAATATTCATGAGGGAGGTTGGTCTGTTTTTCTCTTTGTCACATACTCTGTGATTTGAGTATCAGGGTGACTGTAGCCTCATAAAAAGAGTTTGACAATGTTTCTTCTGTTGCTATTGTGTGGAACAGTTTAAAGAGTATTGGTATTAGTTCTTCGTTGAATGTCTGGTAGAATTCTGCATTCAATCTATCTGGCTCTGGGCTTTATTTGTTTGGGAGACTTTTAATAACTGCTTCTAATTCCTTACAGGTAATAGATCTATTTAGGTCATTTATCTGGTCTTGATTTAATTTTTGTAAGTGGTGCCTGCTTTTTCTTTTAGGTTTTCCAATTTTGTGTAGTACAGGTTTTTGAAGTATAATCTCTGGATTTCCTCTGTGTCTGCTCTTGTATTCCCCTTTCATTTCTTATTTTGTTAATTTGAGTACTCTCTGCCTTTTAATTAGTTTGAATAAGGGTTTGTCTATCTCGTTGACTTTCTAAAACTCTTGGTTTCATTGATTCTTTGTATTTTTTTCTTTGTTTCAATTTTATTAACTTCAGCCCTGAGTTTGATTAGTTCCTGTCATCTACTACTTCTGGGTGAGTTTGCTTCCATTTATTCTAGAGCTTTCAGCTGTGCTGTTAAGTTTTCTCTGTGAGATTTCTCCAATTTTTTATGTAGGTGCCTAGTGCAATGAAGCATTCTCTTAGTACTGCTTTTATTATATCCCATAAGTTTGAGTACCATTAAATTCTAGGAACTATAGGAGAATTTCTGTGTGTGTGTGTGTGTGTGTGTGTGTGTGTGTGTGTGTGTGTGTGTGTAGCCCTAGCTTTCAGCAGTAGTGTGCTCTGACATTTCTGTTGAATGTAATTTGGAGGTTATTCTGAATTCAGAATGAAAACGAAATGTTTGTTTTTTATTCATCTTAGCAAGACACAATAATCAATATATTTTATATTTAGATTTGTATTTTACTCTTTTTTATGAGCCCGGAATCTTGATGTTCTTACTGAAGTTATCTATCCAGGTTTTTAATATTAGTTTCAGAAAAATAGTGTAGACTTCTACTGATGATCACATCCCTTTATGATTTTTTATATTGAATCTTGGGTCCAAAGATAACTAGTTTGGATATCATATAAAACTTTTGAATAGTTCGGAACATGCTATACATTCTATTTTTAAAAATATATTTTACTTACTGGATTAACTCTTTTATAAGCAAAGGGATTATTTCAGTCTCTACATAGCTATTTTTACTCTTTGTGTGGTGTTAGATCAATTCTTCTCACAAATATCATCGGGTTTTTTTACCTTGTCAGTGGTCTCAGTGTGCACTGTAAAAAGTCATGCTGGGAGCTGTGCAGGAAGTAGAGTCGGGAAGATTCTGAAGGGGTTTCTTCTTTCTTGCTTTTAGTTCCATTCAGACCCACAATCCCTGAGATGGCTCCAACTACTCCACAGTTGGTCTCACTTCTGCTTCTCAGACAGTCCTCTCCCATATCCGTTTAAGGATGTAGCTTAAGAATTTCCTAAATATTTCTCACTTTGATGGACAGGAGTTAGCTTTTTAATACCTCATAGTTTTCTTCTTTTTCTGGTGAGTACTGTCTACCTCAGCTTAGAACATTGAGCTTAAATAGTTTGCTGGTCCTTTCGACACTGTATTACAGGAGGTACAGAATCCATCCCAAAGATATATAAGTGGGTTTGGTTTAATTCCACTTATGAGAAGTGAGTAGCAGTAAAATACTCTCTACATCTCTCCCCATTTCGTCTTGCCTTGGAGAGACTCACTACTACTAGAGAACATAGAAATGTGTTTGCCAATTAAAACAGCCCAGAAATTCACAGGCTAGCTGACCTTTAAGTTTCCCAATGGTGCTCATGCCCAACCAAACAGTCATGTAAGAATTGGCTTTGGAATCGGAAAGTTTGCTTTTTCCACTTAGATTTGCTGTAGGTGAATAAAAAGTAGCATCTGTTTCTTTTTACCAGGTGAGATGTAGCAGCCAGTGTGGGCTGTGACTGAGCAGATCTCTGCTCAAATTTGGAGCTTGGTCAAGACAATGAAAGGGAGAGAAGGGGCTTGAGGTTGAGGGTTGGGAGGGGGAGGTCTGTGGCCAGGTAGTCTTTGGTTGAGCAGGTCAAACTGGATATTCTAATCACAACTCTTCCCAGGGCCTTCACATATCCATCCCAGCTACTCACTCAACACTATGTCCTTTTTTTTTCTGTCTTTGAAAAACAAACTATCAAAGATAAACAAATATAAGAAACACACTCACATACAATCAAAATAAAAACATGTACAAACACACTGCATGTTCTCCCAATAGGTTCAGTGTATCTGGTTTTACGTTGAGATTTGCTCATCCATTTGGACTTGTGTAAGGTGATAAACATGGATCAATTTGCATTTTCCTACGTGCGTTCATCAAGTTAGATCAGCATTATTTGTTGAAAATGCTTTTCTTCCTTTGTATATTTTTTTTCTCATTCAAATATCAGGTGTCCTTAGGTGTTGAGACTTATGTCTAGTTCATCAATTTGATTACATTGATCAACATGCCAATGCCCTGGAATGTTTATTACTGTGACTCTGTAGTACAGCTTAAATCCAGGGATGGTGATTAACTCAAGAAGTTGTATTATTGTCCAGGATTGTGTTAACTATCCTGGATGTTTTTTGGTATTTCAGATAACATTAAGTGTTTTTCTTTCAAGGACAGTAAAGAATTGTGTTGGAATTTTCATGGGGAGTATGATGAATCCGTGCTTTAGGTAAGATGGCCGTTTTTACTATGTAAATCTAATCATCCATAAAGATGGGAGGCTTTTCCATCTTTTGATACCTTTTCAATTTTATTCTTCGAATCTTTGAAGATTTTATTATAGAAATCTTTCACTTCTATAGTGAGAGCTACAACAAGATATTTTATAGCATTTGTGGCATTTAAAAAGAGACTTCTTGAAATCTTTCTCAGCCAATTTGACATTTGCATATAGGAGGGCTACTGATTTGGAAAAACAAAACAAGCAAAAAAAAAAATTCTTGTATCCAGCCACTTGAAGGTGTTTATCAGCTGTTGGAGTATCCTGGTAGAACTTTTGTGGTCACATATATACAATAATATTATTCAAAATTAAAAATACTTTGACTTCTTTGTTTCTAATTTATATCCTTTTTGTCTTCTTAGGTTGTGTGTATGTGTTTTAGCTAAAATGTAAAGCACTACATTGAACAGATATGGCTAAAGGAGCAACCTTTTTATTATCAACACATCAGTCAACTAGTGTTCTGGGGTTTTCACATTAAGGGTAATGTATCTGAAGCATTTGGAAATAGAGAAATTCTTGGAAGCTAACCTGAACAGATGGACCACAGTATCTGAAGCTCATGTCATTAGGTAGGAAGGACATCTTTTTCTCCTCTCCAGCACAAATCATAGTCACGTTTAACTTATATACTTCTTGATTCCCATAACATGTCGATTGGCAGCTCAGAAGCACTGGACCAATACATATCTGCAGGCCCTGAAATGCTAAGGGCCATAGGAGTAGACTGCAGATGACAACCAGTATTTTACAGGTTGTCTTACCACATGAATAACTCTGTGTTGGAGAACTCCAGCAGGCAAAGTCCATGGAGAGGTCCCACTAAACAAAATCCATGGAGTGGTCCCACTAGGCAAAGCCTGTGGGGTAACTGACTGTGGATACCAATTGTTTTCTGTCTGTAACTTTCTTGGGTGCCATAGCTAAGCCTCCCTAATAAAAACAGCTGTGGGGTTCTTTCCACAGCCCATTGGTAGTTTGTTTTATATCTTTGGGCACATGAAGATTGATTTCTGATGGATAGAAATAGATTTCTGATGGATAGAAATAATACTAGAATATTATTCTTTACTGACACAGGTAATTAACAGTATTTTTAATCTCAAAGACAACTAATTATAGACTTCAGAACAAATTTAAGAAGATTAAAGAGCCCTTACAGAATATACGCAAAGACTAATTTCAGAATGTATTTATTTTTAAATCAAGGCCAGGCTGTTTTGAGACATATTCCCTTTCAATCGTTGACTTTCAGCACATGTCCTGACCACTCGGGATTCAACCTGCTACTATTATTGTTAAATTAAAATTTCATTGTCATTTTTTCCTGGGAAAAAGTACATGCAAGGCCAAGCATTTACACTGGCCGGTCTTTGTGATCTGACTAGCTTTAGAAAAACTGTATGACTTCGTGTATTATGAGGATGGTTTGGGCCCTGAAAATGTAGCATAGAATTGTCCAGATTTTGGCTAAGGATGCAGGGAACAGCAGCATTGTAAGGAGGAAGGGAAAGGGGAAATGAATGAGAGCATGTAAGAGCAGCAGCAATGTAGGGATGAAGCTGTGCAAAATATGAATTATGTGTGCTGCATGAGAGATGAAGAAGAAAGAGCCCAAAGAGAGGGTGAGACATATGTGAAAGAATTAATGAATGAAGGAGGGAGTGAGCAAAGATTGAGTGGATAATGTTAGAAGAATGTATGCGTGAGTATATAGATGAAGAAAGTAAAGAGTTGTTTCTATGTATCTGAATTATTCAAAGAGCCATATGAACGTGTATAAGAACAATGTAAAGTATTATATGGTGAAAAAGTTATGTATTGGAGATGGATAGCAATGGCTGTATGGAAATTTGTAACTGTGTGGAGGCAAGGAAGATGAAACTGTATAAAAGGAGATGTAGAAGAGAAATGTATATAAAAGAAAGATGTGAAAATATATTTAATTGTGTATAGATATGTATGGCCATATATATTTAAAGTAAGAAACGTAGTTATATGTACAGAATGCAGTAATGTGAAGATATGCAGCTAACTGGAGACAGAAAGAGTCAGAGACCATTTTTAAGAAGTAAAGAGAAAGTTATGAGAAGGTTTTATGTTTCCTTATTTTGTTAATCAGTTACATGGAGATTTGTTCTTAATTATCCTATGATTCTTATCCATTCGCTACTATCTGAGATATTGCCTTGAAGCAGGCCTCTCATGGTTTATGTTACTGAAACTTCAAAACAGGTAACCACTGCACCTTCTTTGATCTCATTGGTTGGAACAATGTGACCGGATCATACCTACCAGGAAAGGAATCTAGACAATTAAGTGGTAATTTTGAAGAAAGAAGGAATATGTAAGAATGGTAATTAGATTGTATCTTGGTGTATCTGTCTCTGAGCATTTACTAAGCATGATAACAAGCCAAGAAAAGGCTATAGGAGACCTCTTCGTTCTAATATTTCTCCAAACTGTGAGTAAATATTTGCTTCCACATAGGACCTGGAAACTGTTGCTCACTGTGGAACTATAGTCTTCGGGATTATGTAAGGTGGTGTGTCTATGTGTTCTGTTGTATGTGTGTGTGTGTTTATGTATGTGATACAAAGACAGAGACAGATAAACAAAGACTTATGGAAATATAGTATTACTAGATTATATAAAGATCAATATTAAAACATCACACATTCATACAGCACTTGGATCTACAGGTGCACACCTTTGCTCTTTATTTTAAAAGGCTAAACAGCAACAGCGCCCATTGTACTCAGAATAAAATTCAAGTAAGTACATCTTATTTTCTAAAACATCCAGTCTGCATAGTGGTTTATAACCCTGTTTTCCACTGCATGAACTAGGTTGCTGTAAAGAAATTATTTAACCTCAGAGAATCCTGGCAAGCACTATAATCAACCATAATGAAACAGAACGGAATTATACCTAGCTGATAGGATCTTATGAGAGGTGAGAAGTTGTAATATCATTTTAAGATTTGTCTAATGAAGACTTTCCCAAGGTTATCTCCTTGGCAGCTTGAGCAATCTAAGCATAAGAAGCATGTTCAACCCCATAGACACTGTCTCTTTCTAAGGGGCTCTTTTTGAGGTGCTTTATTGTCTCTCTTTATCTGTTGCTGTACATTTTAACTAACTGCCAACTGTCTTGATCTCCCATAAAAATTTCTTTAAGTTTCTAACCTTCTTCTGAGAATATCCTTATAGATTTAGACTCTTTTAATGTCTTCTATGTAGATAAAGAGGGAAAGATAAGTATCTTTCTTTATGGAAATAAGCTCAGAAAAATTAAAAGACCGTAGTGTCTAGAGTATAAAAGCCCTCAACACAAATTTCCAATTCTGGGGGTCAGAGGGCAGTCTCAATGGGAAAAATGGTTGCTCAATAAATAGAGTCTTTTGTGTCTGTAATCTCACTATGCCTACAGAATAATAGGAGGTCGAGACAGGCTAGTAACCAAATTCTTGGTGCACCATCTGAAGTAGCAAATGAAACACTCTCTATGCTTATGAAGAGGCCTGACTCCTGAGACCATGGCTTCCACATGCACACTGGGGGAAGGGAACACCTACACACAAAGATGAAAAGCAAGCTTAACATTTCTGTAATGCAATACTACTTTGATTCTTTGATTTTTAATGATTACAATAGTTATTTTCATTAAAGAAAAATTATTTTTTCTTTATGTACAGAACATATAAAAGTGGATTAATTTTGTGAAATTAAAATGGTGAAATCTTTATGAGATTTCTTGCTCTTTATAAAAAATGTAGATAATTATGCTGCCAACTTTATAACTATTATTTATTATATGACAAAGGTTGCTTACAAATATATCAATTTTTTTTAAAGCTGCTACACCTTGGGCAGGACTATCAAAAAGAAACATGCATATGAAGAAATGTTTTTTACAAAAAAGATGTGAAAAACACAGAGAATATAAAAGATGTTATTTTATAAGGAGAATTTATAGTTAGGGAGCTAGAGGCCTAATACTCCCTTAGGACATACAGAGGTAAGAAGAAATGTTACTCTCAGATACTAAAAACTAACTGATCATTACTACCAAAACTAACATGACAAGTAGTGTGATATCTTGGCATATACCAACTGATAGAATTTAATTTAAAATGTCAAGATACATATTTACTAAATTCTGAGATCCTCCAATGCACTAAAGCCATGTTACAATTTCACTGATACTGAGAGTTTTGCCCATAATTTTTTATGCCCAAATTTTATTATTGAGACCTAGGTCTTTATTATACATAAGAATACATTCTTTGAAATAAAATGACCTAATTTGCATGTATGTAAGATTGAAAACATGTTATGGTGGCAAAAGTCTTGGATAAGCCATAAAATTGGAATGGTCATTTTTATGTTGTCTGACTCAGTCAATAGACCTGAGAATCCCTGATTGAAAATATTTATTCAAATTTTATGTTTCTGCCCTATTCTTTGCACAAACATCTTGATGTTAATGCCTAAAATTGAACTTTAGCATTGGCTTTCAACCTCAGCAAGGATTTCAAGTTGGAAGTAGCTATAACATTTATGTTTGTTTCTAGAATTCTCTTCTCTTAAAAGCTCCCTAGAAAAATTTTTGTTACTGAAGTCTGACATAATCCAAAAATTTATATAACAATACTTATTACTACTTAGAAACACGTTGCCTAGATAATTTAAAATATTCAACAGGCTTTAGTAAATATTTGATTGTGCACTGCAGCTTCTGAGATATATGTGATCCTCTGTATTAAATGAGAGGTACTATGAACTGGATTAAAACTTAATATCTATTAAAGAATGTTTAGGGAGACATCGCATAAATTATACTGATTTTTGTATCTTTCTTTCCTAATAAACTTAGCTTCCTGTTTATTTGTATCCAAACAAAAGTATTTAAAGCCAATACTTAAATTTCAGAAGTTTTTATAAATTACATTATAAAAAACTAGATTAGAGAATTAATACTTCTTGAGACAAATGAAGTAGCTTGATCAAACAGTTGCATTAGAATCGTTGCAAACAATTCTTTATGAGCTAAGAGAAAACCGTTAGAATCTAAACCTCTTGCTGCAAAATGGAGCTCAACCCATTGTTTCTACATCATTTGCCATATGCTTTACTAAGATATTATAGACCACTGTATCTTGCACTGCCTAAGAATTGGGTCCTGTTTTGCAGAATAAAACATGCCTGGTGCCTAGCATATGACAAATACTGAATAAATGATGAGTAAATAAATTCTGGTTTGAAAAATTAAGCTTTATGATTGAAATTTTAAAGTGTTTTTCAGCATTTAGCTGTAACCATTAAAACAATGAAATTATCTCTTATCAGAATGAAACATACATGAAGATTAATTTTTCCTTCCACCAGACAGTTCTGTCTGTTTACATTAACTTTGAAAATACTACCAGTGGACTTGGCAGCCAAGATGAAGTCTAAAGGATCAAGTTTAAACTGCTGAAGTGATCATCCGAAAATGAACTACTTGGTTCAAATCCCACTACATTATTTGCTTAATTATTTTTAAGACACTGAGAGGAAAGAAACGGGGCTGTTTTGATGTATCTACGTTAGTGGGCAGCCTTCATGGAGTTGCACATAGCAGGAACAAGGTGAGATTAAGTCAGTCAGAGGCATGTGGGAGACAGACAGCAAGTTAGCGTAATGTTGGAGGTGTGTCAGGAAGTTGGACATGTGATATTAAAATTTAAGTTTTGTCTTTTGCACAAATTGGCTCAAGATTTGCAAAAGTTTGGAAGTGAAGGTAGTAATCTCTGTAAAAGTGTTACAAAATGTGTTGATAACTAGGTGTAACAGGGTGTAAGTGGACTATAAATTACACAGCTGTAAAATTAGAGGTTTTGAGATTATTTAATATTAAGTAGAAAGTGATTTGCCTAAAATCATATTATAAAAGACAAATATACAGTCCCTCTGTCCAGAAATATTTAATTTCAATTTAGTATTTTTTGTTAATTTATCTATTTTTGGAAGATATATCACATTTAGTAAGTACTCTAAGACACTCTAGAAGAGAAGTCCATAAATTTATGATCATTCAGTCTAAGTAGAACTAATTATTAAGTTTTCAGCTGAAGGTACAATTACTAATGAATGCATTTAGTGACTAGGTGGAACACAAAATAGGGATTGTAAAACTCTGTTACTCCTCACCAGTGTTCACAGTTTTGGTAAGAGAATTTTCAAGGCATCAACCACTTGAATTGGGCTGTAAATATCTCTAAATTTTCACGATATCTAATATGCAACCCTTGTGAGAATATCATTTGTATGCCAAAGACGTCACAACCCACACCTTGAGAACCACTTAATTACAAGTATGTGTGTGCAAATGTGCATGTAAATGCCTTTGTGCATGTGTACACGAGTGTGTGTGTCTGTGTGTCTGTGTATGTTTGTGTATGTTAAAATGAGTGCAGTCACCTCCATAGGCCAGAGAAAGATGATCCTTATTAAAATTAGAGATTGCTCTGTGCTGTGTGATGGATGTGCTGGAAACAGCTCATCAGTTCATCTGAAATAGCAGCATGAAAACTGAAATGTTCAAGTATCTCCCAAGCTCCATTTCTCTTTATTTCAATAACTCTTGAAATGTCAATAAAATGGCTGCCTAAACAATACCTTCACAATGACAATACTGGTTGATAGCCCAGAGCATCTCACAAGATCACACCCTAATATTTATAGATATAGACAAGAAAACAGGAGATTGAGTATCTGCTGTGGATGAGGTCAGGATATATTGTTTAACATCTGAAAATACATACATACTAGCAACATCATTGCCTGGTACATAAAACCCATGATCTTCATCAAGAAAATTCATAGGAATCCTATTACTCATGCCTTTTAAATGGTTTATTAAATCTTTAAGCTCTAATTCTTACCATCTCTATATGGAAACATACTTTGCTGATATAATCAAATTAGGATAATTTTGTTTGATCCAGATATAAATAGAATGTTTTAATATACATGGGCGAGACCCTGAGTGAAGAGCTGCAGCTGCAGTCTGAGGAGAGATAAGATGGTTGTCAGTGTATTATTATTTTTTTGTCTTGTGTTTTTTGTTTGTTTGTTTCAACCTTTGAAAAAATGTTTTACTTTTATCTAGGTGGAGGTGAAGCACACTTTCAATCCCATTACTTGAGAGGCAGAGTCAGATGGATTTCTGTGCGTTCAAGGGCAGAGTTCTAGAACAGCCAAAGTTGTAACAGAAAAACCCTGTTTCAAAACAAAAAACAACCCCCCCCCAAAAAAACAAACAAACAAAAAGTTTTGAGATTCTTTTAAAATTATATCAGTTCCTCCTTCCTTTAATTCACTCCCAATTATCTGGTGTATACATCATTGCTCTCTTGAAAATTCATGCATTGTTTTTCATTAGTTTTGTTATAAACATACAATTAAGAACAAATATATTCCTAAAAATAGACAACTCAGTTCATATAATATTCCTTGTATGTCTATATTTCTGGGCTTAATCTTTGGTATTGGATATCTAATTAAAGTGGCCGTTCTTGTGGGATATTATTTCTTAATTGTCTTATTGGATTCAAAAAGTTTACAAAAACAGCAGAGTTTTGGAGTTTGGAAGGTTGGGGCCTCCTTGTCTTTCCCCGTCCACCGTGGCATAACTATTTTAGTTTTCCTTGTTCGCTTCATGTTTAGGTAGCCATTTAAGTTAGGAAATGTGGGTTCAGCTTTCAAGTTCGTAGGAGATATAACATCACAGCAGACCCCTTATTCTATTTGCTCTTAGAATCTTTCTATACAATCTTCTGCAATGTTCCCTGAGCACCAGATATGGCAGTTATTTGGTAAATATATCCATTTAGATTGATTCTAAAACTTCATTTTAAATTCCTTTGGGTTTTGTTTAATGGTTTCCATTATTTGCAAAGTAACATTTCCTTGATAAGAAGTACATTTATCTGTGGATATAAGGATTTTTCTTTAGAATATGCTTAGAGATTGTGCTGTTTTAATATAGTGATGGTTTTATATACGGATCCTAAAGACGGCTAAAGACGTCACAAACCCTGGTTACCGGCTTGTGACTAGTACTAGACATGATGTTACTCATTTTATAGAGTTGTAAGTGCAGTTATAGAGCTGTTAGTTACTATTGTTATTTATGCATGTCAGTATTGTACTCTGTGTGTTATTGTGCCATGATGGTTATTTTTATAGTTGACAGGAATCATAGCTGGATGGAACTTCTGATAATTTTCTTCCTTTAAACTGTGTATATTGCATGTAGAATTGTGAAAACTTGTCTTCAGAAATGAAGCATTCAAGTTAGTTCAAGCTCGGAGACCATAGGTCCCTTCATTTGAAGTGTATGATATCTTCAGAAATAGGAAGTTGGAGGTAGGCAAGCATAGATGTAGTAAAAATTTATAATGTTTTAGGAATTTCTTTGCCAGCCCTTCTCACAAACTGAATAAAAGTTTTCTTATGGATGATGTTAGGGCTTTTGGCATCTTTATCAAATATTAAATGTTTGAATTTATTTTTATTCTGGCTTGGTTCTTTGATTATGTGTCATTGGTATACATGTCTTTTAAAAGTCTATTGTTTCCAAATAAATGATAGTATTGAATACCTGTGCATGTAACATTCAAACTGATTTAAACATATAGTAAAAAAAAGTATGTAAATACCCTCCTCTGTTTCCAATAGATGGAAAGGAAGGAAGGAAGGAAGGAAGGAAGGAAGGAAGGAAGGAAGGAAGGAAGGAAGGAAGGAAGGAAGAAAGAAAGAAAGAAAGAAAGAAAGAAAGAAAGAAAGAAAGAAAGAAAGAAAGAAAGAAAGAAAGAAAGAAAGAAAGAAAGAAAGAAGCCCAAGTGTACATGCAAGGGCAGCCTAAAGGAATATACAGATAGTTTATTCTCAAAGTTACCTAGATTTTGGTAACTAGGTAACTAGGACCTTCCAAATAAAGCAAAATTTGAAAAAAATCTGTTTATAAAGACTACAAAAATTTCCTATCCACACATAAAATAAAATTTAAACAAAAATATTTCTGAGTGAGTTACAATATTAGATACCCTCTTTTAAGTCTCACATTTATTTCTCAGTATTTTACAAATATTCTTTAAATATATGAAGCACCATATAAAGTTGAGGATTTATTCAGAATGTACTCAATGTTTATTAGAAAACTATTTTGCTAAGGTTGATATGAATTAATTAATTCACAGATATGTGAAAACAAAATTGAGAAACAATAGAAACCAAGAATGGTGCATAAGCTCTACATGTGAGGAGTAAAGAATATAATACAGGTGAAAGGAAGTTAGAAAAATAGTAACAAGGAGTGGACTTCAAGTGCTGGATAAAGAAATGCACCAATAAAGAAGAAAGGATGACAAATGAATAGCATGAAGGTTTGATAAAATATTGAAGAACCATCCATCATATGTCATGCTTACCTAAGGTTATTGAATACATATGAGATTATGGACATCCATATATTTTTAGTCACTTATATTGACAATACTTCCATCAAGAAGCAAAGACTAAAAAATAACTCAGTACAAAATCTAAGAGTCTTCATTTCAAATGGTTGGTAACTCAAGTAACTCTGAACTCCTAAAACAACATAGATGGCGGATGTTGCCTTACCTTCCTTATGAGGTTTGAATGTGTGATTCTCTTGAAGGTGTGGAGACAACACACTTATGAGCTAGTACTCAGGTCTCAGGTCCTGTGTGCTAGATTACAACTAAGAGCTTCTCTCTGAAATCCTTCCTACTATGCTTCCAGAAAATACTGTGATGCCAAGAGAAAGAAGCTTTAAAGAGTCATGCACAGCTATGTAACTATTAACCAAGATAGTTTCTAGTATTTCAAGATAAGTACTAAGATCAACTGAGTGACACTCACATGTACGTAAACAATTGTGCAACTGGAATTAAGGCCAACTCACAAGAAAGAAATCTTTCCTTCTATTGGAAACTAGCCAATTTGTCAGGTCTGGTGAAGTCCTGAACTTCAGAAAAGACTCTCCTACTTACACTTATCCAGAGCAGTATAATTCCTTTCTGAAATGTATATCTTATTATCACACACATACAGAGAGGCATAACTGTCATCTCTCATTGAAGAAGTCTCTCTCTACAGAAAAGGAAGACCATCAGAAATCTACAACTGAACACAAATTCAGATTTCAAGAGAGTGTGCCAGGCCCATCTGAAAAACATATCTACATCACAGCTCCTCACTTGTAGTTCAAGAAACATCGCCAAAGTGGAGTGGGTAAGAATAATGTAGCTGCTAAAATATGAGCAAGTCTACTGTAAAATGCTGTCTTCTAAAAATTGATGCATAGAATGGCACACCAAGTGAAAAATGCTCATGTTTTCTAACCACCAACACAAAGACAGTGAAAAGATACAACTACTGACTTCCAGAGGAAAATTACTGACATTCGGGCTGAACCCTTTTAATGCTTCTCAAATAGAGCAGAGTAGCCAGCTTGAAATCAGGAATACAAACACAAATAATCCGACTCACAGATGTAAGCATTAAAATAATGAAGAAAAAAATATTATCATCTTGAAGGTGGCGGGAACATTAAATGGGATTAATCGATGGTATCTGAGAGGGGACAGAAAGAAGCTGAGAAGAGAAAGCGACGTAATTTTATTTCAGTTAGAACATATTAAAATGAGAAAGACTAAGGTAAGTATATACAAATGCTTTAGCACGACCCACTACTGAAACTGTAAGGGAGAATTTATGGATTAAAAAAAGAAATAGACAGCTTCATTCAAGAACACTAAAATTCACAATTCCAAAGAGGTTTTTATTGGAGATTATCTATGCAACTGTGTTGGACTGTCAACAACTCTGATACTAGCAATACAAAAAAAAAAAAAAAAATGTTTTCTTAACAAAGTTTCATTGCCACTCAAAAAGAATTCACACTCACTTAAATGAATGTTATTCATTGGTTGCTTATTATGTAATTATATTACACAAACTTGTTAATGTCTACTGATCTGACTGAGTATTCCCATTTGAATAGTCTATGATGGCTGTCCTGTTTATGCTGTTTTATATTTGTGCAAATGAGGTAGGTACTAACAAACTAATTTCTTTCATACACTTGGATAGGTTTTTTAGATATACACATACATGTTGTCAAGATTACACATTATAGTTTTAAAATCCTCTCTATTTGTAGATATTCCATAATATTGTGAAAGAGGATAAGATATTTTTTTTTATTATACCATTGGGGAGCTAGTTTATTCTACAATTAATTTTTAGATTAGTCTACACTTTTATCATTAGGTTTTAAGAATTTGTAAATTTTCCTATGGTTTTTCCAGTGAGGTCTTTACAAAGTACCATGAGGAAAATACCTAATACAATGGTGAACATATAAAATCTTTCTAATATCTATTTTCTGGTGTGTATCAACTTTGGAAGAACTATTAATGAGGTCAGCTCGTGCTGTATGATGTACCTTTGCTGGGAAGACACAACATACACACTCATCTATTCACCCCAAATGGGATTGACAACTCAAGAATGGTTGCCTCAGATGTGCATCTTAATACATCTATAATCTGTTTGGGTTACTTTCAGGAATATGGCAAATGTGCTGCTTCAGGGAAAAAAGCAGACTAAAAAGCTGTTGTCATCATTAAACTCTAACTTACCATAAGGTACAGCTTAAGAGTCATAGATACCCAGAACACAGTGCACTCAACCTGAACAGGCTTATCTACAGTTTGAAGAACTGGTGGTTTAGTTATTCAAAGCCTTATTTAAGCAGCGTGACTGGTCTCTGTTTCTTCACGGAAGTTAAACGTAGTGAATCCTCTCAGATTCTTGTAAACCTCAAATGATGTGGAAGTGCTTACTTTCTAATTAATCATCTTCCGTTCATGTGGAATGTTTCAGCATCCATGGAACTGCTATACTACAACATATTCTGGAGGCATCTTGATATTTTATTTTTATGTAAATTTGACGTTGAAACAGTAAAACATTTTAATGAAAATTTCCCTACATTGCCACATTTTTCAGATGTTTTTTTCTCAAAATAAACTGTCAATAATAAGATTTATACACTACTTTAAGTCATTCATAAATTTCTCATGTTCGTAATGTTTTTTCCTTAATGGATGTGCAACAGTCTCTAAGAAACAAGCTTTCCATAAAGCATATGCTATATTATATTCTCTTCTCATATCCCCTTGTGCCTCCCCACCCCCATATGATTACAATTTTCTCAGGAGATCTTCTCTATTTCCCCTTCCCAGGAGGATCTATGGATGTCTTTCTTACCTTACTCTTGTTATCTAGCTGCATTACGTCTAAAATCCACTTATGAATGAGTACATACTACAGTGGTCTTTCTGGGCCTGTGTTACCTCACTCAGAATAATAACCTCCAGATTTATCCATTTGTCTGCAAATTTCAGGATGTCATTTTTTAACTGCTGAGTAGTACTCCATTATGTAAATGTACCACAATTTGTTAATCCATTCTTCAGTTGAGGTGTATCTAAGTTGTTTCCAGTTTTCTAAGGAACCACCATACTGCTTTCCTAAGTGGCTGTGCAAGTTTACACTCCCACCAACAATGGAGGAGTGTTCCCCTTTCTCCACATCCCTCCCTTCCCGCATAGGTTGTCATCTGCATCCACTATATTTGTAAAGTTTCTTTGCTGTATGAATTCTTTCGTGTTTTCTAGGAGTAAAGACACATGCAAAGGCATTCTTTACATTTGCAAAGATTCTCTCCTGTGTGAATTCTCTTATGCTCTCTAAGAAGACAGACATCTAAGGATTCCTGGCATGTAGCAGCTACATGGTAAACATGCTAGTTTGATAACATGACACAGCACCAGGTGAGATAAGAATTTCTGGCATGTAGCAGCTATGTGGTAAAGCCAACATGGTGCCAGCAGAATATGCATACAGAAGGCACACCCTACATAGGCATGGCTAAGTAAATCTGTGTCCACCCATTCTCTTAAAAGGAGATACCATGTGAAAATCTGTCTCTTTTCTCTTCAGCTTCTCTTCCCTTGTACTCGCCTGGCAACTTTCCTAAGTAAACTCTAGTGTGGCATCTGGTAGTGTGTGTCTGTTCTCACATATGGAAACCAACAATGTGTAAATAACTTCCCATAATTGCTACATTGGAAAGGTTTCTCTCCTATATGAATAATCTGATATTTCCTCAGATTTGAACCATCTATAAAGAATTTCTCACATTCATGACATTTGTAACATTTCTCACCTGCATAAATTATTTAATGTTTTTTAAGATTTGAACCCATGTAAAGAATTTCTCACATTCCCCTATGTTTGTAAGGTTTTTCTCCTGTATGACTTCTTTGGTACACTCTAAAATGAGAGGCAAATATAAAGAATTTCTCACTTTCACTGCACTTGTAAAGTTTTCCTCCTGTATGAATTCTCTCATGGACTCTAAGAAGATAGGCATATTTAAAGAATCTCTCACAAGTACTACATTTGTAAGTTTTTTTTTTTCTTATACAAATTCTCTCATGTGTTCCAAGTTCTCTTTCTGGACAAAGCATTATTTTACATTCACTCCATTTGCAAGGTCTCTTTCCACCACGAGTTTTATAATGATTTTTAACCTGACACAACATGTAAAAGCACTTGCCTTACTTATTCCTTGCCTTTATAGGATTTCTTTCCAGAATGTGATCTATGATATTTGCTGAGTCCCAAAGCATTTTTCTCATTTTCTGCATTGGTGTGTGTGGGTGGTTTTTTTTTTTCCCTGCCCTATAGATTTGTTTCAGCATGAGTGTCTGTTTAGAGTCAAATGATTTATTATAGTCTGTATTTTTGGGTGGTTTCTCTCTAGTCTAAATTCTTTGTGAAGAGTTTAGGAACTGTGAACCAGAACTCAGTTTAACTGTGGTAGATAGGATTGTGACCTCAAATCTACATAATGAATTCACTCTTTTATACCAGTGACATTCCCATCAAGAGTGAATGAAGATCCTGCTTTTCTATTCCGTTACCTGAACATGTTAGTATTCATTTTATTTTTCAGTGTATTTTCCAGGTGGCCCCACTATGAAGATCTATCTAACCTGAAACTAATTATATAGACCATGCTGCCATGGGATCATTAAAATTCATGTGCTTCTGCCTCTGGAGCAGTGGAACTGAGGGCATTCCCACCATAATGGCCTTTATCATAACTTGATATAAGCCTTTCTTACCAGGCTGAGAATCATTAAACTTTTGTTTTAACTTAGTAATTTCATGAGTAAGAATGATGTGGCCTTTAAATACATATTTTTGAGTCCTTCTAGAAATGACTCAACAGTTAAGAGCACTAATTGTTTTGGCAGGAGACACAGGTTGCTTCCAACCTCCTGCATTACAGCTCAAAGTTGTCTATAATTCAGTCCCAGCCCAGGTACACAATTTTCTCTTTTGTTCTTTGAGGGGACCCACACTCATGGGGTACACATTCATACATGTGGCCTAAAAACATAGATATACAAAAATATAAATAATCCTTTTAAAATTTGAATATTTTGTTATATATGTATATGTAAATTCTTCACACACACAGACTTGCACATATAGTGTGACTGCTACATTATTCATGAGCCTCAGGGAATAAAAACAGTCCAAATTTCAGCGAACAGATTCAAGGTTTAAAAAAATGACAATTATGAACTTTGTATTAAATCAGTCATAGTGAAAATGACATTGAATGAATGGCCAATGAGAACGTGAAATACTCCGTGTTATCTTAGTTGGACAAATCTCACTTTTTATCAGTGTGCTTGTGGTTATTTATAGTCTGTGACTCAACAGAGAGGAAGAAGAGATGAGAACAAGGATCGCTCAGTGGGATTAGAAATAAAGAAAATAATGCGTATTGGAGGACTAGCATTGAGAAAGGCAAGTGACATGTATTTGACCTTCAGAATGAAGCTGACAGATAAAAAGGACATGGAAAACATTGTGTGGCCTTGAGGCAGAAAAGCATCATTGTGTTCTTCATATGGCTTCTATCAGCTAAGAATGCACAGATTAATTAATGATCTCAAGCTCACAGTTTAGGAAAAGGACAGCTTCCCTAATGATAGTGGTCAGGGGATGACTGTTATCAGGAAAAATATAGAAAACTATCTCTGTCATGAGCACACAGTCACAGTCTCTGATCAGCCACTTCCTGAGGAAATGGTTAAGAGGCTCTAAATTTGCCATTTTTGTCCACTGGTGTCAGTTCTTCTAGTTGTTAGAGAATAACTAGAATACAATATCTAAATTTGCCCAAATTTAATTCAATGTATTTGGCAGATCCAGGCATATATTTAGTATCCATGCCATGTTGTCTTGGAAAACAGCCACATCATGTGATAGCTCAGTCTATCTTGCAAATACTACTTTTTCTTAATGCAGTCAACTTGCTTCTGTCAGTCGGGTTAGAGCATTTCTCATCATTATCCGAATGGGCCATATGTTGTCCACTGATATAAAGTGTACCTTTTTCAGATTGAGCGCTTAGGTAGGAGGGCCAATCACAAGCATTATATTTGTGAGCCTCCCACCCCAAACTGAGCTGCTATTTCCTCCTAGACTAGAACGGGATTAAGGAGGCCTGAAACTGCCTCTAGGCACCCAGTGTATTGGGGGGCAGTATGAAGAACTGAACAAAATAAAATTATACAGGATGAATCTCTGTGCCTTACACTGTTTTTCAGACAATAGGGTATATGTGAAGGGTAAAAAGGGAAGCTGTGGTAGTCTTTGTGGCCTACTTGGTAAAGTGATTACAGCCCTTTGGTACAGTGTTTATAGTTGAGTTTTGTTTTTAATGCTTATAGCTCAGTGTGTAGAGAGCTTTAGTCTCAGTGAGTAGAGTGTCTATGTTTCAGAAGAGTGAGTGCTTAAAACTCACTGGATGGACTGCTTATAGCTCATTGGATATATTGCTAAGTACTTCACTGAGAACAGCACTTGAAGCTGAGCTATTACAGTGCTTGTAGCTCAGAATTGCCAACTGTTTTAAACAGTTTCCATTCCAGCTGAGAAAAAAGCACTCCAACAGATAACCAAGGTAAAAGGAGAATGCAAGCACTGTAATAGATACAGAAGTGCAGAAACCACTCCATATCAGCCATGCTAAAGAGTACAGTTTTCCTACTTTGCTTCCCTATTCTTTTAACTTCTGCTATGTCCAGAAATTGAGCTTTCTCTTGGCTACCATGCTCTGAATGCTCACTATCCCCCATCGTGTGTGTGTGTGTGTGTGTGTGTGTGTGTGTGTGTGTGTGTGTGTGTGTTTGTGTTGGAATTTTGTACACAGCCACCCACAAACCACCATGGCACAGAACTAATCCCCCCCCTTAAATGTCAATCTTGTTTTATTCCTTCTTTTCTTCAATTTTGGGGTCACCATCTTAGTTAGGGTTACTATTACTGTGAGGAAAAAACATGACTAAGAACTACCTGGGCAGGGAAGAATTTATTTGGCTTTCATGTCATATCACTGCTCATCAGTGAAGGAAGTCATGACAGGAAGTCAAACAGGAAAGGAACCTAGAGACAAGAGCTGATCCAGAGGCCATAGATTAGGGTTCTCAACCTGTGAGTTGCTAACTTTGGGGGTGGTGTTGAATGTCTCTTCTATAGAAGTCATATATCAGATACATTACAGTTCATAACAGTAGCAAATTAAAGTTAAAAAGTATCAACAATAAGAATATTTTTGTTAGGGGTCACCGCAACCTTAGGAACGATATCAAAGGTTGCAGCATTAGGAAGGTTAAGAAGCACTGCCATGGAGGGATGTGGCTTGACAGGCTTGGCATCTATGGTTTGCTCAACCTGCATTTTTACAGAACTCAGGACCATCATCCCAGGGAGGGTACCATCCACGAGGAGCTCCCCGACATCAATCACCAATTAGATAATGTTCTTCAGGTTAGTCTAGAGACCAGTCTTATGGAGGCATCTTCTTCATTGAAGTTTTGTCTTCTCAGATGAGTTTAGAGCATGTCAGGCTGACAAAATAAGTAAGCAAGCAAATTAATAATAATACTAATAATAATGATAATAATAGTAACAATAATATTCCACTATAGTCGTTATTGCATTTTTCTCTGTGTGAAGGCTGAAGCTGAACCCTTGAAGAAACCGTGCATGGTGTAAGGCTGCCTACTGCAGAACATTATTTTAATTATATAAAACTGTGTTACACTTGTTTATGCTGCATTTGTTTAATTTTGTAAAGAAAGATATGCTGCTGTTTCATTTTAGCTGCCTAAGGTACCTGATCGGTCTAATAAAAATCTGAGTGGCCAATAGCTAGACACAGGGGGTGGGGCAGGTGGGCACACAAAGAGAAAAGAAGAGAACAAGGGTGAAAGAGAGAGACCCTCCCAGGGCCGGAAGCCAGGCACGAGAGGGGAGAAAGGTAAGATATACACAAAGAAAGGTAACAGGCCCGAAGGCAAAATGTAGATAAAGAGAAACTGAATAACCTAAGTTATAAGAGCCAGTGGGGCAGCAGAAGTAAAGGACGACCATTAGTAACTAAGAATAAGTCTCTGTGTCATGATTGGGGAACTTCATTGGTGGCCCAAAAGAAAGCCTATTACAGATGCCACAGCTTCCAAGGATAGATTCAGCCAGAGTCTAGAGCAGGAAAACGAAGTCATGTTGAGAACACAGAGAACCTTCTTCTCAGCTGGATCTTCATGTACTATTCACCCTGCCTGAGGCTGGAAACTTCTCTTGTGTTGTACAGTGAGGCTGAGGTTCAGAAGGGCCTTGTGCTAAGTCTGAATCTATTCTTTCTTTCTTTCTTTCTTTCTTTCTTTCTTTCTTTCTTTCTTTCTTTCTTTCTTTCTTTCTTTCTTTCTTTCTTTGCAGGAAGCTACTTCATACTTGTGTCTTTTTTCTTGGATGTCAAATAGGACTGAGCCTCACAGTGGGTTTCATGTGTGTAAGTATAAAATAGGGTACATTCCTGTGGGTTCAAATGGTCTAAGAAGAAAATATAATGGTGTGGCTGGGTTGAAGTTTTTGGTAGAGGATTTTCCTGTCTTATATGACCCCTGTTCTATCTGTAGCACTGTAAGAAGAAAAATCTAGCATAGTGGCAAATCTGTCCTCAACTCTAGATATAACATGTAACTTTGTATACAATATTTGGTTTCAGCTTTAAAAATTTTTAGTTTCTTACTTTTATTATATTGAGATAGTGTCTCACTATGTAGCTCTCCTGGTACTGACCTTCCTGTGTAGAATGGGCTAGAGTAGAATTCACTGAGATCCACCTGCTTCTCAAGTGAACTTGCCACTATATCCAGCTAAGATTTTTTTTTAAATTATTTTAAAATTGTGTCAGGGTTATGCATATGAGTTCAAGTGCCCAGAGACAGCAGATCCCCTCCAGATTGAGTTAGAAACAGTTTAGAGCTGCTTGGTGAGGAAGTTGGAAATGGAATTCAAGAACAAATACAGAAATCAGCGATATCTCTCCAAGTCATATACACAGTTCTTAGGTGTGTAACCAGCTAGGGGTATATATGTATGTGCATGCATACATATCTACATAGAAGAAAATCTGTATTCTAACAATTAGATTGTGTTATGTCGCTCAGTTGTTCAGACTGTTTGCCTGTCATATTTAATAAATTCCTAAGTTTGTTTCAGGGAACCCCATATGTTGAGTATGATAGTACACACTTGTAATCACAGCAATTGAGGGGTGAAGACAGAAATGTTAGACGTTCAAGGTCATTGTTGGCTACACAATAATTATGTTTTTCATAGACACCATCATTGCACTCCTGGCTATCTGACCTCCAAAAGTAAACAGGTCCAGAAAATATTTGCAAGATCCAAGAGTCTCTGAGAACCAACCTGGACTGGGGTATTTTCTGTTCCTGATAGCCAGATAAAGATATCTGCTAACTGCTAAGTTCAATGGTGGCCAGACTTGTGTGTGTTCGCCTGTTCATGCTGTGCATTGTGACATTTGGTTTCATCATTTTCACGTCCCTCTTTGCCTGCTCTAATATCTTACCACCCTCTGCATGTGCTTAGGGTCCAAGTGAGTAGAGCCATAAGGGAACTTCGTGAGGATTTAATTAAGAGACCCAGGGGTGTCCCTCAGTATAATGAGAGATGGCAATGAGAGTCTTGAGGCAAACTGAGGTGGGGCAGAATGCCTAGGCTGGGAGGTTGTGGGTTTAGGTGAAACAAAGGCTTCTCGGTGAGTTTATGTTGTATTATGGGAAGGGATTAATGGAGAGTGGATGTTAGCCCCATGAAATATTCCCCTAAGAAGTAGGTTGAGGTTTGGAAACTAGAAGGCTGTGTGGAGGCAAGGCTGGCCATGACTTTCCTAATGTCATCCTTCTTTTCAAAAGTCAAAGCTGCTGGCATGGAGACAGTGGGAATAATCATGGCCTTCTTTTTCTTTCTAGGCCTGGCTCTTTCCTTTTCCTCTCAGGAATGAGCAGGATTCTAAAGGTTTGCTCTTCTAGGTGACTTCTGCTTTTTTTTTTTCCTGGCCTGTGCGGAACTCAGATGTCCAGGCTCTGTGGAGGGAATCTCTGTAGATGGACTTGGGTTTGAAGGGATAACATGGCCTTTTACACAGAGCTGTGACTGATCCTTGCTTCAGCAAAGCACAAAGAAATCTGTCCATCTGCCTATTGCAATGATGGAGGCTTCAGGCCTAGGGGCAGTATCATGTAATCTGATAATGCTCACTCTCTCTTATCTTTTATGCCTGTTGTTCATGTCTCCATTCCCTCTCATTTTCCCACCTTTTTATACAAATAAAAACCAGGTTTCTATAAAGGCTCTCTGATTAAATAAACACTCTTTCCTCTCTACAATTCTCTGTGTCCTCCCAAGGCCTAATCCCTTAGACAGGATAGAAGGCTGGCTCCTTGGATCTAGGGTCTGAACATGAACCTAGTATGGGCCTGGGCAGAAGGGGAGTGAAAGGACACTGGCCCACAGAGCATGTGGCTCTTGGCCTTCTTCCCAATTTCTTCTGCCATGCTAAAAAACCATTAGACTACATTGCTAAAATTAGCCATCAAGGTAGGTCTATTGTCTTATTTGGCAACTTCTTCCTCCTGAGGTAAACTATCAAATTCCAGCCATCACAGTATTTAATTCCCACAATCAAAGCCCCCCCTGGTTTACCCAATTAACATACCCATTTAAAATATACTACCATATCCTAGCCTAGTCTAATACAGACCTTCCCCTTTTCTTAGAAATTACAGCTACGAAATTATTTCCTGTGTCTTTCTGCTGAGTCCAAAAACAACCACTTAAACTTTTGTTTCCTGCATAATAAAGGATCTCTCCTTGAAAACAAGAGTTTGGGTGAGATTTGTATCTAATCAGGCCCAGTGAGAAGCCCCTGCTGTGCAGGAGTGGGAGATCTACCTCACAGAGAATGAAGACTCTGGGCTGGAGGCTGTAGTACCCCTACTAGAGCCTCTGGGGAGGGACAGACCTAGAGCTAAGACAACCAGCTTTGGCCCAGACCTAGAAATGGTAATTTTTTTTTCTGCTCATTGTTTTTTGTTTTGTTCTGTTTTGAGACAAAATGTACGTAAGGGTCACCTTCACCTATTAAGTGCTGGTACCCCAGGCATGTACCACCATGTCCTGTGACCGGGGATCAAGGCCAGGGCTTGAACGATAATCAAGCTATTTGCTAACCGAGATACATGCCAGCCTCTTTCTTGTTTCAAAGCACTGGAAAGAGTGGCAGTCTCCAGGCTTTCCTTTGCCCACGGTTACACTCCCCTCTACCACAAAGTGCTGGCTTCCTGGAATTAATTCTGTCAAACATGCCTGTACCACCCCTAGCTCCCGGCCATACTCCCACATCTCTGGTCAGGCAAAGGCCTGGTCGGGTTCTCTCTTACCATGGCGCCAGGACAAGCCACACATTGTTGGAAGAAATTGCAGGAGTTTTTGTGTGACTCCTTCCTTCACAGACAGGCAGAGAAAATGTTTCCAATCATATGCACAGGTTCCTGCTTCTGATCATCCTTTCTAGGACTTGTGAACAGGACTTCTCGATGTCACAGGCGCAGGTAGAGGCCCTTGGTCTGTTGCATGTCACTCCTTTAATGCAGAGAAATCTCAGGGAGGGGCTGGAATTGTTAGTTCCAGTTAAAATGGAGTTCCTAGTATGTATGGGAGTTCTCTCTATGATCCCCCCTTAAGCAAAGTGGTTTGTGTGTGCAAGCTGATTCTGGTAACCCTGATATGCACATTTGTTAAGGTAAGGTCTTGGTTGTTTGCCCTTGTCTGCTCCATGAAGCTCGTTCCCAGGATCCACTCCATGATTCAATTTATTGTCTCAAAGGCCTGGTGCCCTGTGGAGTGACATGATCAGAAAGTATCCAGCTGCTCATGGCTGTCCACTAAGCAAGCCTACCACAAGTCTCTGGGGGACCCAGGGCAGCTTGACTATACTGCTGTCATGACATGTGGGGCTCAAAACAGCTTGGCCACACTGCTGCCATGACAGGCTTGATAGAAATCAGCTAAAAGGGAGGCTTGAGCTTCAGTTTACTGGTGAGTGACACAGTCCAGTCTACCCCCCCCCCCCCAAAAAAAAACCCTCTTAAAAGTAGTCCAGGATGGGCTAATCAGCATTTCAGAAGAAAACACATAACTGGTCCAGAGGAAATACCTAACATTCCAACCATTATAGATATTACCAGGAGGTCCTTTAGCCCCAGCACACACTTCTTTTCTTTTTTTTTTTTTTTTTAAACCAAAGACACCCCTAGAATCTGCTCATCCCCAGCCTCTGCCATTATAAAACCTCACCCTGCCCAGGCTCAAGGCTTTCCCATCTTATCACATGTAAAGACCAAAGTTTGATCTGGCTTGAATAAAGTCTTTTGCTTTTACATGCAGATTCAGACTCTTTGATGGTTTTTGGGGGGACTCCCGCTATCTAAACTTAACAGTCTCCCTTGGGTGACTAGATCAGGAGAGACAAGGTGGGGACACAGGTTGTCTTTGCCCAGGTGGCTGCTGCCTCTACACAGCTCACAGCCATATTCTACCTCCTTTCTAGATACAGCTCATGAATCTGAGCTTCTGGTACAAGCCAGGCAGGATTGACTTGTAATTCACAACTAACATTCCTATTCCTCTCCACGAGGTGATCAGTGGACAGGCTGCCCTGCACCTGGCTGTGGAAACTCAGGAGCACAGCATGGTGAAACTCCTGAACGAGGCTAGTTCCCAGGTAGATGCCCTCACGCTCAATGAACGCTTCCCTGTGGACCTGGCAACTGGCTGAAGCCTCAACAGCATCTCTTCTCACTGTTTGTGAGGCTGGTGCTAACTCCCTCCTGCTGAACATGGAGTACGAAGAACCCAGATGAGAATATAAGAAATACAGCCTCTGCCCAGCATGACCTCCCAACCATAAAAGGGACACTTGTTATCAGGGAAAGGATCTTCCCCACCACTTAACAGTGGTCGTGGTTTAGACATGACTCAGTCAACAAGATACTTGCCTCTCACATGAGGGGTTCTGGGTTCAATTCCCAGCACTGCATAAAGTGGAATATGCCTGTTATTCCAACACTTGGGAAATGGAAGCAGAAGGATCAAAAAGGGAAGATCTTCATCTGTGCAGAAAGGTCAAGGACAGCCCAAGCTATGTGAGGTCCTCTTTAACCTCCCTATCTCCAAAATACTGCCGGGGGAGAACAGAACTCCTTCATACCAACAGACACACCTTGAGCTAGCTTTTGCCTCAGTCAGACAGTTCCTTCAGCATGTCCGGCCCCAGAAGCCCAAATATGGACTGCCCAACATGAGTGAATCACCGAAGCAACCAGATGGGAGATAATGAATAGTAGGGGTTGTAAGAACTCAAAGAGCCATGCCTCCATACATGTCTGCAATTGCACATGTACACATGTATACTTCCCATTTCCAGGTTATAAGTTGTTATAGATAAGGGGGGGGGGGAGAGTATTAGATTTGGTGGGTTTTTTTGTTTGTTTGTTTGTTTGTTTGTTTTAAAAAGAGAAGAGGGGATATGTAGGGATATTATGTTGTTCCATTGTAAATAGTTGTCCCCACCTATGAGTTTAATAAAAAGTGCTGATTGGTCAAAGGCAGACAGGAAGTGTGGGTGGGGCTACCAGACTAAAAAGACTCTAGAAACAGGCAAAACAGACCAAAAGGCCAAAAAAAAAAAAAAAAAAGCCGAATGGCTGAACAGGATAAGAATCATGGGTTAGATTAAGGGTGAAAAGTTAGCAAGTTATATGCCTGGGCCTTAGGCTGATCAGCCTAAAACTATTGTGAGCATCTGTGTGTCTCTGCGAGTCTGTAGGTCTGCGGGCCTAAACCTTGAGGCAAGGCCCAAAAGTTCGAGACAAAAACCTCCTATTACATGTCTGCACTCAACTTCATCAAATATCTGAAATTACACATGTACACATGTATACTTCCCATTTCCAGGTCTTGGTTTTTTTTTTTTGTTTTTGTTTTTTTGAGGGGTATAGTTTGTTGTTGTTAAGAGGAGACAAAACTTAAATTTTCCATACATAAAAAATATTCAGTTGAGTCAAGAGGCTTATTATGTCTTTAATCCCAGCACTCAGGAGATAAATGCCAGCAGAAATCTGTGAGTCTGGGGTCAGCCTGATCTACTCAGTAGATTTCTTGACAGGCAGAACTATAAACTAAGATCATTCTACACCTTCAAAACAGCCACAAAAGTAGGTAAATAGACTGGTTTACCTCTAAGGCACTCCTAGTTCGTGTATGCTGCATGATTTTTAGGAGAGCTTGTCTCAAACATTGGAACTAGGTCATACTCAAAACACACACTACCAGGGAAGTAGGTCTGGCTGGGGTCCCCTCCTGAGTCCAGTCCTTCAGCTCTGTTGGGAAGGGTGCTGCCTAACTGCTTGCCTCGGTTCTTACTGCATCATCTCATGATACTATCCCAATTTCCCTCTGTTTTCTTTCTCAGCACCTTTCTTTGCCTTTCGAAGACCTGTTAATCTCTGGAAAGTCACTACAGTGTACAGCCTGAAGAATGGACCTCTACCACTTCCTATCTGGAATCTGGAGCCTGGGACTCAAACAATGTCCTTTGCTGGCTAGTAAGTCTCAAGTTAGAGGAAGAACAAGAGGAGCTTACATAGGTTTTGATGATTATAAACTTGAAGTGTTTCCTGTGAGATAGCAATTGAAATAATAATAATAATAATAAAATAATAAAATAATAAAATAATAAAATAATAATAATAATAATAATAATAATAATAATAATAATAATAATAATAATAATAAAAGCCATGGCTATAAGTTGTAATGTGTGCTGGATGGGAAGTGAGAGCAGGAAGGACAATAACGTGTGGATGATCATACTTTGGGTAGCCGAGGGAATCTTCAGATGCTTGTTATATGAATGAGGACATAGGATGTGCAAAGAAAGAAACAGAGAATTAAAGAAAGAAACAGATAGCAAGCCAACAGGATTCTACAGATTAGGTGAATGCTTTAGGAATCATTGTTAGAAACAGGAAAACTAACCTAAGGGGAAGTCCTTTGGCCTCTGTTTTAGAATTTCTATTGCTGAAGAGACACCATGAACACAGCAACCCTTATAAAGGAAAGCATTGAATTGGGGCTGGCTTACAGATTTAGTCCATTATCTTCATGGTGGGAAGCAAGGTGGTGCAGAGGCAGACCTGATGGAAAAGAACGCAAGAGTTCTACACCTGGATCTGGAGACAGCAGGAAGAGACCCTGGGTCACAAGTGACACACTTCCTCCACAAACCTATACCTACTCTCGCAAGGCCACACCTACTCCCTGGTCACTTAGCATTAAAATCTATGAGTGAATGAGGACCACTTTTATTCAGACAATCACAGCCTCAGATATTCACAGGTCCTGTCTGATAAGTGGCAATGGTCATAACTGTATTTGGGGAGCCAAGTTTTAATGGCTGTGACCAAGTACGGTGGAAAATAAGGAAAACTTCTGTGCTGGTGTTTCTCAAGGAAAAATGAGGTGCTTGGCTCCCTGATGGTCCTGGCTTTGTGGACTCTCTGGAGAACTAGCTATGTTGGTGGCTAAAGGGTGTATGGAGACCAGGCAAGAAGCTTGTGCTACTTCCATGGCCTCTTTGGCTGCTGCAGCTGGACAGCAGAGAAAGCTGAAATAGTAGGCATTTGTCATTTCCCCCTCCACTCATGCTAAGGCATAGGTACCAGGCTGGGGGCGGGGCAGGGGGAGGGAGAGGGAGGGGCTTGGGAAGCGGGATGGAGCATGAAACTGCTGACATTGCATAACAGTGTCAGGATCCAGTGTGGATAAGGGGAAGAAACCTCAGGAGCCTTATCCAGGCAGGATGTAAGAATATGGCTCTGCAGATCAGGAAGGAGGTGAGTATATTGCCTGAGTTGCCTAATACTAGAGAGTAAAGAGGTTACCTGTGTAACTGGACAGGAGGAGTGCTCTCTACTGGGAGGGGGTTCGGCCTTGCCTGCAAAGACCTATAAGAGAGAGAAAAAGAGGCTCTTTACCTGTCCTGCTGAGATGGAGCAGAGAGGGCAAGGAGGCCACCGGCACAGTCCCCTTAAGATCGCAGAGCGCAGGAAGAGCTGCAACCCTAATTGCTACTTTTATCGCTTTGGTTTCCTGTAGTTTCTCAGAGATGCTGATTCAAAAGCAAAATGCTTTCCTAGTGTCAGAGAATACAGTAGAGCTTTAGAGCCATGGGGACAGCCTCTTTTGCTATGGGAGCTTTACATACCTTTATGTCAAACTGGTTCTTCTGGGCTAATGCGTCGAGGTTAGGGGTCTGTGTAGCAGAGATCATTCAGACATACAACACCCTACTTGTAGTGATATATTATATATTTAAAAAGACTAATCTGGAATATTGGAGACCAGATCTACCCACAGTCAAGCCAGAAGGGTCAGAGAGTGTTAATTTACACCTTTAATCCCAGCACTGGGAAAGACCAGGAGTGGTGACCTATGCCTTTAATCCCATAACTAGTAGCTCACACCTTTAATCTTAACTCTATGACGTAGAGTTGAACACAGAAGTGAAACAAGTGGGTGAAGAAGGTATTTAAGGCAGGCTTAGGAAGACAGATTATTCTGTAGAAGCAACGAGGAGCCAGGCCGGAAAAGCTGAAAGAGAGCTTTTACCCTGAGAAGTTGGCTGGGTGAGAATTGACTGTGGTCTGTTTCCTCTCTGATATTCCAGCTCCCCCCACCCCCAATATCTGGCTCTGAGTTGTCATTTAGTAACAACTAGAATTCATGTTACACCTACCATTTCTGATATCTTGAATTGACTGCTGGACACAAGTATTTTGTTTGTCTGCTACTTTTACCACCCACTTCCCAAACTACTAGAAACCAATTCAGAGAGAGAATTCCAAGATCTAATGCAATTTCCCAAGGGCTAGTGAAAACACTGTTGTGGCAGAATTGATAGCCCTGACCAGACCCATTGCAAATCTCTGTGTTACTTGAACAAGTTTTGGTCACTGGAAAATCACCAATGTTTTGTTTTTATTGTTCAAGGGGCAGTATTCTGAGTTGAAAACAGTGGACAGTGCCTTCCTCATCACCTAACTCAGGAAAAGCTCACACAGCCTGAGTTACTTACGTGAGGAGCAGTACCTCACAAAATGGGAACCTCTCCATTTTGCATAATTTTTATGACAAAGAAAGGAAACAAACCCACAATACACACTACACAATCTGCTGTAGTGGGGAAGGGGGTAGTCTAGCCTTAGGGCAGCAGGATAGTATAGAAGAGATCCACTGAAATTAAGAAAAGAGCCAGGTGGCTTAAGTCATTAGCATTCCTATATCAAGCAGGGACAGTTTACATGCCCAAGGGTTAGAGATAATGTCAATTTTCAGCTTTTACTGTCATCTAATTTAGAAGGTTCTCTTGGTCTCTCATAACAAATCTTGTCCAAGGCCTATAAACACATATGTATGATAAGTTTTAGATCACCGGTTGCTGAGAATTTGTCGCTGCTGATGTAGTAAACCAATCAAACTAAATTAATAACTCCAGATTTAATAAACAGGGCAATGCAAAGCAGAGCACTCTCGGGTGGCTCTCAGGAAGGAAAGGAGACAGAGCATGAGAGCACATGTAGCAGATCTAGGGGCCAGGTCTTAAATAGCTGGTAGGCCTGGTTGACTTGGCAGCCTTTCTCAGCGAGCAGGGTTTGAAGTGAGAGAAATAAGACCAGAGCATAGAATGGGGACCCCTAGCTGGAGATCCCTAACATTCCAACCCTTTTGAGTATATATAGATGGTGGTGGGGCTTCCACCTAAACATCATACAGTCACATTATTCATTTGTTCAAAGTATCCCCTCCCTTTTAAATTTGTGGCAGATTTTTGGGATCAACTAATTGATTATTTCTGCCAAGCACTCCCACACTAAGTGTGCCAATACACATCAATTCTCCCGCTTCTATAAGTTTTAAAAATACAACAGAATATTCCCATCTGAAGAATTAAAAATCACCTTCTGCAGAAAACTTCTTGTGTTGGAACAGAAAGTATGGATGATGAGGGACATGAGGTGAGTGATTTCTGCCCGAAATGCAAAGTTTTCCACCTCTTCCTCTGGCATCTATGAATAATGAAATCATGTATTATCATGGAACACAATGGCTGTACCTTGTAAAATATTAAAGTTCACCTGTTTCAATTAGTGGCCTTATTCAGATACAAAGTTAATGGTACTTTAAGTCCCAAGAGATGAAAACTGACAAAAAAAAAAAAAGTGGAAAATATTCATGCAATCATTGTTCTTCAACTGATGGAAATTCACTCTCTGAATTGCATGTTAGAGGTCAGTGAGGTGGCTCAGGACCTCAGTACTTACTTGCTGATGCATCATGGGAAAAAATATCCAGACTTATAGTTAACTAGATTAAGAACTGCACACAACACTTGTGCACTTATGAGTGGAAAGAATGTTAATTAGCCCTTTTCATCATTTGGGCAAAGAAAAAACTAAGAAAAAAAGCAGCCATTTCTTTGTGCTGTTCCCCAAGGGCATAAGTTGATGAAACAGTTGTTCGGTGCCACCCAACAGGGGAAAAGAACCCCAGGGCGCAAGAGTGGAGGTGCTCAGGAGGTAATTAGATCAGGACAAAGAGCATGACTGCTGACTGTGAAGACTTGCATAGGCCTCAACTCAAGAGAAATAGTAACTGGACCTCTCCAGCTGTCCTTGTCACTGCAGGGCATGCATGGGAAAGAACCACAAGGGGTTACCATTGTATTGTACACCTTCCCGCCACCCAGCGTCTAGTCACTGCTGTAGGGACCCAGAAGCTTCCAAAACACTCTGAGCTCTTGGGAGAGGAGGAACCTATGAATTTTCCTGTTCGTGACCTACCTCGTTTTTCCTCTTCCTCCCCTAGAAGCTCAGGAAAGACCTAGAAAGTAAAGGTGCAGTGGATTTAAGTGTCCCTGCCAATTCCTGGATCCCTGCCCCAAACCAAGCACCTTAGGAAAGGCTTCCAGGTGAGGCGACAGGGCCAGCTTTGCTAGGCTGTGCTGATTCACACGTAGAGCAGACGACCAGTGAGTAGACGATGCTTCAGAACCAGAAGTTACATCTAGAATGGCATAGCAGAAATGGCTGTGCACTGTATAGGTGGTTCCAACAGTGGGGGCTGAGTTCACCTCGGGAACTGCGGACCTTGTCTTCCCGGATTTTTACTGAAGGCTTACAGTGCAGACAGCCTTGAGCAGCTGAACACCTTCCAGCTCCTTACCACACAGGTTGCCTTGGGAGCCTTAATACGAGGAGACTCTTGGGAAGTACTCTCCAGAGTTGCCAGAGGCCGACCACCAAAGCTTTACCTTGACAGCATGGCAGAGTAGAATGGTGGTGGGGACTGACGCTCACACAAAAACCTAGCTGCTTCGGGGGAGACAATAGAGCGCTCCCCCATCAAGACCTCCATTTCAAGTGGAAGTCAGCTCTCTGGCCCCTCCCTCACATTCCTCTGCATTAAAGGAGAGGCATCCAGAGTATGGACTGCTGTTGCTCGCCCCCTGGCATCTGAGGAGTAGCAGGAACCTATGTGTGTGTGTGTATGTGTGTATGACCTGGAAACTTTTTCTTGCCGCCTGCAGAGGAAGGAGCCACACTGGTACTGCTGTGATTTCTTCCAACCGAGTCGTGGCAGGGCCTGGTGCCAAGGTAAGAGAGAATCCGGACCTCTGCCTTTATTCTGCCGGGGTCGGGAGAGGGGGATATTGCCAGGAGAGAGGGGGTGGTGCCGCTCAGTTTGGCAGAGTTCGTGCCAGGGGCTGAAAACAGAATTTGTTGGAGAGAGGAATATGACAGTTATTACAAACTGCTTTCACATCCTGTATTTTGAAATACGTAAGTGAGGCTGGGATGTAAGTCAGTGCTTGCCTAGCTGCACAAAGCACTGGGTTCCATACCTGGATCTAGAGCATAGAGGTTCATACCTGCATTACAAGCACTTAAGAGGTGAAGGCTGGAGGATCAATTCAAGGTCATACGCAGGTATACATCTTGTCTCATTAACAAAAAGGGGCAGGAAAAACAAATAGCCTTTACAGATCTGGGCCAGTCGGGATGTCGTACTCTAAGATTGTCCCTCCTCTGTGGCCCTAGCAGGGGGTACTGCAACCTTGTTCTGAAAAAGGGGCTCCCTGAAGAGATTCCCCAGCCCTACACAATGGGGGCTTCCTCTCAGACCCTGGATTAGCCTCAAGCACCTGTTTTCATAGGGAGATCCTTTATTAAGCAGGGAAGAAAAGTTAAAGTGTTGGCTTTCTGACTCTGCCAGGAAAACAGTAGCAAAGGACCTTGCAGGTGTATTTTCTTAAGAAAAAAATGGGAGATCTGTGTTATAATGGGCTAGGGTGTTGTGGTACATTATAATTGGGCACGTTCATTAGATGAACCAAGGGGGGGTTTTGATTTCTGAGTTTTAGATAGCTGGACCTTGGTAGTCAGGCTTCCGAGGAGGAAGTGGCCAAATAAGGTAGTAGACCTTTGGGGGCTAGCTTTTGGCATGCGATCTAATTTTTGGTTGTTTGTTTCGTTTTGTTTGTTTTTTTAAACAAGGCAGAGGAAACTGAGAAGGGCAAGTTTGCCAGAGCCACATGCTGGAGTGAGTTAGTGTCTCAGGTCCACACTAGGGTCATGTTCAACTTCTAGACCCATGATGCCAGCCTTCTGTTCTGTCTAAGGAATTAGACCCATGGGAAGACACCGAGAACTGTGTTTATTTACTCAGAGAGCATTTGAAGACACCTGGTTATGTCCATAAAGTAGGATTAAAATGGTAAGGAATGGAGAGATCAGGGAGAGAAAAGATAGAAAGTGAACATCATCAGATCACATGACACAGAAATCAGGCCTTAGGCCTCCATCCCATTTTATTTTAGATAGGTAGCTCGATATTACTGTTGAGCTCGTACTTGCTCTACCCTCCAATCGTCCACCTTAGATATTCTGCCCCCACTAGCAGCGTGCAACTTGAAGACTAAAGGGCACTTATAAAGTCACCTCTCGGCATATTGAGAGATACACTTGGGTTTTTAAATTAAGTTCTATCTGATGTTATAAAATTCTCACACTTGGGCTCTTAGCACATGCAGAGGCTGGCAAGGTACTGAAGTTGTCAAAGAGGGACATGAAGTTGATGAAGCAGGTGTCATGCGCTCTCCCACCTTGCACAGCAATAGCAGGGGAAGAAGCACAAGCCTGGCAGCCAGGAAACTTGGCAGTTATCCTTAGACTGTAAGGGAGAGGAAATGACTCAGCTTACATTGGTCTTCAGAACAGCTGGAAATTGGAAAGAACTTCTAGGTCTGGTTACCTTTTGGCCATAACCGGGATGCAGTCAGTGGTGGTGCCTGTAAGATTCGTAATGGTCTCAAACTCACTGTGTAGCCAAGAGTGATCTTGAATATCTGGTCTTCCTGTTTTCACTCCCAAGTGTTAGGAGTATAGTTGTGTACTGTCATATTTGATTTATTAGGTGTCCTGGACCAAACTCTGGGTTTTGTGAAAGTATGCTAGGCAAGAAGTCTATTTTGGTTTATAAGCAACATACTTTTATTCTGCAGAGTTCTGAAAACTGAAATCTAAGGCTGATTTGAACAGTGTATAACTTCTTCCAGGTCACATTGTCCTCATGAAGTGAGAGATGAAGGAACTTTCTCATTGCTTTCCTAAGAGTACTGATCACTTCTTGAGAGTTCTTCCACTGTTAAAAGTTCCAAAGATTTATTAATATCATACTAAATATTAAGTCTGAATTTTGGAGTACATAAACACTCAGTCTGGTTCCCTCTTGTGCAACAGTGACAAGACTGTTGTGGGGTAACCCGTCACTTTCTGACTGGACTTGAGGCCCTGGCTAACAGGAAATAATTCATGTCTGATAGTGTAAGTCTAGCCAGTAGCCTATGGCAAGCTACTGACATTGCTTTGCTAACTGGACATTATGTTCTAAATGCTTTTGCTTATGTCCACGGATCAGGAATGCTGTTAGCTATCATCAGAGAGGCTACTTTTTTACCTAAATGGGTCATCTGCCCAATCCAAGTGGCACTGCATCCTGAGAAAGGGATAAGAGTGTCAGAGTTGAACGATGAGGTGGCTACTGCACTTCAGCACCCTCAAAGCTGTGATTATCTCCACAAGACCATCTGAGAAACACAGGAAAGGGAGGCGAATGCCCCAGCCTTCCTGGAGGATACAAGTTCTGTTGATGGTAGTTAGGGTAAAGAAAGATGTTGTCTTCAGTAGTACAGTTACTCATAAGCCACCTAGACACTTACAGAGAGCCTCTCAACTTACTCTTACAAGCAGTCTTAATTAAATTCAGAGACTTACAGAAAAAAAAAAAAAGATATGACAGTGGGAGAGGGACAAGAGAAGGTAATAAAGGGCAAATATGATCAAAATACATAATATACATGTGTGACATTTCCGTAATGAAACTCATTATTGTGCATAAAATGGACATGTGCCAATAAAATATTCACTCAGCAGCAACTTTTCAAATCCTGATTTCTACTTGGTTCTGCTATTATAATTTCTAACTCTATCAATATTCTATAATTTGGACATTATTCTCATACTTTATTTTAAATTTCAGTCATGGCTTCCTTTAGACTGTATATATTTATGATCTCTAACTATATGTATATATATTACAGTCTTTGTGAAGTGTGTCATCTGTGCTTCTTGAGGCGGTAACTATTGGTTTCTCTCCCAAACCCCATGCCTTCTATAGGGCGTACTTTTGTGCTTGGTAGCATGCTTTATATTTTTTAAAGAAGAATATTTTAAATTTATATAATATGCCAACTCTGGAAATTAGATTCTACTTCTGTCCCAAAGAAGTCACGTGTCCTTGCTCCTGTGCTCATTACCGCTATATTTTTAGGTGACTTTCCTGGTATAATTCTGCAAAGTGTCTTCACCCTCCTAGGCAGCCATGGGAATCACTGGATTAACTTGGTAGTGAACTAACATTTGGGCAGAGGCTTCCTTAAGTACCTTGAATCAACAAGTGTGTGTGTGTGTGTGTGTGTGTGTGTGTGTGTGTGTGTGTGTGTGTGTGTGTGAAGAATCTCTGTACTACTTTAGGAAACTGCAAGAGGCAGAGTGGTCCCCTAAATTTGATTATCTTCTGCCCAACAATCCTTAATACTCTCATTCCACATTTATTTTGTTTTTACTTTACCTCACGGCCTCTGTGAATTCCACTTCACTAGATGGATGGGGCAATAGAAGGCTAGGAAAAACTCTTAATATCGGATTAGAAGTTTTCTTCTGTGTGGAGATGTGTGCATGTACATACACTCACAACCCTGCCTTGTTACACAAATAGGAACTGTACTCATGGCCTGGAGAGATGCCTCGATGATCTAGAATGAGTACTGCTCTTGCAGAACACCCAGGTTCAATTACTAGCATCCACACCAAGCAGCTCACAGCTACCTGTATTACAAGCTTCAGGGTATCTGGTGCTCTCTGGGCATTAGGGCCTTTTATGGACATTTGCACTCACATTAACCCCCCCAACACACATGTATACACAATTTAAAAATAATTTTAAAAATCTTAGCTGGAGATGGCAGCACATACAAGTGGAGCAGAGGCAGGTGGATCTCAGTGAATCGAAGCCAGGCTGTTCTATATAGTGAATTCAAAGGCAACCCGAGCTTCTTAGTGAGACTCTGTCTCAATAAAGCAAAAGCAACAAAGTAATAATATTTAAGTCTAGATAAATATTGTATACAAAGTTACACAGAAGTTATGTCTAGATTTGAAAAGGATAACTATTTTGTTGGTTTGTTTCTTGTGCTTCTTGCCCTGATAGCCATAGAACTCAGGGGTGACACATGCTAGGCCAGCCCTCTCAGCTCCATCAATATACTTTCTGTTCCTCTTGGATCTCTTTGAACCCACAGGTCTGTACCCTATCCTCTACTTATCCACATGAAAATCACTACGAGGCTCAGTTCTAGCCAAAGACGTTGAAATTCTAGTTTTAAAAAAAGAGATTGAAGTAGCTTCCTGGATCAGCAAAGAGAGACTTAGACTTAACACAAGGCCCTGTCTGGCTTTTGGCCTTTCCGCTGTAAAACAGAACTTTCCAGCCAAGGGCAGGGTGAATACGGCCATGAAGATCCAGTTTCCCACATTTCATTTTTGTTCCCATTTTAGACTCTGGATAACAGTTCCTGGAAACTGTGGCAGCCTTAATCAAGGAACTGGTACGTGCAATGCCAGATTCAGTTTTAGCCTTCGTAGCACAGACCAAAGCAGTAGTGACAAGAATGAATTTTTTTTCTTTTTATTCTTTTTTTAATTTAAAAAGTGTTTTCGTATCTACCACTTCTCCCTTCCCTTCCCTCCTCCCAGTCCTCCCTCAGACTCCCCCAACCATTCCCCAAGGAGGGCTAGGAACCCCAAGGTGAGTCAGTTCAGTCTGGCAGATCCAATTGAGGTAGGTCCGAGTCCCTCCCCCGAGTATCAAGGCTGGGTTAGGTGTATCTGTAGGGAATGGGCTCTGATGTGTCAGTTCATGCACCAGGAATAAACTGTTGTCCTACTGCAAGAGGCTCCACAAACTGTCCATGCCTTTTGACTGCTGTCTATATTTGGAGGGTTTAGTTCCTTTCCACGAAGGCTCCTCAGCTGTCATTTCAGAGTCACTGAGCTCGCAGTAGCTCAGTTCTAGGCTGAATATTTTTATGTGACACAAGCTACGTTATCTGAGTAGACAGAACTTCAATTGAGAAAATGCCTCTGTAAGACTGGGCTGTAGGCAAGCCTATAGGACATTTTCTTAATTAGTGACTTATGTGGTAGGGCCCAGATCATTGTGGGTGGCACCATCCTTGGGATGAAGGTACTGGATTCTTTAAAAAAAAAAAAAAAAAAAAAAAAAAAAAAAAAGCAGTTTGAACAAGCTAGGCGTACTAAACCAATCAGCAGCATTTCTCCATGAAAATGGTTTCCAACTTTACTAATACTGGGACCCAGTACAGTTCCTCATGTTGTGGTGACCCCAAGCCAAAAAATTGCTTTCATCACTATTTCACAATTTTAATTTGCTACTGATATGAATCATAATGAAAATATCTGATATGCATGACATCTGACATGTGACCCATAAGGAAAGGTAGCTTAACAGCACCCCAAAGGGTTCGTCACTCAGAGGTTGTGAAGCACCACTCTAGGGCTAAGGGATCAGCTCTTGCCTCTAGGTCCCTGCCTTGAGTTCAGTTTCTGTTCTGACTTCTTTCATTGATGAACAGTGATATGAAGCAGAAGCCAAAAAAAGTCCTTGGCTCCCAAGCTTGCTCCAAAAATGTCATGGTGTTTCTTCACAGTAACAGCAACCCCCAAGACAGTGACTCTAAAGCTGAAGAAAGGAGAAAGAGCCAGAATCGAACTTAGAGAAGGCAGGAAGAGATGAATTCTGTTCCTGATGATTTTGGGGTGGCTGTGGACAAATGACTAACACACACACACACACACACACACACACACACACACACACACACACACACACACACTCACACACACACACACACACACACACACTCACAGAGGGCTGTGGGGAAGAGGCCACTGAGACCATGGAATTCATAAAAAGACCCAGTCTCAGGTCAGAAAGGGAAGTGGTGGGAAGGTGGACACAGCATACGGAATGGAAGGGGCAAAGAAGAAAGGAAGGAACATTACACTCTAGCTTGGCTGTGATAGACTGGTTTGAGCACTTTTGTATCGTTCTAGTACCTGCAGTCTGCTTTGTATCCTGGTTATTGGTTGGAGTGCTTGTTTTACTCAGCTGGAATGGGAACTTATTAAAAACTGTTAATGAGCTACAAGCACTGTCATAACTCGCCTTCAATCACAGTGCACTATAAACAATACACCCAATGTGCTATAAGCCCTCTATCCACTGAGCTGCAAGCACTTTTTCCACTGAATGATAGACACTGCTGAGAAAAAATGTTCTTTACCCACTGAGCTGTAAGCATAAAAATTACTCCGGTACAATTACTGTACCAAATGTGCTAAAATCACTTGGCCAAGTAGGCCACAAACACCACCACGTCTCTCCTCTTTTTTTCCTTTCACATTCTTCCTTATTGTCTGAAAACCAGTTTAGGGCATAGAGATTCATTCTGTGTAATTTCATTTTGTGAAGTTCTTCACACTCTCCCTAAATACACTGGGTCCCTAAGTGCAGCATCACGTGTACTTACTTCTGTTCCAGTCTAAAGACAACAGCAGCTCGGCTTAGAGTTCAAGGCTGACAAATAACCTGCTTGATCCATCTACCTAAGTATTGGGAAGACAAGGCTGTCATGGAATCAGTAAAATCCCTGTCTTCTGCCTCTGGAGTGGTGGAGCTGAAGGCATCCTCCGTGACTAGCTGCACCATAACTTAATATTAAACATTCTTACCAGGCTGAGTCTCACTAACCTTTGGTTTTGATATTGTAATTTCTTTGCTAAGGAAGATGAGTATTTCGAAAAACATGTTTTTTGTGTAGTTGTAGAAATGGTTCAGCCGTTAAGCAACTCTGGTTGCTTTTACAGATGACATTACTCACTGCATTGCTTAGGGTTATTCCTAGATTCCTAGATATTTTTGAAGCAACTTAAATGTGTCAGTTTACTAATGTATCTTTGAAATTGTCATTATTATTTTAGTTTTTTGAGACAGAGTTTCTCTGTGTAACAGTCTTTGCTGTCCTGGAACTTGTTTTGTGGATCAGGCTGGTCTCGAACTCACAGAGATCCTCCTGCTTCTGCCTCCCAAGTGCTGTGATTAAGATGTGCACCACCACTGTCCAGTGAAACTAATACCTAGAAAACTACTGATTTTATGTATAAAATATATAACATTGTATTTATGTATAAAATACATAATTGATAACACTTAAATACTTTCAGAATTGTGGGGGATTTCTGTGGTGACTGTTGTAAATTCAGTGATCACAGCTTCATTAGATGGGATTTTACTGCCTTCCTGTCCTCCCAGTAGCTCCTTTACATTCTTTTTCTTATTCAAATTTTCCTAGGTCACGTTTATTGCTCAATAAAAGAACTTTCCTCAGCATGTTTCTGCTAATACTGCATTCCTTCTGTGTTCTGTACTGCTGAGCTAGGAGTGATACACATGCCTTGTTGAGCTGTGTTCCATTTCTTCCTAGCTCCTTTGAGTTGATCACAACATCTTGTTGAACTATATCTCAAACATTTGTATTTCCTACTGAGATTTTTATTAGCACCCTTGAACTCTATTTGGTATCAGTGTTGGGCTTTGCTTTTTGACTTATAAAACAAACATACTAAAATACATTCTGGTTGGATAAATTGCTAGCAGTATTTTCTTCCTTTCAGCTGGAAACAGTGGGCTTTTGGTTTAGTAATTTGGATATGGCAAATTACTCACCAGCTCCCTTCTATTCAACAGTTCTACCTGTGTTCCCATAGATAATTTCACTAGGTAGATAGATAATGAGATTTTTATGTATACTTTGATTCCATGTTCCGCAGTGCTACCTGACTGAAGGACTGGTAGAAATTATGCAATAATTTTCTTTAGGTGTAGTTCCTTCCCCAAGAGTTATAAGAACCAATAATTAGGGTGTGATGATATGGTTGACAGCTATTTTCTTTCAGCACTTTAAATATAGCCTCCCACGCTCTTTTTTTCTGGATAAATTTTGATAAGGCCTCTGATATCATTCTGATGTTTTTGTCCTATTATTAGTTTAGCATTGTTCATAATTGTTTATTAACTTTAGGTTTGTGTTTTTGACAGCTTGATTTGATATGTTCTGGTCTTAGTCTCTGTAACACAAAGTTAGAGTGGAGTTATCAGAGGGAAGGCTGTATCTCCCCTTGTCCCAGGTTACCCCATTTCTTTATTCCATTTCTCAGCGTATGTGTCACTTTGAGCATTCAGCACTTTGCTCCATTCTACATCCTGGAACTTTTTATCTCTTATCCACGATATTTATTTGCTTTGTAAAAGTCTAGAGACTACCAGAAATGAGGGAATATTCTGGTAATAAACATAACTTTTTCATATTTTTTCCATTACACTTTTGTTTGTCCTCTGAAAAGCAATCAATACTATGTAGTGTCTGATCTGCACAGTCCTCTTACATAATATTTAAGAAAAGCTTCAAATGTCAAAGAATGATGAATATTCAAAGGAAGGAAATGCATTTTAATGAATGTGCTCACTGGTTAGAATGTTATTAATTCTAATTAATTATTAATTTTAGATTAAACTTCACTTCTAAATTTTAAGAAATGTAGATTCTTAAGTAGAGAAAAATGGTTGTAATGAACATTTTGCTGTTGCTCATTTTATCTATTTATTTATTTTTGAGGTTATAGTCTCTACATTTAGTCCTGGTAGCACAAAACATAATGATTTTAATCTATCATTAGTGAGGATGAGGAAAGAGAATATGAGTTCCTGGCCAGCCTGGGTTATATAATGCTCTCTTAGATGGCCAGATCTGTATAGTATGACCCTCTCAAAAACATAAACAGTAAGAAAATTAAAAAAAATATCTATCGACGATCTTACAGAGAGCTTTCTCACAATACATTATGCAGTCATCTATTTGTTACAACTTCTACAAGAAGTTTCTATAAGAAGGAGAAGGCCATTATCAGTCCTCATTTCGATGATGATTAGATTGATTCTGAACATGCCTCTAATAAAAGTGAAATAGAAATGGCCTTTGCTGGGAGCTCTGTTGTTTTGTTTTTTATAAATTCCTAGGAAACTTGTCTTATTGAATTTAAGAACACCAGTTTATAAATCTATAAACATGCACAAATCTCAATAAACCATATTTTTGTTCATTTTCCAGAGAAATATTTGTGAGGAAAATATGTGAACATCTTGAATCAAGGATTAAAGTACATTGTCTACCATGCTGTGAATATCCAAGAGTAGTCTCATAAATTCAATGAGATGGGCAAAATGGCCCCAAAGTTCCCCCACTGTATACCTTCTAATACAAGTGATGCCATGAAGAACCGCAACACATACGGATGTAGTAGCCATGGGGGTACCTCTACTGAATCAACAAACCCAAAGCATTTTAAAAGTGGGAATACTGGAGAAAAATCTTGCAAATATAAAGACTGCGGAAAGCGGTTAAGTTTCTGTTCCAGCGTTAGTCAGCCTACTAGAAAAAAACTACACAAATCTACAGGCCATGATCAGTCATTGGACTCTAAACATACACTTGTGCTGACACGAATCTCTAGTGTAAAGAAGCTACACAAATGCAGGAAATGTGGGAAATGCTTTAGGTCATACTTCAGTCTGAGCAAACACCGTAGATCTCATTCTGGAAAGAAATTCTACAAATGCAAACAATGTGGAAAGTGCTTTTACCTGTTACATCAGCTTCAGAACCATTACAAAACCCATAGTAGAGAGGCACCTTACAAATGTAGTGGATGTGAAAAATGCTTTATCCAGAAAGACCAACTTCTGACACATCAGAGAATTCACGCAAGACAGAAACATTTAAAATGCAGTCATTGTGAGAGATACTTTAAACGTGCTGATCGCCTAAGAGTACATCAGAGAATTCATACTGGAGAGAAACCTTTCAACTGTTCTGATTGTGAGAAATCTTATACACGTGTCTCAGATCTCAGAGTACATCAGAGAATTCATAAAGGAGAGAAACCATTCAAGTGTAGTGACTGTGAGAAAGCTTTTACACAAGCGTCTTCTCTTAGAGTACATCAAAGAATTCATACAGGAGAGAAGCCATATAAATGTGGTGAATGTGAGAAATCCTTTACACAGATTTCAAATCTCATACAACATCAGATCATTCATACTGGAGAGAAACCTTACAAGTGTAACGAATGTGAGAAATCCTTTGCACATTTATCAAGTCTTAGAAATCATCACAGAACTCATACAGGAGAGAAACCTTACAAGTGTCGTGAATGTGAGAAATCTTTTTCACGTCTTTCAATTTTAAAAAAACATCAGCGAATTCATACAGAACGTTGATCTTTCAGAGAAAGTGATTTTGAGATTCCTTTAGATAGGTTTACAATCTTAGAAAACATCTATCACTTATACAGGAGAGAAACCTTACAAATGTAGTAGATGTGATAAATTCTTTACACAGGATTCAAGTCTTAGACAACATCAGATCATACAGGAAAAAGATTGAGAATGTAGTGAATGTGGCAAAGTTTCTGTCTGCATCTCACTTCTAAAAATACGTGAAAACTTTATAGTGGAGAGAAAAGTTTCCATAGTAAATACCATGGCATATGATTTATCCAAATCTTAAAGATTATTGCATTCCCATACAAAAGAAATATTATGAACATGAGATACTTGTGATAGCCTTTAATAATTTACAAATCTTACAAAACATTGAGAGTTTATGCAGAGAAAAAATTCTAGAAATGTGACAATGAAGGTGAATGTTCATTTAAAAATGTTACTTTTCAACTCAAAAATTGCATAAGAACAAAAAATGAAGCCTCCAGACTGTGCTGTATTATATCATTTCCCTGGAGACTGAAACCTCTCATCCTGAATACAAGCTGATTAATCAGAAAATAACACCTCTAATTCATTCCAGGAAGTCCAGAAAACCTTACAGGATTCACTATTCTAAATTCTCCTGAAGAAATAGAGACCAGCCATGCTGCTCAGAAGAGGTACTGGTGAACTATGTCTGCAAGAATGGATTTCCTGCAATCTGTATATATACTTCTAGGTGTGCAGTGCATTCTGGGTCTCTAGGGTTCATAAGCCCTACCCCATGCAGGGTTGAAGTTTTATGAAGACAACATTTTGTAGTATGAGTTGCTCCTGTAACCAACTTGTTTCCATATTTCTTAAGGTAACCCATATAGGGCTTAATGATTTAACAAGATGCACTTCAGTGGTATCCATTCTTGGTTATATTTTCAATCCACATTTTGAGTTAGTAGATGCATATTAGTGTAGCATCTTCCCAGAAAAGATCTATCATATAATCTGAGCAGACTTCATTAACACGTCTTACTAAATGACTATCCACCAGAAAATTGATGTTAGAGACACTATAATGTATACCATGGTGAGAGCTATGTGCTTTAGAGAATTTCTAGAAGTTGATGTTGTCAAAACAAACTGATAAAAATGTCAACGCCTCTGAACAATGATCCTGAAATAAACCCTTACGCCAATGGTATAGTAAAAACTCTTCTGTTATTCATCTTCACATTATTGATTATGGAAATAATACCTGCAAATAGAATGTGAGGATTTTAAAATTATAAACTATAACCTTGACAACATGCATTTGCATGTAGAACTATAACATATCCAAGAGTGTAAAGGAAATTATTTTATCAGTGCTCACCTCAGAAAACTATAAACCAACCGAAAGAGAAAGGTAATCATAGAAGATTCACATAAAAATACTAAGAAAATCAGGTTTGGATATCAGAGAATTAAGAAACAAGTATTGTATATGAAACTTTGACACATTTCAGTAAGTGAGAATTTTTCATTTTGAGTGATTGAGAAATGTATTTTGGAAATAGGTTTGTATTGCCAGTATTGATTTTTTTTGATTTGTCAATAGTTGCATAGTTAGCCTACAATAGAAATCTTTGACTTTTGATCTTTAATTTTCTTGAATGTAGCTGTTAATTCTCAAGTTTTTTTTTTTTAATTTGTAGTTTTTTTCTTACAGTTTCAGTAGTGGCCATTATTTTAGGATTTGTACTTTTTCAGTTTGATTTTTTTAAACTTGAAATGTTTTAATTGAAACAGAATCATATCACATCCCCCTTTACCTTTTCTCCCAGCACATCTCAGATACCAACACTTGAGCCTATCTCATGTCCCCTCCACACCCAAGTTGGTAGCATTTTTCCAATCATTTTTAAATACTAATTTTATCGTTTAAGTTTATATGATATCCAGAAGACTATTCTGTTCTATTAGAAAACCATAAAGGGGCTCCTCCCTATGAGATGCTAATTGTTGGAAGCCATGTAAAAGGAATAGCAAGCAACCTTGAAACTCAGAACACAGATTGGCAGCTAGCTAACTTGTACCAAATGAGTTTGAAGAGTAGAGCCCTGAGGACTATGTGTACTGAGGGCCTTATGCTATTACATAGCGTAGCTCTGCTCATTGCCCTCATTGTCACAATGGCTGTTTAGCCTCTGAGTTGTAAGAAAACTCTTAAGGGGGCTTCTCATCTATTATCGGGCACTGTTAGGTCTTAAAGTAATACTGAGTGATTCAACCACCACTCTTAGAAAGAACTTAGGCATATAGATTGTTAGTAAAGTTAGGTTACATTGTCTTTGCTAATGGTTTTAATGTAAAAAGTCTAGGAGAACATTTTAAAGATTAGAATGGCATACTTTTGATGGATTGGTGAGAGAGTGGTAATTACTTGTACCTATTTTTGCCCTTAACTTTCTGATATTATTTAATAAAAATTTGTTCATGAGTGGGTATGTACTCTGAAGGTTTAAAGTAGAGATGAATGGTTGTTTTACATATATAAGCAATTAAATGTGTGGTTTTTTCAAATGTTTTAAAATATTACCTTTTGAGCCATCATTGCAACCACAAAAGAAGCCTGCTGGTAAAAAAAAAAAAAAAAAAAGCTGAGAAATGTACTTTGTTCACTTTGTTAATCTTTAACAAGTTACTGAGACATTAATGCATTGGGTCTTCGAAAATAATGTTTTTTCACTTGTGTAGTATGAATTCTAATTAGCCTTAATAATAACATTTTGGAGTCAGATATCAAAGTAAATGCTGAAAGAAGTGAATTATTCATGGTCACATTTATCTATAATATTCTTCCAACCAAAAAGGAACTAGCTCCTGTCTCCACTCTGCTTTTCACTTCTCTGTGCCCAGCCATATCACTTCCTGTTTCCTCCTCCTAAGTGCTAAGGTTAGAGGTTATGCCACCACTACCTGACCTCTGTGGTTAACTAGAGCTCTACTCTCTGGTCTCCAGGCAAGCTTTATTTGTCAGAGGATGAGCAAAATTACATACTTGTAATATGTAAAATGTTTAGTCATGTCAGAGAAATAAAAAATGGGTTTTTTTACTTGTATTGTAATCATTCATTTGAAAAATGGGATGTACCTACATTGTAATTTTTATATTGCCTGTAAGATTTTCTTGGTTATGGAAGCCATCAGGGAAAAAAGAGTGAGGGAAGAAAGATATCTAGAAGAATTAGAAGAAACTCATTAGGAAAGAGTTGGATAAAAGACATCATGAAGGAGGTAACGGAAAATACAAAGAAGAAGGATCCTGACATGTTGAAGATATGTGTCTGTTTCCCCCTTACAACTAGCGCCAGAGGATTAAGTGTTTTGTCCTTAGATTTCTCAATTGTGTGATCAGTCACCTACTTGGTGTCTTCTCTTCAGTTCTGATTTGCTGGTACATTAGCAGCTAATTTTACTCTGGCAGTCACTAGTTGCCTGCAATCCTTTGGTTTGGTGGGAGGAACACGTGAAATGGAAAAACAGAAACAATGCTCCTAACCTGAGGAATAGATTTTTTTTAATGTGATAAAAAAAACACTGTGGAATTTTAAAGTAAATGAAATCATTAACTTTACAGGTAAATGGATGGACTTGCATTAAATCAAATTAAATGAGGTACCCATAGCTCCAAAGGACAGAAGTCAAAAGTTCTCTTTTGTCCTAATACTTGTAGCTCCAAATCTGAAGACATGAGCACATACTCTGGAGTAACTGCAAAACCAAGAAGGTAAAAAGATAATCTCTGGGTAAGGGTCAAGTAACAAAAGAGAATGACAACAACGACCTTTAAGTGGTATGATCAAAGAACTGGGGAATGGGCTCTGTGTATGGAGAGGTGTTGAAATTAGAGACCCAAAGAGAATAGTATTGACGTCTAAGTAAATTGTAAGGAGTCACACTATTAACCATTTCTCTCCCTCCCCAATCATGATAATATTTGTAAGTATGGGTTTACATTCATATGCGTAATTTAAACATCATTTTATCATCTGTGCTGACAATGCTCCATCCAAGAGTAAGGGCCATCTAACAAAAACCCCACTGTCAGCCATAAGATCCATTTTTTGAGTTTGTAGTCAGGGCTGTCCAAGAGACTCCAGAAACATTACAAACAAATGCTATGGCCATGATTGTCTCTGTCCAAGAGGTAGAATATGATCTCTGTTTGTGAAGATGCCGTGCACTTCAGGTGAAGAGACCCGAGGTCTCTGATTTTGAACTGTCCTGAACATTTTATCCTTAGGAACAAAGTATCATGATTTCAGGTGCAACATACAAAGTTCACAGGAGGGAAGCAATACAAAGTCCTACTAAGCTATGATTCCTGTCAACTGTAAAAATAACCACCATAATGCAATAACCCAAGGGGGATAGTGGCTAACATAACAACAGTAACTAATAGCTCTGTAACTGCACTTAAGACACTTTAAAGATAAATAACACCCTGTCTGATATTACTAATGGGCCAACCACCAGGGTTTGTAAGTCATTAGTCTTAGAGAAATACAAACACCACTTAAAAAAAAAAAGGCAGCACAATCCCTTACTATATTCTAAAAAAAAATCTTCCACTCATAGGTAAATGTATTCTTTATCAAGCAAACTTCACAATGCAACAGATGGAGATCATTAAAAACAAAACCAATGGAAATGCAGAGTTTTAGAAGTCAGACCATATAGATACATCTTCCAAACAACTCCCAAATCTGGTTCTCAGGGAACATTGCAGAAGATTGTGTAGGAAGATTATAAGAGATAAAAGATAAAGGAGATTGCTGTGATACTGTGCCTCTTAATAATCTAAAAACTATACTCACACAGTCTAAACAAATACTGGCTAAATGTGACATGCACAAGGAGCTCATCAGTAGCCAAGATGGACTGGGAGACAAGAAGACCTCAACTCTCTAACAAATAAGTTTCTGTTTCTAAACATTTTGTGTTCAAAAGACAATTAAAAAACAATCTCTCACAGGAAAAACAGCTCCAATTAGTTACCCAGTACCAAAGATTAAGCCCTGAAAATATACATACAAGAAACATAAACATAGTTGTTCATATTTAGGAATATTTGTACATACACATGTAACAAGAATTAGTGAAAAACACTATAATTTTTAAACAGAGCAAAGATGTGTATAGTAAGCAGTTGGGAGTGAATTAGAGGGAAGAGTAAATAATATAATTATACAAAATTTGCAAAACTATGAAAATATTTAAAAAGGCAAAGCCAAGTTTTAAAAACCTAAAGATAACATAAGAATAATACACTGACAGCTATCTTAGACCTCTTCTGAGTACAGCTGTGGCCCTTCACTGAGTTTCTTAGCCAGGCCTTCAGATAGTTTGCATATTACAGATTTCTAGTCATATCTGTATCAACCCAAATGATCTTATCCTACTTTGATTACATCACCAAACAAGAGATTTCCAGACAGAAATTATTAGAATTAGTGCTTCAAGATTTAGTAAGCCACCGAGGAAAACATGAACCAAAGGATTCCTGTGATTTTTCTCAAAGACAAGTGTCACACTGGTTAGTTATTTTGATAATATGTATATGTTATCAGTCATGTTGACAGGATGTTAGACAATACATAGTGGACTCATGCCAGTGAACACTGACTCTTTTTTCAGCAGTCCTTACTTGCCTGTATCTATTCACTTAGAGGTTCGGTCTGGTGAGATCTACCCCTTACACGTTTGGCCATCAACCAGTATTGCCATTATGAAGATCTTGTCTAGGCACCATTTTGTTGAAATGTCAGGGGCTATTGAAAGAAGGAAAAGTGAGGGTAAAGAGATATTTGAACATTTCAACGTGCATGCTATTCTTAAAGATGAGTTGAACTGTTTTCAGGTACATAGATCAGACAGCTCAGAGACTGTCTAATTCTAATTCTAAGGATCATATGCCTCTGGACTGTGGAGGCAACTGAATGTAACATATAAAAAGTATGCACCCCCACCCACCCACAGTACACACATACCTGTAATAAAAATAAAATGTATCTTAAAAGTAAGCATTAGACCAGTGGTTTTCAAACTGTGAGTCATGATTCCTGGAGGGGGTCAAATGACCCTTTCACAGGGGTCTCATATCAGATATCCAGAACTACAAATATTTACATCACACATCATGCAGTTGGCACCTTGCTAATTTTGTTATAAACTGTGAATGTTTGTGTAAACATGTATAATAAAGTTTTGAAGTAACCCTGTTTCATATTTTATCTAATTACTAAATGGATTCATCAGTAACTACAGTTCTAGTTGACAACTTATGGTTAGTTATACTAAGACTAAAAAAAAATCATAAATTTATGTGATTTCCTTTCATTCACCTCTACCATGTCCTGGAGTACTTTAAATTTGATATATATTCAAAGATATTGTCTAATTTTTAGCTATGATGTTTTCTATTTCACTTATGACTGATTAGTTTCCTTGAATGACTATTTTTTATTAAAAAGTTTATATTATTCATTTTGCATACTAATCACAGATTCCACTCTAATCCTTCTCCCATGCTCAGCATCCCTTCCATGTGCTGTAAAGGTAACTTCACATAGGAAGTCATCAAAGCCTGGTGCATTCAGTTGAGGCAGGTCCAAATCCCTCTCCTGTATCACGGCTTTGTGTAAGTTGTCACTACATAGCTAATGGGTTCCAAAAAGCCAGCTCATGCACAAGGAATAGATCCTGATTCAACTACAAAGGGCCTCTTAATCAGACCAACCCACACAACTGTTTCCTATATGCAGAGGGCCTAGTTCAGTCTCATGCAGGCACTATAGCTGAAAGTCTAAAGTTTGTGAGTTCCCATTAGCTTGGTGTAGGGAGATTATGCAGTTACATTGTAAATAATTGTCCCACCTGTGAGTTTAATAAAAGCACTGATTGGCCAAAGGCAGATAGGAAGTGTGGGTGGGGCTACCAGACTAAGAAAACTCTGGAAACAGGAAGAACAGGGCAGAATGCCAGAGAGAAGCCAGAAGAAGCAGAGGACAACCATGCTGCTCTGAGAAAAGGTACCCAGCCACATAGCTGAACAGGATAAGAGTCATGGGTTAGTTTAAGAGTAAAGCATTAGCAAGTTATATGCCTAGGCCTCAGGCCGATCAGACTAAAACTATTGTAAGCATCTGTGTGTCTTTGTGGGTCTGTGGGACTGCGGTCCCAACCTTGAGGCTAGGCCTGAAGTCTGGGCCAGAAACCTCTTACTATAGCTTGATTTGGTTGCCATTGTAGATTTGCTTACCATGATCTTGACACACACACACCACCCCCTTGCTCAAACAATCCCTCTTCTCTTACTTCCAATGGACTCTCAGAACTCGGCCTGGTGCTTGGCTGTGAATATCTGCATCTATGTCCATTAGTTGCTGGATGAAGATCCTATGATGACCACTTGAAATCCTTCTGCTAAAAATACTCTTTCTGTCTGTAACCCTGAGCTGATATTTTCTTCTTTCATTCCAATTATTCTCAGGTTTGGTCTTTTCATGGTATCCCAGTTTTCCTGGATGTTTTGTGTCAATTTTTTTTTTTTTTTTTTTGGTTTTAGTGTTTTCTTTGACTGAGGTATCTATTTCCACTATTGATTCTTCCACTCCAGAGATTCCCTCTACCATCTCTTGCATTCTGTTGGCTATGCTTGCATCTGTATTCTGCTTTGTTTCTTCAGGTTTTCTACTTCCAGCTTTGCCTCAGTTTGTGTCTTCCTTATTGCTACTATTTCAATTTTCAATTCCCAGAATGTTTCTTTACCTTTTTGTTTTCTTTTTCTTGGTTTCTTTATTTTCTTTCAGGGATTTGTTCATCTCTTCCATTTTTTGCTTTTATTTTCTTCTATTTCTCGAAGGGAGTTTTATACTCTTTTAAAGCCTCTTTTATCTTCATAAATTTGTTTTTAATGTCATTTCCTTCTGTTTTCTCTTCATTGGTATGCTTGGATCTTGATGTTTTAGAGCCATCAGTTTCTTCTGAGGGTGTCTTGTTGTTTGTTATATTGTTATGTGTATTTGTACACTGGCGTCTGCCATTGCTTCCTTGGTTCACTCTTAGTCAGTTCTTGGTAGGCTCTTAGTCAATTGCAAGCTTGGATGAAGGCATAAATCTCTTTTAAATTATACCAATCCAAGATTAATATTTATTGGAATATAAACCGACACTCACGATATAGGTAACAGCTTAAATAGGCACCTGAGAGATCAGATTATCCATGCATTGGACAATGGATGCTGAACCAGTCTCTCCAGCAGGCAGGAACAAACAGGACTCTCCAAGAACCCAGCAGCCCCTCTTGAATGGGGCTGGCCACTCCCCCTTCAGGAGCCCGGGACCATGGATAAGTGTCTTCCAAACTTATCAGTTGACACCTGAATCCCACCACACTTGGGGGCTGAGTATTTCCAGTAATTGCAGAGGCTGTTCTCATTCAGCTCTTAGTTGGCTGTAGGTCATGGAGCTGTGTTTGTCTCCAGATGTCACAGAAGTTGTTCTCCATAGAGTCGTAGTTGGCTCTTATTCAAGTCTTAGTCAGCTCTTAGTCAGCTGTGGACTCTCAAGGAAGCTTCTAGATGTCCAGCTGTCAGTGGGTGATGAGGCAGATTGTGGTTTGGGTGTGGTTTTGCCCATGAGATGCCCCTCCAGCTGTGTATTGCTAGGAATTGTGCTGGAGGGGTGCTCTTCCAACTTTCTTTGGTTTAGGATAGGGCTGGTGTAGATGGGGTGCAGGGGGCAGTGTCCCCAGCCTGGAGTTTGGAGACCATGGTCTCCACTTGGCCTGTCACCTCTTAGTAAGCTGTGGACTCTGAGGAAGGCTCCTCATTATCCAGTTTTTGGTCAGTATTTCCTCTTGAATCAGGAACAAGACTAACTTGAAGTTTTAGCTAGAGAAATAATGCAACAAAAGTAATAAAGGGGATAGGAAAGGAGGAAGTCAGATTATTTTATTTATAGACCATATGCTCATACGTATAAATGAATACCTAACAAGGCCACGGGAAATCTCCAAGACTATAAATACTCCCAGGAAAGTAATAGGACAGAAATTAACACACAAAATCAAGTGTCTTTTTATATGTCAACAATAAAAATACAAAGAATGAATCTTGATAATAATAACTTTAAAAATCTTAGAATAAATTGAGCCATGTGGGAGAAACAATTCTCTACTGGAAATTTAAGGACACTGAAGGATAAAAAAATGAAAAGCGTATCAGAAGATGGGAAGATATCCACCACTCTGTGAAAATCATGGATTGTCTTTGTTAGAATTTTTATGACTATGATAATATCTAAATAGCAACTAATGAAGGACATGATTTATTTTAGCTTATAGCTCTGAGGTTGCACTCAATCACTGAGGATAGTCTGGGAAGGAATCAAAAGTAGAAACCTGGAAGCAAGACCTGATGAAGAAGCCATGAAGAAATGCTGTTTATAGGTTTGCTCCATGTGGCTCGCCAAGCATGCTTTCTTATACGACCTAGGTCTACATGCCTATATATGGCACCACTCACAGTTATCTGTTTCCTGCCATGTCAATCACCAAGAGTCTGCACCGTAGGCTTGTATACTAGGCAATCATGTGTATTCATCTTATTATTTCCTCTTTCCAGAAAAATGTAGGTTTATGTCTAGTTGAAAAATTAAAAAAACAGAACAGCTATCTCGACAAGATCAAACTAGTCCTTAGGAATCTATATTCTACTACCATTATGCATGCTAATTCATGCTCACTGCTGTTTTATATTTGGACAGAGGAAATAACTTGCATATTCATCCATCAGTGAATGGATAATGAAAATTTTATACATATACACAAGAAGGATACTATTCAGCTGTCTAAAACAAAATCATAAAATTTTCAAGTAAATTTATGGAGCTTGACAAAATCATTTTGAATGAGGTAACACAGATCCAAAAAATGCCACAGATTGTTTTCATATGTAGATACTATTTTTGAAACTAAATGTGTTTTTAAGATGGGGTACCCATAGAAGCGAAAAAACTAGGTAAAGTTTATAAAGAGGGGAGTTTTTGGTAGTCCAACTATTGTGTGGCAGTTTTTTTCAAGATGAGAACTCTTAAGATAGAGGGAAGCTCATTAAGGCACAGAATGTTCAAAGAGGTTAAACGTTCCATATCTTAAGTTTTAAAAGTTAAGTGCTCAAATAGTATAGGAAATCCCTGAAACTGAGAATAAGCACTGGAATCCCCCGTGTGCAGACAAAGACAATTGAGAGACACCATAAAATGAAAGACGCTACCTTTAAGAAGAAAAAATAAACCGAGGTTCTTCAGACACTATGCAACCTGTGAAGTTGCTTTCAAGTTGTGCTATAAGTTTCCATTCCAGTGTCAGTCATTGCCCCTATCTGACATAGGCTTGTAATGATGGAGCTTTTTGAGATATCACTTAATCACTTTTTTAGTACTGTGACAAAAGATCATTTCCACGGAAAGTTATAAAATTTACATTTAAGTGTATGGTTTCAGATGATAGTCGAATACATGAACCTCATGGCAGGGAGCACTGAGGAATTTCAACTGGTACAGTGCTGTGATGTGGGAATGCCTTTCTGTATGCTGTGAATATCAATCTTTAAATAAAGGAGCTGTTTTGGCCCATGACAGGCACCATAGAAAAAGTAGGAGGGGAAATCACAACATAGGAAAGGAAGGGCGGAGTCAGAGAGATTGAGCCAACTGCCCAAGAAGAAGAATGTAAGGAACTCAGGTGAGCCACAGGCCACGTGGCAGACAGATGAATGGAAATGGGTTGAGTTGAGATAAAGAGCAAGCTAGCAATGTGCCTGAGCCATAGGCCAAACAGCATCAACTTAATATAAGTGTCTGAGTCATTTCTGGGGCCTGATCAGCTGCAGGCAGCTAAGGGATCTGGGGCTGCAGGTCTGTGGGTCTGGACCTCTGGCCATCCAGGACCAAGAAACATCACTGTTACAGTGCTGGAGCCATAGTTGTACCCTTCATCTGATTTATAGGCATGAGGGATACAGAGCTGTAGATAAGAGAAACAGAGAGATCGGTGTGACTAGTGTGGTCTTTTGAAAATGCAAAGACCACCCATAGCGGCATACCTCCTCCATCAGTGTACCATCTCTTAAACCCAAGCAATTTTACCACCTGCAGAAGAAGCACTAAGATATGAGTCTATGTAGGCCATTCTCATTCAAATCATCATAAGTCCTATCTTCTATAAGTAGTCATTCTTGTATGCAACTTCAGTAAAACTCATTAGTTCAACAACTTAGCTTTTAGTGGTTTTACTGCTGTGGGATTATATTCTTGTACATTTGTCCCTCCTACTGATTTATTAAAATGCTGATTGGAGAGAAGGTAGACAGGAAGTATGGTCAGGACTACCAGACTAAGAAAACACTGGGAAGGGGGTAGAGCAGAGATGCCAGGCAGATGCAGAGAAAAGACGGCAAAAATGCTACTCTGAGAAAAGGTAGTAAGCCACTTGGCTAATCTTGGGTCAGTTTAAGAGTAAGAGTTAGCAAGTAATATGACTGAGCCATAGGCCAAACAGCATGTAATTAATGTATACCTTTATGTGATTATTTGGGACTGCTTGCTTGGATCTTGGGGCTAGGCCAGGCCAAACTCTTACTATAGTCTCTTATTGAGTTTTCTATCTGGAGTGAGTAGGTATTTGTTTATGTCTCCTTAGGAGCAGTGTCATTTAGCACTTACCTATCGTTGAACCCTTCGAGCTAAAATAATTACTGACCTGGAAAGATATGCTCACTGGTATTCAAATGCTATTGGAGTAACTAACCACTTTCTGATTGCACTTAAAACCCACTCTCCAAGAGGCAAATTGTGTCTGGTATCATTAAACATCCCCAAAACATGTAACTGGCTAGGTTTTAGGTCTTAGGGGAGAATACGATAACATTATCTTGTTAGATTGTAATAATGTTTGTGCTGTTATCTTTATACCCAAATATTAGAGCAGCTCTTGAACTTCATCACAGATGGCCCAGTAAGGACTGCTAACCCCAAATTCTGACCAAGATATGAAGGGAATTCACAATTAGCATTGTTATAAGGGCTATATGTTGATACAGTTACTGAGAAGTGCAGAGTCTCCACAAGGTGAAAGTGTGGTTACTTTATCCCACCACAAATGATTTCCTTTATCTGAGAGACAGAACATTCTACCCACTCCCAGAAGGTAGCAATAGCAAACCAAAGTAAGACTTTACCTAAGTGCACCATGGAAGCCAATGAATTTATTGGATGTAGTTTGTTTACAAGCATGTATGTATCTCAGAACAGCAGCACTGGAAAGACCTAACCCAGGATGGATGATTGCTTTCCCAGTGAATCTCTCTTTCAATTAACTTTCATGCAAACTATAGTACCTCTGGAGACCATGGGCGGAGTATAAGGCAGAATTGCAAAAGAGTGCTTTGGAATTACGGCTTGTAGCTCAGGTGAAGGTTCCATGACATTCTTCATCCATCCTCTGTGAGAATCAACAAGCTTGCAAGCAGTTGTGGCTGATCTTATGAAGGTGACAGCTGTTTCTCTCAGGGGACTGTACCACAAAACAGCATACTCATATTTATTGAGGTGATATTTACAATAGCCACATTGTGGATTCAGCCTCAGTGTCGCTTGATGGATAAAGAAAATGTGATTTTTATAACTCATGACATATTTATTTATTGTGAAATGGAATAAAAATTTATTGTTTCCAGAAATACAGATAAATTAGAAGAAAACATGTTATGGTAATCAAGTGAGTTTATAGCAAGAGAAATATTAAATTTTTTCCTTATGTTGAAAATTAAAAAGAAGAGGAATTATTTTATACAGAAAAAGTGATTAATGGTGTCATGTGAGGGAAAAGTGAAGGGAGGTAGACATAATCAAAGCTGTATGTATGTATATAAGTATGTTTGTATGTATTTACTCATAGATGAAATATCCAAGTGAAATGCATTCATGTGTACAATTATTGTGCATTAGCAATCATAGAAAAATCATTTTCAAAAGGTCAATTCACATGGAAGAATGGCAACATGAACCTAGCTCATGGGTGGCCACAGGGGTGATGATGATCCTTGGTTAAGAATCAGATCAGGCTGTGAGTGTTCTCAGTGAATCAGTTCTGCTGATTCCCAACTTCCTCCTATAATAGACAGACATTTAGCGGTAAATAGAAATTCATTTCTCAGAAACTAAAATTCTAGATCACGTTGGGGTAACAAGTTGAGACTTTGGTTAAGGTCTAAAGCTTAGAAAACACACTCTAGTATTTGACTCTAAGATCCCTCACCACTCCCACATCTTCAATGTTTATCATAATCTTATCATTTCCCATGACAGCAGGTTTACATCTTCCCAGATATTTTTATAGATGCCATCATTTAATCTTTATGAGGAGATTGATATTATCTTTGTTTTATGGACAAAGAGACATTGAATTCCTTGTCCATGCCACATATCCTAGAAGTGGGCATTTGAAATTATATGTTTTGACTCCATTTAAATATAACAATGGCAAACCATTGTGATGCCACAGAAATCCCACTTGATGGGCCTTTAATTCTAAACCATGACATCTAAACATGCAAATTTCTGACTAGTGTTTAGATCATTTTTATATAGTTATAGAAATTTGACATTAATAAAATGCAACAATGAAGTAGATTACAATAGAGCACAATGATATTATGTATATTATTCTGATTGTTATTCAATTAAATTTTTATGATGAATTGATCAAGCTTCCGACAGATCAATCCAGTGTGATTGTGTGAATGATAATGGGTACCATAGGTTCATATATTTAAATTTTTGAGCCCAAGTAGATAGAAGGACTTGGGAAAGATTAGGTGACGTGTCTTGTTGCAGGATGTTTGTTTGCAACAAAGAGGGCTATGAGGTTTCAAAGGCTCATGACATTCCCAGGGTCTCACTGTCTCATAATCACTGTGTGGTTATAAATCAGGGTGTACATTCTCAGTGACATCTCTAGTACTATGCCTGCCTGTGACCATCCTCCATTCCACGGTGGGCATGGACTCCCCCCTGAAACAGCAAACTTCTAATAAACTCTTTCTTCTATACATTTCTTTAGTCATGCTTTTTATCACAGCAACAGAAAACTAACTAGTAATTCCTTAGTCATGACAGGAGCACTAATGCCATCTCAGCAGATTCATCATTAAACATCACAGAGATACATGCCCACTATTCACTATAATTAAAATACAGACTCCATAGAAATACTGTCAGATAAGTAACAAAAATGTGGTTTACATACAGATAGAGTATTAGAGCCACAAAAACTTCTATCATATTTACAAAACAAAGAGATGGAGAGACTGGAGAGATGGTTCAGCAGTTAAAAGCAATAGCTGTTCTTCAGAGAACCTGAGTTTGACATCTCGTATCACATGGTAGTTCATCATTGTCTATAACTCCAGTTCCAAGGTATCTGTCCACATCAGGTACATAGGTTAAACAAAATCCCACCAATTTAAGGTGAAAATAAGAATGGATTTTTTTCTGTTATTTGAGAGAGGGTTTTTCTGTGTTAGTCCAGGTCATCTGGAAACTCACTCTATAGAACAGAGTAGCCTTTAATTCACAGGGATCTGCTGGACTCTGACTCCCAACACGTGGGATACAAGGCATATATCACCACTGCACAGTTATAAGTAATTTTTTAAATAAAAGAAAATAAATGGATGGAGCTGGAGGACATTAATTTAGTGAAATATACTAATATACAGAAATTAACAACAGATAAAAAATATGCATTTGAATATTGAATGTCAGTTAATGGTTAATACAGAATAGACACATTAAATAGATGTAGTATTTGATTAGAAATGTTACTTGTATGATAGAAATATTACAGTGAACCTTATGTTTATTAACAATTGGTCTGTTCATCAAGTAGAAAACAAAGTGAATGATTGGTTAGTTACTGATCAGTGACTAAAGAAGGGAAGGGTTTGTTTTGGTTCATAGTTCAGGACATAGTGTATTATAAGATGGAAAGATTAGTGGTCGGACCAATTTCCATGTGTGGAAATGTAGAGCTGATTCTCAACTCTGGAAAGATCTCTCTGATATTTCTCTGTTTTCCATTTTGATTCCATTTAATATCCCCTCCTATCAGAAGGTGTCACCTATGTTCAGTGGGTCTTTCCTACTCATTGATGTCTTTTTGGACACACACACACACACACACACACACACACAAAGTATCCAGATGTAAACTCTTTGGATAATCTTAAATCTGGGTGAGTTGACAATGAATATTAACTAGAAACTGGGAAAAGAATGGAAGGGCTGGAAAGGAGAGGAGAGAAGTGAAGGCTAGGGAAGGCAAGGAAAAGCGGGGAGGAAGATCAGGAGAGGAGAGGACAGGGGAAGTACAGTCTCCTTGCAGAACAGTGAATGTTTCTCTAACTTAACTGTCCTGATGGATCTCGTTGGCCTTTGAAATAAATTTTGGCATCTAGTTTAAATCTTCTTTAATAGAAGAATGAAATTTCACCCATTGGCTTTTATATTCATTTGCTAATGTTCCTTCCCCTTCAAGAGAATCATTATACTCATTTGTCTTTTGTGCATACTGTATTGGTTGTGTGTGTGTGTTCATGTGTGTTAGTGTAAGTGAATGCAAGCCATTCTTCCATATGGAGGTCAGTGGACAAACTCAAGTGTAGCCTCCTACCTTTTTGAGACATGGTCTCTTGTTTGCTGCTGTGTTTATCAAATAGTGCCCTCAAATGTCAGGACATACTCCTGTCATTGTCTCCTACAGACACTTGAGACGTGAATCCAAGCATCCAATTCTTCATTCCAAGTGCTTTATTTATTCACTAAGCCATCTCCCCAGCCCTCTCTTCTCAAATATATTTTTAGCTGTACTAAGCGATCCATTCCTCTCCCCTCAAGTAGACTATTATTCAAATCAACAGATGGACAGACATAGACTCTCTCCACCACGACAATGAAAGATAAGCCCAGCAGCACAGCCCTCAGCCCTCAAAAGTCTCTGGCCTCTCACTAAATTGCTCAGTCCAATCAGTTCTCTGAATAAACAAAATGCCAACTAATAATTTTATCATGTACCATCTTAAAGTCTTTATGTTTGCGTAACTCTTATGGAGGCTCATTGTGGTCCCAAGCTTCATGGGAAGTAGGTGGTATGAGTGCAAGGCGAGCTAGAGAAGGTGGTAAAAACTAATGACTGCACATCAGAAGCTGAAGTAAGTAAATTTCATGTGTGTTCATTTAAGTGTTTGAATAGGTGCATGTGTACATGGATGTACACACAAATGGAGGCCAGAGGACAACCGCCAATGCCATTTTTTCACATGCCGTTCTTTCTAACAGGGTCTGTAACTGGTCAAGGGTTCACCTACTCATCCAGAAAAATTTTCCAGGGGGCTCCAAGGATCATTCATATCTTTTTCTCTGTGCTGAGATTACAGGCATGCACCACTATGGCTTTTTTTTTCCCTGTTGGTGCCAGAGATAAAAATTGAACCTCATGTTTGCAGGGCAAACATAACACAAAATGTAGTATCTCTCAAACCCCCAGTTTCACAGTTCTTAATGCCTTTAACAATAGTAAAGGGGGTGAGTCTGAGCGTGACTCTTACCACACAGAAAGTTAGCACAAGGTAAGAACTCAATTCTGTGGCTCATATATGTCCCACAGAGCCAGAAACAGAAACCATATTGAGAAAGGTACCATTTTTACCGGCCAAAAATTTCAGAGTATCATAATACTTAGGAAAATCTTGATTTGCAGAGTCTGTGGACAAACTTCCTCAGCTGCAGGGACTGAGATGGTCATATAAGAAACATATATATATATATATATATATATATATATATAGTGAGGGATGTGAACACAGAAAGCCCAAGGTCTGAGTTGGAGTAAAGGGGGAGCAGAGGGTGGTGTGGGCCTCAGTAAAGAGAAGAATGATTAGTTATATATCTTTTCTCAAAGAAAAAAGGGTTGGAAAATACCAAGGCAAAGGGTGATAAATCTTTCAATTCTCAACTCAATTACAAAACTCTGTGGTATAACTTAAAAGAAGCTGAGACATCCTGTGTGGCTTTACAGATTTTCCATTGTATATGGATGTCTAGTGAGTAATGACTTGAGTCTTCTGAGGTGAATTATACCCACTCATGATAGAAGAAATGGGGAGAAGAAGGAGGGATAGAGAAAAGGATATTGAAGAGAAAAGATATGTTCGTTGGATAGAGAGAGAAAGAAGTAATGAAGGTAGGAAGGCAAGAGGAAAATGGGAGATGAAGGCATTGGGTGTCCAGTCTAGAAACTGGCTATATTTTTAATTTCTTTCTTCCTTTCTTCCTTCCTTCCTCCCTTGTTTATCCCTCCCTCCCTCTCTCTCTCCCTCCTCCCTTCCCTCCCTACATCCACCCCCCCCCCCCGAAACTTGTTTGGATGAGAAATCAGATCAGGTCGCATGCAAACAATCTTCCTGGAAAGGTGAGCTTACCATCTTAGTGTTGGTGGTAGAGTAAGACATTTCAGTGCTTTCATCAGTTTCAGCTCCTTTCTGCATCTTAGAAAACCACTTCTTATATTCCATTCGTACCTGCGAGTTCAAAGGAATAATTAGAAGCTCGGCTCATACACTGAATTTGGTTAAAGGAAATGGGAATCTACCTAAATTGGGATTAAAGCAAAAAGACAAAAATACCAAATCCTACTCTCTACCACTCATTGTTTTTCTGTATATATTTGGCCATATCTGGGCTCATTAATTATATTTAAATTCATTTTTCATTATTAAAAAATATATCTTTTAACTATCAAAAGGACTTGATGATATGATACTAATAATGATAGTGAAAATGGTCGGATTAGTATAATCGTATGATTGTGATATTGCTGAACGCGATGGTAGTGATGGTAAAAATATAAGCAGATAAGGACAGCCATGATGGTCATCATCATAATCATCAGAACGGTGATGGAGCCAATAGTGAGAGTGTTAGCATTCTATCGCTCTCTGGAGTCCTGCTCAATAAGCAACACTTTGAAAAAGAAGACCCCCTCCCTTCTCCTTCTCTCTTCTCCCCTCTTCCTTCATGAGGTAGCACATACCTCTGTTTCTCTCTCTCCTCCTTTTTCTCTTCCCTTCTTCTGCTCCTTAATAAAACTTTTTTTTTTTTTTTTTTTTTTTTTTTTGGTAACGTGAGTGCAACCTGCAAGTGTGCTTTTCTCGAGGCTCCCAGCTGCTGCCATGTGGATGCTGCCTGTACAGCATTTCTGGCTCTCACCCACTGTGACGTTCTTCCACCCACCAGCGTCTCTCTCTCTCTCTCTCCTGCCATTTCTAAATTACACCGCAGAGTAGTCATCATAGGGGTGCTAATGGTAAATATGATGATTGTGTAATATGATGACAGCAGTTAAAAACGTGGAAGTGATGATGATGATGGTAGTGATACTAATGGCAATAATAAATATGATGGTGATCATTATGATAATTATGGTGGTGTTGATACTGAAAAATATCATTGGTAACAGTGATGGTGAGAGTGGCATAAAATATAATATATAATCATGATTATGATGATTATGGTTATGGTGGTGTATGATGAAGGATGTATTTGATGTAAAAATATCTTTTTATATGCTATAAATATCAATTTTTAAATAAAGAAGCTATTTTGGCCCTTAGTGAGCACCATAAAAACATAAATAAAAAATCAAAATAAAAAAATCAAAAACAAATCAAGCCAAGCACCCCCCAAAAAACATTTAAAAAACACAAATAAGCCACGAGCCACATGACAAACAAGTTAATAAAAATAAATTAAATTGAAATACAAAAATTAACTAACAATATGCCTAAGCCATTAACCAAACATAAAATTAATATAAACATCTAAATCATTTTTAAAAACCTAAACAACAACAAATAACTAAATAATCTAAAACTACAAATCTATAAGCCTAAACCTCTAAGCAGCAAGGCCCCAAAGCCTCATTATAACAGGTATTAGTGATGGTAGTGACAAGAGTGGCAATGCTGATGTTAACGATAATGATGGCAGTGAAGGTAGTGAAAATGATAATTATGGTGGTGATAAGATGTCTGTGTTTATGGATGTGATATTGGTGATAGTGAGCTGGATGATAATTGGATGATGGTGGTGCTGGTGATGAAATTGTAGAGGTAGAGGATGATGAGTGTGTGATGATGCTGATCAAAGTTTACTGAACAATAGATATATGTGAAACACTTAATAAGCAGCATAACATTTAACTTTCACATGAACTCAATAGAAAATAATCCATCTTTACTCTCTAATTCAAGTGAAAGATTCTAAATCTTATGAAAGTGACATTTAATAGTATACACGAAAGTACAACATACAATTCTATGATGCCTTATTGTCATAAAAAAATAAGATTTGAATTTTTTATTCCTCAACATTATTTTACAAATACACTCATTACATTTTACTTCTGAAGAAATAATTAACTCTAAAAAGTTACAGATCACCATGCATACTAGACCTATTATGAATACAGTGAGTCTTATTAGCAAGCTTATCAAAAGCAGACTAGCCTCCAGAAAAAAAAAAAATCTTGGAAGTGAAGCAAAGAAGGGTAAAAGTTTTTTCAAGTTAAAGTGCTGTAGTCATATCACAGCAGTTGCAGGCCACGAGAGCTGTTTTACAACAGAAAGGAAAGAGGATTCCTTTGATCTGTAAACATCACATAAGCCTCATATCTCCAGAGAAAACTTTTATTTACCTATAATCCTATCCCTGCAGGGAAAAATGAATCATTTGATCTATACAATACCATATAAGCATCTTTTATCAGAAGAAGAAACTGTTTAACAATGAAGCTCTAGAGAGGTGAAGGTATTTTATCAATGCAACCTAACTTTTCTTAAGCCAGTTCACTCTGAGGGAGAACTAAACACAGAGGAAGCACAAAATTATGGAAGAGGAATTAATGAACTATTAAGATGATGGTCCCTTTGTATTAGCATTTTGACTGTTGGTATATACATTCAAGAGCAAACAAAGGAACAAAAAGTTAACCAAAGTTTGTTGTAAATAAAGATTAGATTATAATACATGAAAAAATCAAAATTGAAATGTGAAACTCCAAGGACTTGAGCAATGCGAGGTTGGCAAGAAATGGGACAGCCTTACCTGGTGATTAAGCAGACAGTGTACCACAAATATCAGAACCCCCTGCAGGACATTGACGATGGTGAATAGATAGGCAATTATCAATTTCACTGTCTTCCCAAATTCAATGACCATAAATAAGCCAATGCCCCACGAACATCCCAATACAAACAGCTGAACAATGGCTTTAAATGTCATGATCCTGGAAGAAAATCAATGACATTAAAGTTACATACTATTTATCAGGCTTTTACTATATATTAAATTCCAATTGGTGAAAATCATATTTGTAAGTGTTGTTTTACTATATTTTGGAAATATTTTGCTTATTATAAATGTATCTGTCCTGTTCACATTATGTGCTGGGATAATGGTGATGCAGAACTTGTTGAAGTGGCCAACCAATTGCTAGTACAACTTGAGGACCACACCACACCTAACATTGCCTGGATGGCCAGGAACCAGAGGCAGAGACCCTTAATAAAAACAAATACAACTGGCAAAAAATTGTCAACGAAATAATCTTCTATACTCATAGATTGGTGCCTAGCCCAATTGTCATTGGAGGGGGATCATACAGCCATTGATGGGAGAGATGCAGAGGCCCATAGCCAAACACTAGGTGAAGCCAGAGAAACCCTGCATAAGTAGAGAAGGATTGTAGGAGCCACAGGGGTGGAAGACAGCCAACCTGTGGCCTACAGAATCAACTCTATGGAGCTCATGGGGGCTCTCAGAGACTGAAGCGACAAAGGCAGACCCTGTACAGGTGTAAGTTAGGTTCTCTGCACGTATTTTATGGTTGTGGAACTTGGTGTTCTCACAGGAGTCTCAACAGTGGGGGTTCTTTTATTTACTCTTGGGACTCTTTCTCCTAGTGGGTTGCCTTACCCAGCTTTGATATGAGAGTTTATATCTAGTCTTATTAGGCTTGTTAACCCATGTTCAGTGAAAACCCCTCGGGGGGCCCGCTCTTTGGGGAGGAAAATAAAAAAGGAATGGATCTGGCATAGAGGGGAAGGGGGAAGGGGTGGGAGACTGGCAGGGGGAAAATGTATGAAAGAAGACTTTTTAAAAAGCAGCTCACTAGGGGAATTTTGGTAATTTTTAAAATGTTGAAGCTGTTGGTGTCAGTGGGGGCTTTTGATTTAGACTGCATGGATTTCCCATTATGAGATGGCTGTGAGCCTGTGAGGGCAAGGAGCAGAATTTCATGGTTTAAAAGTGAAGTATGTGGGTATTAAGTTAATAAATATTGGAAGTGTGATACATCAATTGTTTACTTAGTAGGAACTGAAACCACCTAAAGGGCCTGCTTCTGAGATCACCTATAAGAGAGTATTGAAGTTAAGGTTTATCTCAGGGAATATCTGTAAAGGGTTGTCTTGATTATAGTAAATTAAGAAGGAAGTCCTGCCCAATGTGGGCAGTATCATTTCCTTTTGCTGCATTGCATTAAAATGTATAAAAAGATCTGTATATGTGCATGCACCTACCAACATCTTCTTTCTATTTGTGGATGAAATAGGGACAAGTTCTTCACATTTACTTTCCTTGACCTTCCTTTGACTGTGGACTATCACAGTTCAAGATCTGTGAGGTAAAATAGATACTTTCTCCCTTAATATGGATTGATCAAAAATTAAATAATAAAAATTTCTTTAGCACATAATTGAAAGTGTACACTGGTTTATCTGAAATAAAGAATTTTCTTGTACTGTCTATTCAATGTCCCTGATTATGTCCAGGAAATGGGTATGGAGAATTTTGTTTTCCACATTTGTATGTTTTTGTTTTTGCTTGTTGGTTTGGCTATGGGAGCCAGGGCTTCATACATGCTAATCAATAATTCCGTTCATGAGCCATGACCAGACCTATTACCATATTTTCCAACAAGGGTTTGTCCTCTAGAACACATTGCAATGAAAAAACGTGTGTCTGGCACACTCTTACTTTGTGTCCTTAAGAGTAGAAACTTCTTTATTGAGGGAAGAAATTTTGCTTCTCAAAATCCATATAGTTTGAAAGTAGAATATCAGGTTTATCTGTGGGAATGACATGAGAAAATGCATTGGAGTTTTCTTTTGGGATTCTTTCTTCATATAATACAACTTTAGTTAGATCAGAGACTCATTCTCCAAACAACTCAGGCACCAGAAGGATTCAATGGACATTCTCTGACTTATTGTGTACCTCAGATGATATGTCTAGTCACTCCCATTTCTTATTTAATTTTCTGTATAATTTTCATTTAAAATAGGACATTTTGAAAGTAGAAAGCTACTATCCATCCCTGACCTAGGTAAAAAGGTATTGGTTAAGAAGTTTCTAGAAATAGAAAAATACCTTGTACAGAGTAGATGGATGTTTATTCAAAATTTTCTAAAAGTTCAAATAAACTAATAAATATATAACTTTAAAAACAATCTATTGTCAACTACTATATTTTATATCTTAAATTGCAATAGAGGATTCAGAATATAAGAGATGAAGGGCAGGGGAAGGTGTTGGAGAATGCTTTCTTCCGTGTATGACATATTTAACCTACTCATGAACTTATAGCCATCTACACAAGACTCAGACAAGATCAAGACAGTAAAAATTCCAGCATGGGTAAGGAAAATTCTCTTGAGATTTCACCCCAGCTAAGGAATGAGTGGCCTCGATATCTAGAATATGAAAGAAATTCAATATTCCTGTTTGTATATAACCAATATAGGCGAGGCCTCAAATCTATGCACATATGGGATGCATTAGTTTCATTTATTTTGATATGTTAAAAAGAATATAATGTGAAGTTGGAAGGAGTATTGGAAGAAACGGGAAAGACATAGTTTCTTTTATACATACATAAAACATAGTTTCTTTTATACATACATAAAACACTCAACAAAAAATTGAAAAGGGAGATGAGCAAATTGAGGGGTTAGATGAACAATGACAATATATTCAGGCTGGTTCTATATCTTTAACTCAGTTCCATTCTAACAGATAACAACAGCATTGTATTTGGGGGCAACAGTAGGCACACCCGCTAATAGCGGTCACCTACCAAGATAATGACAGCCACTGGTCCCAAGAAGCTCCAGATGAACGCTCTATGAAGGCTGAGCCAGCAGCTGTGGATAGAAGGTAAGAATTAGCTGTCCCTCTCAGTATAGAAGTTGAACACAGGCCCCAAAATATGATCTAACACTATATGGAACCAGTATTTTCAAGCTGGATAGCAGATGAAGTTCTTGCCTTACACAAGCTGTGTGCGCTAAAGCATCGGCTTTCCCAAGGATAAAGTAGAAAGTGATCAAATCTTGCAAAAGATTAAATGACTGGAGAAGCAATGATTTAAAACTCAGAGGCTGTCATTTCTCCATAGCTTTACGTTATTAATTTTGGATCCTATTCTTTCTCTATAGGGCTGTTGATAATTTCTCCCATACATACAAGATAAGTTTCTGGGATTTTTGAATGTTTCAAATATTTAGAACAATTTTTGTAAAACTTCTATCTTGGAATATCTGTAACCATAGGCAAGTCTTCATTTGTTCTAAACACTTTGGTCATTCATGGATTTTCTCATCTACAACTGTAGTCAAGTATAAGTGGGATGATACACATGTAAATTTGGGGGTAAAAGTCAAGACTCTGTGGAGGTAGCTGTTATAATGACACTGGGAGCTATAATGAGACAGTCAATGCAATAGTTAACTTTAGGCTAATCAGTCAGCCAAAATTAAACGGATTTCATGTACAAAATATCTGTTTCTTGATGACTGTCACATTTTGTCATGAAAAACATCAATACTAGTAGAAGTTATTATAAACTGGGTCCTGGCATGGTCCTATAAATCTAATAAACAATAATGTGCCACAGCCTTGCTTAAGCGTGCTGCACTCTTAAACTGTCTTCTTGGGTTGAAAACTACAACCTTGTGGCAAATGCAGTCATCAACTACTTATATTTTGTCTGTAGAATTTTACTGGGAGTTAGGTGTACTCCTTCCTTTACATATTATCAGTGGCTGCTGTGGTGATACAGTGCATATTTAATAAAAATCAGCCAAGAATACCAGAGATCAGAATCAGCCACAGTCAAGTCATGAAGGTCAGAGAGTGGTGACTCATGCCTTTAATCCCATCACTCAAGAGACAGATCTTTCTGTATTTCTGTGAGTACAAGGCCTAACAGTGAAGTAGTGAATGCTGTTTAGTTCCAGCACTTGGGGGGCAGAGGTAGGAAGAACTCTGTGAGTGCAGAGGCAGGAGGATGTCTGTGAGTTCAAGGACAGCCTGGCCTACAAGGAAAGTTCCAGTATAACCAGGATTGTTACACAGAAAACCCTGTCTGGAAAAAAGAAAATTCAAACCAAACAAAAAGCCTGGAGAGATGGCTCTATCCTCTGATATTCCAGTCTGATTTTTATTAAATAAACAATGTATCACCACAGGTTGCTGTCAGCGTCAAAGTGTAATATAAAGTGATCGCTGCAAAGACTATTTGGTTTATAAACCTAATATATTTAGTATGTGGCCCTGTATTGAAACAGTTTGCCTCCACCCAATCTTGTCTATCATTCAATCTCCAAGATCAATCTAATGAGTGTAAGAGTTTAAGCAGAACACAGGGCATATCTCTGAGTTCAAAAGGGTTATTGTAGTTGTCATTTTATTACATGTATGACAAATCTAATGGGACTCTATCAAAATGATAATCTCCTCAACTAACTGTTGAGAGATTTGCAAAAATTTCTTAGCAAGACAGCAATGCATAGCTCTTAAAAATGTGACCTTGGGTAGTATGACTTGGTCTCCTTTAAGCTCTCACCTTAGAAAAATGTATGGAGCAAAGTTATCCCCACGTGCATATCAATGGAATAAAGAGCGTCCATCTTCATGGAACTATTGAGAGACACACATGAAGCAAACCAGCCTTTGGTGTGCGGTGCTTTTATTTTTATTCTTACTGTCATTCCAGGGATTAGTGTTAATATCTGCCTACTGTTTGAAGTTCCTAGAGTACGTAGTCCATGGGAATTTAGTGTGAGACTGTGGGATTGCTTTAAACAGTTCTTAAGTTCATGAAGTTGGGATCAATTTTTTTTTTTTATGTCTGTAGAATTGTTTGTTAAGACAGTTCTCATTTTACCAAAATTCTCAGTGTAACCAAACATTTTCTCTAGACTGTGGCTTTAACAATTAGAAAATATGGGGCCAAGAATATGGCCCAGCTATGCGAGTGCTCACGATGTATGCACAAGGACCTGGGTTCTATCCTCACCACTGCACAAACTTAGTTGGGGCTGAAGACCTGTCATTTCATCACCCAGGTGGCAGAGCCAGCAGGATGGGAAGCTCAGGGACAACCTTGACTACATAGTGACTTCCAGGACAACCTGGGATCCTGGGATGAATGAGACTGTCTTAAAATCTTAAACAAATCAGTTTATAAAACAGTAAATATGTTATCCAATAAGTAAGTGTGTGTATAAATATATATATATTGTTTTATATATATTTAATTATGGGCAACAAATGAGCTCTATAAAAGGCCAACTTTTCCTGTTATAGCTAGAATAAATGTTAGCTGAACCACGAACAACAAAACAAGACACTGAAAACCAACAATATTGGAATTTGCAAAAGGCAGGAATATGCACACAGGCTGGTGTGAAGAACAGTGTAGCAAACAGGTTAATTGTCTAAGGAGAAGTTTGATATTGAAGTTACATTAATATATTTCCACCTTGCATACACACTATGCTTACTGGGTGTGTGTTCCATAATTTTTGTGACCAGCTATTGCAGACACGGTGACAATAAAGGCAGGGACTCCATAGCCTACGGGATACATGAATCTCTTTTTGAATCTCCCTGAGCTGCTGTAGTTGGCCACTTTGAGATTCCTCACAGTGAGATAAAGGTGTAGCCCTTCCAGAAACATCCACATGAAGGAAGCCAAGTAGAGGTAGTGCAACATTCCTGCAATGAGGGAACACAGCACCTAGGAAGGAGAAAAGAGAGTTGAGACAGATGCAGGCTGTACCTGATCCAATCTTCACTACCTACTCTTCACTGTAAGTTGGTCTGGGATCTCAACAGGATTTTGTAGCACTTTCCTTGGAGATAGTGCACATCGAGAGAGCCCCTCTGGTTATTGAAATTTACCCATGAGCCAACTATCAGGTCAGAAAAATGCTATGGAGTAGATACATGTCAGAGCATGCCCCAAATTGAAAATGTACAAAGGTCTGTAGATCCATACTCCACTGCCTAGCACTTTCAACAGAACTCTATGAGATGTGCTCTGTGCTGCTCCCTGGAGGCCTTCAGTGGAATCTACCTGCAATCATTTTTGCTGAGCACTTTCTTGAATGCATCTATTCATTGACTTTCTCTCCATCTTGATCTTATCTTCCTTCCTAGATGAATGTGTCTCAGATAAATGGCAAAAAAAAAAATGGTCATCAACTCTTTGTGTCAGGATCTGTGTTTAGAAAAAATGATAAGTCCTCCCTAAGAGAACAACATTCACTGTTTTAGCGTTACATAATACAATAAATGTTCTTTCTCAGAATGAGATTCCATCACTCTCAGTAGATAGATACCAAGCTTACACATCATCATTAAGACAATACATAAATATTTGGAAATTGAGTTTTAAACTATGTGCTTGCTGTGGTCAATAAGTATTATAACTGGTACTGCAACATCATTTCCCTGATCACTCTATGAAGCCAGATCCTAATATCAAAAACTACAAAATACTATTTGCAAAAGGAAAAATGAAAATATCCTCCTCTTTATGGAACAATACTAACAAAGTACATAAGGATACTAAATAAAAATAAATAGTATATGAGAAGCAAAATATTTCTTTAACAAGGAAATTTTGTCATTACTATGTAAGTGGAGCTTTTACCTTTTTTGTTTTATTTTATTTCCTATTTTTCTTTCTTGTTTTTTTTTGTTGTTGTTCATATATATTTGCTTTGATATTTGGTTTCTTTTGCAGTCCTAAACATGTGAGGTAACATCTCTATCATCGTACCCAGCATTCAGAAACTGGTTTGGGTAACTTGCCACACAGATGATTATCTTTTTATATTATTTTTATTTTGAGAGAAAAGGGTTCATTTCTCTTAATTTTACATCACAGTTCATCATCAAAGGAAATTTGAGGAGGAACTTAGTTTAGGAACCTGGAGGCAAGAACTCCAGCAGAAGCCATGGAGAAGTGTAGCGTACTGCTTTGCCCTCCCATTGTCTGGTTAGCCTGCTTTCTTATAGCACCCAGGTCCATGGGCACTGCCCGTAGTGAGCTAGGGTCTCCATATCAACCTCAAAATGCAACACATGCTTCCCTTATGCCAGTCTGTGGGAGGCATTTTCTCTATTGTTACTCTCTTCTCAAATGACTGTATTGTGTCCAGTTGACATAAAGCTAGCCAGCACACACATAGAAGATTCTTTCCTTGCTGGGTCATTTTGCTGGCCTAATATGTCTTTGTTAGAAAGACTATAACAAGAGACTTGAGTTTCCGGGTAAAGGTTAGTTTTGTATTCAAGGTACTGATCTGAGTAGGCATGCTTAGGGCATATGGACATACCACCATTTAGATCAGCGGTTGTTACAAGATTCTTTGTAGTTCAATTTGGAAGACTTGAACGAGAAAATTGGATGAAGACAGTGTAGGGTCTTTCCTACTCTATGTGAGAATTCTGGATAGAGGGTGCAGTGTAGTAGGACAGGCCCACAGGAGTGAGGAAATTGGAGAACTGGTAGTAATCACCAGTTGCCAAGCCATACACATAATGTACTTCCTTATGAGAACAAGATGATAATCATTAGAAAGAATGCATATGCTAATTAGCTTGATCTGGTCTTCCTCTGTTCATTCAGTGATACAAAGCACCTGCCTGAAGACCAGATAATTCCTAATAGACAAATGTTCCTAGCTTCCTCAAGCAGCTAGGAAGTCAAAATACAAAGGCCACTTCTGGGAAGACTTTATTTTACATCAGCCTGTAACGGAGGAGCAGAGACTGTGAGAAGTAAACTCTTGTCCTTTTATACAGAAACCACTCATAATATCAATAAATAAATATTGGTGAGTGCTGAGTCCATTGTAGCAGTCCATTCTTAATAAGCCCACCACATTTTTGGTATTTTTATTTATTTTTAGCTACAGTCCTACTGTGTTGCCAGGCTAGCATCTGGCTCAGAATTGTTTAATTTTTCAAGTAGCTGACTAGAGGGACAAGCCCTTGCATTGTTATTTTAATAGCCGCCTATTAATTGAACATGGTCCTGTGGTATGTTACAGCATTTTAATATGTATACACAATATGGGATGACCAAGTCAGGGTCATGACATATTTATCATCCAGACAGTTACCATTTCTTTGTGCTGGTGCTAGAAATATTAAAATGCATTGTTGCTGGATAATTTGAAGTATTCATTTAATTATTGCCAATGCCCTGCTTTGTTATTGGAATACACCCTTATCATTATTATATTTGAGGTTAAGTTATCAACAAGTGGATTTTGTGGTGCACATTAAAGCACATGGTCCAAAATATAACTACTATAAAATGTACATCTCATGTTATAAAATGTTCAAAAAACCACACTGTACACACAATCAATACAGACAAAAGTTGTTCATGAAAATGACTCAATAATCATATTTTTCTGCATTAGTAAGGTGAGAAGTCACTTCAGGAAGTTCAAGCAGCAACTAGATTGGAAAGCTCAGTATTTCCTGCCAAGTAGTGTGGCAAATCTATTGGCAGTCACCTCAGGCTTCTGATCACATACCTATTCTGGAGTCTGGCAGAGAGTAAAATAACTTCCCAATCAAGGGCTACATTGTATAACCTGTCCGGTAGTCTGCTGTGACCAAGTGGCAGGACTCTAACAGAGTATGAAAGGAAGTCGTGTGCACTCCTGGTTTGATTCATATATACTTCCCCTCTAAGAATATATTGTATTTTAACCATTTATTATTGGGCCTAAACAGTGATTTTGAAGCTGGGTATAAATGATATCAGATGTGTCTTTAGCATGTAGGTGAAGAATTGGCATACTTCAAATCTATTTGTTTACCTTTAGTAACATACATTCTGGAACTTAGCTGTGGCTTGGAGTGTAATGCAGTGAGCAAGACCACTTGCTTTGCAAATATGAGGGCATGAGTTCAAATCTCCAACAACCACATACAATTTGGACATGGCTGTTAAGTGCCTACAACCCCAGCACTATAGGGTAGAGCAGCCCCAAAGCCACCCTAGCCAAAATGTCAGACTCCTGATTAAAAAAAGACTGTGTCTTAAGGCAATAAGGAGGACACATGAAACCTTGCTCTGGCTGCTACATTCATACATATAAATGCTCAGACCTGTGCATGCATGTCCATGCACTATACACAGATCCCACATACACCAAGAACACTGTCAAGTAATATTGCTGTTAGGATTGATCTTAGTTTCAAAATCAGCAAATATACAAACCCCTTCAATTCTACACAGAAGGAGAGCTGAAATTTTCATTCTACGTTTGTCTCTACTGATGAATCCCTATCTCTTCACACTTGCTCAGGACAAGATGGCTATGATTAATTAGAACCACAAAGTAACTTGATTCAGTCACCAACCTTAGGCTCAGTTCTGTTGATGCCTGTGAGGAATAAGAGATCAGCCAGGAAGAGGCAGATGGAGAGCTGTAGATGTAGGGTAGTGCTGGTATTCTGGATGGACTGGCACAGGAGAAAGGTGACAGCTGCCAGGAATAGGCACAATAGAGAAAGACTCAGTCCCACGTAGGTGATCACAGACAGTGCAGAAAGCACAGAGTCCTCCTAAAAGTCAGAGAAGAATACTTCAGAGTTTCCATGTATACACTATAGTTATCATGAACATCAACATTCTGGGAGCTTGCCATGTCTTGTTACCTGTTGTACCATCAAGTTATTTACTCAATAAATATTAACTAAATGAAGCACGCATGTGGAAGTACATAGCATGATGGACATTGAATATTAAAATAGTTAATAAACATTCTACAAGGCTGACTTCCTGACTGAAACCTGTGACTATGGAGAATTGGAACACTGCAGAATGACACTATTATTTATCCTAGCTGTCTTTAGCCATGTGATAACATCTATTACTACCTGTTTGCTACCTATCATCCTTGTGCATGTTCTATAAATCCTTTTGAAACACACAAGCAGACTGCTCACTTTCACCAAACCAAAGGCTCAAAATGTGATCAATCTAAGGCTGTACCATATTTCCCAGTTTACTGTAATTCCCCTGTCTAATGTTCCACAATTGCATTTGAATTGATCTTATTCAGTATTTTCTTTGTTCTCTTACTATATAAAAAAATACTTAGAGTAGTCTAAATTTGTTTTCCTGGATCATTGTCACTGATACTTGACAGTAGAATAAGTACTTTTATTTCTTTTCTTTTTTTAAAAAAATAATTTATTTATTTTTATTTTCTGTGCATTGGTGTTCTGCCTGCATGTATGTCTGTGGGAGGGTGTCAGATCTCGGAGTTACAGATAGTTGTAAGCTGTCATGTGGGTGCTGAGAATTGAACCCGGGTCTTCCTAAACGCTGAGCCATCTCTCCAGCCCCATACTTTTATTTCTTATGAAGTGAGAGATTTGGTAATTTTGTTATTTCATGTTGAGAGGAAGTCACTAGCTGAGTTTCTTTCAACTTAAGTTATCTGAGACTTAGTTGACATCTAAAAATTCTAGGAGGTCATGCTGAGCGTTTGATTGTTAGCCAGTTGCCTTAGTTTGGTTCAACCAGGGAAATTTGGACATAAGTATCTTGCAAGTGAAGTAATGCTTCCTATTCCAGATTCCCATGATCCCTATTAGTGGCCTTCCTTGATGGGTTGTGCTTACTCCAAACTTACACAACTTATGGAAGAGTCAGAATTACTCCAGCTTTGCTTAACTCACCTACCTGATGTTTTCACCACTGTATTTCTTAAAATGACTTGAGTCATGATTTTATTTTTCTGTCAATATAAAATTTTCATAAAATGGTACCACTGGACACAAGTGAAATAAAATTACTAACGAAAGATCGTGTGTCATACCCAATCCTTTTGTTATAACTCTGAACTATTTGTTTTGCACTGATAAGAAGCATTTTCCAGGAGTGCTTTAATTACCCAAAGTGGTAATTAACTTGTAAATCCTGTATGCCTTGACACCAATACTATTCCCATTTTTGTCTCCACAATCCACTACTGGTATTTCTTGAGAGTTTGTTTGGCAATTCTATCAGGAGATGGAAGCTGTCTATGTACCCTTGTGGGGGTTCAGAAATAAAATGTCCCCATTGGCTTGCTTATTTCAACACTGATTTTCCCAGTTGGTGTTGTACTTTGGGGAGGAGATTACAGAACCTTTAGGAGGTACAATCTTTCCAGAAGGTATATGTCACTCTGGGAAGACATTGAGGGTTTATAACTATGCCCTCCCTCTCTTTTTTCTTTCTCTGCTTCCTGTCTGTACAAAATGTGGTCTCTTAGCTTCGTGTTTCATCTGTGATGCCTTACATTCAGTGCCATCATGGACACCATCGCTTTGGAACCAGATGGCCAAATGAACCTTCTTCTTTAGATTGCTTGCAGTCACAGTATCTTATCACAGTAACAGTAGAGTAACTTAAAAAAAATTGTTAAAAACATGGCCCTCCTCTTTCATGGACAGTCGTCATCATCTTGGTCGAAGCACATAGCTTCAGGAAGGATGTACATGGAAGAGTCAAGGAGAAGAAATGAGGAGGTAGGAGGGAGGAAGACACATTTTCTAGCCAGTCAGTTCAGTTGTTTAAACCTTGGCCATCAACAGGAAATCAGTGAGACAACAGTGGCAGCAACAAGACCACCCTCATTCTGTTTTCAGAGGTTCTTCTTGGAATCATCGCTCATTAACCCTATAGCCAATTAACTGCTTTCTGGATATCTTTTATAGACATGTATTAAAGTGAACATCACTTTCATGGTGAAGCCCCGTGAGACTTGATACCTCGAGGGATAGGGCCATGAGCACAGCAAAGCTGGAGAGGTGAAAGCACTTGCAAATGGTGTAGGAGTCATTGGTGTGTATGTGAGAGCAGCCCTTAGTGGACCAGCTGCCTCCTTCTTCTGATCCTTCCCAATGGACACAGAGAGGTTCTGCTCTTGGGTCAATGGGCTGCAAAGAAAACAGTATGAAGGAACTTGATTTTTATTTTATAATTCCAACTTTTACTTATCTTTAATTAAGATATGTGACATTGGCTTGCATATGAGATTTAATAATTTCCTGCTAATCTTCCTTACCTTTCACCTTTCCTGGTTTTCCTGTCTTTCATGTACCTCCACACTGTAACTTTGCCATCTAGATTAATCTGACACACACTGGATTGAGAAAACACAAGTAGGGACATTTCACATCATCTCATCTCACATAGTTTTTTGTTCCAAAATTTATTCTGTCTCTATGCACAGCTCAGGGCCCTAGGCACTGACTTATAACTGACTTGCCAGTTTCTTGTCACTGATGAAACCAATGAGAAGTGGTAATGAGGTGTTACTGCTTGAAGAAAGATCAAGTGTCCTTTTTCAGTCCCCACTTTCAGCTTCAGAACCCCCCTGCCCTAGAATAGGCCAGTTTCTCTTTCCTACCTCTGACTCAGTATGCTCAACAGTTCTCATGGCCATATCGCCTACATAGGCTTCAGCATGACAATAGTTTCCCTTTATGGAAGTATACTGGTGACTTAGCGGTTCACTTTCAGCTTTCTTAAGGTGTTGTTCGCAAATAAACTGTATATATTTAAGTTGCAGGATGTACTCATAGATGTATATGCGTAAAAGGAATACTAGAGCTGTACTGGCTGGTTTTGTGTGTTGACTTTACACAAGCTAGAGTCATCAGAGAGCAGGGAGCTTCAGTTGAGGAAATGCCAGGAGGAGATCCAGCTGTAATGCATTTTCTCCATTAGTGATCAGTGGGGGAGGGTCTAGTCCATAGTTGGTAGTGCCATCCCTGGGCTGGTAGTCCTGGGTTCTATAAGAAAGCAAGCTATATGGAAGCACACCAGTTAACAGCACTTGTCCATGGCCTCTGCTTCAGCTCCTGCCTCCAGGATCTTGTCTCATTTGAGTTCCTGTCCTGACTTCCTTCAATAATTAATAGTGCTGTGGAAGTGTAAGCCAAGTTTTATCAGAGCAATAGAAACCCTAAAATAAGAACTGAGCCAATAAGTATATCAATCAAATCCCACTTTTAGTGACTACATTGAAGATTTATTGTATTTGAGATATATGTGTGCAACAGTGACGATTAAAGAAAAAGAATGTGAGAAAGAGAAAAGGTGAGGTGTATGGGGGTGTTGGAAGGAGGAAATAGAAGGAGAGAAATGATGTAATTATATTTTAATTGAAAAAAATTGACATACAGTGAATATGTGTCACACTAATATCTTCTGAGTTAAAGTATTCCATCCTTGAGAGTCAGAAATTGTACAACTCAGAAGTCTCAGGAAATTCCTAATTCACAAGGTCCCATTCTTCCTTAAGGTTATAAAAGCTATTAGAGCTGCTGAGCAAAGGAGATTCTTTGATATTTAAAGCTGCCTACAAGACAGAGATATTAGGGCTTTTAGGCTTCATGAGTCCTGTATTTCACGCTGGCCTGTATTTAATACATCTGTGCTCCTATGAGTAGCCACTCATCCTTAACAATTTCATTGCTTCACTAAAGTGGAATTTGGTGGTATGGTTATTTTGTACTGTTGTATGTTCCATATCTGGGATGAACAGATGCTTATACTCACCTTTCCAGGAAATATGTCACACAACAGAAAGACCAAAATACATTAACATGGGGGGGATGTAATCTTAATACATTATATAAGTGTCTGGAATTTCATCTAACCCATTATCATGTACAATTAATTTCTGTTAATAAAAACATTTAATCATGTCAAGATTCACTCCTATTATTGCAAAGTCACATTAAGTGTGCAAAATATTATAACTTAAAGTTTGATGTTGTAGCCCATGTTTTCCCACTTTGCACAAAATCTATGCCCTAGTAGGTTCTATTGTACAGAAACTATAAATCCTACTGTTTAGCTTTCCAGTGTGAGTGATATCACACAGGGTTTGTTGGATGTAACCTTCAGGTTGAGGCACTGAAAAGCCAAGTTATTTTCTTTTCTGTTTTAATTACTGCTTTTATTCTTGTAATTATATTAATTACATCCATGTATGTTGAATACATCTGCAATTGACTAAGCATACATATCAGGGGATTTTCTTGGTTGAATTATTTAACATCTGAGGACCCACCCTAAACCTAGTTCTTTTGAGGTTGGAAGACACCATGATTTGAGCTACACCTTCTTGTTGCAGCCCATTTAAAAGAAACATGGAAGAAAAAGCTCAATTGAAGCAAAACAAGAAACATTAATGTTGGAAAAGAAGTTATGGAAAGCTCGGGTCAGTGGTGCTGGGAGTGAGATTAAAGAGGGTGAAGGGACACACTAACAAAACACTTTACACACATATGGAATTGTGAGGAAGACATTCGCTACAAGTTATGATTTTTTTTTGCCTGTTTACCCTCACTCTATGGCAAGTTCATTTATCCTGATGCTGAAGCATTCCTTAACTGATGTTATAACTTCCTCAGGGTTCCAACATACACTGAAGATCAGGAGCTCCCCGGGACATCCCTGGGACTCCATCACCAAACTGAGATTGCTAAGACATCTGGTCTCATGAACTGAACAACTAATTGAACAGCTACTGGATCCTTAGGTGTGGGGATACTTTAAAATAGAATAAAAACATTCGGATATATATATAAAGACAGGAGGAGGTGGATCTGTCCTCTGATATCTCCGACTGTTTTTATTATATTTGAAAATATCCCCACACTTAGGCTTTCTGTCATTCCATCATTTCTGTTCTTATAAAGAACTCTGACTAGTCTCTTTCCTGCCTCCAAACATTCTCACTTCCTGTTCTTTGCTCTCCTTCATATTTCTGACCTCTTGTTTTTTTATTAATCATTGTTACATCACATATGTATGTTTGTGTTTATGTATTTTCCTAAACACAACCTGCTCATGTATTATAATATTACTTGTGTATTTTCAGATCTCCCCATTTGATATTATACGACCCAAAGCAATAGGATACTTATTATACTTTTCATATTTTCTTTACATAGTCTGCTCTGGTGGATGTAAGCATATTCCCACCAAGTCTTGGCTACTGTGATTAATGCTACTGGATTCATGGAAGAACAGTCTCTTTACATAACTTTGGTTTTCTTTAAATGTATGCAATAGGGGGATTGATGGATTCCATTGCAGTTTCTCATTTTTTGATAGGTTCTATATTGTTTTCCTTAAGAGCTATATTTTCCCAACTATGTTACAAAATGATTCCCTATTTGTTATATCTCCATAAATACACACACTTGAAATTTGAAAAATCATGTAACTTATAGTGAATGTTATGGGGATATTTTCAAATATAGTGAAAACATTTGAAGATATCAGTGGGATCTACCCTCAGTCAGTCTAGGAGGATCAGACAGTGGTAACTCACACCTTTAATCCCAGCACAGGGAATATCCTGGGAGTGGTGATCTATACCTTTAGTCCAATCTGAGTTCAAGGTCAATTTAGTTTACAGAAGCAGTTCCAGGCTCCCAGGCAGGCAGTGGTGTTACCACACCTTAACTGAGTGATAAGATTATTTAAGGCAGGCATAGAGAGACAGAGCAGGGAGAATAAGCCAGGAGGAGCGAGGCTGAGGAAGCTGGAAGACAGCTGGGTGAGATCTGACTGTGGTGTTTGCTCTCTCTAATATCTCCTCCGTTCCCAGAGATCTGACTCTGAGTTTCCTTTATTCGTGCAACAGAATGTCTCCCTCACAATTCCATATGTGTGTAGTGTTTTGTTAGTGTGTCCCTTCACCCTCTTTAATCTCACTCACAGCACCACTGACCCTAGCTTTCCATAATTCCTTTTCCAACATTAGTATCTCTTGTATTGCTTCAATTGACACTGAATTTAAATAGGACCATCTGTGTGACCAAAGGCTTTGAAGTGAAAACATTATCTTCTTTGATTGAGTCCTGTTACAGTGGAAGATGGAGGCCTGTAGACTCCTTAATGAACCAAGGTTGATTGACTGTTGATATGAAAATATAAATAATGACAGAATGAAGATACACAGGACTGAAGTTCCTCGACATTTTAAAATTCATTTCTCTTACTTTTCAATGAACACCATTAGATTTCATTTCCTTCTAAAAATTTGATTAGACCACTTTTAAACACTTCACAGAAGGAATAATATCTCAACACTTAAAGAGAATTAAATGCTCTTACAGAGGATCCAAGTTCTATACCCAGCATCCACATCATGTCCCATAATTGTCTTGACGTTTAGTTATATGAGATCTGATACTGTATCTGTCTCCTGTGGGCATTATATGTTCTTGTTCACAGATCCCATACAGGAAAGCACAAGTGCACATGAAACAAACATACACTTTTAAGATTTTTAAAGAACATTTTGAAAATAAGCTCACCTGAATATTTTGTAAAGTCAAGAGCACAGGTTCAGCCAGGACAGGTTTGACTTCTGAACGAATGGCACTGCTCACGATAAGAGAGTTCAATTTTACTTCCTGAGTCCCTTCTTTGTTATTAAAAAAGGATCCATTTAGAATGTTCCCAAGGGAATGATACGCAATAAGAGCAACTGTAGTTTCATCTGAGGAGAAAAATCGAAATCATACTAGAGAATTGATATACAAATGTCCTACAGAGGGCCCATGAAGTAAACGTAATGTCTTTAGTAAAACTACACATGGGCATCCATTAAATTACACATATCACACTATAAGTAGTGTTAGGCATGGAATTTCACACACACAGAGGTGGGGAGGGGGGAGAGGACAATATGTGCTGTCAACTTGATACATGCTATATTAATTCAAAAGAAGGGATCCTCATGAGAAAATCCTTCCATAAAATGGGCTGGAGGCAAGCCTCTAGGGCATTTTTTAAATTAATAATTTATGTGGGAAGACCCAGCCCAGATGAACAGTGGCATGGCATCCTTGGACGGATAGTCCTAGGTTCTATAAGAAAGCAGACTGAGAAAGCTGTGGGGAGTCAGCATTAGCTCTCTTTAGCGTCTACAGCTGCTTTTGTCTTTATGTTCCTTCCCTGCTTCAGTTCCTCCAAAATTGCTCAGTGATAGGCTGTTACCTGAAATGTAAGTGAAATAAATCCTTTCTTCCCTAAGCTGCTTTTGATCATGATGATTGGTTCATCTTGGCATTAGAGATCTAACTAAAATAATATATGTGTATATAAAATCACTTTACATGACATATGTACATATAAGTGTGTGTGTGAGAGTGTGTGCACGCATGTGTGTGTGTGCATATATGTGTGTGTACATCCATGCGTGTGTGTGTGTGTGTGTGTGTGTATGTGTGTGTGTGTGTGCGCGTGTGCGCGTGCGCGTGCGCGTGTGCGTGTGTGTGTGTGTGTGAAGCATGGTTAGCAATGAACAGTACTCCAAAGGACAATTAGTCTAAGACAAAAATGTATTATCTTTCTATACCGTAAGTTTCCTCAAGGTCATCTAATTATTCCTTCCCACTCCCCTCCACTCTATCTATACATACATTTCTTTTCTCTCTATATCTTCCCTTTTCCTCATCTTCTCTCTCCTTTATCCTGCTTTTTGTTTTCTTTCTACTCTCCTTTTTCTTCATCCTCCTATTCTCATGGAATTAGAAGTTAGTATCTATAAATTAACTACATAAACTCCAATTATCTGTATGTTGTGTCATAGTGTGTATATTTTACTATATTACAGAAATCTTCCTTTTTGATTCCATGTAAAATTAAAGAAAGTTGTACAGACTGATCTGAAAGTCATTCTAGATAGTGAATTGCTTTATAACCTCAGAATAAGACTGGCTAACACTAGAAATATTAAACTAGTTTCTGTTGATGATCATCAGATTATGGCAAAGAAAAGTGACTAAAACCATTTGGCTAGTCAAACACTAACTCCAGAAGGTCTAAAGCTTCCAGTAGAAAATTCATCTATCTATTGAATAATGGAGGGATATTCAACTCAGAACAACCTTCTTCCACCGAGATAAATGAGCTTAAATTTGGTGCACCGCCTTTAGGAATCACAATACAGGGAAATTAGAATGGTTTGTGAATGTTTTTCCAAATGAAATAAAGCAAAGCAGTAGGACCCTCTAATCCAGTCATGCCAAAGCAGAGAGCAGTGCTCTCTGGGCAGACTCCTACTCACCTCCGGTTTTAGATTAAACTTAAACACCACCTCTCTTATTATTTACTAAATTTTTAAAAATCAACTCATTGGAGGCTGGAGAGAGAACTCAGCAGTTAGGAGCACTGGCTGCCATCCCATAGGTCTTGAGTTCAATTCCCAGCACACACATGGTAGCTCACAACCAACTGTTATGATATGGTGCCCTCTTCTGGCATATAGGCATACATACAGACAGAGCACTCATGCCTAAAATATAAGTAAATAAAATCAATAAAAACAGTTTTAAATCAACTCATTGTTAGAAATGTATCCACCTTTGATTTATAGATGTCAGTTAATAGTGATGCTGCAGGAGTATTAGAAATGTGTGGGGTAAATACAGCAGAAGTGACATCTCTTTCAAGATAATTAGATCTTTCTATTTGAAATTGTTATGTATATTTTCCTGCTTTTCTTTTTTCTTCTCCATCCCTTCCCTCCATTTATTTCCTTAGACAATTATTGGAGATGTTATTAGGCTGGGTTTGATATCTCTGTCTTTGCCTGGTAAGTTTTATTAATGCAGCCATGGCCTTTGATGAGAATATCTATGCCTGCATTTACAAAAAAAAAAAAAAAAAAAAAAAGCAAAGTTAAATAGTTATGAAAAAGATTTCCAATCCTATTGTATTTGCAATATATATTTTAAAAGAATTAGTTTGCAAAAATAGAGGGTACTTGAGTAACTTTAATAAAAATAAAATGTTTATAAAACAAATCTCAAAAGCAATAGTTGTCATAGCAATGATTGCCTGTCACTATTGAATTTTAGGATGATAGACTATCATATTGAAATGTGAAAGTCTGTCCTCTATCAGAAACATTACATCTCTGCTCTTACTTAATGTGTTCTGAAAAATATTCTGTCCTCACGAGAGTCCCCAAACTTTGGTTCCCCTTTAGCGAATGTTAAAAGAAAATTGTTTCTCCCTACTATTAGAGTCCCTGTCCTGTGGAAACTGCTAGTGTATGCCCCTTGGTTCAGTCACTTAGAAGAAGAAAATGCTCATCTTAAACATATCACCTCCACTCTTGTTTTCTTTGAGAGCAACAGTGCAGTCAATCTTCATTGTGTTATTCCCAGCTTCCAGAAGAGTCTTACTGTTGCACCTCTTGGTTTCATAAACTGAAAGTAATAACAAAGTGAGTTCTTCCACACATCTAGCAATTACAATAATCATGTAGATGATGATACTTGCTGGGAAATTTCTTTATCTATATGCTTTATTTTATATACTTTTCACCAATCTTGGATAGTTGGAATCACTAAGAGGATGATTTATCCACTAGTAATTAATTGTTTCATTGTGAAATGAATAAGACTCACATGCTGAAGGCTTTGTCCCCAGCTGGTGGCTATTGAGAAGTTAATCAGTTGTTTTATGTGACATAAGAATAGGGGCTGGAGAGAACTACAACAATATTAGCATATATAAGAAGCAGATTGGAAAGAGGATTGGTCACCTTTCCCCTTCCTGGCATTTTCCACAAAAGCATTCACTATATACACTTGGGACAAGTAGGGGTTGTGTAAGCATCCAACAATACATCATGGGTCTCATTATCCAAGGCTTTGGGGATTCTTTCAACTATCATCAGTCTACTTATCTAACTGGATTCACAGATTAATGGCATTTTTGTAAGATTCTAGAAAGTAGTGGGTAAGTTGGAGGAGACAAGTCTCTGTGAGTTTGCATTTGAAAAGTACATCTTGTCCTTTGTTCTTCTGTCTTCTGTTCAGCATCTGGTAGAACCATAGTATTCTGTTTCAATGCACATAGACCCATGTAATGTGGGCTTTATCAACAGAGCCAAATGAAAAACTGTAACTCAACCTTGCCCACCTCCTTGTAGGTAAACCTTTCATGCTTGAAGTGGATTTGCTCAGGTATTCTGTCATAGTGATCAGATGTCTTTAACTCATCCTTAACTCTCCCATGTGTGTGAACAGTGCTATTCATGTGGTAGTTTCACATATTAAGTCTTCAGTTCCAGAAAATAACACATTCTACTCTTCACAGGCTACAAATATACTAGGACCCAATTCTCTTTATTGTGCCAAACAAGTCAATTTGCTATTTCTTACCTATACCCAATGCAGAATTTTCACCCTTTGTTGGTACAGCTGAGTTTTCATTCAATACATGAAGTTGTACTTGGTGAAGTACTTCAGTGGCTCTTTTCGCAAAGTTCTTTTTGGATTCTGGTCCACTCCATTCTCCCTTCCAAAAAATATAACCAGTTATATTGATTCTTATCAAAACTTAAGGAAGAAGGGATGTGATTAAGTTTTGCTGGCTGGTGCCATAAACCAACAATATTAGCCATTGTGCTATTGGAAGAGTGATACATTCTTGACACTTGATGCAAGTCTTTGACTAAAAGCTTACTTACTATAAATCCATACCCAAAGTTTCTCAATTTCCATGGACTCCTATTGCAGTTAATTCTCAGTGATAAAAGTTGTCTTGGACATATTAGGCTGAGGTATTTCACAGTCTCAAATCTTTTATGAAATAGTTGTAGGTACCACACCTCTCCAGATCATGAAAACAACAGTTACTACATATGTATTTCTAGCTTTACTGGAGACAGAGAACAAAATAGACTATGGATGAGAAGTCCTCTATAATAAGAACCATAATGGAGAAGTGACTGCTTAAGCAAGAGAATGAGTCAGCAACACAGAGTAGATGATTTCCAAAGTCAGACATTGCTCCACTCACCCAAATATCTGCTTGTGTTCCCATGCTGTTCTCTTTTTTCACTGAAACAAATTCATATTTTATCAGATATGGGAAATAGCACATCTTTTTGACTTTCATTTTCCAATCCCCCTCAAGTTAGACATTTTCCTGTTTGCTCAGCAACCCATCCATGTCCTTGTTGTTATTTATTTTTGTTTATTTGGTTGGCATTGATATTTTTTAAGAGAGAAAGAACATATAGGTGCATGGGATGTAAGGATAAAAAGATATAAGAAAAGTTGTAGGGAGAAAGAAAGTGATACAAAATGCATTCTCAAAATAAATTTTCAAAAAATGTATTTTCAAAATAAATTCTCAAAAATAAAAGAAGCATATATATATGAAATACATATATGAATATATAGTCTTTGTTCATATTTCATGCTGTTTTCTTCTCATACCATCTTCTGCCTCTCACCAAACCCTTTATTATTCCTAAGCCCTTGCTACTCTCGTGATGTATGGTTTTTATGTTCAATCTTAGACATGCTTTTACTATGTTAAGATTTTAGAAAGGAAATAGTACTTTTGCTGTGCCACTCTCTCCTCTGAACTGAAACATTCTGTTCTGGAGAAGGTCCATTAAAACTCAGGAAGTAAACAAAATTTAAAAGTCTCAAGGAATATAATGAAACTTAGAAGATTCCCAACACTCACTTCCCTTGGTTATATAAGTGGTAGCAAAATTGCTAGGGAGAGAAGATTGTCTAGTTAGATCAGATTAATTTCTTTTAAAAATACATTTAGGGAGCTTCATGTCTGTAGTGAGTTTTAGTCCATACTGTGTGGTTTGTTTGCTTGTTTGATATAGTTCCTGTTCTTCAAGTAACTCTAGTAAACTCACTGACTCAGCGATTTAGATGTGGGCGGAATCATTTCTTTAGTTTATCAGTGGTGTTCTATATAGGGCGAACAAATAACTTCTTTATATCATGCAGGAAAAACCATACGGCACTAACAAAGCCAGAGATTATTTGGAGAGCAACAACTATATGGCCGTTGTGCTGGATTGTAAGACATGTAAAAGTGTCTGGTGTTTGTGATGATGAATGTCTACAGAAGCAATCCCAATATGGCTACCTTTCTTCATATTTACAATCAGGCATGTCATAGTTGTGGCAGCATGTTCCCTGTGATGGAAGGTAGTATATGTAACCAAGGGTAAGCTATGAGAGTAGAGTGTTCATGGAAGGAATCACAGACTGGCCACTTAGTATGTGGTGGCATGCAATGCTGAAGACTGATGTCCTTCCAGCCATTGTAGGAATACCCACCAATCTGCTGATGGAGTAGAATATAGATTACAATCCTTGAAACTATCATATGTGGATGGAGGCCATAAGCAGTATGTGGCATCCATTGCTTGGCCTTTGTTATGTGCATAAAGACATGCAACTGAGTTCAGGTTTCTTCCCAGAAAGAGCTTGCCTGATAGGAGAGGAAACATTGAAAAAGAGTACTGCATCAGTCTCTTGATTCAACAGGGAAAGTAGAAAGGAGGGAATATAAGATGCAGTTATCTGCTGGCTATTTCCTAGACATGGCTGGATTAAAAAGTAAGAGAAGGTGAATTAAATTTTATGCTTTAACCAAAATCCAATTGCTACAGAGAAGATGCCAGCACTAAGAAGGGGAAGTACACATATTGTCCCAAGCCGAAGTAAGAAGCTGTATGCAATCAACAACTGTTAAGAAAGGGCAGTTTCGGTTTGCTCTAATGGAGTGTCAATGAATATATCAACCATGTTCTCATGCAGGATCCATGTCTAGGTATGGTTTTCCAGCAGAAAACATACTACAAATATTGTGTGTGTACGTGAATATGTGTATTAATGAGAGAGGGAGGGGTGTGAGAGATTTGTTTTACTGTGGTGTTGTGTCTCTGTTTTTATTCTGTTTTGTTACTGTTTTTGGAGTGAGAGATGGGGGGCTGAAGTTCAGTGAGTAGGAAATAGAAGAGGACTGGAGGGAAGTTGGGGGAGAGGAATATCAAATTTTATTGTATGGAAAAATCTTAATAATTTATTAAATTGTACGCTAAAATCAGTTTGTAAGTGGAAGCAGCAGCTCTTCATCAGCATCATTTAAAGCATAGTATTCTGTGTGGTCTGAGTAGTAAAAATGCACTGTAAGTCTTGGTAAGCTGATTTGACATTGCTATAGAAAGGAATTGCACATGAAAGAAGGCTTGGGAGTATTAATGCGAACTCAAGGACTTTACTGTGAATACAGGTGACAGGTGAACTGAACTTGGTTTTAGTGAAAGACAAAGAAGCTGTGTACAGTTCTGAAGAAAATTAGCACTGTGTATTTGTAAAACAAGGAAAGAGACCTATATTGGAGACAAATTTGGAAGGTTTCTGTTTCAAATGGTTATTTGATCATGGATCAGTTGGTATTGGATTGCAAAAGATCAAATACAGCAAAGGAATGAGAGATGAAGATTTAAAAATAACTCTAGGATTCTAGCCAATGGTGGCATAGCTGTCACAAGCTCTGCCCAACCTCCTCCCTTCACGAAATAGAAAAAGAAATTATGTATAGACTTACCGTAACAAGCAGAGTCATCAACATCAATAATGCCAGCTACCCAGTTGAAGATAGGATATTTTATTACACAGCTGCATATGTAAGAGCCAATCTTATTTTTACAATATGACACATCCTTGCACACCTGTTCCTCCAACAGACACTCATTAATATCTGGAAATGAAAAAAAAATTTGCTATTATTTTCATAAGATTGTACCTCTTTCTTTTGCCCATAGAGTCTCTACTGTTAGATTTCATTTGTAAATTTACCAAACAGCATTCTCTATTTTTAGTTAGGATAAAGCAATATGATAGAGATGACAGTTGCCCATGAATTAATTTATAAACTTAATGCAATTCTACTTCAGAAGCTCTTTTCATTGTGTCGCCAAACATATACCAAAAGCAATTTAAAGAAGGTATGGCTTATTTTGACTTGTGGTATAAATGCAGGAAACAGTCCTTGATGACAGGAGGAAATAGTCACAGGTATGTGAGGCAGTTGGTCACATTGCATAAGCAACCAGGCTGCAGAGAGAGATGACTATGGGCACTAAGCTATTTTTCTCTTTGTTGCTTTTTTAAATTTAGTTTGTAAGTCTATGGAGTCCTGTCATTTACATTCAGGGAATATCATCCTTCTTTACTGGAGACTCACTGGACATGCCCACAGATGTTATTCCAAATCTAGTCAAGTTGATAGTAAAGATTAATTTAACACAAATCTAGTCAAGTTGATAGTAAAGATAATTAACACAAATATTAATGTGTGTGTGTGTGTGTGTTGTAGAATAACACCCCCAAACAATAATGTCCAGAAGGACTATGAGGTGGGTAGCAACAACCTTTCTTGACATTGAAGTATCCTAAATAATACTTAGAATAATGATGAGTTACTAGAAATCTAATGATGAAAATTTAAATAGTGTAACAAATAAAGGCTGAGAAATCGATTCTAGGGCAAGATGTTGCTGGAAGTAATTTCTCTAATACTATATCATACCTCCAAAGTAAATAATTGAGTAGCTTCTTTAATGCTGATTCGTGCAGTTTGTTAAATTGATTGAAAACATATAAAGTCAGCAACAATGGAATGGTAGTGGTTTAAATAATAAATATTTAAATAATTGTTCTTTGTTGGTAGCACTGTTTAAGAAGGCTGTTGAAGGAAGAGTATTACTGGGGTCAGCCTTTGAGCATTTATAACCTTACCCCACTTCCTCCCAGATTCTTCTGATTCCTATGTGTAGTTGAGGTGTGATATATCATCTCTGACTGCCTCAAGCTATGCCTTTCTACCACGATGAACTTTGTACTTGGAACCATAAGCCAATATAAACCATTTATTCCATGTTTTTGTTGCTTTGGGTTATGCCATTTATGACCAAAACAAAAGCATAAACAACAGAGAAGTCATGGGGCTGAAGAGTTAGATCATATATTTTTTACAGAAAAAATATGAATTCTTTATTATTTTATTAAATAAAATTATAATATGTACATGTGTACATGTTTATGTTTCTAATGCTTAACACAACCAATTTAATTATATATATTCTGATGTGACTAAATAGGGCTAAATGATACACTACCTCATTTCATATGTGCTACAAGAGCACTTTATATTGACTAAATATATTTCAAGAACATTTTCTGCTTTGTACAATGGACATCTTAGTCGTGTTTCCACCTCTCCAGTCCTTAGATTAGTGTTTAAGAACACTGGCTATTCTTGATGAGGACCCAGGCACAATTTCCAGAATCCAAATGGCAGCTTACAACTATCTGTAACTCTAGTTCCAATGAAGTAGATCTGCTGCTCTCTTCCGGTCTCCATGGACACTACATGAATATGGTAGATATACACGCAAGCAGACACCCATATACGTACTATACAACAGAAAATGACCTTGGGGATCGACCTGACCATGCTGTTCTTTTGAGAAAGGTGAAAGACTTTGGAAATCTGGACTAGAAGACTGGTTGAATCTGTAAGCAGAGCTTCTTTAACTGTTATTAAAGATCTTAAAACACAATAGTACAGGTAGTAATGAGAACATTAGGGACTTGGGGCAGAAAACATCAAGGGAAGTAAATTCTGTTTTAGTCCCGAGATTAGAGGCTGTTTGTGTTGTGCTTCAGTGAGGAATCTACTTGTTCTGATAATTGGTACACAGCTAAACTTAAAAATAATTGACTAATTTACTCATCAGAGGACATTTCAAGGCAGCACAGTGCTGAGTCCATGCCTAGTTATTACTGATTATCTCACTAACTTCTATAAGAAAAACCAGAAGGCAAGGCAGAGTGTGCACTGTAGAGAAAAGTCAACCCTAGACAATTTGATTGATGCCCCAAATGAGACTGTGATTACTGGCAATTAGAAACACCAAAGTTAGACTTCCTGCTCTTTACTGGAACAATAGAAGGGACCACTGAGGACGAGACAAGAGTTCAACCAGCTACTGAAAAAAAAAAAAAAAAAAGGTCCAAGGAGCTTCAGATCCAAGAATGCATCCCATCTGTGTTGTATATGTGATCCGACGAGGCAGGGTTTCTTCCTAAACTAGTGGCCAAACTTGAAATAAGCATGAATAACAGGGCTTGGATTTATAAAAAAAAAAAAAAGGCCACAAAAGCCCACTGTGCCAATTTATAAAAGTGAAACCTTTATTGTGGTAGAGATCTCAATGTGTTGGAGTTACCAGAGCTATGAGATATCTGCCAAGAACAGAAGCAGTGATACCAGCTAAAGAAAGGGAAATGTAGGTTCAGAGAGCAAAGCCAGAGAAACAGAGCCATCTATGTCCTTCGTAACCAATAGCCCAGAAACTCGACATGGAGCTCCAGCATTTAAAGTTTATCCTGTTGTGTTTCATATGCTTTGCTGGGATCCTCCCTCACTATGCCCCCATCACTCCCCTTTGGAAAGTCAATTTATGCTCTTTGCCATTGCATGTATGAAACATACAATTTGTATTGTGGTCTCACAAGTGTCACATCAAGAGAGACTTGAGTCTTAGAAGAGAATTTTAACTTTGAACTTTTGAACATTTTTTAGACTGTGAGAAACTGGGTGGACATTAAAAATTGATCTGAATGTATTTTGTTACATCAGATGGCCATGAACCTATGGTAGCAAGGTATCAAATACAACAGTTTAAATAAAACACTACAACCCCACATAGGCTAAGGATTTTGAATCATTAATTGATCCCCTGTTGGTAGCACTGATTCTATAGGTTATTGGAAACATATAATGTGCAGCTTTGCTGGAAGAAGTACACCACTGAGGGAGGTTTCTGGGGGCTTATAGCTTTGCCTCACTTCTTATTCATTTTCTCTGTTTCCAACTTGTGAGTGGGATGTGAATTCTCAAGTCTGAATCCAAAGAATCTCAGGTCAAAAGGAAATCTTAGATTCAAAGGTTTCAGGTTCAGAGGAAACACCAACTTCCCTAACTCCAAAAGGAAATCTAGTGATCTCAACTTAGACTATAGAAGGATTTATGGCAGTTAGATAAAAGCTAGCATGTAGTATGAGGTTTCTGGCCCAGACTTTCGGGCCTAGCCTCAAGGTTTAGACCCACAGACCCATAGACCTGCAGAGACACACAGATATTTACATTAATTTTAGGCTGACCAACCTAAGGCCTAGGCATATAACTTGCTAACTTTTTATTCTTAAACTAACTCATGATTCTTATCCTGTTCAGCCATGGGGCTCGGTACCCTTTCTCAGAGCAGTATAGTTGTCCTCTGCATTTTCTGGCTTGTTTGACAACTCTGGAGTCTCTGTGGCATCTCTGCTCTGTTCATCCTGTTCCCAGAGTTTTCTTAGTCTAGTAGCCCCAACCACACTTCCTATCTGCCTTTGGCCAATCAGCGCTTTTTATTAAACTCATAGGCAGACAATTATTTACAATGTAACATCATAAATCTACTACACTAGCATTCTTCTAGAACTTTCTAAACTGGTTGCTATTTAGTAAAATAATTCATTTACCTTAACTCTGGCAAAAAGCACATAGGGCTGGCTACTTCTGGTACTTCTTAGCATATCAGTGCTGTCCCTGAGGCCACACCCTCAGTATCACAAATACCTGTTATACATTTCAAAGTTCATGCTAGCAATCTAGCCCTTCCCACATCCTCGCCATCCTGAACTCCCCCCAGCTCATAGGCGACCCCCAGCTACTCAGTCTCCTTATAGCTCTGCCACCTTTGCTTTGCTGCTACTTCTCTCACACATATATTATTCTCTGCTATTTCCGTTTCTCCTGAAAACAGTCCTGTGCATTTCCAGTCTTCCGACCATGTTAAACTTACCTTCTCTCTCTGCTCTGGACTCTTCCAGATGTCTCTGGTTATTTTCTATCTCCTGTCTACAGTAAAACTTCCCTCTTAACCATACCACAAAGCAATCATGTCATCTATCCAGGTGACTGATGTCATGTCTATCCCCATCATTGTAGACTCTTTCTGGAACCACAAACCAAAGCAAACTATTTGTTCTACAAGTTACTTTTGGTCACTGTGTTTATCACATTGACAGAATGTACCTAATAGAAGAATAAAGTTAAGAAAAGTGAGGCCAGTGTTAGAAATGGCTAAGGTGAGGTTGACTGACGGATGCTAGGGAAAACCACAGGAACCTAAGAGGTCCCAGCTGAGACTCCTAGCAGTGCTGTAGAATGTGCCTGAACTAACCTTCCCCTGTAGTCAGATTGGTGATCACCATAAATATCGTCAGAGAACCTACATCCAATGACTAATGAACACAGATGCAGACACCCACAGCCAAGCACTTGGATGAACTCCCGAGCTTAGCTGAAGAGAGGGAGAAGCCGCTGGGGGAGTAGGAGGGAGATCAATCAAGAGCAAGATGACTGGAGCTAATGGGAGCCTAGGACCCCAGACTAACAGCTGGAGAACCTGCATGGGACCAAAGTAGGCCCTCTGAATGAGGGTGACAAATGCATAGATCTGTTTGTGGGAAATCTGACTGTGTGACTAGGAATTATCTTGAGTACATGAGCTGGCTTGACTCAGCCTTAATACAGAGAGGAGGAGCTGGGTCCTGCCTTAATTTGATGCTAGCTTGTGTTGACTACACAAAGGAGGCCTTAACCCCTTCGGGAAGTGAATGGTGGGTGGGGTGGGGGGAGGTGAGGGGGATGGGGAAAAGGGGAAGGAGAGGGGACAGTAGATGGTATGTAAAAGGAAAAATACTTTTTAAATAAAAAAAGAGGATAAAAAAGTGTGTGTGGGGGGAACACACATAAAAATTGAAGTTATAATTCATTGATATACTTCAATGAACATAAACATACAAAATCTTAAAAACTCATAAACTATGTATTGTTTCTTGAAAAGAGACATGAGAAGAGTCTTGTACCAACTACAGAATTTGATTAGCTGACATATAAAGCAAGATCCTTAAAGCAAGTTTCCGTGTTTTAAGTGAAATACTAAATATGTGAGGAAAAAAGAAAATTAAGTAAACTATAAAAATAAATATCAAGATAACATGAATGAACCCATGAGTTCAGTGCCCATTCTTAAAAGACAGATGACCAAATAGACATTTTTTAAATCAGTATTTGGGCACCAGGTCAAGGAGTAATATTTGCTGGCAACTGATTATATAAAGGATTAACATTTATTAAGGAGTTTATGTGAAGCACTCACTTATACAAGATTGAACCTTAGGGTAATTTTGAGAAAGTCAAGCTGTTCCACAAGGCGGCCCGCAATCCTCCCTGCCAGAAACAGAACATGGAGGAGGCAACTAGCAACTGGTCTTAGCCAGGACTGGCTATGCCCCCTACAAGAGTCCTTAAGATCTAAAGACCACACCTCTAGGTCAAGGGGAATAATTCCCAATCCTCACAAATAAGTCATTATATTTGCAGATATTATGTAATTTATACATAAAACATATGTAATTTATATGTAAATAAAAATTATGGGCATAGGTTTTATTGATGAAATTGTTTTTAAACTTAAAAAGGTAAAGTTGTAAAGAAATAATACTTAAAGCTTTTGTGATACAATTTTCATACTGTCTTAAGAGATAGGTGGAAGGAAAAAGAGGCATTAATATTTATATATCAAAGAATACATTTGGCTTAAAGATGGAAATTCTCTTTCTAGCAGGGATACATTTAATAAAATACGGTGGGGATCAAGAAAAGCTTAAGGAAATCACAGAGAAAAGGGGTACTGTATGTAAATGACCTACAGAGGACCGATGATTATAAAAAAAGTATGAACTGTCTTTGCTAAGTTTACCAGTCTGGTTCTACCTTTAGAAATACTGCTGACTTTTTTTTCTTTATAAAATAACTCTCTTGTCTCCACTGCCCATATTTCCTCAGTTCACTGTTCCAGGACACAAGAACCTAGAAATCTCAGCAGGTTCTCCCAGAATTCTGATTTCTTTTCATAACATGACCAGTCCTTTTGAACATCCATTTTCACTGCTGGCAGACCAGAGTGGAAGTTTAAGAGAGGGGATTGCATAATGATTAGTTGTAATTGTCAAATTGATGTAATTTAGAACTAGAGTTGTGATTGCCAGTTTTAATTGTCAACATGGCAGAATGCAGAATGCCCTAGAAGGGGAATCTCAATGAGAAATATTGTGGATTCTGTTGGCCTGTGGGTACGCCTAAGAGGGATTCCTTTTACTGAGTTAATTGAGGTGGGAAGGCCTCCTACCCTGAATGTTAACAGAACCGTTTCTTGAGTTGTTCTCAAGACTGGATGATAGCTGCCTCGTATCTGGCATGCATTCATTCTTCTGTCTTTGTTCATGACTGTGACTGTGAACAGCTGTTTAACATTCCTTGCACCTTGATTTTCCTACAGTGATGGACTATAATCTGATATAGTGAGCTAAGACAAACTGTTGCTCCTCAAAGTTGCTTATTTCAGGGTATTTGGTCACAAGAGAAATGAAACTAGTCTAAAGGTCTACAGGTAAAAGATTTCTTGAGCCAAAGAGCTACATGGCCCCAGTCTGTCCAAAGTGTATAATCCAAGAAACTTGGCTAATATCTTTGTCTTGTCAGTAATTCTTCTAATGATTTCTGAAGTCTGCATAACCCTTTGATCAAAGGGCATAAGAATTTCAATAACAATTAAACTAAAACTTTATGCTCCTTAGGGTTTTTTTTTTTTTTTTTTTGTCAACATGGCACAATAAAAGTTTTTTTTTTTTTTGAAAGAGGGACCTCATACTCATATAGATTGTTTTATTGTTGTGAAGAGACATTATGGCAAAGGAAGCCTATAGAAAAGGCATTTGATTGAGGGCTTATCATGACATGAAGCATAGCAGCAGATAAGTGCATAAGATACTGGAGCAGTAGCTGGCAAATGGTATCTCATTTGATCCACAGGCAGGAGATGAAAACACAGCTAACCAAGAGTGTTGTAAATATTCCACCACCAGTGTCACGCCTTCTTCAATGAGTCCACACCTCCTAATTTTTCCCAAACAGTCCCACCAACTGAGAACCAAGCAGTTAAATTTATGAGAATGGAGACCATTCTCATTCAAATCACCATATTAAGTAAACCACCAAGAACAGTCCAGTAAGCAACAATCCTCCATGGTTTCTACTTCAGTTTCTATCTCTAGTTTCCTGTCTTGAGTCTCTGTCTTGACTTCCCTCTGTAGCACAATGTTACCTTGAAGTGTAGGCTGAAAGAAACACTTTCTTCTCCAGGCTGCCCACAGTGTTAATCACAACAGAAAGCAAATGAAGACAGACTACTTTACCTTCACATTTCACATGGGGCTCAATAACTATTCTATTGTCAGGTCCTGTCCAGAATCCCTTTTTACAAATGCAGTGGGTGCTGTTGTAGCAGGAGGCATTTTCGTTGCACTGAGGGCAGGATGCTGAAGGAAACACAGAGTAATTTATACATTGTCTCGTGTCCTTTGATAATCTCTTGTATCCATCCCACTTACTGAAATAGTTGCTCACAGTGCCTTCCCATACCATATTCTTCCATAAATACATGTTTTCCAAACTGTAAATTTAAATTAGGAGATGTTATGTTTTCTTTTCCGGGAACTTTCTCTAGGTGTCAAGTGTTCTTCACTGGTCACTAGAGAACAAGTCGGTAATGTATTTCCATTAGGAGTGGCTCCTTACATCAGTGACCAACAGGAATAGGTCTACAAAAGACCCAGATTCAAGGGCTGTAACAATCTCTCAGTGCTCATGTAAATATACTTTAAGGTAAAAATGATATGTACATGTGATGGCCTGAGTTCAAAACACGGGTAACAATGCCAGCAATGATACAAGTTTAAAGCATGCAGATAGGCTAGCACCTTTCAGTATGTGACGAGGAGCCAGTTTCTCTTCTAGAGAACCAATTATCATGCATGGATTTTGTCTTCTCCATAACTATGGTATCTTATCATAATTATATGATGAGCATCAGATGCAACTACATGTGAAATTACTCTGCTAACTTTTCCCCAGGATTTAGCCATGAATAGACTCACCTGAAATATTCTGCAGTTGTAATACTGACCAAACCAGCAAAACACCAAGAGCTGAAAAATATAAAAGAGGAAATATTCTAATTGGATTCGTGTGGGGCTCTATCCTTGCTTGGGAATCGAATGGGCTTCATCTGTCCTACAGAGAAGACTCTTATACTCATGCACTTAGTTCACTACAGTGGTCATGGTTAATTGTGATGAGCATAAAATTACTGAAGAAAGAAAAGTAGTGTAGCCATGAACCCGCCAATGAACTCAGCTGTTCCTCCAAGGTGAGCCTACAGATGCGATATACACAATCTCTGTTCAATATTTAGGGGTCCCTCTTACCAGTGCAAGACTCTAATCCCACATTGTGTATGAATGTAAATCCAATCATTATATGAAGAAAAGCACAATGCAAAAAGAATGCATATGCCGAGTGACTTTTCTGGATAGATCTGTTTTCATTTACTTCTCAGAAAGAGAAGTGCACTGATTGGTTTTTATCAACTCAACACAAACCTGACATAGCTTTGAAGGGGACATTTTTATTGAAGTATTATTTCATCATATTGGCCTATAGACAAAATTGTGTTTTCTTGATTGGCAATTGATGTGGGAGGACACAGGGCACTGTGAGCAGTACCACCCCTGGGTAGGTGGTCCAGGGTTGTGTAAGGAATCTGGCTAACCAAGCTATGGAAAGCAAGCCAATAAGCAGCACTTCTCTGTGGTGTCTTCTCCATTTCATTCTTTGTGTTTCAGCCTTGAAGTCTCTTTATGAGAATTGTAATAGTAAGTTAACACAAATCTTTTCATCCTCAAGTTGCTTATTTTTATCACAGCAACAGAAATCGGGATAAGAATCTAATAACAATACAAAGAAATGATTCTACCTAAGTGCACCTTGGTGATCCAATTAGTTTAATTGGGATTATTTCCAGGAGCATGTGCAAGGTTGAGGTCTTGCTTGTAGGAATATGGTCAATTGAGGGACAAGTATACTGCCAAAGAGTTTCTTTCCCAACACAACAAAAAAATTGCTGCTTATTTGCCCTTTGGAAAGCAGGTAACAAATATACCTATCTCCATAAGGAATATTAGTAAATACAATGTTGTAAAAGTATTCTACAAGCATCCATATGTGTTCTGATTCAAATGTTCCAAGCATGTGTGTCATGAAAAAGTACAGAGTTCCACAAGAAAGTGAAGTTGATTTCAGTGCTTTATTTTACACAATCCAGTAGGGTTCAAAAATTAGCATTCTACCATGTAATCATATGTAAATAGAGAAATACATAGGTGTACAGATAATTTAAAATATTCTTTATTTTCTATGTATTGAATCTCTGATGTAGTATATTTTTGTAAATGTGGTACATATGTACGCACATTGAACGTATTCCTCATGCCAAAGTGATGCACATGGCTGATGGGGACAGTGCTTACAAGGAGATGTTTAACCTGCAGTGCTGTTAATCTTTCCAGGAAGATGAGTAAAAAGTAGAAAAGCACAGACCGTATGTGTTGGACCTCAGATTCTCCAGTTGATGCAAAATGCCTCACACACCATTTCACAGATGCCTTGAGAACTAAGTATCCTCCTTCACAAGACCAGACATTTCTAGATAACAGACTCCAAAATGGAAAATGGCTGAAGCCAGAAACTTTCCATTATGCACTCACCTGGCCCATTGTTACTATATATGTCCCTTATCCAGGAGTGTCTTCAGCACCTTTCCTTTATCCGCACAAGCAAATATACAAGACAAAAACAATGCCTCTATGTCTAACTGGAATGTCCTTCTGGCCTATTTCTCTAGGCCCAACAGTTTTCTTCTCCCTATTCTCACATAGGGTACCTTAAAATAATTAATACCACTCATCTGGATATCGTTCATCTGGATACCAAAAAACCCTTTGCCTAAAGTTTGATCTTTCACTGTCTCTCTCAAACCCCATTTCTCTCTCCCCAAATTTTAACAAGGAGGACCCTGAAAGTCCAAGGACAGTGACATATTGGGACTCAATAGCCATGTTTTGTATATGTCTGATTCTGATGACATATTTTGAACAGATGTTTGTAATCTTAATGAAAAGCAAATGTTAGAGTTAAAAAGAAGTTAAGATTGTGATGTTGGGAACTTTGAATAAGGTAAGTATGAGGGATTTCATGTAAGTATGAGATAAGCAGTCTGACCAGAAAAAAAGGAAGTAGAATGCTTTGAGGGAAAAATAACAGCCCTGCAGGTCCCAACTGACTCTGGTGGGATCCCCCTGCCTCACCACCCTTTCTAAAGAACATATGCAAAGTAGTGTGGCAATCTGATCTATGCAACAGACTAAATTCTGTATACGGACAACTTCTAAATTATTTCTAGCTAGTCTAAGAAAGCCACTCTAGCCAACTCCACAGAGAAGGAACTAAACCTTGGGTAACCAAGAAAACCCACAACTACTCTTGGAAACTCTGATTAGAGGGTCCAATCCATGTTGAATCAAGACAATAATACAGTGAAACTACATGACAATCACATAGAGTAAAAATAGAGGACAGCTTACTCGGTGGATAGATTGATTGACAAGTCCCATGCCAAGATTGGAGTTAGCTAGCTAAGCAAAACCCAATAATTGATATTCTAGCTGATCTTGGTTATCAAATGAAGAAAGGAAATCTTTGTTAAAGAACTTCCTATATTTCACTGACGCGAAGACATGAATGTAAGGCATTTTTTTGGTTGCTAATTTGCGCTGCTCAGAAAGTAGGATATGCATATTCATCTCCAGGTGAAGTTTGCCTCCATCATTACAGGGCACTTAATACTGATTTTAATATTTAGACTCACTTTCCTGATCTTTTATGACCTTTTCTATAAGACAGAAGAATAGTAAGTAGGGTAATGATGGAGAAGGAAGTGAACCAAATTGAATAAATAAGGGAGATACAAACAAAATACAAAACTGTTTTTTAAACTATGATGCATATTAACCATTTTATCTCATTTTTATGTAATATCCAAAAACACTTTGAGCAGTTTTAGACACTGAAGGTTTATCATGGTGATGATAAAAATTTCATATTTTTACTAAATCTTCAAGCTTCTCTGACAGTTTGATTTTATGCATAAAATGTCAGTTTCGCTGAAAGTTTGGCTTGGTTTTGTATGCTGTGGGTTTTCATTCTCTTTATTACTGACATGCACTGCATGAAGAATCTCAAACCAAGAAATGCAGCACAGAGACGGAATAGTAAAGCCATATGACACACTTACTAGTGAAACTGACAATTATGGCTAAATAAAAAGTGCTACACAACGAAGCCACAGGCAGATGAGATAATGGTCTGCCACTTACCTGTGACATGCTGCAGGCACCCGATTCCCATATCTCCAGCTGTCACTTTCAAAGATCAAAGAATCTATCCAACAGGACTTTGTGAGAGTATCTGGAATGAATGAACCTATGTATAATGAATGATCTCTTGGTCACTAGAAGACAGATAAACAATGAACATAAAACCATTGACTTTTGCCTCTTCTAATCAGTAACTGCATCTGATAACCCATCTTGAGGAAAATACAATGATGACCAGAGGAGCACCCACTGGAGCAGGCATGCTTATTCCTCAATCAACAGAAAAGAATCATCATTCAATGTAGCTCAGTTCTGCTGGGATTTAAAGCCCAGTTCGCACATTGATGACTTTACAATAAAGTTGTTCTTACACTTGCTGTCACTATTGATTTCCAAGTTTTCACTAACAGTTACATTAATTTTGTGGTGGACAACATTACATTTACACATGAAAATGCGTAGTGAAATATTGTTAAACATAAAGCATTTATTGCTTCACAGTTGTGTCATTTTCTGTAATTTTACCTAAGGCATGATTTTGTACCAGGAAATATACTATGTATTATAGTTAACTGTAGTAACCATATCATGCTGTAAAGCTCTGAAATTCAGTTTAATGTCTGAAACTGGAGCTTTTTAAGTATCATAAAAAGAAAGGAAAAATCTGGAAGGGGGAATGGGAAGTTGGATGTAATCAAAATATATTGTGTAAATATGTGTCAATTCCAAAAGAATAAATCCAAAAATTAGAAAGCATGTCCTCTTCAAAAAGAAATTTAAAATATATTAATTTTGCATTCATGGGGTAACTCATTAATATTTTATATGGTGATTTATTTGATCATTTAAAATAATTTATCAGTATGTATCTGTGATTAAAAAACATCCCTTGTGCTTTTGAATGATACATAATATCTTTTTTGAGGTGACTGACATTACAATTTGCTTTAAATAGCTATATAGTGGGATGGTTTCCAAAGCAACAAGAAATAAAGAAGAAACAAAATTGTACAGGTGATCACTTTTGAAGATAGCTTGGCATAGGATCATTCTTATACACATTTATTGTTGAAACTTTACAGGGTCCAAAATGGTGTGGGAGGGTAGAGGTGAGTTGACAAATTCCTACTGATAAGTAAATAAATAATAATCAAATAAATATCAAGGGATAGAAGTGTGTATGCTAACATCTATATGAAGCAGGGGGTAATGATCAGGAAATATCAACATGGTATATGTAATTAGAAACTGTTAAATGGTATCGAAGATATTATGAGTTGTTTTCAATAAAGGAAGCTAAGAAAAACTGCATTTTAGATTAGAGCTTTATTAGAATTATAACACTAATATGAAGTATGGCCTGGGTTCTGAAGACAATCAGCTTTCTCAATTTTAAACAACAAAGGGAACTTTTGGTTCTTACATGATTTGGGGCCTGGAGGGTGGGGAAAGAAAGAGAGGTGAAATATTATATAAGTCAGTCATTGTGCCAGGAGTAGCCAAGTAAGTAGGCCCTAAATGAAATTTCGGATTCAAAATTGGTTGGGTCTGACTATTGTGATGGGGCTAGCTTTAGAGTTTCAAGGGTTGGATGATGAGGAGCCTGCAAGGACCAGACTATGTAGTAAACATTTGTTACATCAACTTCACAAATGAGTTGCTATCATGTGCATAATTACATTTGTGTATGTGTGTGTGTGTGTAAATGCATGCATATATGCATTGTATGTAGACACAAAGTCATTTATGGAAAATAATGAAAATCTCTCAAATGCAGGATGTGTATTACTGAACTAGATGAAGGGTCTTCTGTTTTCCTGTGGCACTGGGGAAGTCATTAATAACTATAAAATACTAGGGAATACTGTTAAATAATATCAAAATAGTTCTCTGTCTTGTGCTTGGTCTTTATAGTTAATATTTCAATGATCAATGTTTTCTGTGAGGAAAAATTATAGACAATTGACAGAGTATTACTCCATATCTGGAAGCCTTATGAAGGAAATTGTTTACCAAGATTCCTTTTTGTTGGCAAATGGTTAGGTTGCCTCAGTTCTTGGATATTTCATAATCACTCAGAAGATGCTCCATTAGTTAATCGAACTTACACTGTTTTAATTTGAATGTAATTGCAGCCCATAATCCTATAGGGGGTGGCACTATTAGGAGGTATGGCTTTATTGGATTGAATATGGCCTTGTTGGAGGAAGTGTGTCACTGTGGGGGTGGGGTTTTAAATTTTCTGTGCTCAGGATACTGCCCAGTGTCTCAGTTGACTTCCTGCTGCCTGTAAGAGGTTGTACTCTCAGCCCTAGCACCACATCTGCCTGCATACTGCCGTGGTCCTTGTCATGATGATAATGTACTGAACCTATGAAACTATTAAAAAAAAGACACCCCAATTAAATTTTTAATTTATAAGAGTCGCTAGGGTTATGGTGTCTCTTCACAGCAATCAAAATCCTAAGGCACGTGCCACCAGGGATGATGATATGCTCCAGCTGTGACACTAAGAAGTATGCTGTTTGGAGAGCAGTCTATTATAGCTATGCTTGCACTATATTAAGTGCACAGAAAGCATAAAACAATAGAACAAAGAGCAGAAACATATCTGAGACTAGGTCAGACATAAAAAGAAATGGGCAAATGTGACTTGAACAGCAGAGACTTCCATGAGAAACCTGTTCTTGGTAAGACTGGCCAATTTTACCACAGCTATTTTTATATAACATGGCAAATAGTAGTTGAGTCTTTTACTTTATGAGTTGTCTAGAAATGCTTCACCTCCCAACCAAACATAAGATATGTTTTCTTCTCTCAAGGGCAAGGCACCTTTAGTCTTGGGTTGCTTTTATTATAATTTCCTCTTTCACAGGACAGGGAATCCAGTTCATCCTTGAACAATAGCCTTGGAGGGCATTATAAGGCAAATACGTTCACATTTAAAGTCAGCATTATGTGTGGCAAGGGCATCTCTATAGCCACCTTCTTAGTGATCACAGGATGATTTACTATTATAATATTTATTATAAGAAAGGCTACACAAACCTTTATGACTATGACTATATATATGTGCATGTGTACATGTATGATTATGTGTATATATGTGTGTATGTACATGTATGATATATGTATATATGTGTGTATAATCATACATGTACACACACATATCACTGAAGGTATTTAATTGAGGCTTTAGTGGGAAAATTACTCAGTAGTTCTTTAGAAGGCTTGTGATTAGGGTAAGTGTAATCCTTCAGTTGTATTAAACCCTGTGTCATGATTTGCACAGATACAATTGTCACACTCTTCCCTTGGCCATAAACTGGACTCAGTTAACTTTCTGACTCAGACTGGTGACACTTCCTGGATCATCGCAAAATTAAATTTATTAAAAGGTTTCTCATAACTGGTCTTTTCCTGCCTGCACATGTGTTTCTCTGTGTACATGAACGTGCATTTGTGTGCATTCATGTGCATCTAGGTGTACATGTATGTGAAAATGCTAACAATTAAATTTAGTTTCCCAGGGTTACTTATTTTTGCTTGTTATCATTGTTAGAATTGGCTGAGGTGGCAATGATCATGAGAGAGAGAGAAAGCAGCCACTGAGGGATTAAGAAGACAAATGAAGAGAGTTAGATGCAGAAATCAGAGGCAATAAAGACGATGAAAGCTGTGAAGAAATAGATAAGTGGCTACAATTCCTAGCTAGTAGATGAGATCCAGAGACTTGGTGTCCCAAGACCCTGGGCCAGAGGGTATAGCACTAACTTCTGTTAACTTTACCAGAAAGACTGCACCATAACACCAACAGACCAACAGGTGTAGTGTGACTCACAGATGCTGTCTGCTTCTGTTAGTTGCTGTACTTGATGGGTGTTTGAAGCAGTGGGCTTGCTATTAATGATATTGTGTTCAAGCCACTGGTGGTGGTTAAAGTTCAGAAGAGCAGTCCACAATCTCAGTGCCTTGGGCCATACTCCACTGTATTCTCAACCCTGGAGCTCACAGAGCCTGATGCTATAAGCCTTCATATCTCCCATTCCAGCATATAAGCCTGAAGTGTTCCACAGCTGTAGACTACCAACGCTGGAAGAGTTTCTCATTTTTTAGTTGTGGTTTCAATGTGAATAGAGCAAAGACTCTAGATTACCATGAAATATTCCATGAAGAGTCATTCATGAAACAGTCTCTCCTAAGTCAGATATCAGGAAAAACATTGTGACTCTGTATTTTCATACAAGATTTTTGGAAATCACCTACAAAACTTACAGTATCAATTGCTTTTAAAAATATGTGTCTGGGAATCCCATGTAACTAAAACTCCCACGGTACTTGTTGCTTTACATTTTGAACCAAATATAGGAGTTTTTTTTTTAATGTAAAAATTCCATTTCTAAAAAAAGAAGTAGAGGAAGTGCTTAATGTCATTGTAGCAATGGTTTGCATTATTGACACAATTACTTTAAAACTGAGAAGAGGATTACTTGAAGAAAAATGACAGTGGGTGTCTGATATATTTAAGATAGAACATATTGTGTATAGTATCTTCAAAACACTTTTCTTTGTATATTGGTAAAATAATAAAACCTCAAAAAATGCTTGGGCCTAAATGGAGATATAGCTCACTGGGTATATAAGTAAAAAGACAGCATGAGAATATACCTAATGTTCATAATTTAATAAAAAACAATATTTCACAATTTATTACAATAGACTAGGTAATAATTTTGATATAATTATCACAATAAAAATATAAGATTATAGAGCAATGAAGAATATATTTAAGAATCCATTCCCCAAGCCTCCGGAGAGCCCCAGCAAAAGAAGTGTGCTACCCTCCTCCCAACCAGCCAGCCAGGCAAGCTAGAACAGGCCCCCAGGTCTGACCAATAGGGCGCAAAAGGTGCTCCCCAAATTCATTACAGCTCCAGCTTCAGGTAAGCAAGCAGGACCCCTGTGTGCAAGCCTAACTATACTCAGCCCTCATTGAACCCTGTAGCCCCTGAACGTCATTCCATTCCCCAAACCCTACCTATCCTCCCTGACCCAACCTCGGCTGCTTCCTGAGTCACAATCTCTGGAGAGCTTCATCAAAAGAGTGGTTTCCAAAGAAAGACTCTGGAGAGCTCCATTACAAGAGCTCCAGCTACAGATCTCAACTGCCCCCCGAGACACATACTCCACTGGTTCCGATTTCTCCAAGAGCTGCAATTTCACCATGAGCACCTAGTGGACCAAAATTAGCTTCCTGAAAAACAGACAATGCTTGTACTGATTGGAGGAGGAGAAGGGGAGATACCAGTGCAAAAAAAAAATCATTCAACAACATAAAGAACAATATGACAGAGCCCGGTGGATCTACAAGAGCAAGACCTGAGTATTCCAATATAGAAGAAGCAGAGGAAAATAACCTTTAAAATATATTTATAGAGATGCTAGAACACTTTAAATAAGACATTTTTAAAAATGAAAAACTTCCCTTAAGGAAATAGAGAAAAAGACCAGGAAAAAAAATGTAAAAAAAAAAATCCTTTTTAAAAGAAGACTAGAGAAAAGCAATCAAACAGAAGGAAACAGTGCAAGACTTAAATATTGAAATAGAAGCAATAAAGACACGAACCACGGGAAGGCTGGAAATGGAAAATCTGAGTAAACAAACAGGAACTACAGATGCAAGCAAAACTAACAGAATGTAAAATCTGGAAGAGAGAATCTGTTGTGGAAGTTACAACCGAAGAAATAGATAAGTCAGTGAAAGAAAACTCTAAATTAAACACACACACACACACACACACACACACACACACACACACACACACACACACACAATGTCCTGGAAATCTAGAACACCATGAAAAGACCAAACCTAAAAATAATGGGAATAGAAAAAGAAGAAGAAGAAGAAGAAGAAGAAGAAGAAGAAGAAGAAGAAGAAGAAGAAGAAGACCAGCTCATAAAAATATATTCAATAACATGAAGAAGAAACCTTTCCAAACCTAAAAGATTAAAAGCCTATAAAGTTACAAGAGGCTTACAGAACACAGACTAGACACCCACCAAAAGTCTACTTGCCACATAATAATAAAAACATTACACATACAGAGTATAGAAAGAATTTTTAGAGCTTCAAAGAAAAAATGCAAATAATTTATAAAGGCAGACCCATTAGAATAACCTTGACTTCTCAATGGAAACTATGAAAGCTAGAAGGTCCTGGACAGATGTTATAAGGACGCTAAGAGACCATGATGTCAGCCCAAACTAGTATATTCAGCAAAATTCTCAATTACCATAAATAGAGTAAACAAGATATTCCATGACAAAACAAAATTTAAACAATATCTATCCACAAACCCAGTGGAAAGACTAGAAGAAAAAAAACCTACCAAAAGAAGCTAGATACACCCACAAAGCCATGAGCAATAAACAATCCCACAGAAGAAAACACCAAAGATGGAAAACATACACAAACACACACACACACATACACACACACACACACACACACACACACTAACAGGAATTAACAATCACTGGTCATTAATATCTCTTAATAGAAATGGATTCAGTTAACCTACAAAAAGACACATGCTAACACAAGGAATATGAAAACAGGATCAATTTCAAAAACAGACACTGCCTCAGAGTTGGGAAAAGACTTTCCAATCAAATAAACTTAAGAAACAGCCGGTGTAGTTCCTTTACTGTCTAACCAAATAGACTTCAAACTAAAATCAATCAATAGAGATCAGGATGGACATTACTTATTGATCAAAATGAAGTCTTAATCCTGAACATTGATGCCCCTAATACAAGGGCACACACATATGTAAAAGAAATATTACTAAAGTATAATCCACATATGAAACCCCACATACTATTAGTGGGTGGTTTCAATGACTAGCTCTACCAGACAGAAACTTAACAGAGAAATAAAAGAACTAACAAATATTATGACTCAAATAGGCTTAACAGGTATATACAGAACATTCCTCCCAAACACCAAAGAATATAGCTTCTTCTCAGCACCCAGTGGAGCTTTATCTAAAATTGACCATATGCTCAGTCATAAAACAAATATGAATAGACACAAAAAATACTAAAGCCCCTTGTATCCTATAAGATCACTATGGCCTAAAGTTAGAGTTCAACAACAACACAAACCACAGAAAGTCTACAAATTCATGGAAACTGAGCATCTCTCAATTGAACCCACCTCTGGGTCAAGGAAGAAGTAAAGAAAGAAATTAAAGACTTCTGAGAATTCAGTGAAAGTGAACCCACAACATCCATACTTATGGGACACAATGAAAGCAGTGCTAAGAGGAAAGTTCATAGCACTAGGTGCCTAGATAATAAGCTTGCTCACACAAGAGACCTAATAGCACAGCTGAAAGCTCTAGAACAAATAGAAGCAAACTCACGCAGAAAAGTAGACAGCAGGGAATAATCAAACTCAGGGCTGAAATCAATAAAAATTGAAACAAAGAAACAATACAAAGAATCAATGAAACAAAGAGCTGGTTATTTGAGAAAGTCAACAAGACAGGCAAACCCCTATTGATTTCTTTGTGGACCAATATCTTCTGCTATGTAAGTTTGACTCGTGCTATGTAATTGAGAATTGAATTGAACACCTAATTTTGCCTCTGCTACCCACTTCCAAACTAACTCAAGGGCAGAGAGAGAAATTCCAAATTAACAAAGTCAGAAATGAAAAGAGGGACATAACAACAGACACCGAGGAAAACCAGAGAATCATTAGGTTATACTTCAAAAACTTATATGCCATAAATTTGGAAAACTTAAAAGAAATGGACAACTTTCTGGACAGGTACCTCTTACCAAAATTAAATCAAGACCACATAAATGACACAAAGAAAGCTATGTACTCACTCATAAGTGGATTTCAGAAGTAAAGCAAAGTTTAATCAGGCTACAATTCACAACCATGGAACAGCTAGGTGGCAGGAGGAACTTGAGAGACATTTATGGACACCCTCAAAAAGGGTAAGTAGTAATATCTCCTTAATAAATTGGGATTATATGGGGGGGTTGATAAGAACAGGTGGGAAGAGATCATGAGAGAATGGGATGGTTGAGGGGGGGCAACAGAGAGGAAGAACAAAGGAATATACATCTTGGCAATGGAGCCACTGTGGAACTAAAGAGAACCTGGTGCTAGGGAAACATCCAAAAACCCACAAGACAACCCAGACTAGGACTCCAAGCAGTATTTGCGAAAGTGCCTAAGGCCTCCCCCTATAATCAAGTGAATGACCACTCTAATTGTAAATATAGAACCTCCATCCAGCAATAGATAGAGGCAGAAGCAGAGATCCATAGCTAAGCACCAGGTCAAGCCTCAAGTCCAATTGAAGAGAAAGAGGAGAAGTATATGAGCAAAGGGATCACTATCAGGAGGAGACTCACAGAGACAGCTGATCTGAGATATTGGGAGCTCACAGACTCTGAAATAACAGCCGAGGAACCTTCATGGAAAGGAACTAAACCCTCCAAATGTAGATGACAGTCGAATAGTGTGGGCAGTTTATGGAGCCTCTTGCAGTGAGGGAAGAGTTTATTCTTCGTACATGAACTAGCTTCTGGGAGCTCATTCCCTACAGAGGAACATTTTACTTGGCTTTGATACTGGAAAGAAGCCCTCAGTCCTACCTCAGCTAGATATGCCAGACTGAATTGACTTACATTGCGAGTCCTTGCCCTCCCTGTAAAATGGATGGGGGAGGACTGGGAGTAGGGGAGAGAGGGGAGCAGTGGTGGGTGTGGGAAAAACTCATTAAATAAAAAAGAAAAAATAGAATAATATATTCAAAAGATATAGGTATTAGAAGGAGAATAATATGAGTGATTTTATATTTGTTTTAACTGCAACTCTAAATTTTATATATTGCTTTTTTTGGTTGTTCAATTTTTTTTATAAAAGTCTTTTTTATCCATGTATCCCTTTGCTTCCCCTTCCTTCCCTCCTCTCAATTCCTCCCAGTATGCTTCTGCCTCCATTCCCATCCACCCATTCCCTCCTCCAAAAGGACAGCCACTCCAGGCAAGTCCAATTTCCTCATCCCAAGGTCTAGATTGGGTTAGGTGTTCCTCTGCAGGGAATGGGCTCCAGGGTGCCATCCCTCAGCACAGGAGGACAGTCTACTCCCACCCCTCAAGTCTCCACACACTGCCCATGCCAATTGACAGCTGTCTATTCTTGCAGAGCCTAGCTCCTTTTCCCGATGGATCTCCAGTGGCTGTTCTTGATTCAATGAGATCCCCAGAACTGTGGGGATTTTTCTCATAATCTCTATCCTCTTGCTCACACAGACTCTCCTCCCTTGTTCTTGGCTAGACCAGGAGTTCGACCAGTGCTCATCCATGGATCTCTGACTCCACCTCTATTCTTTGTTGGATGTAGGTTCTGTGATGACACTTAGGGTGGTTATTCATTTGATTTTAGGGGAAGTTCTGTTAAGGCACCCCCTCCACTACTGTTTGGAGACCTGGCCAGAGGCATCCTGTGAGTTCTTGGAGGTAAATATTTCATTTAAAAAATGTAACATTAAAAATAAAATTTTTCTATGAGTTCTAGTTTAGGAAATATCATAGAAGAAAAGACAGTATACCATGTATGAGCCAGAATACCGCTAAGTTAGCCATGAAACAGCCTCTTGTAGAAATGGCCATATAAATAAGACCAGAAGAATAGAAATATCAATGAACACATTAATGTGGAAAGGGAAAATTTCATGGGTCCCGCCACTATACAAAGGACTAATGGAAATAAATGAATAACTGTCTGCCAGGAGTAGAATAAGCCTGTTCCAGAGATGAACCCACTATTGGTTAACCCATGCAGAATGGTAAGTATTGAAACTTACCATTGCTTAGAGTAAATAAAGCCCTGAGAAAGATCAGTAGTACTGAAGTTATAATTTTTAATCTATTAACTTTTAATGTCTCATTTACTAAAATTATTTTGATATTTGTTTAATTTATAGAATTAAAACACAACCACATCATTTTCCCTCTTCACTTTTCTCCCTTCAACTCTTCCTATGTAACTCCTAGATCTCTAACAGTCATAGCCCCTTTTTTGTTCATTGTTATACACATTATACACAAAAGTGTATAAATGGATATATTTATAAATGTATGAATTCAATCTGCTCAGTCTGAATAATGTTACTTGTATATATTTTATTTCAATGATGATCACTTGATGTTGGAAAAGAAGATGTACATTCTCCCCTCCAGAATACTATTTTCTTCTGCCCTCAGCATTCTTTTGTTTCCTGTTTTTTAAGTTTTTTGGGAACTTTTGAAGATATTCACACTATCTCAAGTTCTTCCCATCTGACCCATTCTACTTACACGCAACTTTGATACATGCAACTTTGATGCCCTTTTTATTTAAACGAATGAAGTCCAATTTGTAATTCCCTGTATTTTGGATGTGTAACATTTCACTGGAGCATGAAATGTAGCTAAGAACAAGATTATTTAATGATACAGCCTACCATAGCTCACAATGCCTACTTGTCATAGACTAAGGACTAAGTATGTTAACTGAATAGGACATAGAATAACGAGCAAAGTCAGAAATAAGGTAGATATAATAGAAATGATGATGGTGGTTGTAGGTATGATGCATTGGTACTGGTGGGGAAGATCAAGTGGTTGCTATAATTCTAGCTATAATAGTAGTGATTGTCTTTTTGTGATAGTATTGGGTGGTGGAAGTGATGATAATATTGATTGTCATGATGATAGTTCTAGTCAGATAGGAGAGGATACTTAATGTGATGAAGCTTATAGTGGAAATGCCCCTGGAAGCGAAAGTGTTGAGTAAATTAACAATGGTGATAGTGATTTTGATAATATAGTGATGATGGTTATAACAGCTATGGTTGTGGAGAGAAAATGTGGCAATAATGCATAGCAATGACTGTAGTGATGATAAGGGTAATGGTGGTATAGTTATGATACTACTGATGTTATTGATAATTACAGCATTTGTTTCAATAATGGTAAACATTGTATTGTTAATAATATAGGGTAAAGGGGACAGCCAAAGAAACACATCCTGACTCTAAAACCAGAGCAAAAGTAATTAGCACTGAAACCAGACTCAAAAGGTTAAAAAGCACACCCTTGCTCTGTAACCAGAGCTAAAGCAACACACTCTGCTTCTGACCAACCCAGCATTAAAATCAACCAGTCCCAGAGTATGAAAACCAACCTATACCTGAGCATGCAACAAACCAATACCCAGGCATAAAAATGCAGCCCATCTCTGAGCTTGGTCAAAATCTGACCAATTCCCACCCTGAAAATCTTTACACTTATGAACTTCACATGCCCCTAAGTAACCGAATATAAGCTCTGTGCCTCTTCAGTTTGAAGCTGCCCTTTTCCACTCTGATAGAGGCAGTCACTCTCTGGATCCTTCCTCACAATAAATCTCTTGAATGAGGTTTGGGTAGTGACCTTCTTTCACTGGAGTGGAGCAGGCAGAGGAGTACCATCTTTTGCCAGAGCAGGAACAGAACTGCTACATTTCTTTGGAAAAACTCCCTTAGCAGAGCAGTCCAGGGCAGAGCTGTAAGAGCTCTCAGTAAGAGGGGCAGAACTGCAACATCCCTTCAGAGAAACCATCTCCTACCAGGACAGAGCTGTAGGTATTGCCTAGTTCTGCTGGCCATTGATGTGTATTGTCTTTCTGTATGCTGTGAATCTCATTGGTTAATAAAGGAACTGTTTTGGCCTATGGCAAGAGATCTTAGAAGACTTCAGGAAATCTGAGCATAGATAAAGAGGAAGGAGGGCGGAGTCATGGAGTGATTTTGTGAGCTGCCACCGAGAAAGGAAGATGTAAAGTAACTCAGGTAAGCCACAAGTCATGTGGAGAGACACAGATTAATAGAAATGGGTTAAGTAGTAAGAGTTAGCAAACAATAATCCTGAGCCATGGTCCAAACAGCATGCAACTTATATAAGCATTTGTGTGATTATTTGGAACTTTGGGACTGCTAACTTCAGGGTCAGGCAGAGCAAAGCAGCAGCAAGCTGGTTCTGACCTTGGTGCTAGTCTGGGCCAGAAATTGTTACTACAGACTATGATACCCTTTCCTTTAGAGCTGCAATATCTACAGGTATTGGCTGGCTTCCAACATCCAGAGTACCTTTTCTCCAAAGTTGTAACACTTACAGATGATGATGATTGATATATGCTGATATGATCGTAATTGTTTTGATAATAATGGTGATAATCATGGTGCTAGCAATCATTGGATCTAATATACACTTATCTTTACTTTCATTGTAACCTTGACTCTCATGCTAAAGACTTATTCCTTACTCACTGACAATCCAAAAGTGATATCAGACTACTGTTCACAAAGTAGTGGTCTGAGAAGCTGTACTCATGTAACTCCACATTCCCAATTCTCTCAGTAAAGAGCTATCAATTATGTATCAGTCTTGCATATGAATGTAACGCCAGTGATATTTTTGTTATAACTTCCGTTACTGCTTCTAAAAACCATTCATAGACTTTCAGAGGTGTACCAAGACACTTGTTAAGTAGTTTTTAGTTATCTGGGGATTAAAGGCTCACAACAATTTGATGTTAAACTTATAACCATCTTGTCACTTCTGTGGTAAATATATTTAGTTTATATAGATATCTTTCAGGTTACTGTCATGGTACTCAGGAAATTCAATGTCTAGTGTTGGACAAGTCTCAAGTCCAAAACTTGACAACAGCCCAATAAGCCAATAATAATACTACAGTGTTTTTTTGGTAGTACAGCTATAACATAATTAAGATAATTGATGGGAAGCAGTGGAAACTGATGAAAAGAACATATTCATATGTAATTCATCCTTGATATCTTTCATTTTTGCATAAAGCAGCACTGTTTAATTGAAAATCTATTATCTGATTACTGATGAACTGTTTATAAGTCTTTATATCCTTTATGTATCCCCCTTTCTAAACAATTCTGTCCCTTTGACGTTCATATTTACCTTCACTTTAAAAAGTATCTATAATAAAGTATCACATAAAGACTCAAAGTAAAGAATCTTTTTGTTGGAAAAATCTTAGTCTAAAGGTGAATAATGATATCCTGACCAACATTTGAAAATAAGTTAATTAAAGTGATTCTTTGGACATAAAAATATTACATTAAGTAAAGGGGAGACCTTGATACTGATTTGAAATTATTCAGAGTCAAATCTACTTTATATTTTATATAAAAGAGACAGTCAGGGACAGAGAAACACAGAGATAAAAAGAGAACTAAATAATAAAACTCATTGTATGTGTCATCTTACATCCTAAAAGTTTATGACAAATAATTTATTATGCAACGTGAAAGAATAGCACAGAGTATCATACATCATGACCAAGGAGCTTATGATTATAATCATTTTATTTCTGAATCCTTCAATAGTGACTATTACATTAAGTTGGCTCCAGAATAAGCAGGTCAGAACCAACTCATTTATATATGTTCTGTTTAGATGTATTAGCTTCAAGTCTGAGAAAAAGCATATTGCTTCCACTATTAGTATAGTTTGCTGTGTCAGCATATTTTAATAAGAAACAGGCATGAAAATGTTTCTAGCCCATCAAAAGGCTTCATTCAACTTCCATATTTGTTCCTCTGTTTAGTTTGCATACTCATCTTAAGTAATATTAGTTATGAGATGCATTTGATTTATACTATTAGTTAAACCTTTTAAAAGATTAACCAACTTAGCCAGAAGCTGCACAACACTTTTGTTCTGTATCCAAAAACTCTACCCAGCCAGATGCCCTTCCACAATTTCTTTTTCTGGCATCTAGTCCCATGAGTTCACCTGACCTCCCATCCATCTACTCACTGCAACTTGCCAGATCTAGTCTGGGTCCTGTATCCAGTGGGCTAGCCTAGTCTGGTCACTCTACCAGCACCACAACAGGACAGGGACCTTGCTACCACCCTGTGTCACACAAAGATTTCTTGCATCCTTATACAAGACCCAGCCCAATGAGCCTTGCTTACAATCTCTATCCATCATAAATCCCAAAAGCCAATGAGCCTTGCTTACAATCTCTATCCATCATAAATCCCAAAAGCCATTGGATCTAGCCTTGGTCTTACATCCAGTGCTCCTGCCTACTCCAATCTCCCCTAACTGTGCCACAACATATATCTATACTTCAACCATAATCTCCACTGCCAACTTCTCAACCTACATACCTCTCCATGCTTCATTCAGCTTTTCCACTCATCCAGATATACCACTATACTCCAGGCTTGGACCTCTACCCTAGCACCTCTACACTAGCCAAGTCCGCCATCACCACATGACTTCATTTCAGCCAAGCTATTTTCAATCTATAGGTCTAACTGCACACAATCCTTTCTTCTATCCAACCTGCTCTGTCTATATTTGATATTGAACAAAAAAGTTTATATGTCAGATACCATTACAAAAAAATTAACAATCTAATAGATCAACCTATTAATCTTGTAAAAAATGTTTAGCAGGGAGAATTACCAAGACGAACTCCAGGACACAAAATTTTAATATATACATTACATAAAAATATATTATATAAACTATATATAATATATATGAACTGTATATTTATATACATATACAATTCAATGAGATTGAGGAGAAAGAACTAAAGGACAATAAATGTGAGTTATGTCAAAGATAATGCTAGTCAAAATGGCAAAGACAATTCAAGTCTTAAGAATAGAATTCAATAAAAACACAGAAACAATGAAAAAGACTCTAGGTGAAATGGTGATGTAGTTGAAAAATCTAATAACACAACTAGAAAATTCAAAGAAAACCCTAACAAGAAGAATGAAGGGCAAAGCAAAATGTAAGAACTTAATCAAAATTATAAAAAATAAAATTGAAAAGCACACTAAAGCAATATACAAAAAATATGAGGTGCAATAAAAATGTAAGGCATAAACAGAAGAATTCTGAGTCAATGTCATAGAGTAGCTTTTTAGGTCTTAGATGAAAACATACTCAAACTCCAAAATGACACACCCATACATATGCCAGAAGTACACAGAGCATGAACAGTCAAGAAAAGAAAATCTCCGTGGCCTATTAAAACATTGTCTTCATAACAGAGAGAATCTATTGAAAGCTCCAAGAGAAAAAAATGCAAAGTATATATGAAGAAAATCCCATCCAAATTACAGTGAATTTCTCAGCGGAAACTTTCAAAGCAGAAGCACCTTGAGCAATGTGCTAGAAGTCTTAAGACTTTAATAACAAGTCAGAGACATTTCTACTCCTATTTTTAGGACTTCAACAAGAAACCCAAGCTAAACAACCACAGCATGTATGCAGAGGGCTTAGCAAAGATTCATGCAGACTCTGTGGTTACTGCTTAAGTCTCTGTGAGACCCTATAAGGCCTGCTTAGTTGATTCTGTGGGCCTTGTTCTACTGGTGTCCTATACCCCTTTGGCCCCTACAATCCTTCCTTCTGTTCCTTTACAGGTTACTCAAGCTATCTAGTATTTGGCTGTGAGACTCTGTATTTGCTCCAATCAAATGCTGGAGGAAGCTTCTCTGACAAAAAGTGGACTAGGCACTGATCCTATGAGTATATCAGAATATAATTAGGAATCATTTCAGTAACTTGTTAGTTTGGCTTGCTCATTGGGATTTTTGTCCATGGGTTGCCTCATCTACACTTGATATAAGGGTTAATGCCTAGTTTTTTTTTGCATTTTGTTATGCAATGTTCAGTAGATAGTACTGAGATATCTGCTTTTTTTTGAAAGAAATTGGAGCAGTGAATCCGGGGGAGAGAGAAGGGGTGGGGGTAACAGGGAGGAAGGGAGAGAGGAGAGGATGCAGTCAGGATTACTGTGTGAGAAAAGAAAAAAACATAAAATAATTTAATAAGAATATATCTAGTAAAAATTTTAAAAGACTATGTGGCCACCTAAAATAATATGTCTAGTGAAATTATTTAACATAATTGAAGAAAAAAGAAAACCTTTTTGTAATTTAATTTAAACAGCTTAAAAGATTTATATCCAACCAACCAACAGATGTAAAGAAAATACAGGAAATGTTATTTTGGGCAGGAGAGAGGATTTTCCACAGCAGAGAGACTGTGGAAAGAAATAAAAACTATATTATTAAAATACAAAATACAACCGATAACACAAACAACACCACCAAAAATTAGCAACAAAATGATCATGATTAACTTACACATTCCATCAATGTCTTTAAGTTTCAATAGCCACAATCCTTCAGTCAAGAGACACAGGGTGACTGAATGGATCAATAATAATAATAATAATAATAATAATAATAATAATAATAATGACACATATTAATTTTATACAGGAAACAAATTTTATTTTTAAAGATAGATTTTGACTTGGAGTAAAAGAATAGACAAAAGTACTCCATTCAAATGGAGCCAGGAAGCATGCAGACCCTAATACATAGTAAAACAGATTATAAGCTAAACTAATTAGACAAGATAAAGAGGGATACTTCTTTCTAGTGAAGAAAAAGTTAACCAAAAATATATTGCTATCTTACACATATATGTACCAAGCTCAGATGTACCCAATTTCCTGACAAATCTACTACCGAATTTAAAGACACATGCTAACATCAAGCCACTGATAGGAGGCTATTTCAATACCACACTTTCTTCAACCGATAGGTCACCTGAACAAAAAGTAAACAGAAAACACAAGAATTGACTAATATCAAAAATAAAATGGATTTAAAATCTATCTATGGAATATTTCCTAAAGCACCAGGGGATCCATCTTTCACTCAACAGCCTATAGAGTCTCTAGAAAACACCGTACCTTGAAGTTCAAAAAATCTTTACAGAGTCAAAAAGGTTAAAATAATTTCATGTAACTTTTCAAACCATAATTTAAAACTGATAGCACATAAACTTGTTTAAAATGCTTGAACTCAAGGAGCTAAATAACTCATTGCTGAGAGATGAATGGGTCAAAGAACAAAAATGAGAAAGAAATAAAAATTTTCTGTAATGAAATAAAAATCAAAACAATGCAATAAATCCTCTGGGACACCGAATGGTGTCCTACAGGGGAAATTTACAGTTCTACAAGCTTATATTACACAACCAGAAAGATCCAAGGGTTGTGGCACTTTTAATTCCAGCACTCAGAAGTCACAGGCAGGTAGAGATCTGTGATTTCTAGGTCAGATTGGTCTACAAAGTGAGTTCCAGGACAGCCAGAGCTGTTACACAGAGAAATCCTGTCTCAAAAAATAAGCAATCAAAACAAACAAACAAACAAAGTCTGAGAGGTCAAATAAATGAGTTAATGTTGTAACTCAAAATCAGTGGGAGCACAAACAGAACAAGATCAAGTCCAGCTGATGCAAGAAACAGTATAACCAGAGCAGAAATCAATGAAAGAGACAAGAAAAAATCAAGGTATTGAAGAATTGGTTCTCTTAGAAGATAAAGAAATATTGAAAGGCCCTTCAATTAATTAACCAAAAGAGAGCAGAATGGAATCAGAATTAAGAAGGGAAACATTACAAGAGACAGAAATGAAACACAGAATGTTATAAGGGAATACCGTAAAGTAGTATATTCCAATAGATTGGAGAACCCAAAGGAATTTGATGTATTTTGGACTTAATGAACCCACAAAACTTAAATTATAAAGAAGTAAAAACCTAAACATAACAATGACAAATGACAATATTGAAAGATAACAATAAAAAATAAAGTCCATGGAAAAATAGGATAGCGACATGATTCTACCACATGTTCAAAAAGAGCTATAGGCAGGACTTCTTAACACTAGAAGAAGACAAAGGAGGAGGAAGAGAAGAAGAGGAAGAGGAGAAACAGGAAGAGGAGAAGAGAGAGAAAATATAAGGTTCACCCTAACACTCAATCCAGGGAGTCACTTTCACCCCAATGTTAATATTAACCAGGTAAAAACACAACAACAACAAAGAGGAAAATCTACAGATTAATATTGTTAGTGAGCACAGATTTTCATTAAAAGGCTTGTAAAAGGAATAGTTCGTGACAAAAGTCCATTTTATTGCTGACATGCAGGGATCAGTAAACTCCCACAAGTCAATAAACGTAATAAACCACACAAATAAAACTAAAGATAAAAATTATCTAATTGTCTCAAAAGATCCAGAAAAATCATTTGAGAAAATTCAATATGCCTCTATGAAAAAAGTCCTACAGCTGATAAATATCTTCTGTAATGTAGCAGGGTACAACATTAACTCTTAAAAAAAATCAACAGCCCTCCTATACACAAATGATAAAAGGGCTGAAAAAGAAATCAGGGAAGTATCACCCTTTACAATAGCTGCAAATAGCATTAAATATTTTGGGGTAAATCTAACCAAATAAGTGACACATTTGATTGACAAGACCTTTAAGTTATTGAAGAAGATATCAGAAAATTGAAAGATCTCCCATGCTCCTGGGTGGTAGGATCAACACAGTAAAAATGGCAATCTTAGCAAAAGCAATCTACAGATTCAATGCAATCCCCATCAAAATCCCAAAACAATTTTTTACAGACTTTGAAAGAATAATACTCAACTTCATATGGAGTAACAGGAAACCCAGGATTGCCAATACAATCCTGTTCAATTATAGAACTTCAGGAGGCATCACTATCCCTGACTTCAAGATACTATAGAGCTACAGAAATAAAAACAGCCTGATAGTGGCATAAAAACATACCTGTGGAACAATGAAATCAAATTGAAGACCCTGACCTTAATTCACACACTTAGGAACACCTGATTTTTGACAAAGAAGCCACAAATAAATATACAATGGGAAAAAGATTGTATCTTCAGCATTGGTGCTGCCATAACTGGAAGGTGGTATGTAGAATGCAAAGAGACACATATCTATCACCCTGCACCAAACTCAAATCCAAGTGGATCAAAGACTTCAACATAAACCCAGCTACAATGAACTTGATAGAACAGAAAGTGGGAAATACCCTCCAATGCATTGGTACAGGGGAACACTTCCTAAATATAATACCAGTAGCACAGATACTAAGAACAACAATTAATAAATAGGACCCCCTTCAGCTGAGAAGCTTCTATAAGGCAAAAGACACAGTCAATAAGACAAAAACAACAGCCTACAGAATGGGAAAATATTACCAACCCTACGTTAGACAGAGGACTATCTCTAAAATATATAGAGAACTCAAGAAACTAGAGACCAAAAAACCCAAATAATCCAATTTAAAAATGAGGTTCAAAGCTAAAAAGGGTATTCTCAACAGCAGAAAATGACTGAAAGGCACTTAAAGAATTAATCAACATCCTTAGCCATCAGAGAAATGCATATCAAAATAATTCTGTGATACCATCTTACACCTGTCACAGTGGCTAAGATCAAAAACAGGGGTGACAGTCTATGCTGGAGGGGACACTTCTTAATTTCTGGTGGGAGTGTAAACTTGTACAGTCACTTTGGAAAGCAGTATGTCAGTTTCTCAGAAAACTGGAAATCAATCTCCCCAGTGATTCGGTAATGCCACTATTGGGCATATACCCAAAGCATGCATATTCATACCCGAAAGGCATTAGCTCAACTATGTTTATAACAGTATTATTCATAATAGTCAGAAACTGGAAAAAACCTAGATGTCCCTCAACTGAAGAATGAATTAACAAATTGTGGTACAGTTATACAATAGTACTACTTAGCAGTAAAAAAAAAAAAAAAAAAAAAAAAAAAAAAAAAAAAAAAAAAAAAAAAAAAAAAAAGACATCCTAAAATTTTCAGACAAATGAATGGATTCAGAGAGTATAATCCTGATTGAGGTTAACACAGGCCTAGAAAGATAGATATGGTATGTACTCACTCATAAGTGGATTTTATCCTCAAAGCAAAGAATAACCAGGCTGCAAACCACAACCCCTGAGAAGCTAACTAATAGAAGGATCTAAAGAGAGACAACCAGGGGTCCCCCTAGGAAGGGGAAATAGGATCTCCTGAGTAAATTGGGATCATAATGGGGCGTGAGCAAGGGGAGGTGGGAACAAATCATAAGAAAAGGTGATGGTTGAGTGGGAGGATAAACAGAGAGGGAGAAAAAAGAAATGGGTATTTTGATAGAGGAAGGCAATATGGGACTAGAAAGAAATCTTGTGCTAATCTCCAAGAAGCCAGAAGATGTCCCAGGTTAGGACCCCAAGCAACAGTAGAGAGGGTGCCTAAACAGGACTTCTCCTATAATCATATGAGTGACCGCCCTAAGTATCCTTATAGAACCTTCATACAGCAATGGGTAGACGCAGAAGCAGAGACCCATAGCCAAGCATCAGGTTGAGCTCCAAGTCCAGCTGAAAAGAGAAAGAGGACAGACTATATGAGAAAAGGGATCAGGATCACAAGGAGGAGGCCAACAGAGAAGGATGACCGGAGCTATTGGGAGCTCACTGACTCTGAAACAATTGCTAAGGAAACTTCAGGAAATAAACTAAACCCTCAAACATAGATAGCTAGTAAATGGCATGGGCACTTTGCAGCCTCTTGCAGTAGAATTAGAATATGTTCCTGGTGCATGAACTGAACCCATCTTGGAGCCCATTCTCTACAGAGGAACACCTAACCCAGCCTTAATACTCAGATGAGGGACTCAGATCCACCTCAACTGGATATGCCAGGCTATACTGACCCACCTTGGCACTCCTTGTCCTTCTTGTGGAATAGATGGAGAGATGGGGTGGTGGGAGGCTGAGGGAGACTGGAAGGGACTGGAGGAGGGAAGGGAGAGGGGACAGAAGTATGTGTGGAAAATATATTTTTAAATTAAAAAAAAATGTCAAAAAAGGAAACAAAAGTATCCTAGAAAAACAAAAGTCCAATAGACTATAGAACTAGAGGAAAATACCTCAATATATGAAAAGCTGTGTATGAGAAATCAACAGATACCATCATCCTAGACAGAGAAAAGTTTGAAACAATCAAGCTGAAGTCAGGAATGTGATGTCATTCACCATGCCAATTTCTTTTCAATATTGTGCTTGAAGTGCTAGCTGGTGCATAAAGGCAAGAGAAGGGAATTAAAAGGACATAAATTCGGAAAGAGTTAAAGCTACCCCTTCATAGATGAGATAATATTGTACATTAGAGCTGCCAAAAATTCCACCAGAAAACTTGTAGAAATTAAATAAATTTAGTAATATGTCAGAATTAAGAAGCAAGGTGCACAAATCAATAACTTTCCTATACATCACCAACAAACTTATAGAGAAGAAGATCATGTACACATTTCTAGTCACAATAGACTCAAAGAAAATAAAATATCTAGGAGCAAACCTAACTAGAGAAGTGAAGTACCTCTACCATGATAACTTTGAACCGTTGGGGGAAAAAGGGGGATAATAAAGGCACCAGGAAATCTGTAGATATTCCATGCTCTATATTTATAGAATTAACATTATAAAATGACTATTTTACAAAAGCTGTTTACAAATTTAATTCAATCTCATTAAAAATATTCCGTTTTAATTTTTCATAGGTATAGCAAAACTTACTCTGAAATTTATATGGAAGCACAAAAGATTCCCGATAGCCCAAACAATCTTGAACAAAATGAATAATCTTAGAGAGATTGCATTCTAAATCTCAAGAATCAATACAAAGACTAATAGAAAATAAAAGACCCAAAATAAGGATATCTAACTTTATCATCTTAATATTTGACAAAGATGTCAAAAAAAAAAAAAAACCAAGTCGGGAAAACTGGATCTTCACATGCAAAATAATTTATCACCTTTACAAAAGACTAATTCCAAACAAATTAAAGACCTAAATATAAACCATTAGATGGCCAGTATGAAGCATAGGTGATAGCTAGGGCTTCCTGTGTAGGACTCCTTTTTGCAGAAGAATTTGGCCAGCAATTGCCAAGTGAGACCTTAAAAAACTCAAAAGCTGCAGAGCTAGAGAAACAAACACCTGAGTGAAAAAGTCCACAGAGTTGAAAAAATTGTTTGCCAGCTATCATGCAATAGAGGATTAATATCCAGAATATGAAAAGAACTCAACACACACACACACACACACACACACACACACACACACACACACACACACACACACACACAGAGCAAATAAAAATGTCCCACTCAAAAACTGGGCCTGGGACCTAAACAGAGCTCACAAATAGGGAGAAAATGGATAGGAAACACTTTTTAAAAATATTCATTGTTCTTAGAACTTAAGAAAGTGCAAATCTAAGCAACTGCGAGATTTCTTCTTCCTCCAGTCAGAATAGCCAAGATCAACAAAGCAATGGACACAATATGCTGTAGATGACCTGGGGAAATGAAATCCTCATTCACTGTTGGTAGGATTTTGTCTTACGGTTTCTATCACTGTGACAAAGCACCATGACCATAATGCAAACTGGGGAGGAAAGTGCTTGTCTTACACTTCCACATTGCTGTTCATAAATGAACAGAGTCAGAACAGGAACTCAAACAGGGCAGGATCCCGGAGGCAGGAGCTGGTGCAAAGGTCTTGGAAGGGAGGTAATTTGTGGTGATATGTTTCATATTTAATAAAAACCAGTCTGAAATATCAGAGAAGAGATCCACCCACGGTCAATCCAGGAGGATCAGAGAATGGTAATTTACACTTTAATCCCATCACAGGGAAAGACCCAGGAGTGGTGACCTGTACCCTTAATCCCAGCAGATCTGAGTTTGAAGCCATCTTGGTTTATAGAGGGAGCTCTAGGCTCCTCGGCAGGCAGTGATGGTGTCAGGCTTTTAATCTCATAACCCCAGAGAAAGGGGAGATCTTTCTGTGTTTCTGTGAGTTCAAGGCTAAAACTACCAAATAGTAGTAGTCCACGCCTTTAATCTTAACCTGGATTTGAAACAACTGGGTGAAGAGGGTATTTAAGGCAGGCATAGAAAGACAGAGCAGGCAGAAGAAGCCACAAGGAGAGAGGCTGAGAAAGCTGGAAGACAGCTGTGTGAGATCTGACTGTGGTGTTTCCTCTCTTTGATATCTCAGCCTTTCCCTGAGATCTGGCTCTGAGTTTCCTTAATTCGTGCAACAGTGCTTACTGGCTTGCTATGCCTGACTTGCTCAGCCTGCCTTGTTTTAGAAGCCAGGACCACCAGCCCAGGGATGTCACATCCACAATGGGATGGGCCCTCCCACATGAATCAAAAGCTGAAAAAAATATCTTATAGCTGGGTCTCATGGAGTCATTTCCTCAACTGATGCTTCTTGCTCTCTGATGAGTCTATCTTGCATCAATCTGACACACAAAATCAGGAAGTAAAACTGACCCCTTGTCAACCTAACACCAAAACACATCACTACTAAACCACAACCTTTTGTGATGATATAGTAACAGCCAAGAATAAGGATGTGTGCCACCACCGCCTGCCTGTTAGGCCTTGAGCTCGCAGAGATCCACATGGATCTTGGCCTCCCAAGTGATGGTATTAAAGGTGTGGGTCACCACTCCCTGACTTTCAGGGCTTGGCTCTGTGGGTGGCTCTGTCTTCTGATATTTTTATTTTTCTTAAATATACAATATATCAGCACCACCCTTCCTTTCTTATTCATCCCCTGTATTTCACATTAAGAACACAACCTTAAAAGCCCCAGTCTTTACAAATTCAACACATTAAAAATTTGAGCTCCTTTAAAATAACCAATCTCTTTTAAAAATCAAAAGTCTTTTAAAATTCAGAGTCTCTCAACTGTCAGCTCCAGGAAAATATGATCTTACTCCAAGCAGAAAAATCAGGGCACATTCACCATTAAATCAAAGCAAAACCAAATTCCAATTGTCCAGCATCTGGGATCCACACAAGATCTTCTAGATTCCTCCAAAAGGCTTGGATCATTTTTCCAGTCCTCTCTCTCCTCTTGAGCACATACAGCTTGTATTCTAGGCCTTAGGTGGCTCCACTCCACTGTTGCTGCTGCTATTCTTGGTTGTCATCTCATGGCATCTCCAAAAAGCTAGGCTTTTTCTGCTGCGACTGGGATGCACTTTCACCAAGGGCCTCTCATAGGCGCTCTTCATGATGCCAGACCTCAGCTACTTGTCTGACCCCTCGAATCCTGGGCCTTCAACTGCCACCGGGTCTGCTACTTCACCAATGGTCTTTTTGGCTTTTTACAGTAACAAGTCTCAGCCTTTCTCCATGACCCCTCATACCTTCAAAACCAGCATCACCTGGATGATTCTCACACATTAACAACTCCAGGTGCAAGCACAAGGTAAAAACTTGGCCACCTTTTATACATAACTTCTTTGTTCTCTTAGGAAACACTTTCCAGAGCATTTTACTTCAGTAATGTGGGTGTCTTCTTAATCAGCATTAATTTCTTAGCTCCATCTGACCATTAATTTCTTAGCTGCAGTAATCCAGCAAAGCAAAATTTTGTGTTAGTTGTTCTGGTATCCGTTAATCACAGATGATTCTTCAGCCCCAGCTAATGAGAACCACAGGATCTTAATTCAAAATAACAAATGGCTCTGATAAAGCCATTTAAACTTTCCTCTAAAACTTCAGAAACCAGACCTCCATCTTCAACACTGTTCTCAACATTTTTTATCTTCCAAGCTCCCACAGACCATTCCAAAGAGCTCTTAACTCTCAAGGATTCTTAATTCTCAATGATTCTAGTCCAAAATTCCAAAATCCTTTAATGATACCCTCCAAAACATGATCAGTGCTGTCAGTGTCATATCCCACTACACGGGTGCCAACTTGTCTTAGGGTTTCTATTGCTGCGACAAAATTCCATAACAAAAAAGCAAGTAGAAGAGAAAAGAGTTTATTCAAGTTCACACTTCCACATGGCTCTTCATCACTGAAGAGAGTCAGGACAGGAGCTTAATTCCAGAGGCAGAAGCTGAAGAGCAGGGCTCACTGGCTTGCTTTCCATGCCATGTCCAGCCTGCCTTGTTATAGAATCTAAGACCATAAGGCCACGGATAGCACCACCCACACTGGGCTGGGCCCTTCCCCCATTGATCAATAACTGAAAGAAAACCTTACAACTAGAACTCATGGAGGTCTTTTCTCAACGGAGGCTCCTTCCTCTCTCATGACTCCAGCTATGTCAAGTCGACACACAGCCAGAGCATGAAGATTCTAAACTGATGCAAACATTATGGACACCAATATCAAGAACTCTCAAAAGACTAAAGATAAACCTACCATACAACTCAGCAATACACTTGCTTTTGACATTTGCCCAGAAGACTTGGCCTCCAATGACATAGATTCTTGCTCATCTCTGGTAATTGCTTCTCTATTCACAATAGCTAGGAAATAGAAATAATATAAAGTCTTCCGACTAGCAAATGGACAGTGAAGATGTTGTAATAATTATTATAGGATACTATTCAGATATAAAGAAAAATGAAATTATGGAGTTTGTATGTTAATGGGTGGAGCTATCAAAGACCACAGTGAGTAAAATAACCCACGCCCAAAAAGAGAAGCCTCACATGTTCACTATCATTTAAGATTCCTAGTTTCAAATCTTCGGAGTACATTCCTTGGACTAATCGCAGAAATCAGGAAATTCAAAAGAAACCATTGCTGGATAATGATGAAGAAGGGGATTTCAGGTATAAATCATCATTCTAGAAAAGTGTAAAAATGGAGGTTGCAATGGCTATAAAAACAGGAAGGACACATGTAGAATAACAGTAGGGACATCTGAAAATAAGAAATCATTCTTTTAATTTTTTGCTCTCATATCCTCGTTAAACGTGTAAGCTTGTGTGTAGTTATACATATATCCTAAAAGTATAAATTTACAATCTATGCTGATATTGATCCAAAAACTAGAGATAACTTAGAATACCCTCAACACCTGTGGAAAGCAAAGATCCTTGTGCATATAGATAAGCATTGGAGAAGCCACGAAAGTTAAACATACAGCTTCCCTCTACAGAGGAATAAGGTGTAAAGCTGCTTTTCCTGAAGGTCCTTTTATAACCTGGTGACCCTTTGCCTTGTGATGAGATAGGATCTTCCTTATCTCCCAGAATTTATGTTTTTAGTTAACTAAGACCTTTCTCCCTAAATTTTGAGCATCACTTTTTGACCATAAAACCCACTCTTAGGAGTGATGTCACCTGCGATTTATAACAGTCTATTTGACATCTATGCTAACTTAGGACCAGGCCAATCCTAACACCCACAGGCATTATGTTTAATTCAGTCAAACTCCCTAAACCCTAAATTCGAACACTATCTCTGAGTCAACTGTACCTACTCTTAAAGCCAGATGCACTTTGTAAGAAATCTCAGTGTAAACATGTATCAAATTGTTGTGCACTTGGAACTGAGTTATTTGTTATCTGAATAGTTTTCAAAATTATGCTGTGCTTAAATATGGTAAAGCAAAATGACGTGGGCCAGAGTCTAGAAGTCCTGGTTCAGCACCAATTACAACAAAGTCAGGCTGAGCAGAGTTTCATTCTTGTCTCTTCATGGATAGTTTTTTTTTCTCCCTGCCTGCTGTAAAGTCTGCAAGGGAATCACCACAAACACCAGTCATGAGAAGCCTTCCTTTTGGGATAATTGTTCAGGATTGTCAAACAAGACTTTAAAAACCTTCAGACTATTGCTGTTTCCCTTGATCATTCCCTGGAGATGGAAGGTAAGTTCCTACTGCTGAAGATACCATGTACATTAGAGAAAGTACCTAGAAAAAAGTCCTGGTAATTGATCTTAATGCCACTTTCCTGAAGTATAGCTATTATTGTACCAGAAGGCACTATGCAAGCTTCCAAAAGAGGAAGGTATCAACAATTCTACACAGATATGACACCCATGAAACACAACAGTTATCATCCTGGTAAGATAAATGTTAGGGTGCAGTAGTGGAAATACTGTGGAGGTACTTCCACCAGCTCTCTTAAGCAGGAGTTAAGACCCACTCAACAGGCAGAAAATCATGTCTGGTACTGGAAGGCTAATCAATTACCGAGGGCTAGTTAAGTCACGGATCTTATAGGTCAAGAACCTATAACCACCATTTTACTAAACAAACATAATCATTTAACATATTGTAAATATTTGTCCTATATCCACAGATAAGTATACTCATGAGCCCCCATCAAGAGAATATCTTTTACAATAGATGAAGACTACTAAAACACACACATACACACACACATACACACAGCACAACTAATCAAAATGCTGAGTTTGGAAGCCAAACCTCAATGAATACATCTCCAAAACACTCCAACACCTAAGGCTAGTGGATCATTAAGTAAGAGGGGGAAGAAAGTCTGTAAGATCGAGAGGGTCAGGCAATATGATGTGAGCTTGTCTCCTAGTAATGCCAGAAGCCACACCCATAAAGTCTCACCAATATGATTGTCTAAACATAAGCTGAATAAGGACAACAAGAGACATGTTAAAATCTGGAGGAAAGAACATGGAGCCTCAACCACATACAAAATACTACTGGAATCTAAGGAATGCTGAGAGTATGAGAAATCCGCTCCCACAGGGAAAAGCACATCAATTGACTATCTAATATCAAATAGTCAGGCTTGAAAGCATACATACCAGTAACATTATAAAGGCTGAGAAGTTTGCATTTAGGGACATATATGCATATAACAATATAATATACATAACGCAACTGTCTCTCTCTCTCTCTCTCTCTCTCTCTCTCTCTCTATATATATATATATATATATATATATATATATATATATATATTCATTTAGCAACAATTAATAGAAAAGCCATGAATTAGAGATAGAACAAGGAAGGGCATATTATAAGTGTTGGAGAGAGGAAAGCAAACAAAAAATGCTGCAATTATATTTTAATTTCAAAAAAGTAAAATTTATTATATGGCTCACTTTATGCTTCTTCACACACCATTAGTCACAAAAAGTGTGATAAACAACCCTGTTGGTACATCTCTATCACAGAAATATACCAGTTCCCTGCCAAAGTAATGTGAAAAATGAACTTGAGATGGAATAACGCCCACATAGCACCCTTCAAAAGATAGAGTGAATGTCTAGGAGGGTCTCGTTGCAGAAATTTCCAGTTAAGACAGTTTTCATGACACCAAATCACAAGTGAAATTTTTCCTATTTTCTAAGACAAGTTATTAGTCTAGAAACTACTCACCTCAGAGAAGATGAATCTTTACTTCTTACCAAGTCTGGAACATTCTCAGCACTATCAAAAGAGGAAGTGCACTACTTATCTTGTTCTCACTTTTCTCAAGGAATCTTGTGGTCAGATGAGAAGGCTGAACATTTTGCTGAGTAATTTGCTTATAATTATCTCTCTTTTCACCAGTGTAGAATAGATCATGCAGAGCCTGGAATAGGTCATTTTCAAGTGCATCAGAAGATGACTTTTCAAATGGTGGTTACTTGCAGGCAGCATGATGCCAACACCTCAAGTTACAAGCCCAACTCTAAAGAGGCATATTTAGTTGAATTCTTGATTTTTGTATGCACCCCCACTTTTTGAAGTGCTAAGTACTGACTGCTGTGTGTCACACATTCTCAGTGAGTAATGTACAACTGGGCCACAACTACAATTCCCACTTAATTCTTACGATGAACATAACCAATTTATCACCTAGGAACATAGGGGCAGAATACCACCACAGAGGCCATTTATCTCTATTCTTGATATGGGTTGGCAACTGTAAGTTAAATGATTTTCAACAAAATTTAAAGAGAGTAGACTGGGAAGGAGTCGGCATTTCTTTGTCTCACTGCATCCCCTGTGAGCACTACTTTTTGAAAACACTCATGAATTTCTACTTATTTCTAAATATTAAGACAGTCTTAGCCAATGCAACCGTGCTGACCTACTCTCACAGGAATACTCTTGACTGGTCTTTAGCAGGGTTCCCTGACATCTTGTTTATGTTAGGAAACTCTTGTTTGAAAGAAAATGTGTGATATTGTTTAACACAGTGTGGTACCATGCTTCATCCATTTCCCTGCCAGTGTCACCATTTTATTTCTCTTCACAGCTGATTAAGGCTTATGGTGTAGATCCTTTCACACTTTATTCATTTATTTGTTGACATACATAAAAACAAATTTTGTTGTTTATTGAGAATAGTGACAGGTAATTTTAGAAATATCTCAGGCTAATTCATCTTCTTGACATATATGCTGTCGGGTATTATTTGACTTTTTCTTCTGAGAACAACTAATTGAAACATATTTTAGTCCACATGGAAACCAATAACACCAGAAGCAATGATGCAAAGTAATCTACTCCAGACAACTTTTCAGTATTGGATGGTGACTAGAAAGGCCATTCAGTTGTGTCTATCTTGTAGAATTTGAATGTAAGATTGCTGCAAGGAACAATTACAGCTTGTAATAGACGGGCGCCCCTAGAGCACCCCAAGATACCCCAAGACCACGGCTAATGATCACTATTAACTTTAAAGAAAAAGAGTTTAATGAATATGAATAACAGTACATACATATGTGTGGGCTCCAGGCACTGTATAGAAGCTTAGAGCCCCAAACACTTTACTTTCGGGCTAGAATTCTTATACCCCACTCTGGGTAGGGGAGGGGGTATGGGCAGGCTTGGCCTGATAACAGGGCAGGACCAAAGGTCAGCTTAGGACAGAGTTTAGGAATGCAGGCAGGCAGGCAGGCAGGCAGGCCAGCTATTTCCTGTGAAACAATAGGACCACCTGAAGACATTCATTTCCTGGAGCAATGGTCATGATGGGCACATTGTGCAAGCTTCAGAAAGTTCCTGCCTGTTTCCGGTTAACAGTTCTCACGGTAGGGCTTTCCTGGGTGACCCCACCCAGGTTGCTAGATCAGGAATGTGGTCTCAGGGCCTTATCTTGGAAGGTCAAGCTGCTCACCAGGTGGGTCTCAGGAATTCAGGAATTATCAGGCTTAGGCTGCCAGGTGTGTCCCAAGCAGCCATCAATCCTGTGAACAAAGCTTTTCTGAGAAACAGCCATCTAATTTAGTGATACAATGAAGCTGTATCAACTCTGTCAACCTAGGCTATTTTAAGGGACCTCAGAAAGGGGTAGAGGGGGAGAGAGTTACAGGATTTTTCTATTTTCACACAGCTCATAAAGGAACAAAACAAGTCAAGATGCAATCAGATAGAATATTCTGTAGATGACCTTTCTGTACAACCTATAGAATATCTTACTTGGTAGAGAAGCACCCTATTGTGAAAAAAAACATCTACCCACCCATCATGAATTTTCAGCAACAAACCAAAGTATGTTTCCCCCAAAGTTTACCCTGAGCATCTAATGAGGTTTGTGTGTGTGTGTGTGTGTGTGTGTGTGTGTGTGTGTGTGTAAAGAGCACAGGTAAAGTTTATCAGCAGGGATGTAGTTGGCTCCAGGGTAAGTGCACTGTAAAATATTTACTTTCATGAAATCTGGCTTCCCCATAGCTGCATGGATGGAGCTGTTCAGTTAATTTTGCCAAGCCTATATACTCTAGAATCTTCATGGAACACACAGAGTCATAAACAATTTAGTCATAACTAAATATAAATGGCTAGGAGGAGCAGATAGACTCTCAGATGAGAATCCAATGATCGTACACACCACTCTTTCTATGAGAATGTCAACAAATTTGATCACGATGGACACTTGCAAGCAGACAAGGCTGATCAGATAGAAAGGGTCACTGTTTGGTTTGAATGACCATGTGTTGTCACTATCATATCACTATCATAAAAGTCCAGTCCATTTTCCTATCCTAAAGAATTAACACTCAATCTAGAAATATTTTGCTCTGGTATAGTCATATCTCCAAATAAAGCAAGGAGATCATGACGCCTTTAAAGCCGTTGTAAAGCAAAATCTGATCTCCACTCTTCTGTGCACTGGGATGTAGTTTTTCCTGTGGGATCTGCATCATTGATCTCCTGGGCATATTGTCTTGCAGCATTATTCAGTCAATGGTTGGTTCAGAAATATGGAGTGGAAATTCAAAAAATATATGTATTCATTTTTCAATACACTCCTTCCTGGCATAGATTTCACGTAGTATGATGTGGCACAATTAATGAATCTCCAATCTTTCAGTAACTATTCTTTCCTTTAACACCATTAAAACAAGAATGGAACACCTACCCCTATCCACATACTCATTCTCTCACATATAACCAAACTGAGATTTCTTCACCATCCTTTGGCAAACTTTTCACACCTACACACAACCAAAGCCAAACATACTGCTTTCATTAAATACTTCTCATTAAGTTCTTTTAGTAGGGCAAGTTATCTCTTCCTATATTACGCCAAAATGCACGTCATGTTGTGTACATAACCAGTTTCACCATGAAATCTGTGAATACAATAACCATGTCACACTTAGAAGATGGCATTTTGGGAAGCATGGGCTAGGAGGAACTCATGATAGCTTTCTTTTGAGAAGGTATTTGCAATTGACAGCTTCTGGGAAAGGGAGACTGATTTGGGGGGGGATGGGGAACAGCACTGATATGTTGTCCATGCTGCATTGTATATCCCCATGCTCATGTACTTATAAGAATCCCTAACTGGATCTAGTGTGACATTTTTAAAAGAGAAGCCATGAAGTTTGGTAGGGGCTGTGTTAGGTGGGTTGAACCTGAGGGGACAGTGGGTGGGCAAATAAAAGGGAATGAATATCCCTTGCATACACATATAAAATTCTCAAGGAATAATTTTAAAAATAAAATTTAAAACCAAAAGGAATATATATAATCCAGGAGAAAGCACAGCAAAGAAATGAACTAATTCTATTTTTCTACTCAGAAGTTCAAATATTTTTATCATTTTTTTTTTATAGAAGAGGAAACTACATTTCAAGAAGAGGAAATGACACCCCCCTCCTAACATGAGGTTGTAAATTACAACACACAAGCACCACTTCCTCCTTTACATGGTTCTGTTTTAAAGGAAAACATCACAGTTGAATAAATGCATTTTCTCAAATCAGCTTCTGGGGTTCTATATTGCAAGAAAAAGAAAAATTTCAATACAATCCATTGTCCATGTCCTATTACAATAGTACCTTACAGTGAAGGCAGAGTAGTCCTTTTAAATACTTCATACAAATGTGATTTCTTGCTCAGCTCACAGAATGTGAGGCAATATTTTCCATAATACTGTACCATTGTCATAATTTAAAGCAGATGCCTTGTGGAATATGTGCTTAGTGTCTGAATCTATATTAAGACACATTCTCACACTTTTGGTTATTCTTCCTCCTATACTTAACAACTCCATACTGTGCATATAGGTTTTACAATGTTCTTCATTTTTTTACATTATTAAAGCAGTGTTTCACGCAACCCAAACTGACCTTAAAGTTAACATATGCCCCTAGATGACCTTGAATTTCTGATTCTCTTTCCCCTGTGAAAGGTATCAACTCGGGAGTCCCCAAAACAAATTCTCAGAACAGAGGAGACTTATTTGCCCCAGAAAGATAGAGGTCAGGGAAGGAGAGACAACGGCAGGAGATGAGAAGATGAGGAAGGAAACAAGGGAGAGGGAGAAGGGGTAGGTGTACCTGTTGAGAGAGGCAGGTACAAAGGACAGCCTCTGGATGGAATGAGACAAATGTGTCCTCTAGCCCAAATGGTGGTTTATAATGGTAAAATGGGGAACCCTTTGTTAGAATGAGCTGTTTAATTTTAATTACTCATGTTAAATACACAAGCTACAGGGGCGATTTTATTGCTGGATGCCAATATTTTGATAGCTGAAACTTGATAGTTGGTATCAGGAGGAGGATGTTGCCAAAGAGAATAGACCTTGGTGGCTAGCTATAGGAATGTAATCTAACATCATTTGGCTGAGCAGAGGGAACTGGATAAAAGGGCAAGGCCTGGCAGAGCCATATGCTCCAGTGGGCTAGTTTCCCTTCAGTCCACATCCCAGGTGCTGAGATGACAGATGTGCACCATGACACCTTCTGTAAGGGATGCTGTGTGTAGAACCCATGGAATCAGAAAAATGCTCTTTCCACATGCTATAACCAGAGGCTTCATAGCTCTTTTACAAGGAAAAATAAGAGTAGTGACTCTGGACACTTCTAAGTCAAGATATCAAGAAGTAAGTAATTTCTGAAAGCTCTACTGTATCATGATTTTTCATGCAAAGGAACCCAAGAAGTCACAAGAAGAGATGAGGCCAAGTTGTTTTATACCATGGAGACGTCAGTCATTATCGATGTCATTTATAGCAAAACTCCTCAAATGAATCTGTAAGTGTTTTCTTATTTATCCTGCCACAGACTAAGCTCTCTTCAATTTATGTCTGCTTATGTATGTAAGATCATTATATCTGCAATGATTAATCCAAATCTTTGATGGTATTTAGAATCACAGAAGAAGCAAAATTCAGACCATATTTGTGGAGGCAAATTCTAAATTGAGACAATGGAGATAAGAAGGCCATCCTATGGTGTGGGATTCAGGACTGAATAAAAAGGAGATAGCAAGCCAAGCAGACAAGTCCATAGCTGCCTGCTTCCCAACTGCAGATTCACAATGAGCAACACTCTCATGCACCTGTTATCACACTGTTCCTTCCACTAAGAATTGCTCATCTGAACAGTATGCAAAAATGACATTTCCATCTTGTTACCTTTATTAATTTTTCTTTATATAACAACATGAAAAGTCACAAAGTATTTTTCCATCACACTTTATAGAGGAAGCCTCTAGTAAAAGTGTATTATTGATATGGGTATGGCCATGCCAGAGACCCCAAACAACTGGGATGAAGCTCAGAGATGGATGGGAAAGCTTTCCTTTGGTCCATGTGTATGTTTTGGTAGTGTGCAGATTATTTTCCCTATTGCGATCTCATTCTGGATGTCAGAAGATTGAAGACTACTCACCTACAGAAACTACTGCTCCTTTCAATCTATCTAAAAGTGTCCCCTGGTCAAACTTGTGCACAAACCCTGCCTCCTGGTTTATCTGTGCCTAACAGCCATCTTTCTTTGTTCAACTGAATGAAATAGCCATGCCTTCTTGCTCAATTTTATATAATAAATACAATGAGCTTCTGGGATATAATAGAGAACCAAGACTGCCCCACCCCAGCCTTTGCTGTGTATATGTGTCCATGCCATTTCTTTATTCCCATTTTATCCCATGTCAGGCCCATCTTTGAGGCCATGCAAGGATATAGTAATTTTATTGGCAATAGCCAATAGTGGGGTGCTTTCTGAGAATATCCATGACTCTGAGTCCTACAAATAAAAAGGATCAATATGTACTAATCTATAAAAAACTACTATCAGGGTCATAGCCATTATTCAACTTTTACTTGCCTTGTGTGACCAAATAATATTATGTATGTTTGTATATATTATGTATGTATACATATGCCTTTTGAATATATTTTGTAGCATTTCTCTATTTAAGTAAATGTAAATGACAGGTGACTTTAACTTACTATAGATTTCAAAATTCAGATATTGCAAGGTTAACATGAGTTAAACTGATGTGGTGTTTTCCATATCAGAAATAATGTCATTGACCTTTTAATTTCTGACCTCTAGCAAAGTGTCTTTCTGCATGGGAAAAAATGTTCAGCAGACACTCAAGATGGAAATCTATAGAAGTAACCTACTATAAAATGATAGGAAATCGAGGCAGCCAACTTCTTAATAAGTATATGGAAGTCATTCAGAGACAAAAGTTAAAACTGAAAAACAGTTAACTATTTCAGCCCTGATTATTCCCTCAAGTAACTCTAAATATGTGTTCAACTAGGATTACATACAGGAATATTCATAATAACATACTTCATAAAGCCGTAATGTAGAAGTGTAATGAATAATCATCAGTGGCTTTATTCATTCACGTAATACTGTGAGTCCATTAGAGAATAAGAAACGCTGAGTGATGCAGTGTCAATGAAGTCATCATCACGGATTTGGTGACTACTATTGGCTTTCTGTGTTCAGAAAAAAATGGCCTTCTATTCCACATCTTTGCTGATCATGCAGAAAATGATGGTGAGAGAACACACTGTGATCAAATAAAAATATAGGTTTTATTATAAGAATCTGTCACAAAAGCTGCTGTGATTTCCCCTTTTAATTATTATTTTTTATGTAAAATCAAAGGCTCATGACAAGTTGCAGTTTTACATGTGGTGCTATTTGGAAAGACCTGGATGAGTAAGAAGTGAGAATATAGAATTCCGACAGCTGATGTAGCTTGGTGGCAGTGCCTATGTTCAGTGGGTGCTGGACTCATATCCAGCACGAAAATGAAGAAAGAGAGAAGAGAAAGAGGGAGCATCACATTGTTTTTAGTGGCACCATAGCTATCCATCGAAACTAAACAAGAATCTGTTTTTCTACACATCCTCATTCGCATTCTCAATTTTTGTAAATCAACATTCCAACTGGAATTAGACAAAATTTTATTACAACTTAAAATTTTCTCTTATAAGTAATTATCTTTAACTTATTTTCATGCATTTAAGGTAAATTTATGTTCCTGCTCTTAAGTAAAGACTGCTCAGATCATACATCTATTGTAACATGTGTGATTTTACTGATGTTAAGTTTTTGAGTTTCAGTTATGTATTCTGGGCATTAAGCAATCAGATGAATGCCAGACAAGTATTTTCTCGCACCCTTTGGTAATTGCTAAGAATATGGGCCATTCTTATTTTTTTATTTTATTTTTTTAGTAAAAGGAGAATGTAGATGTCCTGTATGAATCAGTTTTATACCCAAGAATAAAACTAGCAGAAATAAAATTAATTTCACAATAATGATACCTATTTATGCTTCTTTTTCTGTTTACAATGTTTTTAAGCAGTCATTCAAGGTGCCCATGAAGAGATGGATGACTTTGTGATTTAACAGTTTGATCTTGATTGAAATGTTTCTGTCTGATGGTAAGTAAGAGCCCCATGAGTTTCAGGGAGTCAAAATAACGTGTAAGTGTGGAAAATCTAAACCTAAAACTTTCACAAAGACCCTCCACCAATTTATACAAGTAACAGACAGGTGCTGGAGGCTAAGGCTTTGATGAACAGAGCTGCTTTCAGGCTGTAGCAAAAGATTGGGGGAGGTAGCTTGAGAAGCAGTCACTCATGTTGGGTTGGGCTTTTTGGTGATTACTTTGAGTCATTCATACTTCTGCAAGTAACCTTTATATATTTGGTTTGTCAAGTCACGCTTGATGGAAGAACTAATATTCTGGTCCTTCTTCTCTTTCGTGCCCTGAGGTTTATTCAAAACAAACTGGAAGCTACAGGCAAACAAAGGCAATAGCAGCCCATTTTACAATGTGTACTAACATTAGTATGCAATATATTACACTTTAAGAGCATAATAGATGTATTTTTATGAATATAGAGTTATGAAAAGAAACAGGAAGTGGAAGACAGCAGAAAAATGAGGGGGAATATGTTATGCTGCAGAGATATTAATGTATAAGACATTATATCTGGAGATAACTGGGTGAAGTTAGAGGAACTGAAAACCTGTTCAAACACATAGATATTCAGTCATCTGTTTACTGTACCACTTACTAGAATGCAACCTTTGTCTTAGGCAGGGCAGTATGTATTGTGGCATTTTGAAGAAAAATGTTCTCATGGCCTCATGTCTTTGAACACTGTCACCAGTCCATGGCACTATTTAATAAGGTATGGAACATTTCTTGAAGAAATATATTACCTGATTGGATTTGTTTTATAGCTTGGCCCCACTTCCTTTCCTCTCTATTTTATCTGTGTGTATTTGGAATGTGACTAGATAATTGCAGGTACTATGCTTTCTCTGCCACAGTGGACTGTCTCCTTCTGCAACTGAGAGTTAAAACAAACCTTTGCTCCACTAAGTTACTTCTGGTAAAGGCAATTATCGGCAATCAAAACTAGTACATGCGCCATATTTAAGTTCATTAATTTTCTCTGTTTGGTAAATATGAAATCGTTGGATGAATAGATGACTGCCTGTTTCTAAGGTTGTCTATTGTTGGTAGACTTCAAATATAGTAGTATGATGCACAGGGCTGGACTGGAGTCTAGATAAGTTATAGCTTAGATAATTTTGCTACACATTGGCATGATGTCATTTTATCTTTAGAATATCTACCTGAGAAAGATAATGTTTAAGCAGGCTTTGAGATGGGTCCCTTGAAAGAAGAGAGGGTACACAGACTCAGGGTGTGCATTTCTGTTATTCTCTGACAGAATGAAGCATCACCCATAAGGGATGAGAACTGTTGCAGCAATGTCTAGGATTTAAGAGGTCTCTAGAGTCAGCCTAAAACAGCTTTTCTGTGAGATACAAAGAGATAGGGTATAAATTTGAGGGTCTGTAGCCCAATATCCAGACACAGAAGCTGAGACACCTTTTTCCAGAAAGCAAGCTGAAAAATTCCAAATTACCCATAAAATTATTACCCATACAAAAGTTTAAATTGTCAATGGAACAGCCCAATTTTGAGATATAAATTTCAATAGTAATAATTAATGACTATTGTAGTGTAGAAACACTGAAGAATGGCAGAGAGGAGACAAGTTCTCCCAAATATGGATTAAAGGCTTTGGCTTTTGGTGTTGCTTTGAAGGCTCAATGGTAAAGTACTTTCTTGGCAAACATGGGGAACTGAGTATAAATCCTGGTAACAAGTAATATCCAGAAGTTAGATCATGGGTCTGTGACATCAGTGCTCCTGTAGTAAAATGGGATATGGAGATAGAAGAACTCATGAGAACTCATGGTCCAGATGACCTACTGTGCACATTGACAAACATGATACTGAAATTGGGTGAATAGTAAGAATCTTTATCAAGAGTATTCCTCTGAACTCCGCGCGCGCGCGCGCGCACACACACACACACACACACACACACACACACACACACACACACACACACTAAAACACATAAATGAATACATACACAAATGGAAGGCATAAGCTCCTGTAACACGGATTTTTATCGTAACAAGGTAGCATTAAAGTTATGTTTGAATGTATAAACACCATTACATTCTGAACTCTATTGTTTTGAAAAACAGTGAAATGGTTGCTGGAGTCAAGCAAACAAATACATTCATCATCTTACACTGTGATGTAATAAGAAGTCCTAAAATTATTTTTTCATTTATTGCCAGTGTAAAGGTTATTAATCATGACCATCAACATTCAACCACTTAGCTATAACTATTTCCCCAAGACTAATTTTTCTCAAGTGGTTGATTAATATGTGAGCATTAATAGGGAGCATGTTGGGCAGGCTGGATGCAAGAGTCAAACTGGGATGTGATGGAGGAGAGTAAGGAAAGAGATGTCTTTTGTGGTGTTGCCTTTAATGTTTAGGGAGAAACCTGGTGCCAGGGAGACCCCCCCCCCCCGCAGGAATCCACAAGAATGAATGACTCCAGCTAAGACTCCTAGCATTAGTGGAAAGGGTACCTGACCTGGCCATCTACTGCAATCCCTAATAATTATCAGAGAACCTTTATCTAGTAACTGATGGAAGCAGATGCAGAGATCCACAGCCAGGCGCTGGGCTGAACTCCTGGGGCCTGCTGAAGAAAGAGGAGCCAGGGGTGTCAAGGTCATGATGGACGAACCCCCAGAGACAGCCTGTCTGAGTTCACGGGAGCTCATGGACTCTGAACCAACATTTAGGGAACCTGCATAGGAATAACCTAGGCACTCTGCATGTTTGACAGCTGTGTAGCTTGGTTTGTTTATAAGAGTTTTAGTAGTGAGATTAGGACCTGTCCCTGGCTCTTAGCTGGGGTTTGTGAAGCTGTTCCCCTATGTTGGATTACCTAGCCCATGGTCTTGCCTCAACTTGATGTGCCATGCTTTGTTCAGCCCACAGGAGGCCTGGCCCTTTCTGAATGGAGAGAGAGGAGATGAGGAAGGGGGTAGGGAAACGGAAGACAGAAAGTAGGAGAAACTGTAGTCAGTATGTAAAATAAATGAGAAAAAGCTAATTAAATACATTTTTAAAAGTACATTTGTGTGCTTAACTTTGACGATGAATAAAAGCTTCTGCCTTGGAGAGCTTCAGTCAACTGAAGAGAATCTGGACTCTGGCTCGGGATAGAGTTCTCATTGGCTTCAACATTAGTACTCTAAAGGTAAGCAAGGTCCACTAGCTCTGGGGAGGTTTTCCCTGAGCGCCCAGGGATCCACTAGGGGACAGGGGAACGGAAAAGCAGTGGCACCATCCGGTGTTGCTGTGACGACCTGGGAGGAGTTTGGCCGAGATCCCGCCTCCAGAGCCTGGCCAGTGCAATGCGCATGCCCGTGTCTGGGCCGGACTCGGGAAGTCACGTTCGGGTGCTGTTGGTGAATAAACTCAGGGCCAGGGCTGGTAGCGACGTGGGTGACGTGACCCGGGTTGTTCAGTTCATATTTGGGATAATGTGCGAAAACTGCGTTCAGTGTCGCCGGCGGCGTTAGTCCGCTGGGTTCAGCATCCTGCGGGTGGTGAGTGGCTCCAGGTACCGGCTCAGGTGCAGGTCGGTGGTTTGGGAACTTGTTGCATTATGGGTTTAAAGAAGCCAAGCGGAGTATAAAACAGAAACCAAACTAGCTCCGCCCCATTGTCTGCATAATTTGAAATACCGTACCACCGTGAAGGTAGTGAAACTTTCACAGATCTTTGTTGTTGTTTTGAGACGGTGTCTATATAGCTCCTGCTGTTCTGAAGTAGTTTATGTAGACCATGCTGTTCTCGAACTCAGAGATCCACCCGCCTTTGATTCTTAGTGCTAGAATTAAAGGCATGAGCCACTATGCCCCCCCACACATATCTTAAAACTAGCTTTTAGAAGTACTTTTTATATAAATGCTAAGTGAAGGCTAGTTCTCTTTCAGCCCATTAGAAACGTGCTGTGTGTTTATAGTTTAGTAAACTTGTGAAGTTGTATGTTCTAACACCTCCAGCCCAACACTGAAATTAGTAAAGAAAGTAAACCCAAAATTATGTCAAAGATATTTAAGGCAAATTATAGGCCATATTTAGGAAAAAATATTGCATTTTGTGTCCTCAGTAGCAAATATCAGCTTGAATTTTCTTTGGACAACTTGATGAAGCAGAATTGTTGCCACTTAAATTAATTCAAGGAGGGTGCCAGAAATTCAGCCACTGAATAAATTACAAAAACTAGGTTTTAGATCTGTACAGCCAAAATGTGATTATAGCAAGATGTACTCAGAATGCATTTTCCTCCTAAAACTATGCATATATCTTTTTATTTAATGTCTTTGTGAGAAAGTTTTAAGATGGGTTTTTGTCACTATAACTGAGATTGAGTATTTTGACGCTAATTTATGATTTTCCATTTCACTTAGCAAACATTTATTATTTTGTGATGCACTAGATTATGTTTCTTAGGTACAAAGATAGTCACCATACTGTGTGATCTCTAATTTTAATTGATAAGCAATAGCATTTTGATATGCAAACAAGAGCATTTTTGTTTCTAATATGTTAGATTATGAAAGATGAATTGGGACTTTGAGGGATAACTATATTACTTTCTCTGGATTGGTGAGGACAGGCATGTATGTGCTGAGGAATTTGAATGCTACAGTAATATGGGGGAGTCCCATACCACATATGAACAGAAGGACATGGTTCACTTGGAGTTTAAACCGATCTGCCTTCTGCACACAGAATATATGGTATAGATATGATATAGCAAGTATAGTGGAAAAAACCCAGTTAGTCAGTGGAAGCAATGCAGGTAAGAGCTGATAACTGATTTTCATTAGTGGTAGAAGGGACAATGGGAGTACATGGGTAGAAAACATAGTAATCTAATGCTAATAACAACAGAATTTAGCATCTATTGTGTGTTTTCTCTGTACCTGGTAGCATCTTAGATATTTTATGCATTAACTCATTTAATTATCACAAAATTTTATGACATCTATACTTTATGCCTTACCTTTGTGTTTGGAGATAAGTGCATTTCAGAAGGGTTAAGTTGCAAGAAGTTTCTGGCCTGGTCTAGCCCCGAGGTCTAAATGAATCTCACCTACTGGAGGCCTGGCCTAGCCCAAGGTTAGGACCTACAGCCCTTCTTGGTCCCAAATAATCACACAAAGGCTTATATTAATTACAAACTGTTCAGGCTATGGCTCAGGCTTATTGCTAGCGTCTCTCACATCTTAACTCATGTTTATTAATCCATCTTGCCACATGGTTTGTGGCTTACCTGTGTTTTTTTTTTTACATACTGCTTCTTGGGTGCCTAGATTCCTTTTCTCTTGACTCAGCCCTCCATCCCATGTATCTATGTTTGAATTTCCTGTCTGCTGCTAAGCTGCTCTGCCATAGGGCAAAACAATTCCTTTATTATCCAGTGGTATTCACAGCATACATAAAGACATCCCTCATTAGTTAAGTGATTTTCTTGAGGTCAGATAGCTAATAAGTGGTAGAAGTGACATTTAAATTTAGATAGGTTGTTTCAGATGTGAGATAAAATCAAGAGCTAAAAGGCCTTGGAGAATTAGAATAGAGAGACAGTTAGTTCAGGAAACAACTGTCTGTAATTTCTAACTATGCTGGGCAAGATGAGAGGAGTAAGCCCTAAGCTCAAGTCTGTCTATGTTAGTGAGATCTTTTTGTGGGACCATCTTTACCTGCCCTAACTGCTTGGGTTTTGCTCCGCTGTCCCTTCCCAGATAGGAGTAGGAGATGGTTTTTGTTTTGTTTCTTTTGTATCATTTCCAGCCACACTGGGTTTTCACCATATTCACAGGCTGGTTTCTCCGCTCCTCACATTGTGAGACCGTCGTTCTGAATGACTGATCCCATGGTTTGCAGCTTTCTGGTGCCCTGCATTTTTCTAAAGCTGTTTTTTTGATCCCAAAAATCCATTGAAAGTGTTCAGTAAGTTTTCTCTCAGGTACTAAGCAGTGTCTACCTTTTTCTTTAGATGAAGCATTTCTCACTGAATAATCTGTTTCCTCTGCTCTCTGGTAGATTATTGCCCAGAACTCCCTATCAAGATAATATCAAGAACAATTTTGAAATTTTACAGGTTGTCCAGCTAGTTGCTGTTATTATTCCTTCAGAATCATACATTGTCTACACCCTTAGTCTAGGATGACTTTCAAGAAGAAAAAAAAAAAAAGGTCATCCTAGACCAAGTGTTTTGGGACATGGCTGGGATCTGCCTGAGATTAAGAGAATACAGCACTCATCTGGCTCATGGTGACTCTTTTAGGAATAAAATTGTCGAAGTTTCTGTCTTACCAGTAAAGTTGAAGTCTTTCTGATAGCTATGTTAAATTCTAGAATGTAATATGGAAGAGTATTGATGTAGCATCGACTTTTAAACCTTCTTCAGCAAATAAAACAGATACTTCCATGGATGTTTACGAAGAGTCCACAGTGTGTATGTGAGAGAGATTTAAATGTTAGAGTCAAAAGTAATTATGAAAAGTGTTGTCATGAAGCACGTTATTTCGTCTTTACTTTTGACTAATTTTTTTAAGTTGGCAGACAGAGACTAATTGTACTTGTTTCTTAGTGTATTGACTTGTCCTTGTAGTTTGTAAATTTTTCATTTCATTTTTGTAATTTTCTTGTTTCTTAAATTGCCATGGATTTGTAAGCATTACAGGATGAAACAAAGCTTGGAAATATTGATTAAGTTCACCGTTTTTCTGTATCTTAAGTAAGGATTAAGAGGTCAAGTTATGGACCATACATATTTTAGGCCCTCAGATTTTCTCAGGTGACTTCATATTTACTTGAGCATGGTATATTGACTTCTTGAAAGGATGGTCCAAATGGAACTCAGAGAATGATTTTCTAAAGATTACTGAAGGGAATAGACTAGCATTATAACCTGGACCATGCCGTAGTAATCTGAGTATAGTCAAGGAGGACTGGGGCAGTGCAAGTTTTTATAGATCATGCTCTCTGAAGATGCTCATAATCCTCACCTCAGCCGTAGTTACTAGCAAGGTGTCCTCGGTCTAGACTTGCAGACAACAGGCTTGTGCACGCGCACGTGCGTGTATGTGTGTGTGTGTGCGTGCGTGTGTGTGTGCATGTGTGTGTGCGCGCGCGTGTGTGTGTGTGCGTGCGTGTGTGTGCGTGTGTGTGTGTGTGTGTGTGTGTGTGTGTGTGTGTGTGTGTGCACGTGCATTCGTGCATATACGTAGTGATCTTTGCAGAAGTTAGGCTGTAGCAGAGACATTTGTAACAGTAATTCCCTGGTAGTGGAATGACAGAACCCTTCTTCAGAACCTCCAAGTGGCTTTATGTGTTTTGTTATATTTCAAAAATTTTCTCAAAAGATAAAAATTTAAATGTTTTATGTTTTATTCTAGCTTTTGCGTATATATTGGTAAAAACAGTCTTCTTTACTAACTGTTTTTCTCCATTTCAGGGAAAACTCTAGTTATTTCTTTAACATTTGGAAAGAAAATAGCTGTTTTGAAGATTTGACCTTAAGGTATGATGTGTCCACACAGTACATTTCTGCTTAGCTTTGTACTTGTTGATAGATAATACGTCCATCGTAGTGTAGACAATAGTCTATATCAGGTAAAGCTTCTTTTGCCTTTACTAAAGCTTTGCTGGAGCGTCTCCCCAAGCCTCCTCTCATTTCTTTAAAAAGTGAGATCCCTTTTGAAAGAACCCTGAAATAGGAACAAGATGCCCCAAGACAAAGTTTTAACACAAAGGAGATTATTTGCCCTAGAGGAACAAAGAGCAGGGCTGAGAGACAAAGATGGGGGATAGAGGAGAAAGGGAAAGGGGAAAAGGGAGTAAGAGGGAAGGTAGGGGATGTTTGCTCTGAGGAACAAAGGACTGCCTCTGGATAGAGAGACAGACTAGGCAGTTGTCAGTTTATAAGAGGAAAAGAAGAAACCCTGTCTAGTTTGAGTTGGTTTCTTTTGATTGGGCTTGTTAATTCAGATAGCCAAAGAGGGGCTTTTGATTGCCTGACTCAAATTCCTTGATAGCTGGACCTTGGCAGTCAGACGCAGGAGGAGCAAGTGGCCAAACAAGGGAATGGACCTTGGTGCTGGGCTAGCTTTAGGATTGTAATCTGATGGTTCAGGCAGGCAGAGGAATGCCGTGCTTGGACTTGCTAGAACCCTTCACCTTTCCTCTTACATCCAGACTGTTGCTGTAGCTAACTCCCCTTTCTGTTTGTACTCTAACTAACATGGTCCAAACACCTTAGTAACTTTGTTAAATGTTTGACTTCATTATGTTACTTCTTACGTAGGTGTCTTCATGAAGGGAGAATTCTCTTATATTGCCCAAGTAATCCCCGCAAGGAAAGAGTACCTTGCGCATTTAGATGCTCCCAGTGTGTCTCATTTAAAGTCTGTAATTGGTTTAGACATTCTGGAGCAGTGAATGGGAATATAAACTGCAACTATTAAAACCACCAGTGCAGTAGACACTGTCATTAGTACTGGGCATTCGGTAGTCAGTCAGACGTACTGTTTGCTTCCTGGAGTTTATGTCATATAGGAGGGAAGAAAGAAAATAAATAATTATAAAAAATAATATGGGATATTGCTGGGGGCCAGCCCTGGTGATTGACTGGTCAGTGAGGATGCTAGGAAAAGACTGAGTCAGTCTATAGATATTAGGAAATCTCCCAGCCCGACTGATTGGCAGTCAGAGTACTTCTTTATTTATACAGAATTCTGTAATTCATACTATTCATATAATTTCCGTCCATAGACAGACATATGTTTAACTTCCTCTTACATGTCTAACTGTAGTCATCAGTAACAAATCGTGATAGAACTATCCATCTTTTTCTTTATTCTCTCTCTCCCCATGTTATTTTTCTGTTCCATTCTCACCTTCCCCACCTCCACCCATAAAAAGTCCCAGGCAGATCCTTGTGTCTCCCAGTCCCTTGCCTCATGCCCAACTTCTTTAGGTTGGGAAGGTTTTCTTCTATGATTTTGTTGAATATGTTTTCTGTGCCTTTGAGCTGGTGTTCTTCTCCTTCAATTCCAGTTATTCTCAGGTTTGATCTTTTCATGGTGTCCCAGATTTCCTGGACGTTTTGTGTTTTAAGTTTTTGGTTTTAGTGTTTTCTTTGACTGACATCCGTGATTGAGTCTTCTACTCCAGACATTCTCTCTTCCATCTCTTGCATTCTTTTAGTTATGTTTGTGTCTGTGGTTCCAGTTTGTTTTTTGGGGTTTTCTAATTCCAGCATTGCCTTGGTTTGTGCCTTCTTTATTGCTTCTATTTCAATTTTTAATTCCTGGGATGTTTCCTTCACCTGTTTGTTTTCTTTTTCTTGGTTTTCTTTATTTTCTTGCAGGGATTTGTTCATCTCTTCTAACTTTTTGTTTGTATTTTTTTTTTCTATTTCTTTAAGGGAATTTTTTTATATCCTCTTTTAAGGCTTCTATTATCTTCATATAGTTGTTTTTAAGGTTGTTTTCATCTGTTTCCTCTTCATTGCCATGCTTAGGTCTTGATGTTGTAGAGCCATCAGCTTCTTCTACTGGTGTCTTGTTGTTCTTTATGTTGTTATATGTATCTTGCACTGGTATCTACCCATTGCTTCCTCGATTCACTCTTAGTTTGCTCTTAGTCGGCTGTGGGACAGTGTTTGTTTTGTGGATTTCCACTTATTGTGGAGGCTGCTGGGGTCTCTGTGTGATCATGTGGTTTAGGGTTGGGGCAGGGTTCGGCAGTGGGCAGTCTTGCTGGCTGGGTTTTGGTAGTGGTTGGGTTTACAGGGTGTCTCCCTGCTGGCTTGAGTTTAGGCCAGATTTGGTGGGATTGGGGGTTCCAGGGGCGGTGACCCTAGGCTGGGCTTCAGAGACTACCATCTTCACCTGGTCTGCGGTTGAGAGGTACCACCCACCTCTTAGTCAGCTGTGGGCCAGGGGTCTGTGTGTTTCCACTTGTTGTCTGTTTTGTCTTATTGACCATGTCCTTTGCCTTACCGAAGCCTCTTAGTTTTAGGAGGTCCCGCTTATTAACTGCTGTTTTTAGTGTCTGTGCTACTGGTGTTATGTTTATGAAGTGTTCCTGTGCCAATGCATTTAAGGCTGTTTTCTACTTTTCTGCCAGATTCAGTGTAGGTTTATGTTGAGGTCTTTGGTCCACTTGAATTTGAGTTTTGTGCAAGGTGATACATATGGATCTGTTTGCATTCTTCTACATGCCACTGTCCAGTTATGCCAGCACCATTTGTTGAAGATGCTTTTTTCCCCCCATTGTATATTTTTGGCTTCTTTGTCAAAAATCGGGTGTTCATAGATGTATGAATTAATGTCAGGGTCTTCAATTCCATTTTTCCACATATCTGTTTTTATGCCAATAACAAGCTATTTTTATTACTGTAGCTCTATAGTAGAGCTTGAAGTCAGGATGGTGATGGCTCCAGAAGTTCTTTTATTGAACAAAATTGTTTTGGCAGTCCTGAGTTTTTGTTTTTAAATATGATAATGAATTTTGTTTTTTCGAGCTCAGTAATGAATTGTATTTGAATTTTATGGGGATTGCATTGAATCTGTAGATTGCTTTTGGTGAGATTGCCATTTTTCTGTGTTGATCCTACATATCCTAGAGCATGGGAGATTTTTTTCATTTTCCGATATCTTCTTCAATTTCTTCCTTTAATGACTTAAAGTTCTTGTCATGCAGGTCTATCACTTCTTTGGTTACAGTTATGTCAAGATATTTAATGCTGTTTGCAGCTATTCTAAAGGGGGATGTTTCCCTGATCTCTTTTTCAGCCCTCTTATCCTTAGTGTATAGGATGGCATTGATTTTTTTTTTTTTTTTTTAAACCTTATATCGATGGTGTTTTTCAGCTGTAGGAGTTCCCTAGTAGAATCTTGGGGTCACTTATGTATACTATCATATCATCTGCAAATAGAAATAGTTTGACTTCTTCCTTTCTAATATGTATCCCCTTGATCTCCTTTTGTTGTCTTATTATTCTTGCTAGAACCTAGAGTCTATACTGAACAGAAATGGAGAGAGAGGACAGCCTTGTCTTCTTCCTGATTTTAGTGGGATTGCTTTGACTTTCTCTCCATTTAGTTTGATGTTGGCTGTCTGCTTGCTGTATGCTGTCTTATTATGACCAGGTATGTTCCTTGATGTTCAAATCTGGTTTTGTCATGGAATGTCTTGTTTACTCCATTTGTGGTGACTAACAGTTCTGCTGGGTATCCTAGTCTGGGCTGGTGGCCATGGTTTCTTAGTGTGTTTAACATCTGTCCAGGGATTTCTGGCCTTTATGGTTTCTATTGAGATGTCAGGTGTTATTCTTGTGGGTCTGCCTTTTTAAGTTACTTAGTCCTTTTGCTTTGTAGCTCTTAATATTTTTCATTATGCTCTGTTTAGTGGCTTGGTTAATATGTGACAAATGGGCTTTTTAGGGATCTAGTCTTTTTGGTGTTCTATAAAATTTTTGTATCTTGTATGGCACTTCCTTCTTTAAATCTGGAAATTTTTCTTCCATGATTTTGTTGAATGTCTTTCTGTGCCTTTGAGCTGGTCTTCCCTTCCCTTCATCCCTGTTCTTTGATTTGCTCTTTTCATGATGTCCCAGATTTCCTGACGTTTTCTGTTAGGATTTTTTTCGGCTTTAGTGTTTTCTTTGATTGACCTATCTGTTTCTACTGTTGAATTTTCTACACTAGAGATGCTCCCTTCCATCTCTCGCTTTCTGTTGGTTATGCTGCATCTGTACTTCCTGTTTGTTTACTCAGACTTTCTATTTCCACCATTCCCTGGGATTGTCTCTTCTTTATTGCTTCCATTTTAATTTTAAGTCACGAGCTGTTTTCTTAACCTGTTTGATTGCTTCCTTCTTTGTTTTCTTATCTTTCTTTAAGGGATTTATTGAATTCTTCCGAGTTTTGTCTGTCTTTCCCTTTATTTCTTTAAGAGAGTTTTCAATTTCTTCCTTAGTATTCTCTTTAAAGGATTTATCATCTTTATAAAGATATTTTTAAAGATTGTTTTCCTCTGCTTCTATATTGGAATGTTCAGGTCTTGCTGTTGTAGAACCACTATATTCTGGTGGTGCCATATTGTTCTTTATATCGATATGAATATATATATATGTATATATATATTCTTGCATCTTCCCAATTCTTTTTTGAATTGTGCAGGATTTCTCTGTGTCATGAGCTGATGGTCCAGTTTGCTCTGGCTGTCTGTTTCTCAGGGGACCTCTCTTGGTCCAATCTGAGCTCTTGGTCCAACTGGTCTATTCTTTGTTGCAGTGATCTGCTCTTGGTCCAGTAGGAGCCGGAGCAGACCCATACTGTGTCCCTTGGGAGCTGCTTAGGTCACAGGGTGATGGGTCAGTTTTGGTGATGGGGTGGATCTTGTAGATTTCAGGGTCCAACAAATTGGGTTGTTAATGGGGATACTAGCTGGCAGAAGTCTTTCCTGCTGGCCTGGGATTGGGGCACCAATATATGGGAGTGACGTTCCAAGGGTTATACCCTGCGGCCCAGATCACTGAGACTCCAGAATTAGCTTTTACAGTTATTTTCCTTTATCAACCCCATAACCCAATATAGGGAAAGCTCTTTTGACTTCAAAGAAGATAGACAAAAAGAAAATCTCTGTGCTATCTCAGGCAGATTGTCATGTCCCAAACACTGAATTATTAACTCTTAATGGTAAGAGTGCAATTGTTAGTTGGCCCATGAAAAATTCTTAGGCCATTGCTGCAGAAGTTACTATTCAACTTTTGGCATAATACAGTGTTTACATTTTATATCTCTTTTTAATTTTTTTTTTGAGAAATGGTTCCTCTGTGTATCTTTGGACCCTGTTTTGGAACTTGTTCAGTAGACTACATTGGTCTTGACCTCACAGAAATCTTCCTGATTCTTCCTCCCAAGTGCTAGGATTAAAGGTTGGCATTACTACCACCTTGCTTACATTTTATATCTTTACAGAGTGTAGTTATTTCTAATCCTGGCATTCCGTTGCTTCTTTGTCCTGTGACATCATAGTGGCTCTTGGAGAGCTAACTTTTCTAAGCAAGGGAATTCCTGACACCTCATTCTTTTATTATTTTTCGACATCATCTTTGTCAGTGTAAGTCCTTGTGTAGGGCAGCAGCAGCTTCAGCCAATCTAACTGTTGCTGTGTATGCCATGTCATCTCTTAAGCATATCATAGTAAGAAACTTGTACTTTGTTTTGATTCTCTTGTTCCTGAATAAGTACAGGGTCAGATATTTTAAGAATATTTCAGAGCCTCATGAAGAGATCTCTGACTTCTTTACATGTGTTACAAGCCCCAAGGCATAAAGAAGACCTTCAAGTAGATAAGGATATCTCCCTAAAAGCAGAAAGGACTGTATACTTAGGACTTTCTTGGGTACCTAAGAAGAAGTACTCCTGGGAGAAGGCATAAATGATTCATAAGAAATTTCTCATCAACCCAGTATCTCCAAGTTGTATAAATGCTAAAATCCTTCAAGCCTGCAACCTATAGGAAGCAAAATGAAAAGTGACATGGCTTTGCTTTGTCAAGTAGCTGTGCTGGTCTTAGGGCCTTTTCCATTCCATTCAGATAAGCCTGTGCCAGGGTATGAGCATGGCATTCAAATTTTTGGTCCATAAAGACATACTCAGTAAATTTTCTAACGAAATATAATGTATCCAGGCTATTGCGTAAGTAAAAAGCATTGATAGAAAATTGTCTGTTTTGGGATTTCTAGTAGTTAGGTTTGATAAGTGACTATTGACTATGAAGTTCAGACAGGGCAGAGAGCAAGAAAATAGAGGGCATAGTTTTGCACTTTATGTGTGAGATTCCAGAGCAGATATTCATTAAGAAAACAAGAAACACAAGTGAGTCGAGTATAACGTAGGACAAACAAGAGTATTCCATATCGATTTCATTACGCTGTTGAGTTTTATGAGATAAGTATACATGTGAACCAGTCACCATAAGATTTTTTTACAAAGGAAACACAAATTGTAATTAATATCTAATCCAGAGAAGATATTATGAGGATAGCTCTTCTGGTCCTGAGCTTCCAAGGATATTGACATCCTTGTAGTCCACAGACTAGTTTACTTTCCTTTGCATTTCATAGCATCACATCTCTCACAGACAAGCATAGCCACAGATGGGCTATAGGCCCCTTCCCGGATTGAGAAATCACTAACCATAATGAACAGAGACTTCTGGATGTTGTTGGCATCAGGCCATTGCATGGTAATGTTAAAAGTGGGAAGAGATGGAAGCCTAGGAATTTTATAGATAATCTTAAGAATTTGTTGCTAAAATTTGACCAGTACAATTAATAATGCAACAGACAAAAGCCTGGCCAGTTCAGTTTATGGAAGACACAAATTTAAAAGAGAAACAAAAGGATTTAAAAGAGGATGAACTTATTACAGCTAGAAACGCAAATGAGAAGGGAGTCTATTTTCACTGGTGTAAGAATACGGAGTTCTTATGTCAATGTCCAGGATCAGTACTTAGGTCTGACCTGCTGGATACCAATATGTGTTACAGATTTTGCTCTACTGGTAAAGTCTGTTTCACTGTGCTGTTTCTACTGTAGATTTAGTGGGGTTTTTTGTTGTTGTTGTTGTTGTTTTTTAATTTTGTTTTTACTACTTTTATGTCATCTGCTGCCTCACTATACGCACTCACTCACACTGTTCATTTACGTAAGTGGAGGTGTGATTTTGGAAGTTAACTAAATACAGTTGTCTAAGCAATATAGTTAGTGCTTTTTCAATCTGTGGAGTGAGCATTATAGCCTTCAGTGGCTATCTTGTATCTGTAAATGATGGAGGTTCTTAAGAAAGGTTGTAATCTAATTCATGTATTCAGTAAGCATTAAACAAGTTTAGGTTAACTAGGTCTACTTTATAGATGTGTCTACTATTTATTAAAACATGCTTTTAGCATGCACTGGTGTTGTTCAGAGTTATACATATTTACTGATTGATGAAAAATAATTTTGCCGAGTTGGGCACCACTTTAGTGTCTGGATTTGTAGTATTGTCAATATCAAGCAGAGGTAATATGCACTGCATAGTTTTAATGGTGTTTACAGATTTTCAGCTAACTGTTTATGTAAGCGTACACCTTTACTTCCTTGTCATGTTTTGGATTTAATGGGGCAGAGTCATTGGATAGAATGCTGTTTCTGTAAGTCTGAGTGAGCTGCTTAGTCAACTGTGTTTTTAAGTTGCATGTGGAATTGAAAATGTTCTCATTGAATTGAATTTCCTAAAATAACCTGACAATAGACACATCAGCAGGAAGTAAAAATGTTAAGTGCACATGAACCGTAAAAAATGACACACCGAAAAGATTAGAGATTGAGGCTTGACTATCCTCTTTTTTCCTTCCGAATTGGTTTCTACCCCAATAAAATAGAAAAGACCAAATCACTTAAGCAGTAGAAATCACAGAGCTCCTCTGTGCTGGAGAGTGACATTGGGCTGTTAGTCTCTTCCTTTCTGCTGTTTCTGAGTTTAGTTAATGAAGTTATGACAACGGGCAAAGTGGGGCTTTTGTCGTTGGCTCTTCTGGTTCCTGGTTAGGTTAGCGAACCTGTGACAAAGTCCTCTGCTGTTCCATGAATGCTCTCGTTTTGAAGTCTAAAGCAGAGTACATGAGAACAACATTTTCTATGTCCCTAACAGTTGAAAGTTTTAAATTAAGTTAAAAAAAATTAAAGTGGATTTCTGCTTTTAGAATGATTCCATGTAGAAAATGAGGGCCATTTAAACCTGCAGCCATGTATCTCTCAGTGACAGAGAAATGACCTTGGATGATTTTGGCACTGCGTGAACCTTGTGGAGTGTGTTTAACAAACTGAGCTTCTCGGTGTTCAGAAATGAGCTGACCACCTTATATGTAGTCCCTTGTCTGAAATGTCTTTTCAGCATATTTACCAACGAGGCTCATAAAAACATTTGAGATCTCCTGCTGCACTTACTTCTTAAAGTTCATTTTGATTAACCAGTTGGCCCTTCTAGGGAAATGGGTTTTCTCTCATTAACTCTTTGTGAATGTAATTTCCTTCGGCCCTTTCCCTTCCTTCCCATGCAGTTGTAAAGGCATCAATGAGGCACAGGTGAGCCTTGATGGTTTCGTATTCCAAAAGGCCTTCCATGGCCTGAGGTGGCCTTCTGTGATAATAAAGCATAACGAATCAGCTTGAAGATGGCCAGATTTGAAGTTAAAGTGATTGTTACTTGGGAAAAGTGTGGGTGTGGCTCTGTTCAGGGGGGAAAATTGAGTATCAACTCTAATTTTCTACTTCTTAGAACTTAAGTTATGTATATATCTGTGTCCAAGTGCGGATAAAGGTGTTGGCCCCTGCAGGTGGAGTCACAGGTAATAGTGAGCAACATTGTAGAGAATTTGAATATTATGAAATGCATAGTTAACCTTATTTGAAAGCCTGTGATCACATTGAAGGTAGCATACATACAAATAAGTCTTCTCTGTTTTGTTTTCAAGGTTATGGTAAATCTGTAAGGGGATTTTCCACAGGAGCAATGTCTTTGGTAAGGAGATATTTAATTACATTTAGGCTATACTGTGTACACACCCTTTGGCTCTGCATTATAGTTTGATTTTAAATTAGCTTTCTTCTACTTTAAGTTAGTAGAGTGTCAATACAATTGAAAACTGGTACCTTCACTTTTTTTCTATACAATGATGTTGTATTGCAGTTTGATATTTACCTAGTAATTGATTGTTATGTTGCCCGCATTATCTACAAATAGCTCTGCATAAGCTCTACATATGTAGTTTATGAAGAAATTACAATTTTTGCTAATTTAAACCACAGGCAAATTCTTTTCTTTTGCTTTTTGTCAGCTTGTACTACATTAGGTTTTCATGTGCTGAAATGTGACTTAACAGATTGTATTGAAAATCTTTATACTTGTGATATATTTGTTTAAAAACCATTTTTTTTAAAATGTCTTATAAATGTTTGGTGTCTGAAGCAGCAGTAGAAAGCTCCCGTACATAAAGCTGAGTGAATCTGGAAAGAAGGCTATGTGTTGATAAAGTTATTACAAATAATGCCTGCATTTGTTACTTATATTTCTGCATATGTGCCTGTGTCTGCTTGAGTTTCTGTGCACTACTTTCATGTAAAGTCCCACAGAGGCCAGAAGGCATTGGAGCTCCTGGAATGGTATTATAGTTGTATTGTAAGCCACTTCGTATGGGTGTTAAAAACCTAGCCTAGGTCCTCTGCAAATAAGAGAGATCTTCAGCCGCTGTGTGTATATACAAAGTATGTATGGATGCCAACAACTGATGGCTGGGTCTCTTTCTGTCTCACTGTTCATTATATATGTTGAGACAATGGTATTTGATCAAACCTAGAGCTTGCTAACTCTAGTCCAGCTAACCAGCTTGTTCCCAGGGTCCTCTGTCTCTGTCTCCAGCTCACTGTGATTAGATGAGCTGAATACCAATCCAGCACTGACCTGAGTGCTTTATCCTACACATGTATGGCCAGTGCTTCACCTGCTGACCATCTCCCCAGCACTGCTACATAGACTTCATTTTTTAGGCATATATTGCCTTGTTATCCACTGCTCTAAGCTATAGTTTAGTTTATAACACCGTTCAGGGATGAGGTTTGTTTTTGTTTGTGAAGTGTGGTTGTGGTGGTTGTGTTGTTTTCTTTTTTAGGTGGTTCTGGGGACTAGGCTCTTGTGAGTGACAGTCAGCACTCTCTGAACTATACCCTCCGTCCCCATTATCATGTCCCCATGTATAACAGGCTTTGTCTCAAGCCTTCAATATATAATAGAAGCCTTTCATATCTTTATGAAATACAGATAAATGACTCATGTTGAATGATTTTTGAAGATGTTATCAGATTATATTTAGTTTATTACCACACACAGTAATATAGTGCCTATAGCTTTCTCATGAATATGTCTTAGTATATCTTAGGGTAAGTGACTTTCTAGACCTATGCAGTCTAGTGCCATAGAAGCTTATCACGTGTGACTATTAAAGATAAATAAGTAATAAAAATAGTTCTTAGTAGCCTTTGGAGTGACACACGCCTCAAGTCCTAGCATTTGGGAGGCAGAGACAGGTGGATCTCTGATATTGAGGCCAGCTTGGTCTATCTATACTGTAAGTTCTAGGACAGCCAGGACTACACAAAGAAACCCTGTCTCAAAAAACCAAAAATAAATAAGTAAATAGCTCTTGGTTAAATGTGGTGGCAGATGCTACCGTCCCAGCATGTCAGAACTGAAGGGAACGAGGTAGGAAGATCACATCCTGGGTCTCCCAGGAAACTGCCTCAAGCCAGAAAATAAAATGTTATTTCATAAATATATATGGTTAAATTCTGTATTAGCCAATGTATTTGTTTGTTGGAAAGAACATTGTATTTCTTTTAGAAATAGTCATAGAGAAGTAATGTCCTTTAGCAAACGGTGTTCTGAAAGGGAATGTGAAATCACATTATCAGCCGAACACAAAGTAGGGTGCTGTAAATACTATATGGTTGTTGTTTTAGCTATTAGACACAGCTGTTGCATCAGCTCATCAGATTGCTTGTAGATTCCTGATGTAGGTTATATCCAACTGCTTGTACACGCTGCTTGCTCTGTGGTTTTGTTTCATTTCCACCATACCACCTATTGCTGATGCACATTTGCTTATTATTCCCCTTACCTCCCCTGTTAACTCTCCCCTACCAACCTTTGTCTCTTAAGTACAGACCCCCATCTCCTGTTCAGGAAATCACATTTTGCTGTCAGAAAGGGAAACAAATTAACTACATTTGAAATGATGTAAATTTATATATAGCGTTCATAGATAACTTCCATTTACGAGTACATGAACCCAACTTGTAAGAGACTATTAACTTATATTGAAGAGTAACTTAGCTCTGTAAACAGTGATTACTTTTAATGGAATGCCGAATTAATAATTTCCAAGTGTTTTATTGTTTGTTTGGTTGGTTAGGTTTTGGGTAAGCAGTTAGGTGGATAGTGGCTCATATCCCTAAGCTGTGCTGGCTTTCCATTCCTGTCGGTGTGCGGGACACACTCATTAAGGTAGAACACAGCTCTGTTCTGAGAGTTTAGGTACAGATCTGTATCTTTTGCTGAGCATTGCTTCATTATAATTGAGCTTCAGATGCTTGACATCACAGAACTCTGCTAGCCCCTCTGGATGCCCAGAGATGTCATTTCTATCAGGACGATTCTCTTAGAGCTGTGGCATTGAGTTAAAAGTATTTCATTTTTGTTACTGCTTCATCTTCTGACTTGTAATGGATATTTTGTATTTTCTTTTTGAAGAAATAGAATTAATGTTTAAACTTTTATAGACTGATCTTTTGATTTCTGTTTATGGGCAGAATTGTTCCAAGAAAACTAGTTGATATCTATAGTAACCTTCTGAAGCTGTGCATTATTGTGACTGAGGAATCACACACCTGTTGTAGAGAGTTCGCTGGTCCCAGACAGCCGGAGATCTGGGACCCACAGACCTGCCGCCGGGACTGCTTATCCGCCCGCCGCCCGCCTGGGTCGCCAAAAATAACTCAGAGGCTTATATTAAGTTCATGCTGTTTGGCCTATGGCTCAGGCACATTGCTAGCTAGCTCTTACATTTTAAATCAACCCATTTCTATTAATCCGCGGGCCACGTGGCCCGTAGCTCACCAGTGTTCCTTACATGTCGTCTCTTGGGCGGCTTTCGCGCGGTCTGCCTCTAACTCCGCCCTGCTTTTTTACCTAAGCTCTGATTTCTCCTCCTACCTATTTTACGTACCTGCCATGGCCAAACCAGCTCCTTTATTTAAAGATACAGTACGCACAAATGTATTCCCACACACACCCCCAAAGTCACTTTCTGTAAATAAATCTTTTAAAATGGAATGGTACAAGCTTAGTAACTGACAGGTGTTATTATCATATTCTAAAATATAAATTCTGCCTGGTAAGTTTGTTGTCTTTTCTTTGTTTAGGTTCCGATGACACCTTATACATACACACCCCTTAACCTCCTTAAGGGCGGCACAATTGTTAATGTCTGTGGTGTCGTGAAGTTCTTTAAGCCTCCGTACCTAAGCAAAGGAACTGGTAGGTGTTGGATTGGGGGGTGTTTTATGGACAAGAGCTGCTGGTCTCAGGGCCACAACTCCTTCAGTGACCTGGGTCTAGGATTAATGCCAATCCTGTTTTTCAATTGCCTAATAGAATAAACATGTGCTTTTGGCCATTTTAAGTTATTAAGTGAATATGATCTTTGATCTTTGGATTCCAGAGTCTTGCACAAGACAATGCAAATACAATTTTTAGAAGGGTGCTAACTGACTTGAAAACATACAGAAATATAAAAGTTTTTGATGAAGGTAAATATGTTACTGAATACTGAACATTGCAGTATGTAATGATTGCACATCAGTCATTGCCAAGTGTGGTATGGAAATTAAAAGTGGACAGAGAAAACATAACTATAGAACATGTATAGACTATGTTTAGATGATAAAGTATGCTGGGAGGAGAGGTTGAAGTTACGTTTACATATTTGAGGTTATATTTAAAACCTTAAAATATATTGCTGTTATTGTAAAGTTATTAGTTGAGTTCCATGTTAACTACAAAGAAAATACATGTGAGAAGCATACACACTATGTTAATAAAAAGTCACAACAAAAGAGCAGTGTAGATAGTATAGAAGAAATTATTGCAACCTCACCTTGACATATGAATCTCTCACAGCAACATTAATACCAGTCAATAAAAAGTCCAGTTTGTCAGGTGTGGCCAGTGTTTTGCTGCTGTATTTAACATGGTGTTAGTCTTAGCCAAAGTGGCTGGGGTGTAAAAAGATGCAGCTAATTGAGAAAGAAGGAATTAAATTGTGTTTGTAAATATGTAATCTTGTAAGCAGAAAATCATAAATACTATGCCTAGCAGTATCTGTGAGAACTAATAAATGAATTCACCAAAGTTCTAAGATTCCAACCTAACATTATGTGAATTGCATTTTTGCATGCCACTGATAAGCAGGGGTAACAGATCACTGTGATTTACAATAACATCAGTACTGTACTGTATGTAGGAAAGCACTTATTCAAGAAAATTAAGACTTGTGCTCTGAATAGTACAGAATATTGCTAACATCCATACAAACAAATGAAATAATGTCCCATGCCCATGGATATCAAGGTCCAAAGGCTTAGGTTTACAGTCTTCAAAGGAATATGAAGATACATTGCAGTCACTCTTAAAAATCCTCAGAGCTCTCTTTTTAAAAGGAAAAGAAAAATAACCAGTCCTCAAATATATACAGTAATGAGCCTGTGGCTTAAAAGGGGAGCGATCTCATTTTTTATTTAAACAGTGTACTATGTGATTTTTCTCTGGGTGACAATGTGAAGACAGTTGAATCTGGGGGTGATTATAAAGTAGATCACACCAGAGGCAGCACCTGTTGAGTCTCACCAACTTGACTGCCCAAATGTGAGCTGCACAAAAGACACATCAAACCAGACATCAGAGAAACTTCCTCCTGCAGCAGATGAGACCCCAAATAGAGACCCACAGTCAGACAGCATACAGAGTTAGAGACCTCGGAACACTTAGCAGTAAATGGGATGTCTCCATCACATTTCTCTTCTCTGGACTCCGAGACCCTGTGGAAAAGGAGGGAGAAAGAATGCAAGGGATCCAGGCCTTGTAGACACAACAGGAGTGATGCACCTATGAATTCAGAGACTATGGGAGCACACAGGTGTGGGCCAGATGGTGTCCCAGTGTGGAGAGGGGCAGCCAACAGAAGCCTCCATCCAAAACACGAGTCATCTCCAGCTGACAACTGCTCATAAAGGAAAGATTAGTTTTGTCCTGAAGAGTATCCTATACTGTAGTTAAGGTCAGGCCCCGTGCCCAGCAATAAATGGCAGATAAAAATGAACTCAGTGGTATCAGTGGTCTTTTAGGAAGTTTGTTTGTTTGTTTCATAATGCTTTGTGTACTGCGTGTTGGTTTTGTTGTATTTGTTTATATATCTTATGATTTCTGATCTTGTTTTTTATGGTGTTTCTCTGTGTGTTTATGTTTCTTATGCTTTTTCTTTAGCTTTTTAAAAAATGTTTGTTTTGTTCTGTTCTGCTTTTGACTTTGTTGCCTATTTTCTGATGAGCTAGGGAAAGAGTGTGTATTTGAATGGAGAGGATCTGAGAGGATGAAGCTTGTGGATTGATTGTAGCCTAGATGCCCTTTACTTTATATCTGAAATCCACTCATAAGTGAGTACATACCATGTCTATCATTCCGGCTCTACATTACCTCACTCAGGATGATACTTTCCAGATCTATCCATTTGCTTGCAAATTACAAGATGTCATTTTTTTTCTTGCTGAATAGTACACCATTGTGTAAATGTACCACAATATCTTAAGCCCTTCTTCAGTTGATGGGCATCTAGGTGGTTTCTAGGTTCTGGCTATTAATAATGCTGCTATGAACATAGTTGAGCTAATGCCCTTGGAGTAAGAATGTCCATCCTTTGGGTTTATGCCCAATAGTAGTATTGCTGGATCATTGGGGAGATTGATTTTCAGTTTTCTGAGGAACTGCCATACTGCATTCCAGAGTGGCTGTACAAGTTTACCTTCCCACCAGCAATGGAGAAGTGCTCCCCTTGCTCCGCATCCTCTCCAGCATAGACTGTCATCTGTGATTTTGATCTTAGCCATTCTGACAGGTATAAGATGGCATCTCAGAGTTGTTTTGATTTGCATTTCTCTGATGGTTAAAGATGCTGAGCAGTTCTGCAAGTGCCTTTCAGCCATTTGTAACTCCTCTGTTGAGAGTTTCGTTTAGCTCTGAACCGTATTTTTAAATTGGAATATTTATTTTTGTGGCCTTTAGTTTCTTTCATTCTCTCTATACTTTAGAGATCAGTCCTCTGTCAGATGTAGGGCTGGTGAAGATCTTTTCCATTCTGTGGGGATATTTTCAAATATAATAAAAACATTCGAAGATATCAGAGGGATCTACCCACAGTCAGTCTAGGAGGATCAGACCATGGTAACTCACACCTTTAATCCCAGCACAGGTAATGTCCTGGGAGTGGTGACCTACGCCCTTAATCAAATCTGAGTTTGAGGTCAGTTTAGTTTACAGAAGGAGTTCCAAACTCCCAGGCCTTTTGATCCACATGCCTGTTTTTATGCCAGTACCAGGCTGTTTTTATTACTGTAGCTCTATAGTATAGCTTGAAGTTAGGGATGGCTATGCTTCCTGAAGTTCTGTTATTGAGCAGGATTGTTTTGGCAGTCCTGAGTTTTTTGTTTTTTTCATATGAAGTTGAGTATTGTTCTTTTGAGGTCTGTGAAGAATTGTGTTGGGATTTTGATGGGGATTGCATTGAATCTGTAGATTGCTTTTGGTAAGATTGACATTTTTACTATGTTGATCCTACCTATCCAGGAGCATGGGAGAGCTTTCCATTTTCTCATATCCTCTTCAGTTTCCTTTTTTCAATGACTTACAGTATTCATCAGGTCTTTAAATTCTTTGGTTGGAGTTACCCCAAGATATTTGATGTTATTTGTAGCTATTGTAAAAGATAATATTTCCCTGATTTCTTTTTCAGCTCTTTTATCATTTGTGTGTAGAAGGGCTGTTGATTTTTTTAAAGTTAATCTTGTACCCTGCTACATTGCTGAAGGTGTTACCAGCTGTAGAAGTTCCCTGGTAGGATTTTCGAGGTCTCTTGTGTGTATTATATCATCTGCAAACAGTGATAGTTTTTCTTCCTTTCTAACTTGTATACCCTTCATCTTCTAGCTAAAATTTAGAGAACTATTAAATAGATGTGGGGAGAGTAGACAGCCTTCTGTGTTCCTGATTTTGTGGGACTGCTTTGAGTTTCTCTCCATTTACTTTGATGTTGGTTTCTGATTGCTGTATGTTGCTTTACTATGTTTAGGTCTTTCCCCTGTATCCCTCATCACTAGAACCTCTATCATGAAGGAATGTTGGATTTTGTAAAAGAGTTTTTCAACATCTAATGAGATGACCATGTGTTTTTTTCCTTTCAGGTTGTTATATGATGGATGACATTGACAGTTTTTCATGTGTTGAACCATCCCTGCATCTCTGGGATAAAACCTGTTTGATCATGGTGGATGATTTTTTAAATATATTCTTGAATTCAGTTTGCCAGTATTTTATTGAATTTTTTTTTTTTGCATCATTATTCATGAGGGAAATTGGTGTCTGATTCCCTTTCTTTGTTGCATCTTTGTGTGGTTTGGGTATCAGGGTGACTGTAGCCTCATAAAAAGAGTTTAGCAAAGTTCCGTCTGTTTCTATTGTGTGTGACAATTTGAGGAGTATTGGGTATTAGTTCTTTGAAATTCTGGTAGAATTCTGTGCTGAAGACTTTTTTGGCTGGGAGACTTTTAGATAACTGCTTCTATATCCTTAGGAGTTATTGGTCTATTTAAGTCATTTATTTGGTCTTGATTTAATTTTGGTAAGTGGTACCTCTCCAGGTGTTTCAGGGAGCAGTTGAGATCTGTACCTGGAGCTCTTGTGATGGCTCTCCAGAGGTTATGTCTCAGGAAGCAGCTTAGGTTGGGGGCGATGGGTGTGTTTGGGAAAATGATTGAGGCTTATGGGGTAGAGGGTCCAATGTGGGGTGTTGATAGGCTTGCATGCAGGGATCCTGCTTGTTTGACTGCAGCTGGGGCTGTGATGAGTTAGGGGGCACGTTTTGTGCCCTGCTGCCCAGACCTGGGGTCAGTCCTAGGTAACTCACCTGTTCTGCTTGGGTGTTCCAGAGGCTGTGTCTCAGGAAGCAGCTGAGGTTGGGGGTTGGGAGAATTGATGGGTTGGGAAATGGATTGAGGTTTATGTGGCAGAGGGTTTGATGAGTGGTGTTGATTGTCAAACCCCTGTTGTCCTGCTTGCTTTCCTGCAGCTAGAACCATGATGGGTTTGAGAAGTATGTTTTGAGGAATATTTTTGTGATTGAAGATTGATATAGAGAACTCAGATGTGGGTGGCGGCCTGTGGCCCTCGGCTGTATGGGAACAAGTCAGTAAGCAGCGTTTACCCATGGCCTAGGCATTAGTCCCCGTTTCCAGTCCCTGTCCTGCCTGCTCAGTGATGAACTGTGGTTTGGAAGTGAAAGCTGAAGTAAACTCCTTCCTTCCCAACTTGCTTTTTTCCATGGTGTTTCATCAGAGCGATAGAAGTTCCAGCAAGGCCTCTTCTGCTCTGATTTCTTCAATTTTTATTGTTGTTTTTCAGGAGGAGGGCAAATGTCTGATGTAGTCTGTCACTGCCAAGTATATTTTAAGTGTCTACATAACCTTACTCCTCCCTCAAACTCCAAAATCTGCACAACTTTCCCAAGCATTGAACAAAATAAAAAACGAGGACAATGAAGTGGTTCTGGGTTTCACTGATTGTTTAGGTACTATTCCCCCAAAATCAGCTATTTTTTTCTCATTTATTATTAAAGTTCTGGACAGTCTGATTTTTGCCCTGGCTGTCTTTTCAGGTGGCTTATTTATGCCGAGCCCCGCTTTTGTTTCTCACTGTCTAAACATCCTAGGTGAAGTTCCGTCTCAGTCTTGCTCTGTAATGTGCTGAGAGGTGTCTTAACTCTGCATTTGCTTCCTGTGTGGACCCGTCTTTGCCTTATTGTTTCTATATTTGATTTCTCTGGGGCTAACAGGACGAGACATTGTATGACGGTGCTCTGTCTCCAGATGTCAGAGGAGGATTTTTAGATCATATTTTTTACTATGGAAAACGTTATACCCTTTAAACGCCATTGCTTCCCTTTCCCTTACTGACTCTTTAATATTTATTTATTTAAAAAATCTACATTATTTCTTTGGATATTATGGTGGGAATGATTTGCTCTCCTAACTTCTTAATTTTAAAGTGATGTAAAACTTACTTATCGAGAAAAATAGTGTAGAATATTTATTTTTGTTTCATTACATGTCTTAAAGTTCATTTTTGTGAGCATATTTGGCAACAGTTCTGCATGTTGTTCTTAAAAGGCAATAATAGGGAAGAGTAATATTTATTTGTGTTCTTAAATAATCATATTTTTATTTTATAAATGCTTTGAAGTAATTTGTATTAAATATTTTTTGTTTTCCAGATTATTGCTCAGTTGTAACAATTGTGGACCAGACAAATGTGAAGTTAACATGCATGCTCTTTAGTAGGAACTATGAAGACCTTCCACTCATTTATAAAGTTGGAGACATTGTTTGTTTCCGTGGGCTGAAGGTATGATTTGTACTTTCTACAGTTTACTAGACAACTGCATTTTTTAGATTTATTAGAAAGAAGTTTGCATTGTTCACCAAAAGTATCTAGTAATAACTATATGACTGGCATCTTAGAGAGACATAGTAAGCATTCCAAGAGACAATAAATATAAATGGTATCAGTTACCATTTACTTAAATGAATCACCTGCTTTCTTTCCCGAAGCATGCCTTGGAAGCTGTGGTTCAGCTTGGTTCCAGTTTGTCCTCTCACTTCCAAGGATAGTTGATGTCCTCAACTTTCCATGTGGAATTTGTCAAGGATAGGAGCATACAACTCCATAACTTCTTTTTAATATTTTAGATTTATTTATGTTGGGGTCTGCTTTTGCCCTATCTGACTTTAGACTCCTGAAGTAGGAGCTGTGCTATCCTGGTAAGCTGAGAAGGGGAAGATTAAAATTCAGTTCAGCTAAAAAGAACTTGACTCAGCTGGACAAAGCACTAGAGAGAAAAGGCTATACAGAATGTACCAGAAGTGTGCGTTTAGTCCTTAAGTACACTGTACAGGCAGCGTGAGGTCACTTAAGGATTGCAAGACCAGGAAACAGGAGAGCTACGGCAGCAGGAATGTGATAGGATGTTGTAGAGTCAGCCTAGTGAGGCACAGATGGCCAGTACCTCTTCACCACTGGATTATTTTCCTTATTATTGTGACAACATATTATCAGATGCAACTTTGGAAAGTTCAGTTTGGCTCAGTTTCGTGGTAGAGAGACGTTGACATTGTTCCTCACTTGGCTACCAGAGCAGGAAGCAGAGAAAGCAAACTAGTAGTAGGGTGGTATGGTAGGTCCCTTGTTCCAGTAACGCAGGCAGGGCCCTCCATAGTGGACACAGAGAGGGCCACTACCACAGGAGCATTTGGAAGGCCTTGCACACAAACAGCAACAAGTGCCTTGTCCAGTATGGGTAAGAGAGCACAAAGTCCTGCTCTATCTCACAGAGGCTGTCATCCTGTATGAAGGCCTCTTGTGCACATGTGTTAAAACTTACACGATTCCACAAAGAACGCTGTTGCAGGGTGAGTCCCATTAAGGAGATAGGGGTTTGGAAAAACCCTGGGCTTCCCTTAAATGCACCCTAAGAAGGGGGCAAAAACTTCAGGAGCTCAGCTGGCAACTTGCCAAAATAAGCAAGCCTGCCCCTTAAAGGGGGTAACATATCAAAATTTTTGCAGTGTTTCATGACAGTGTCTAATCAAGAAGGAAAACACGCTAGGCACAAGTAGACTGGACTTCCCAACTGCCACGGGGGCCCAGACATCAAGTCCATTACACAGTAATCTCCCAGTAGATACTATAATTTTTTTTCCCCAAAAGATTAAGCAAAGTACTTTCAGCAAATTAAAAATTATTAAATGAGTACAGAGAAATCAGTAGTAGAATAGGAGAAATAGAATCTGAAAAAAAAATAAATAGAAATTAAATATCTAAAAGGAGCAGAAAATGAGAAAAGCCTACTGCAGGGTTAATATGGATTAGACATTGAAGTTAGGTCCACAGACATTACCAGGTATCAAGAACCAGTACTAGATGGTGATAAATGACCACAGTGGACCGTATCCAGTAATTTAATTATCATGCAGTTAAGATACAGGAGAAAAGAGGTGAATGGGATATGCATACAGATGCACACGTACACATACAGCCAGTCTTAAAAGGGCAATGCTTGGAGAAACCCTAGTCCATATGGGAGGACAGTAGCAATGAATTCTGATAAAAATTTGCTCACACATCATTTTTATATCTAAATCAAAGATTCTTCAGTAAACTGAAGCCTTTCCAAGTAGAAACTTGTTAAGAAGTGGCAAAACTATTTGAGAGTGACTGAATAGGAAGCTTTTTGTTATTACTGTTGTAGTAATTTCACTGACATAGATAAATGGCTACTTTGAGCAAGAGCAGGTCATATAAGGGGACAGGGGCTCAAAGTATTGCTAGTAGAGTATGCAGAGGGTAGTGGCAGTAGAAAGCAGGGAATGTGGTAGAAAATGGTGATTCAGCACTCACTTTATACCCCAGGCAGTAAAGGAACCCTAAGAATGCCAAAGGAACAATAGGAAATAGTTGTTGAAAAACACAGACTGGGGGAGAAGAGGGGAATAGCCTTGTGCAGAGCTCCTAGATCTGTGGCAATAATGCTTTTAGAGTGAATGTGCCCTGACTACGAGGAGAGTATAAATAAGTAAATGTCAAGAATCGTGTGCTACCCAAAGAGTGCACTTTTGAATATGAAGATATAAACTGTAACTACAAGTGTTGGGAAAAAATTATCAATAAATAAGAAAAGTTTTGAAATTTGTATCCTTGTGTATCCTGATATAGTATCTGTTCATTATATTGTTTATAAGCTAATTCAGTAAGCAATAGGGCTGGAGAGATGGCTCCATTAAAGGCTAGGCTCACAACCAAAAGTATAAGAAACAGTCACCCGCTTCTCACGCTAGAAAAACTTAATGTGTCAAATTTCTTTTGTTCCTGGGTTTTGTATCAGCTGTTTTGTTTGTTTTCTGCTTTGTCCCATGTTCTTAGATCCAAGTATATAAAAATGAACTACAGGGAATCAGCAGCTATGGTTTTGCATCTTTGACGTTTGATGGCACCTTAGGGTCTCCGGTCAGACAGCGCACTTCAAGCAAAAGCTTTATCTTCACTGCTCATGACCACAAGATGGTAGAAGACTTGCGGGCTTGGACAGCCAGGCACATTTCATCTTCTTCCACCTTTCTGCAGCTCTCTGATGCCCAGCCAATGCAGTACTGTGACCTGACCTGTCAGCTCCTGGGCAAAGCGAAAGTGGATGGAGTATCATTTCTTCTAAAGGTACATTTTAAATATGGAAGCTATGCATTAATGCCTCCTGTCAACAAGGAGGCTGCAGCACTCTGATGGAATATTTCCAGACTATTTTAAACTGAGTAAAGTGCCTTGATACTGTACTCCTGCATTTCTCTGTGCTTTCCCTCCAGAGAAAACAGTGTTGTCAGGTGTTTATTTTATAAATGGTGTGAAATGCTGCATTTATTTTTTATAATAACAAAAAGTACAGCATTTCATTAGTGATGCTCCTGTGAATTTCTGTTATTCTGTGAAAGTCAGCTATGCTGTCCCCATTTACTATCAGGGTCTATAGTAAATTATAGTCATTAAGTTCAGATCCCTGTCTTTACTGTGAGGCTCATGGGAGGGGCATGGATAACACTGAGATGTTTCTTGTCATTCTTGTCAGACAGAAAAAAAATAATAAATGCCCATGAATGATCTGCAGAAGGTAGTTACTTGATTCTGCTCCTTGTTTGGTCACAGTGTACAGGGTTTCTTTTTGAGCAGTACTGCTTTGACCAAGGTCCTGTGCTCAATTCCCTGTCATCTGTAGTACTCAGACAAGCAGTGGAGGGTCATGGTGCTTAGACTCAGGGCTTACTGAAACAGAAATTAAAAGTAGCAGCTTTATGTGAACAGTGCTGTGAGAAAGTAAATGCTTTATCTAAGGTAAGTGAGTAAAGGAAGGCTACGCTGAACTGAACGCAACCTATGATCACCTCCATTTGATACGTCACCTTTGTCCCCTAGCAGTGTAACGTTTAGCCACTGAACATTACCAAGAACAAAGATGTACAAAGCACCTTTTGACTGTTATTCTGAGGAAAACAGTTAAATTCGGAGCAGAGCTTGCCACCCTGTGGCTGCTAAGAACATACGTGCTTTTTCTCTCTTCAGCTCCCATGCGAGTAGATAGCTTCCTTCAGAGAAGTCAACCAACTTTCGAGCAACTTTTACAACTTTTATTATATTTTAAAAATCTATTCTTTGAGACTTTTTTGCTTGTATACAATCAGTTGTGATCATATTCCCTCCCACATCTCCCTCTTACTCTCCCTTGTCCCCACAAAATACCCAATTTCCAACTTCATGTCCTTAACGTTTTAAGTTTAAATAGCCCCATAAGTCCATTCAGCATTGCTCCTCAATTAGGGGTAAAGCCTGGGCAGGGGAAGTCAGGGCAGGTACTCAGTCGGAACTTGAGGCTTGGTGTTCCACACCAAATTACCTCTAAACTCTAAATGGAGAATTCATGCAAAACTTAGTAAATGTGGCAGTAGCAGAGGATACTACCACTTGATCTCTGGCTGATAGACCAGTTTATACTCAGCCAGTGTTGTTAGGCAGGTTCAGGACCACCTGCCTAAGGATGATACTGCCCACAGTAGACTGGGCCATTATGTATCCATCAACAATCAAAGTAGTCTTCCGCTCATAAACCAGTCTGATCTTGGCAGTTAAGCGAGGCTCTCTTCTCAGCTTAATCTGGGCTGTGTCAAGTTGCCAGTTAAAATTAACTGGAATGGCGTGTAAATTTTACCAGTGGTTTAAGAATGTGCGTGTGTATGTATACATTTACATGTATAGGTGTGGAACTGTGCACATGTGCACATTTATATAGGTGCCTGGAGAGGCCATAAGAGTGTCTGATCCCCTAATGTTGGAGTTACAGGACATTATAAGATGCTTGACATGGGTGGTGGAAAGCAAATTCTTGGATTCTGCAAAAGCAGTATTCAGTGTCGACTACCGAGCCAGCTTTTCTGCTCTCAGAAATCTTTAAAAATCTTTGCACTTTTTGTCTCTTTATTCTATTTGCAATGCAGGTACTGAATAAATTCTTTCAGTTGTAATTTGTTCAAGCATATTTTTTTTTCCGTGTTATTCAGGTAGAAGCAGGTGCAGTCTCATAGTTTTAACAATTTTATTTTGTTTTGAATCTTTGTTTTTGGTAGTAATACAGAAGTCATGCATATCTAGAACTGAGAATGGGCATGTGAGCCTGGTGTGTTTGAGCACAGAGTAGTAAACAAAATGAAAACCTCAGCCTATAGCAGGTTAATGTTTTGTGTGGTATCACATGGTGACTTTGATTTTCGCATTTTTCTACATTTTTTTATATGATCAACAGTTCATAATTAGTCATTTCACAGTCACGGGATGATGAGCATCAGGTTTTAAAGTATTAAGCACACCAGGGTACATCTGTTCCTTTTTAAATTTGACTGTTTTGGCATAAAGGTTCTTAAGCTCTGCTTTACGACCCTATGGCAGGTATGGGATGGCACCAGGACGAAGATTCCCTCTTGGAGAGTCTGCGTACAAGACCTTGTTTTCGAAGGTGACTTAAGTCACATTCTGCGACTACAGAATCTGGTGATAGACGTTGTAGTTTATGATAACCATGTCCCAATGGCAGAGTCCCTGAAGGTGATGTTGACTAAAGATGTATACTATTTTGTTTCTTTGTTCCTTCTAGTTGTAGTTTTTGTTCATGTAATTTTGTTTGTCGATGTATTTGTTATTTAGAGTCTAGAAATTAATTTCAGCCTTTAAGTTTATGAAATGTATGTATGTCTAAGTTAAAGAAAGCTCTGAACCCATCTTAGGTATACATAAATTTTTTTATTCTAGTTTATATTTGAGAATATAATTATATAACAACATTTACCTCTGTTCCTTCTCCAAACCCTTCCACGAATCTCCTGCCCCTTGCCACCTTCAAATTATTGGCCTCCTTTTCTTGTTAATGTGTATGTGATTCTTAACTATATAAATACTGTGTATGTGTGCGTTTTCATGTGTTTCACACTGACCATTGGATAACCAATTGGTGTGCTTGCCCCTGAAGACTATGTCTCCCCTTCGTTGCCTGTAGCTCTTTTACTAGGACTGAAGTATCATGAGCCTTCTTCCTCTCACGTTACCATGTCTTCTGGTATTGTTCTTTCAGATCACGTTTAGTTAGCCTTGGTGAAGAGACTTCGTGTGTCTAGTTTCTCTTGCCCTTCTAGGAGGCACATTGTCACCATAAACATCCAGTTCCACTGGCTCTTACAATATTTTTCCCTGTCTTCTGAAATGATCCCTGAACTTTAGGTGCAAGACTTGTGCTGTAGATCTATTTATGGACACTAGGCTCTAAAGAAGTTTCCTTGATGAGTGCTGATAACTATTTATACTTGCGGGCTGAGGGCAGATATTAAAAGTATAGTTAAGGATTATGCTGGTTTACTAAACTAACAGATGTAGATTCTCCTCCAAGGTCCGTGACTTTACTAGAGCTGCATAGTTGGCTAGGTGTCCAGTACTAGGCATGGTTGTCCTCTTGGTAAGCTGGCATTAAGTCCTATTAGAGATCAGTTGACTCCCAAAAGCTGTGTATGCTACTGCTGCACCCTTAGGGTTATTGTGCCATGCAGATCTTTGCCGTAGTTCAGAGGCATCATAGCTAGTAGGACTGTCGGTTGCTACTGTCACTTGGAAGCTCACATGGTACCTTCGGGCACCATGAAAACTTGTCTTCAGGTCAGTTCCTGCTCAGGTTCTCTGAAATTCCTTTTAAATTAAACAATTTTTTAATAGTACTTTTTACAGTTATGCAAACACACGAAGACATTTTTAACTTTTTGCCTGTAAGGTAAAATCATATTTTTTATATGTGTACTCTTGTAATAGGCAAGCGCCTCTAGGGCACCCCAAGACACCCCAAGACCACGGCTAATGACCACTGTTAACATTAAAGAAAAAGAGAGTTAAATGAATATGAATACTGGTACACACAGGTGTGTGGACCCCAGGCACAGGCACTGCAGAAAAACCTGGGGCCCCGAATAATTTCGGGGCAGAATTCTTATACCCTTCTCTGGGTATGGGAGGAGGTATGGGCGGGCTCCACGGCTCTTGCTAATAGGGCAGGGCCAAAGGTCCACTTAGGACAGAGTTTAGGAATGCTGGCAGGCAAGCTATTTCCTGTACCACCTGAAGACATTCATTTCATTGTGCAAGCTTTAAGCGGTTAACAGTTAACAATTCTCATGGTAGGACTTTCCTAGGTGACCCCACCTAGGTTGCAGGTGGGATCCCACAGGAATGCGGTCTCAGCTTGGAAGGTCAAGCTGCTCTACCAGGTGGGTCTCAGGAATTCAGGAAGTATCTATCAGGCTCAGGCTCCTGGGTGTGTCTCAAGCAAGCCATCTCAACCTTGGCTAGTTTCAGCAACCTCAGGAAGCAGTGGGGGGGGGGGGGGTTACAGGATTTTTCTATTTTCACACTCTTTTCTTGATACAATCTTAAAATAGTAGAAAACATACATAGCTGTTACTGCATCTTGGCCTTTAGTGGACCATTAACTGTAGTTTGGCTACAGGAAAAAATAAAGATATTGTACTTTTTTTTTTTTTTGGCTGGAATACTCTTATTTTTAATAGTCTATATTGGTAAGAATAGTCTTGGCATTTCTCTTTTATCTTTACATTTTTTTAAAAAAAATTCAGATGTCATGAAAGACACTGAAGTTTCTAGCTTTTATTTTCTTAAATTTAAATGTTATAGAAAAGAAATTATGTTTTTGCTAGGTAAACTACTGTTATTAATGTAATTTTTCCTCCCTAAATTTCAGCCTTCTTTCTTGTCCTTCAAAGGTTACAAAACTCTGCTCTACTAATAAAAAATTAAGAAACATTTCCAATATCGTACAAAATAGAAATTGATTTGTTTACTGTTCTAGTATCTCACTTTGCTTCCCTCTTAGAAAATACATATTTCCCTACTGTTTTCTTTTTGGTTTGGTTTTGGTTTTTCTGATGAACCTCTGTATTTTTCACTCTAACTATGATGTAGGAGCAGGTAAAAGACATTGGGGAAGAGTAGACTAGATACCTCCTCCTGCCTTTCTGTCCTCAGGAAACCCATAGGGACTGGCAAGAAAGACCCTTGGAACCGAAAGAGTAGTTTGCGAAAATGGATTTTGTTCCTTCCTTTCTCTCCACTGTTCTCTGCCATAGCTAAAGGTTAACAAGGGGAGTTCAAAGTGGAAGCTAGTTTGGCTGCTTGTACCCCCTCCTGCCTACCCCCTCCCTCTTCTCTCCCTCCATTTGATGCCTCTTTCCACTGTATTTTGTCACAATTATGCAGAATTTGTAGGAACAAAGAGAAAGGTGGCTTCTCACTCACCTGCTGCAGTCAGGAATGCTGTTTTTATACAAGTGAAGGAGTGTCCTTGTTTGCAGCTCTTTTTGTTCAAAAGTCTTACATAAAAGTCAGCTGTTGACATTGTGTGGCTTGTTCCTTTGGGTAGATGTCACTGTCTTTGTTAAAATGGGGTTACCCAGGCTGCATTTGAACTCATGGCATAAACAGTAAGATGTTTCCCCACAGCTGGTAATAGAGCCTTGTACCACGGTGTTAGGTCTAAGTGGCAGTAGCTTTGAATGGCCGACTACATTTTCTCACTTAAAATCTTCATTGGAAAAAGCTTAACTTCTCTGGCTACCATTGTTTTTTAGACTTAATTTAGGAAAACGGCTGAGATCGACTCTAGCATTGTTAGTTCATAATCTGGTTTAATCTCGTGTTTCAATTTACAGACTGTGGTGAAAGGGCAAGTGCTCTCGTAAATGTTTTCATTTTCATAGAATGTGTAGGTCGGGGAAAGGAACATGGTGGCACATCTGTATAATTGTAGGAAAAGGAACATGGTGGCACATCTTTATAATCGTAGGGGAAAGGAACATGGTGGCACATCTGTATAATTGTAGGGGAAAGGAACATGGTGGCACATCTGTATAATCGTAGGGAAAGGAACGTGGTGGCACATCTGTATAATTGTAGAGGAAAGGAACGTGGTGGCACATCTGTACAATTGTAGGGAAAGGAACGTGGTGGCACATCTGTATAATTGTAGGGAAAGGAACGTGGTGGCACATCTGTACAATTGTAGGGAAAGGAACGTGGTGGCACATCTGTATAATTGTAGGGAAAGGAACGTGGTGGCACATCTGTATAATTGTAGGAAAAGGAACATGGTGGCACATCTGTATAATCGTAGAGGGAAAGGAACATGGTGGCACATCTGTATAATCGTAGGGAAAGGAACATGGTGGCACATCTGTATAATCGTAGGGAAAGGAACATGGTGGCACATCTGTATAATTGTAGGAAAAGGAACATGGTGGCACATCTGTATAATTGTAGGAAAAGGAACATGGTGGCACATCTGTATAATCGTAGAGGGAAAGGAACATGGTGGCACATCTGTATAATTGTAGGGAAAGGAACATGGTGGCACATCTGTATAATCGTAGGGAAAGGAACATGGTGGCACATCTGTATAATTGTAGGGAAAGGAACGTGGTGGTACATCTGTATAATCGTAGGGAAAGGAACATGGTGGCACATCTGTATAATTGTAGGGAAAGGAACGTGGTGGTACATCTGTATAATCGTGGCAGTCAGGCTAATGCACAGTCATTGCTGTGGCTATAAAAAAAATAATAACCTGTGGAAAAAATAAGGGTCATTTTCATGTAGTTACATAATTAAAATTTTTCTAGTGTCTCATAGTGAGAGGACATTGTTCCTCGTATTTAATCTCATTTTAAATTTATTCACAAAAGTTCTTTTCAGAAATAGTGATGAAAAAGAATTTTATTTGGGTCTTGTATCTCTTCAGTTTATTTTATTGATGGAGCTCTGGAATGGGCTGGCTTGTGTTGTATTGAGCACGTTGGTGTGTGCACAAGCACGCTCGTATACATACGGTCTGATATATGATCCATGAGGCTGATGTTAGGGCACACTGCTGCTCTGCTGCCACTGTCCTCTGGCTAGGTTGTGTCCTTGGTTGTTGAAGTTACCACTTCCTGTTGGTTATGAAATGTATTTATTTCTGTATCAGAAATTGTTCTCATTAGGCCCCTTTTCTGAAATGATCTTTAAATAATCTTTCAGATTGGAAGCTTTCTTAGAATCTACAGCCTCCATACCAAACTTCAGCCAGTTAATTCAGAATCCATGACTTCACTGATAAGACTGGAGTTTCATCTTCATGGAGGGACCAGTTATGGTCGGGGGATCAGGGTCTTACCAGAAAGTCACCCTGATGTAGATCAGCTAAAAAGGTGAGTATTTTATATCCCTGCTTAGAAAATGTAGGTGTGATCTCATCATTAAGTTAATTTACAAGGTAGCCCCATTCCTGGGCTGTGTGAGGATTTTGTCTCTTTGTCTTGCAGAGAATTTAACTCAGACTCTAGCCCTGAATAGGCAGTCTGGGCCACTGATCTCCACCCTAACCCAGCCTAGGCTAACTGGGCTGTGATGATATATTGGATCTGATATTCCAGACTAATTTTATTCAATATACAGTATATCACACTGGGCCACTGATAGACTTCACTGATATACCTCCTTATCCCCACCTTCACACTGTTTAGTTTTTAATATGTAAGCCCAATGAAAAGTGGCACTTAATCACAGTAGTGACATGAAGTAAAGCCAATATTATAAGGTAAATTTTTCAACAGTTAAAATTTTTCAGTCATGGTCTATTATTGTTTCCCACACTGAATATAGCAGCAAACAGTAAATAGGTTTCTGCCAATCTATGAAACTTGATTGATTACAACTAGGAAATTGGAGAACTTGTTTAATGATACTGTGAAAATAATGCATTTCCTAAAATACATCACAAAGCATGGTAGTTGTACATCACATTTAATAAACTTTCCAAGGGTAGGTTTTGTTTTTTAAAAAAATAGCATCTAAAACAGAGTTTTGAGTTTGTGTTTACAGTGTGTACCATGTACAGAGAACAGTTTCACATTCTAAAGAAAGAATCCATCTATCTTAAAGAGAAAGCACACCATTGCATTATCTAACAAAGTTACTGTCATACCAGTTTTAATTTATTTCAATTGCTTAAAACAAGTTTCTATCTTACTAGTTCCATATTATTGTAGCTCACAATATATTAGCATGTTATTTTACTTTTCCAATATTTTTATTAATATTTTAATTATCTCCTTTCCCCTCCCATCTCCTCCCAGATCCTTCCCACCTTTCTACTCACCCAGCCCCATGTTCTTTCTCTCAAAATAAAAAGCAGCAAAACAAATCAAAAGATACACATGTGCGAGCACACACAGACACAGAGAGAGAGAGGAGACAGAGAGAGAGAGAGGAAGAGAGAGAGAATCAATTGAGCTAGAAAATAATAAAGCAAAGAGCACCAAAACAAACAAACAAAATCAGGAAGTTTTGGGGCGAATATTCCTGGGCCTGAGTCCTGCCCTAGTGTGTGGTTGACACATGCAGTGACACTCCATTGCAGAAAACCCTTTCCCTTTGTCAGCAGGTATCATTTGGCGGGACTTTGTGTCTACTCTTTCCTCTCAATGCTGGCATTTTGTCTAATTTGAACGTGTCTGTGACTCACGGGTTCTGTCATAGTCTCTGTGAGGTCATGTGGGTATCATTCCTGTTTTTTCTGTAAGATGCTATTCTGTTGGAGTGACTTGCCACCTCTTTCATTTCTGTCTTGACCCAATTTTCCTTCACTGGTGATTTGTTGAGTTTCCGTGAATTCCTAAGCATTACGTTTCTGTATTGTTGTCTGGACTAGCATCTCTGGTCTCGGTCCAGGCCCTTCTGCCTTTAGAGTCCACTGAAAAGTCGGCTGTTAATCGGATAGGTCTGTCTTTTTCCCTTCCAGCCTTTAAGAGTCTTTCATTGTCTGTCCATTGTTTTGGTTTATGTCTCACAGGGACTTGTCTTTATGCCCCTTCTATCTGACGTCTTGTGGCTTCTTGTACTTTACTTTCAATTTGGGAAATTGCTATTATTTTGTTGAAAAGACATTCGTGCCTTTGACCCGGTTTTGTATTTTTTCATTTATTCCTATTATCTGTGGGAAAGATCTTTTAGTTAATGTCCTAGTTTGATGGGTATTTTGTGCCCCCTTTTTTGACTTACCTGTCAAGGTTCATTTACTTTGTCTTCAAGACCTGTAGTTTTCTCTGACGTCTTGTGTTCTGTTGGTGAAGCTTTGAGAGGTTTTGCTTGATATCCTTAGTATTTTCAGTTTTATTTCAGCTTGGGCTTTCTTTAGTAATTCTTTTTGTTAAATTCTACTTTCAATTCTTGAATTGTTTTTATTATTTCAACTGTTTGCCTTTTCAAATTCTCTATTAAGACATTTATTCCTATCATCTTTAAGGTCTTCAAATATATTTATAACTGCTATTTTAAAGTCCTGGTTTTATACTTTGATTAAATTGCTTTTCTCAGGGCATACTCCAGTAATTTTTCTGCCTTCTGGAAGAGGCATTCAGTCTTGGGTGTTCCTGTTTGTTCTTCTGGATTGTGATCTAGGCATCTGGGGTTGATGTTAGGGTGTTTCTTGGTGTCAATATCTGATCTTGTCTATGCTGGGTAGGTTTTCTGTTCTTTAGTTTGTTTGCCCAGTTTTTGTCCCAGCCAAGTATGGCAGCTGTGGAATCTCTGAGAGTCACAGTGAAATGTGATGACTGAGACATCCCTTGGGGAAAAAGAGAGAGAGACAGAGACAGAGAGACAGAGAGAGAGCTGTTCTGCAGTTAGGCAAAGAGTCACAAAGGAGGTGGGCTGCAAGGAAAGACCGAGTGGAGTGTCACTGAAGAATTAGTGGGGTCCTAGGTCTTCACCAGGACCCCAAGTTCTAAGGGGGTGAGCAGGCTGCAGTGGAGGTGAAGGTAGTGTAGGGAAACTCAAATGAAGAGGACCACAAGAAGAATGTTGGTCCCTACCTCGTTCCCAGCCTGGTATGGCAGCTGTGGGTCCCTGGTAGAGAGGGCTTCAGCTCATCAGTAGAGTCAAAAGGATTGAGGATGGGTGGGCTAGAAAGGGGGCTAAGGGGGCTGCCAGGTGGAGCTATTGGGTAAAGGGGTGTCTATACCAAGAGGGGGCTGCCAGGTGGAGCTATTGGGTAAAGGGGTGTCTACACCAAGAGGGGGCTGCCAGGTGGAGCTATTGGGTAAAGGGGTGTCTACACCAAGAGGGGGCTGCCAGGTGGAGCTATTGGGTAAAGGGGTGTCTACACCAAGATGGGGCTGCCAGGTGGAGCTATTGGGTAAAGGGGTGTCTACACCAAGAGGCGGTCGCTAGATGATGGTGCTTACATTTCCAAACATGAGCGACATTATCCCAATTGCGAATGTTAGCCATTAAATTTCCAGGCAGTATTTTTTAATTGTTTTTGTATATTCCACTGACTGATTCTTCCACTCAATAGTTTTTTGACCTTTGCTCCTAATTTTGAGGGTGTTGGAGTTCGTAGACAATTTGATAAAAGCTAAACATCATTGACTGGATTTTGCCATATTTTATAATTTCATGAACTCCTAATCTTAGTGAGTTGAGCTAAATTATTATATTGACGTTCTTGTACAATTTGGTTTCATATCTTTTCATTTCAGAGTTTTAGAATCTGTAGATTTGGCAGCCATTCAGCCCTCAGATAATATCTGCCAATCAGAAAATGAGGACAACTGTTTAACACCTTCAAGTAAGGACAATTTATAACACATTCATTTTAATTCCTAATTTCTTGAGGCTAATTATTTTTGAATGCTTTCTTCCCCTGTGTCTCTTTTGTAAATTCATATGTCTGTACAGGTTGTGTGTATGTATTCACATTAAAATAATGCCTTAAACTTTTGTTTTTGCCATATCCAAAGCTAAGCTTAGTTGAGTTTTCAATATATAATCACATTTTCAAATTAGAATGACAGTGTTAACTTACTTTATATGATGTATGTATATAAAAGTTCCTTTATCTTTATCTTAACCATCCCATAGTTTTTGCTCATGTGCATCTCAGATTTTGATGTATGGACTTGAGTCATCCAGATTTCACAGAGGTATTTTTTCTACAGAAGCTAATGGGAGTCTGTGTATGTGCCTTTGTATAGTTTTCTGAGATCTGTGCTGGAGCTTGTTACTTGATGTGAAATGACGAGGCATGTTTGAAGAACTTCTAGTTACAGGGCTGGTTTTTTTTTTTTTTTTTCATGTATTGATGGCTTCAGTGTCTATCAAAACATCAAGTGAGTCTAAATAGAAACTTATTTTGGTGCCTTCCATGTGCCACTTATTAGTGTTTTGTGAAATACATATTCTTCCTTGCTAATAATTTTTAGTGGTTGCAAAATCATTTCTTATAAGAAGTGCTGTTTTCTTTATGAATCGCCTTCCTATTAGCATTCAGAGTGTGGGTTGATTTCTAGGCTCTCTTTGATCTGTTGGTTTGTCATCTTTTTATCAATACTGTAGTTTCTTGATTACTGTATCTTGAAGTCATATACTATAAATATACAAATGTTTTCTTTCATGGTCAGATTAAATTATCTAAATTCTCTTTAAGGAAAGGAGAGATATTTTCTATCAATTCTTGTGACTAACCCTGCATTATTTTTGTTAAGATTATGTTGATTCTTCAAATAAATTGGGGAAAAGGACATTTCAATATTTATTTCATTCATTTAGACTTTGAAAGTTTCTCCAGATAGTGATATATAGCTTCAATTTTTCATTACGTTTCTAACAGATATTTTAAAGATGTACATAATTGTGTGATTTCCTTTTTTTAGGCTCTGGATCAGACTTGGTCTCATTGTACGAGGTAGAAAGATGTCAGCAGTTCTTTGCTACAAGTAAGCCCACTTGCTATCCGGTAACCAGAGCACATACAGTACAGTGTCCAGTGCACAGATACCAGCTTTGCATTTCCCAGCCAGTCATTTCATACCTGTGAGTGACAGTATGTCCTCATGGGGACACTCAGTTATTGTATTTAGCTTTTATTCCCATACCAAATAACCAGTCTGGGACAATGTGCTCATCAAAATCATGTTAGTGATGGATTAGAATCCACCAAGCAAAGCCAGGATGCGTTAACTCAGTTTATTAATCAGAAAATAATAAACTGGGGTTGGATAGAAAGCTCTATGTGCCAAAGTGACTAACAGATATTTTAAAAATATATTAAATTAAGGCCATTTTGCCAACATGGTGGTAATTATTGACTTAACTGTGAATTAGTGGGTTTAAAACTATAGATTCTAAATGTTTGATAATAAAATAACACATTTACCCTGTGCTAGTTACAAGGGTAGGGAAATGGTTCAGAGTAGAGTAAGCTGAACATCTTTGATTCAACTGCACCCATTCCCTCCCCTGGAAAAGTGGAGAAGGTCTGTTCTCGTAGACCCATTTTTAGATGTATTGAGAAGTACAGTGTCATATGTGAAGCCCCTGTGCCAAAAAAGCATGGTTAGAATCTCAGAGTGAGAACAACCAGCCACTTCTAAATGGATGAGTATTCACCAAAGAGGTAGCTGCACTTCTCAATCAGTGTCTTAAGGTAAACATGTAAGTAGACTAAGCCTTAACAGATGAAAGATAAACATGCCTTGTTTAGGGTTAGAGCAGAAAGCCAAAGACAGCTGGAGAGAGGTAAGTATCTGCTAATCTCTTAATAATGTTCAGTCTGTGTTAATTATTTGAAACAGGCATTGTAGCTATAGAAGGAAACAAATTGTTTTCAAGAAATAATGAAATGTTTGGGGGAAATCAGGACATGTTGTCTGGAAACTGTTCTGAGAAATTTAGTAACAACCTATGGACTGGGAGAGAAATAGACCAAAGAACAGAGTGAATGTACCAGTATATAACTATCTGTGGATCTTTTTAAAGTATATTCAGGGGGATTTTATATTGTTTTCATAATTTTTTTGAAAGTAATAGAAAGCTTAAAATTTACAAAACGTCTCAGAATGTGAAGTGAAGTGTGTCATTTTACTTTAAATTGGTCAGGTCTGCTGTAAGTGCTCAGTTGCTTACCACATGAAGGACATGTCTTTCAGGGTTTAAAAGATATGTACAGAAGTGATTTTCCCGGGTGTCAGAGGTTTCCAAGGCTGTACACAAATCTGTTTTCTAAAACAGGGAAGTGTACTTAGATATTGTAGTATCTATGCGTATTAGATATTCTGGTATCTAAGAGACCGAGTAACACCTGCTATATTGAGCTATTTAGAGTAAACTCATCCCAGCCATCTCAGACTTCCCAGTCATTTGCTCTGTTCTCTGGCCCTCTCTACTGTTGTGATTCTGATTGCTTTTCCTCTTCCACACACTCCCATTCTTGTTCCATAGCCTTCCTCAGTCACCTTACCTTCCTACCTGCAAAATTAATCCCTTCTCTTGCAAACAGTGCATCACTGTGTTAACTGGGTTCCTTCTAATAACCACTTCCCTTCTCACATTCTGACTCACTGATTAAAGAGAGTTCAGTAAAGTCTTGAATTTGAAATACCCAGGTCAAAATATCTTGTGACAAATAATATGAATTATAAATGTGCTTTGTTAATGTTTCTTGATCAAAGTTCAGTTAGAACATTAGCTGTTGCCTGAAAGTATTTGTCTAAGAGATTGCCAGTGAGTACTTTTACATTGTTACACAGGTACCATTCATTTTGTTGCTGGAATAAACTTTATTATTTTCCATTAATTGGAAAATTTCTGGAAATTTCTTAGACCCATACAGGAACACTTACATGCCTACACTATCATTAAAATATCCTTTGTCAGGGTTACTCAGCACCTGGGTACCTGCTGTCCACCAGGCTCTGTCCATGGGCAAAGTACACGTCTAGAATCACTGTGACTGTAGCTGCAGTTAACTTGATTTTATGGTACTTATTTGCTTCAAGAAAATTTATGCTAAACATACCTTAGACACTCACACCTTATTTATTCTGACTTAATGTAAAAACTTCTTACAGAACTTACAAATCACCATTATTTAGAGCAGACGCCACTGTGTGCTATTTTGAAGCAAAGAGCTCCTCGCCAATACCGAATAGTAGCAAAACTGAGATCATATGAGCCGAAAAGACTCTTCCAGTCTGTTAAACTTCTTTGTCCTAAGTGTCATTCATTGTAAGTACTTTCTAATTAAATTTTTTGTCGTATTGTTTATACATATGCATAGCCATCTGTATGTGTGCTTGTTTGTGTGGTTTTAAGTCTATGAAATGAGCAAATAATTATTTAATTTGTAGCATTTTAAAAGAATGCTAATGATTGAAAGGAAAAGTCATAAATTCCTACCAAGAACATCCTTTTGAGGCATTCTGAGTAATAATGAATACAATTAGAAGTTCTTAGGCTTCAAATCCAATGTTGGCAGCTTTGATACATACAAGTCAAAATTTCCTGTCATGCTTAAAAATTAACTTAGTAACTGCAATGGCTTCAATCCAAAAACAATCCAAAAAATTTTACTGGAATGTATAAACAAATAGGAATATAAGACATTTTTTATTCAAATCCATACATATTCATCTCTAAACATGTTTAGATAGTTTTAAATCTTGTTTATCTTTTCAATGCAGTTTCCCTCAAAATTCAGAATGGCATTTTGGAAAATATAGATAGTATACACACATCCACCTTGGGATAGTGTTTGTCTTAGGGTTTTTATTGCTGTGAAGAGACACCATGAACATGGCAACTCGTATAAGGAAAGCACTTCATTGGGGTGGCTCACTTATGTCAGATGTTCAGTCTGTTGATGAAGAGCATGTGGACTGCAGGCAGAGGCGCTGGAGCTGAGAGTGCTTTAGCTCGCAGGCAGCAGGGGTCAGCTGAAAGTCACACTGAGGGAAACGAGCAAAAGAATACTCAAAGCCACCCCTACAGTGACATACATGTCCTACAACAGGATCACTCCTAATAATAGTGCCACTACCTTTGGGGGCCATTTTATTGGCCAAACCATCAAGCTTTCACTCTGGTGCCTGGTCAAAGGTAAATGTGCCTGCAGATGTACACATTGATTGTTAACATCTCTAGAGTAGAGGACATACTTTTTTTTTCCTTACAAAATGTGGGACTGTCGTGTTTGAGGAGAAAGTCAGTCATTAAATCCATTTAATAATAATTGAGGTTTCTGTTTTCTACCCGTGTGGTTATAAACCCATAATTGTGATTAAACTATGTATGACATTTTAGGTAATTTGTGAAACATTACCAGATCATACTTCTCTTAATGCCATAGTATTATACAGCTTTTCAAGAATAACATTATGTTATGTCCTTCTAGACAAATACAACATCTTAGAAAGTGTAAGAGCTAAAGGTTATTTAAGCTGCACAGCTGGGGACAGAATCCAAATGAGCCCGTGGCCTTTTCATTCTAAACCATGTCATTTTTACTGCATGGTAGTTTATGAGACTGGTATGGCTTACCAGTTATTGAAGGCAAGTGAAGCTAACAATGCTTTAAAGTAGGTGCCCTCTGACAATGAGATTAGCTGTGGTGAAGACATGGCTGTCTGTACAGGACAGCAGATTGGGACTGGAGTAACTGTAAGTCACTGAGCTCCACACTGGACATCTACCAGAGAGATGGGGTAGTAGGTGAAGATGCTGCTGCCAAGCCTGATGATCTGTGTAAAGTCCCTGTGATGAATATGATAGGAGATTGTCCTCTGACCTCTACTGTGCACCATGGTATGCCTGTAGTCTGTAGCCACACAGAAACAACCTCTCTGTGATTATGAAATGCATTTTCCTACCTTTACAGTGTTAAACACCTATTGAATGAAATTTGTTAAATCTGAAATTAAATGAAATGAACTATATTAAATCTTTAAGTAAGCTTAGCTGGTTTAATCTGCACATAAGATAGTATTTAAAGTTTGTTTTAGATCATTCTATTTTGTGTGAGTGTTTTGCCTGAGCACGTATGTGTGTGCATGTGTGTGTGTCTGTGTGTCTGTACCATGTTTATCTATTGCCCAGAAAATTCAGAACTGGAGTTCCAAATGTTTGCAAGTCACTATGTGGGTGCTGCAAAATGAACTTCGATTATTTTTGCAAGAGTAGCAAGCATTCTTAAGCTCTGTGTCATCTCTTCAGCTCCTAAAATAGTTTTATTTTTGAGTAATGTATTAAATTGCTATTTTTGAGAATATGCCTACATTATTTGCTCATAATTTGTCATCAATCAACTTAGGCAAGAAGTTCCATATGAGCAAAATGTAGATAAAGTTTTGCAAGATGCTGCAGCTAAAACCCCAGAGAAGAAACTGCAAAATACTTCATTGTATGACTCAAAAGTCTGGACTACTGAAGGTCAAGGCGGAAGGCAGGTTGCTATCCATTTTGTGAAAGATGATGGTGTCCTTCCTCTCCCAAATGAATGTCTCATTTTGATAGAAGGTAAGACAGGAGATTGGGTTTTTCAACTATTCTTTTGTACATTTTCTCCCTATTACTGTTAACTTTATCTAATGGCGCCTAGTACCGATGAAGTAAAAATAGTGTCAATTTAAATTTCTCAAAACAGTATATCAGATTCAAATATATATGAGTATACACATCTTCTTGAATTGCAATTTCATGTTATTTCTTAAACTCACATTTATCTACATTGTTGGATTCCTGTTTGTAACCTTATTAGTTCAGAGTGCATCTAATTGTTTATGTGAAGCTGTCATCTTGGCCTCAGGGTGTCACTGTAGGGTCCTAATCTGGAATGCAAATGCTCAACCAAAGATAATGTAAATCAGAGTAAAGAGCCTTGAAAAGCCATGATAATTTGTCAACTCTAAGAGATTGTGCTGTTTATTTCCTGTGCTTTTTTCATATATTTTTTACCTAAAAGTTTATATTTTTTTTCTTTGCTATGCATAGTTTACATTTTCTTCTAATTTGTAACTCCCTCTTCTTTGCATCTCACACATGTTACTTATGTCCTGCATCTTGCTCTGTTTCTCTGTGCTATTGAAGAGTTTCTCTGTTGTTTTTACAGGAGGTTGGCTCTGCGAAATCTCTAAACTATCAAGCATGTTTCACAGTGTGATCCCTGTGAGGTCCGGCCTGGAGGACCTGGAGCTGCTAGACCTTACAGCACCATTCCTCATCAGAGGAAAGGTGTGTCACTATGGGTGTGTGTTCATCTTGGCCACCTAGGAATCACAGCCCTGTCTCTAGTGCTTAGCATCTAGCTACTCCATATCCAGTTAATACTAGTGTGCCATTTCCTTCTTAGAGACAATCCCAAACTATAATGATTGTGTCACAGTGGTACAGATTGGTACAGGTTCAGCAAACTGTCTTTTGTATTTTGAGTTTTTCCTTTTCTATTCTGGTGGTGTGTGGTGAAACACTCAACATGCTAGAGCACAGTAACCAAGTAGAGCTTTCTGTCGATGACTTGATTGTCAGAGTAAGCAACTATGTGCTGAGTGCTATATTCATAAAGTTAGATGTATTGACACAGCTCTGTTGTAAGTACTAGAGTGTCCATATTTAGTTTTTCTTATACATTTCTAGACTGTTTAAACACACTGTGTGTGTCATATAAAGCTGACAATGTTATACACCATCTTTCTCCATCACTGTCTAATATTAGTGAATAATTTTCATTCCATTATCTTTCCATTATTACTGTTAGTGAGGAAATATCCATATAAGTGATAGCCAAATGATAAACTTGAAAACAGTTACCCTTGTGTCTGAATTCACAAATTACAAGTACTCACAAATTCTAATTTTTATTCCATATATTTTCGAAGCATATCTTCTTACTATATATTTCACAATGCCTAACCAAATTAAATTATTAATACTTAAATATGTTGATATATCAGCAGGGCAAGTTGTACTAAACAATGTCTAATTTTGGTAATTGTCTTATTTCCAGTGTTCACACATTTCAGACAGTAACTGACTTGCTGGCATGATGTGTGATGTCTCTGAATATGTGTTCACTTAAAACAGTAATTTATCTGAAATTCATCTTCTCCTCACTGTTCTTTCAGAATAATTGTTTCTTACTATATTTTTGTCAGACTGTAGCCAGTAAATATTGCTCCTAGAGCCATAAATTCACAGCACTTCTGCAACTTCTCTCCTTTGTGTATTGACAGATAAGAAAATTAGCAGGAAAATTATGTAATGATTTGGACTTGAGGTTTGATTTCTGGTTCTCAACTTCAAGATATTTATTTTGAAGCCATTGTCTTAGTCAGTGTTCTGTCACTGGGAGAAGACACCAATCAACGTATAAAAGAAAGCATTTAATTCAGGGCTTGCTTACAGTTCAGTAAAGAGTATGACACTGGAGCAGTAGCTGAGAGCTCACATCTTTATCCACAAGTAGGAGGCAGAGAAAGTAAACTGAGCCTTTTGAAACCTCAGGCCACCCCCATGACACACCTCCTAATCCTTCTCAAACAGTTTCACCAACTGGGAAACAGACATTCAGATTTATGAGCCCTTAGAGCCATTCGCATTGAGGCCACCACACTTATAGTATCTTCTATTGCTTTTGTGTAGTAAATTAATCATAATTCTCTTTGGAAACAAGCACATTCCAGTATAGACAGTGATGTGCTTTTCTATTTACTGGCTGACTTTTTAAAATTGTCCACACTTAAACAAGATGTGGTAATTAAATGCCCTTGTTATGTATAAATACTTCTCATTTTTTCCTACTTGTTTTAGTTGTAAGCAGTGCTCAGACTTGAAACCCATACAGAACCTAAGTTCCGTTCCTAATAAAAGACTGTGGATTCCTTCCTCTGTGGCAGACGGTGAGTTAGATTTTTGTGTTCTAAAATTTTAATGTTCTGTCATCTGTGTTATGTTTCAATATCTTTGAATACTTATAGCAGAACTGGATTAACTTTTTTTTAACTGGAATCTATGCATAATAATTGTAATAAAAATAAGGACTAAATATTTTAAATACTTGTTATCATTTACAAGCATTTTAATCAACCATATTTCGGTGTTTGACCACTTTTTTTCCATTTAATCATTGATCACAAATCCAGATCCTGAGGAAATCTTTCTGACTCATACTTAGTGTGAGACAAGGTACTGAGATGGCTGTTACCTTCCTCCAAGACTTTAATCAGCACACAGAAGTTTGTTTATTACACACATGACTGATTACTCACCCAGCCTTTGTTTTTAGCTTCAAGAAGTGGGGTGCATTGTAAGGCATAACTTTTAGATAGTTCTTAGTGGTGAAGTCAGGTGTGCTTATTAATTTTGTCTCCTAGAATGATTTATTATGTGTGTAGGCCTGTTTCCTTTTCTGTGAGGGCAATGTTCTTTGTAGATCTCATATGTCTGTTGTACCTCTACTGAATCTACGTTTCAAGCAGGCACTCTACCTTCTGTTATTTTTCTGTCCTTCTGGACTCCTTTGTCTCCTCAGTAAAGGTCCACTGTGCCAATGTGTTTCTCAGAGTTTGTCCGTCACAGCCATTGAGAGCTGTGGAATAAGATTGGGCAACTTAAAATAGTGAGAATTATTATTTTTGTGAAACTGTACCCCCAGTTCTTTCCTCTAGAGTGAAATTCTGTTTTATAAACATGTGTACTTGTGCTTCTTATGATACTTTTTCTTTGGTGGCACAACTGTCTCATACCCTGGACCAGTGAGATCTCATGACATTTCAAATGAGCCTCTCCTACCGAGTTGGGCAGTACTGTTTCACATCCAACATGATTTTGAATTTCATCCTTCTTAAGGTTGCTTTGTTATAACTGTTGAGACCTTCTGAAGCTGGGAAATTGGTTCCTGCCTTGCTGCTCTTACATGCTAAAATTGTGTCTGTGTCCCAGTTTATTCTTCTGTCTTGCCCCCCCCCCCCCCCCCAGCTAATCTTCTTATCCGAATATGGTCTGTGAGAGTGGAAGGTAATAGAGCATACTATGCATCTACGGAGTGTCTTCAACTCCTGGAAAAAGACTCTTTGCCTTAACTGCAGATTATCATGTTTAATATCTCCAGTGTTAGCAATAGTGGAACCCCTGGTTCTGGCATGTTTGTTCATTCAACCAGATGACATCTCTGAAAAAAATTCTTAATAATAAGGGACACTGTACTCATAATACAAAGGAAAATAACTCGTTAACATCATTTAACTGTATGTTGCTTTCTAGAACATCCTGTGATTTTAATTTTTTTTGTATAATTAGGATGTAATCACTTGCTATGGCTCTACCAAGTATTAGGATGCAATTTCTTATGTCATGAAACTACCCCTGTGTAATGTTCTAAAGGGATTCTGTTGCCTGGTTTAACAAATTGATCCTAGAGAAGAAAGCATTCCTTCTTGTGTAAATACCCTCAGTATACACATCTGCACCTGCACACAAGAATAAAGCACTTTTGAGTTTTCCCCATAGGACGTTTAGCAACCTGGAATAATGTTCTCTTTTCTCTCACTAGTTCTGGGCATTGTCCCTCTGCAGTATGTGTTTGTTATGACTTTCACTTTTGATGATGGAACAGGAGTATTGGATGCTTACCTCAAGGATTTTGTAAGTAACAGACCTGTTAAAAATAATTAACTAAAATTTTGTATTTCATATGTTTAAAATTTATCTTACTTAATTTTACTTCATCGTAACTTAGTGAGACCTTTTGAACCTTGAGGCTCAATTTCTCTATATTTTGTTCTTAAAAGGATTTAAAATAACTTAGTGTATAAAAAAAATATAGCTACATAAATATAAAATATGTGGGCAATGGCTTTTGATTTTCTATTAGAAATCAAATTTTTAAAAAAAAATATGAAGTTGAAGAATCAAATCGGAGGAACTATTCTCCCTGTCATTTAGAAATTGCACTACTGAGCAAACATAAGAGCAGAGACAGAGCCACGCTGTCCTCAGCTCACTGTACATTTTAAGCCTCCATAGTTTCATCTAAAAGGAAATGAAATTGCACGATAAACAGATACATAGTGTTGAGCTAATGTTTAGGAGTTCTGAAGACCACTGGCATTTCTGACACTGGTAGTTGTAAACTTAGAAGTCCCTGAGGCTACACTTAGCTTTGATACTCCCAAGCTCACCTTCTCCCTGTAAAGCGGAGACTTTTAAGTTTTCTACAAGGTGTGTAATAGTATACATGGAGTACTGGCAGTGAGGGACGCTTGACCTAGGCCTGTGCTTCCCAACCTGCCTAATGCTAAGGTTTTTGGTACCCCCAACCATAAAATTATTTTGTTCCTACTTTATAACTGCAATTGTTCTACTGTTTCAAATTGTAACGTACATGTCTGATATGCAGTAATGTGACTCTCGTGAAGGGGTCATTTCATCACCACACCCAGGGTCCAACTAACAGGTTGAAAACCACTGACCTAGGCCCTGATGTCACTTCATGTATGTTGTCATAACTGACCTCCCTTGTGGATGATGACACTTTTCCTGAGGCTACTGCTTACTCCCCAACTTCAGATGACATTGTTAGGCTTTCCAGAGTGACCAGTACTTCCAGTAAGTCGGTTCACTAACTCTCAAGAGGCATGACATAATAAAAGTTAACATTTTATTAGGGTAAGTTAGTTAGCTTTTTGTTTTTGGTTTTTTTTGATAGTTGGGTTTTGGTTTGGCTTTTTAACTTAACAGAAAAATGGAAAACAATTCAAGATGAGGTTAAATGATTTTTTTTAAACTCCTGGCTGTACCGTTCATGACTTATTAAGTGAATATTTACTGAGTAGCTGCTATGTGCTATATATGTGTTCAAAATAGAACAGTTAGATAGACAAGCAAAATTTTTTCTCCAAAAATATAATGTAGGAGGAAAAATTAAATAAATTTTTCTTAATATTACATCTTTTCATGCTTATCAGTGGTTTTATTTTCCTGGATACACAGTTGTCAGCCTTGCCCCACGATTTTACTGCGTGCACCTCAAAGCTGTTTTACAGTTAAATTGGACAATTGGATTTTTAGCTTACACAATATTAATTCATGGATTCTACAACCTTATGTATTAGGTCATTTTAGCAAATTGCTGAAGTTCTGTGGAGTAAAGCCTTTCAGATGATGAATATTTCCTTTACTTACCATGATTTTTAGGAGAAATTTTTCCAGATCCCAGCGTCAGAAATCCTCACTGATGACAACCTTCAGAGGAATCTGGAAAAGATCATGAATGCGATTTGTCCTCCAGGAGTAAAAATTGGTAGGCATATTTACAAGGCGGTTCTTTCTCTTTCTTGAAAAAAAGCACCTAGTGCACATCTAAATTGTAGGTTGTGAGTGGACATTGGCAAACTTTTTATCCAGGGGAATTACTAAGCATGAGCAGTAACTTTGTCCATGTTTTGGTGAGATAGCAGTAGAAGTAAAATCAATATAAATAAAGGAGTTTTCAAATATTTGAAATACACTTACAGCATAGCAGCTTTGTATAGCATTAGGGTTTTCTTGGCTCAGGGTGGCCAGAGCCCCAGACCCTTTAGCCACCCGAAGCTGCTTTGCCCCCCCCACCCCCAAATGAGTCAGACGCTTATGTTAAGTTTATGTTGTTTGGTCTATGGCTCAGGCACATCCCTAGCTAGCTCTTTCATCTTACTCTTTGATCACAGCACATTTGACTCAGAGTTTGCACATAGAGCACAGAACCATTTAAGCTGTAATTATGGCAAATGGATGCAGTATGCACAATACACATGCCCTCAAATAATCTGCATTTTTCTTGTATAACTTAGTGAGTTTCCTTTGTATTACTAATGAGCTTCATTTTTAGTTAGTAAAGTCTATGAACTTTAGTTGGTTCTGCACAGACACCAGCTTGTCCACTGGTAAAAATTGTGTCCCTTGTACCCTCTGCCACCAGGTCCTTCTGTGGCCAGCAATTCTTTTCTGTTGGATCCTGTAGGCCTAAATTGCGTTAAGGTGTTTGATTCTTCTAGTAACTGTACTCAGTGACAAATCTCCCCTGTCTTTTGTCTTTTCTCCATTCTGACGTGACTGTTTGATGATACTCCTCAGCAGCGTTCCTTCCTCCAGTCTCTGCATTGTAACACCAGTCTCCAAGAGAGGAAAACATGTTGCCAAGAGATAGGAAATTTTGCTCACCTGAAGCAAAGTAAAATTCACATACGTTTATGTTTTTCCATTTTAATTCCTGTTGGTTGTTACACTTTCCATGCTTAGATTTTCAGAAATAAGTCTCCAGGCATAGTAACTTTTGACATTTAAAGTCAAATTTTACATATATATATAGATTAGTTACACTAGCCATGCACAGGAGCTCCTCAATTTACCCTGGGCACGCTCCAGTGCTGTACCAGATGCCTTCTGCTGATGTTATGAATGAACCTGGCCTGCTCCCTGCCAAACATGGAGTTGGCATCACTTCTGCCATCATAGCAAAGCCCAAAGCTGCTCCCATCTGGGCAGCTGATATGATCTTAAATTGAGATTCTGCCTCTTACTAGATAATCAAGGGAGGCCCATAAGTATTCTACACAAGGAGAGGAGTAAAACATTGGTGAGATGTTTGTCTGCTGGAAAGGGTTTGTAAACTTCTATATTGCTTTCATCTGAGGTTGGGAAAAATTTCGAAGGAATCAGCATTATTGGTCCTATGCTTGGTTTAATGGCTGACTGGGATACCCTTTTGTCTGTAGATGCATACCCATGGCTGGAGTGTCTCATCAAGTCCTACAACATCACAGGCAGAACAGAGCAGCGAATATGTTACCAGATCTTCGACACCATGGTTGCAGAAGACATCATTTAGTGCTGCTGTTTGGTGCAGGGGGGACTTTATAGTCTTAGAAAGGTTATAACTCTTTGATTCACAGAACATGCTTCACTGTTGTTAAGGTACCACTCCCCATTTTCACAAGTTTGGGCTCCTGTGTACAGAAAGATTTCTTGGGAATATGTTAAAATATCTTTTTGCTCAACATGCCCAGGGTGACCACTAGAGTTACCAAATATGGCCACAGCTTGTGTGGTGGGCAAAATTTTTAATCCTTCTCCAAGTTCCTTCAGGGGAGCTTTATTGTTACTGGACACTGAAGGTGCATTTCTACCCTGAGACACTGTTTCTGTGCTGTCCACCCACCAGCTCTTAGTTGGCTTACTTTTCCTGCCTTGAGTTTTATACCAGCACAGGTTGAAGGCAGTGTGGATGTAGATAAGAACACGTTCTATTTTAGAGTCTCTTGGCTTTCATTGATAAAACAATGGTGCCCACTTTTCTTTCATGCTGTTCCATTTTACTTTATGTACAAAGGAATTGCTTAGCCAGTGGGGAAGAAGGTCTTCGTGTGCGTTCACACACGAGGAGGATCTGCTTAACTGAGTTGGACTTGAATAGATGTTTGTCTGAGTGAGCTACAATGTACTGAAGAGATTATTTAAGGAGTGGCAGAATTGTTTTATTTGGTGCTTGTTTTGCACATTTTGAATGAGTCTATCACTTTGGACTAGATGGTGTCTTTGTTTTCCACATCTCTTTGTAAATAATAGGAGTTATTCTCATCCCACCACCTGAGGTGATAAGTTTTAGGATTTTTCTGTTTTAGCTGTATTAGCATTCCCAATAGGCTTATGTAAAAATATTGCTCCATTGCAACAGAATGGTATGCTTTTGAAGTCAATGGTGCTGTTGAGTTTAAAATCATGAGTACTCAATCACTTTTCCACAAAATGTTCATATTTGTATATATAAATTTATGTATTTACTAAAAACTTAGGGATAACAGATCTGTACAGCTTAAAATAATAAATAAATGTACACATTTCTGCAAATTTAAGTGTTTGGTAGTGAAATAACATGATGAGGTGGTACTGTCATTTGAATTTTGAATGCCTCCCAAGGTGGCCTTGAACTGAAGGGATGATGATCAGCACATGGCATCATTAGGAGATTGTGGACACCTTATGGTATGAGACCTAAAGAAGGAAGTTTGTTTGTGGTTAGCATGCCCTGGAAAGTGGTTTTAGAGGGCTCACTGCCTCTTGCTTCACTCTGATTTCCTCCTCCTATGAACCATATATTTAGGAGCTGTGTTATACATGTATCAATGGGGCTGGATGGACTCTTCATGAGCCCTGGTGTCTCTCTATGGGTTTCTGTGATGATCTACATTTGTTATCTTCCATGAGGAGTGCTTTGTAGGTGGAAGGATTGTTTTTTAATTTATTCACAATATTTGTGTGTGTGTGTGCGTGTGTGTGTATGTATACCTTAAATGAAGATATGTCAGCCACTTAGGCTAGCAGTGTTCTTCACTAGAACCATAGAACAAAAAAAATCCCAACTAAGGAAAAGAAACCTGTAAGGGATTTATGATGTTACATTGTAAATAATTGTCCTGCCTACTGGTCTAATAAAAAAACTGTGATTGGCCAAAGGCAGACAGGAAGTATGAGCGGGGCTACCAGACTAAGAAAACTCCGGGAACAGGAAGAACAGCAGAGAAACCACAGAAATGCCATAGAGAAGCCAGAAGATGCAGAGGACAACTGTGGTGCTCTGAGAAAGGTGCTGAGCTGCATGGCTGAACAGGATAAGAGTCATGGGTTAGATTAAGAGCAAGACCTAACAAGTTGTATGTCTGAGCCCAAGGTCAATCAGCATACAACTAATGTAAGCATTTGTGTGTCTCTGTGTGTTTGCGGGTCTGTGGATCCAAACCTTGATGCTAGGCCCAAAAATCTGGGCCAGAAACCTCATACAACAGAAACCTTTGAATAGTTTGCCATGTAGTCCACATGACTTCCTATATACTATTGCTATTGCCCTTGGTTGTTTCTCAAGGCAGTCCTGGGTTTCTTATTATTTTATATGAAATTGAGTATTGTTCTTTCAAGGTCTGTGAAGAATTGTTGGAATTTTGATGGGGATGGCATTGCCTCTACATTACTTTTGGGAAGATTACCTATCTAGGGACATGGAAGATCTTTTCTTTTTCTAATATCTTCTTCAGTTTCTTTCTTCAGTGATTTAAAGTTCTTGTCAAACAGGTCTGATACTTCTTTGGTTAGAGTTACCCCAAGATATTTAATGCCATTTGTAGCTATTATAAAGGGTGATGTTTTTCATATTTCTTTTTCAGCCCATTTATCAGTTTTGTATAAGAGGGCTATTGATTATTTTAAGTTAATCTTGTACTCTGCTGCCTTGCGGAAGTTGCTTATCAGCTGTAGGAGTTCCCTGGTAAAATTTTGGGGGTCATTATGTATAGAATCACATCATCTGCATAGACATATTTGGACTTCTTCCTTTCCAATTTGTATCCCCTTAATCTCCATTTGTTCTCTTATTGCTTTAGCTAAAACTTGGAGAACTATATTGAATAGATAAAGGAAGAGAGAGGACAGCCTTGTCTTGTTCCTGATTTCAGTGGGATTGCTTTGCGTTTCTCTCCATTTAGTTTGATGTTGGCTGTTGGCTTGCTATAAATTAGTTTATTATGTTTAGGTATTTTCCTTCTGTTCCTGGTCTCTCCAGGACGTTTATCATGAAGAGTGTTGGATTTTGTCAATGGCTTTTCAGCATCTAGAGAGATGATCATTGGTTTGTTTTTTTTTTTTTGTTTTTTTTTCTGTCAGATTGTTTATATGATAGATAACATTGACATTTTTTCATATGTTAGACCATTCCTGCATCTCTGGGATGAAGCCTACTTGATCGTGGTGGATGATATTTTTTTTTTTTTGATGTTTTCTTGAAGGTGCTTTGCCAATATTTTATTAAGTATTTCTGCATCATTATTCATGAGGGAGATTGGTCTGTAATTCTCTTTCTCCGTTGCACCTTTGAGTGGCTTGGGATCAGGGTGAGTGTAGCCTCATAAAAAAAAGAGTTCGGCAATGTTTCCTTCTGTTTCTGTTATGTGGAAGAACTTGAGGAGTATTGGTATTAGTTCCTCTTTGAAAATCTGGTAGAATTCTGTGCTGAAAGTTTCTGGCCCAGACTTTTTTTTTTTCCTTGCTTTGGAGACAGTAACAGCTTCCGTTTCTTTGGCTGTTAGAGGTCTATTTAGGTCATTTATCTGATCTTGATTTAATTTTGGTAAGTGCTACCTGTCTTTAATGCAGTTTATTTCTTTTAGGTTGTCTGAGTCAGAGGAGTAGAGGTTTTCAAAGTATGACCTAATGTTTCTCTGGATTTCCTTGGTGTCTGTTGTTATGTCCCTTTTTCATTTCCAATTTTGTTAATTTGCATACTCTCTCTCTGTTTTGGTTAGTTTGGATAAGGGTTTATCCATCTTGTTAACTTTCTCAAAGAAACAACTCTTTGATTTATTGATTCTTTGTATTGTTCTCTGTTTCAATTTTACTGATTTCAACCCCAAGTTTATTTTCTGCTGTCTACTACTTCTAGGTGAGTTTGCTTTTACCTGTTGTAGAGCCTTCAGTTGTGCTGTTAAATGTGTGGTTTCTCTAAGTTATTTATGTAGGCATCTAATGGAATGACTTTTCCTTTTAGCACTGCTTTCATTGTGTCCATAAGTTTGGGTATGTTGTAATTCATTTGCATTGAATTCTAGAAAGTCTTTGATTTCTATCTTTACTTCTTCCTGGACCAATAGGTGATTCAGTTGAGAGATGTTCAGTATCCGTGAGTTTGTAGGCTGTCTGCAATTTGTGTTGTTGTTGAACTCTAGCTTTAGGCCATGGTAGTCTAATATGATACAAGGAGTTACTCCCCCCTTTTTGTATCTATTCATATTTGCATTGTGACCAATTTTTGAGAAAGTTCCATGGGTTGCTGAGAAAAGATATATTCTTTTGCGTTTGGGCAGAAAGTCCTAGTTTATTTGGTGTTCTGTAAGCTTTTTGTATCTTTATAGGCATTTTCTTCTTTAGATTGGGAAGTTTTAGGCTCTAATTTTGTTGAATATATTTTCTGTGCCTTTGAGCTGGTGTTCTTCTGTTTATATTATTTTTAGTTGTACTCTTTTCATCCTGTCTCATATTTCCTGGACATTTTGTGTATGACTTTTTTGGTTCTAGCAATTTCTTTGACTGAAATGTCTCTTTCCACTATTGAATCTTCCAACCTGAGATTCTCTCTTCCATCTCTCACGTTCTGTTGGTTATGCTTCTATCTGTAGTTCCAGTCTGTGTATTTGGATTTTCTATTTCCAGCATTTCCTTGGTTTGGGTCTTCTTTTTTGCTTCTATTTCAATTTTTAAATCTTAAAATGTTTCTTTAGCTATTTGCTTGCTTTTTCTTGGTTTTCTTGATTTTCTTTCTTTTTTTTTTTTCTTTTCGGGACTTTTTTGATCTCTTCCAATTTTTCCTTTTCTTTTTCTCTATTTCTTTAAAGAAATTTTTTTCTTTTCTCTTTTAAGGCTTCTCTTATCTCCTTAGAGCTTTTCTATGGTTGTTTTCTTCCTGTTGCTTCCACATCACCATGATCCGGCCTTGTAGAACCATGGGTTCTACAATATTCTGATAGTGCTGCTGGCTGTCATTTCTTGCTTCTTCACTTTCTCATTTCAGTCTCATATCTGCTTATTATTGTGATGTAAATGCTCACTAATGATACTTTCAAGGGTGGTGACTTTGCTGGAAGTCTAGGAACCATTGCAGTACCGACTCCTCTTACAAAGGGAGATATGCCCAGTATAGAACACACTTTGGGCAAGTACAGACTCATACGAGAGCACCATTCTTGTGTATTTGTTTGAGGTGAGAGAGGAATAGGGAGTCATGCTTGGTTATGCTGATCTTTAATTCAGGTTTCCTGGGGGAAATGTCCTTGGTGATCCAATGTGACATGATGATGATGGAGAATGCAAAGTTTACAACAGTGACTGTGATCAAATAGGTACACATTCTAAATTGATAGAACAAATTCATACTAAAGCTTAATGCACTATCTATGAACAACCGAGTCCAAAAAACTATTAGCAGCTTAAAAGGAAACTCATAAGAGGCTCTAAAATGTGTAAAATATGTTTGGATCGTAGATCTCGGGATTCTGAGTGACTTTATTTTCATAATTGGTGAACCCAGGTTACCTACAGTTTCTTACTTTTTCCCACTTTCCACGTTCATCATCTTAGGGATAACCTGTTATGGACCTTGATTCTCCTATATTCCTGAAAAGAGCACATTTTTAATTAAAGTAGATTTTTTTATTTCTATACAACTATTTTTACTATATTTGGGGGACCTTTGGCAGGTTTTAATAGTATTAAATTCACATAGAGCAAGGGAAAATCTCTTGATATAGGATATATGTCTACATTTCTACTAAGAAAAGGAACTAATGATAAATTTCAATAATAGAAACTAAGAGAAACTAATGAGTTAGGCCATCAAAAGTTAATATCTATCATTGATCATAGCACTTATTTTTGATACATCAGTATAAACATTTTAAATGATAAATATTTTTTGCCTAAAACTCTTCATTGTGTAGTGTCTTTCATGACAAATATACCATAATTCATTTTACCAACATTTGAAAAACTGTGGTGCTGTGTTATTCACTCATTGTTATACAGTAGGTTTCCATGACGTTATCTTCTATCAACTTTAGCTTATCTTTACTTTGGTTATTAGTCTAGAGATGTTCTTCCAAGAGACCTAGTTTGAATTCTCAATACCTACCCTCAACCATCTGCAAATCCACTTCCAGAAGATCTAATGCCCTCTTCTAGTTTTCCTAGGGCAGTGCATGCAAAGGTACACTGCCCTATATAAAGGTAAAACACATAGACATAAAGTAAAAATGAAGAGCAAAATTAAAAGTTATATGTGCTCAAAGCTATATACATTTGACTATATTTTTCCAGACTAATTTTTATCATACAATGATATAAATTGTATAAAAAGTTAGCAGAGGACAAAGAAGCTGGCTAAGATCAGGTGTTGTTTGTGAACTGCAGGCGTTACTCAAGGTCAAAAGGCAACCTCCAGTATATAAGGCTTTCCCTGAGCTTCAATAAATGGCATTCTTGGTTCAAGAGTTACCTGTGTGTGTTGATTTTTCAATCTGTGGGCCTTTGCTCAGGAAGCACACTGTGTGTCACTGGCATTTACAGAAAAAGACAGTATCTTCAACAAATGGTTCTGGCATAACTGGATTTTATTATGTAGAAGAATGGAAATAGTTCTATCACTTTGCACAAAACTCAAATCCAAAAGGATCAAAGACCTAAATATAAACCCAGCTCCATGCAACGTGATAGAAAAGAAAATAGAAAATACTCTCCAATGCATTGGCACAGGGGACTACTTTGTAAAAATAACACCAGTAGAACAGACACTAAGAACGAAAATTAATAAATGGGACCTTCTTCAATTGAGAAGCTACTGGAAGGCAAAGTACAGGATCAATAAGATAAATCTACAGCCTATAGAATGAGATAAGATCTTTCTTCACCAATGCTACATCTAACAGAGAACTGATAGCTAAAATATATAGAGAGCTGAAGAAGCTAGATGCCAAGAATCCAAATATCCAATTAAAAAATAGGATTCAGAGCTAAAAGAATTCTTAACAGAAATATTTCCATGGCAAAAACACTTAGAGAATAGTTCAACATTCTTAGCTATCAGAGAAAAGCAAATTAAAACAACTTTGAAATACCATCTTACACCTCTCAGAAAGGCTAAGATTAAAAGCACAGAGACAGCCTATGCTTGAGGGGATGTGGAGCAAGGGGAGCACTCCTCCATTGCTGCTGAGAGTATAAACTTGTACAGCCACTTTGGAAGGTAGTACAGTGGTTCCTCAAAAATGGGAATCAAGTCTTCCAAGGGACCCAGCAATACCACTATTGGGCATATACCAAAGGATGCACATTCTTACCTCAAGAGCATTAGCTCAACTATGTTCATGGAAGCATTATTCATAATAGCCAGAACCTGGAAACAACTTAGAAGCCCCTCAGCTGAAGAACTGATTAACAATTGTAGCACATTTACACAATGGAGTACTACTTAGCAGTAAAAGAAAATGACATCCTAAAATTTTCAGGCAAATGGATGGCTTTGCAGAATATCCTCCTGAGTGAGGCAGCACAGATCCAGAAAGATAGACATCATGCTATGTGCTCATTCATAAGCAGATTTTAGGCAAAAAGTGAAAAAATATCGAGGTCATGCAAAACACAACCCCTAAACAGCTAGGCAACAGAAAAAATTTAAGAGAACCAGAGGTCTCCCTGGGAAGAGGACATATAGAAGATCTGAGCAAGTTGGGATCAAAGTGGAGTGAACAAGGGGTGATGGAAACACATTATGAGACAAGAGGATAATTGAGTGAGAGGAGCAACAGAGAGGTAGAAACAAGAAAAGCCACTGTGGGGTTAGAAATGAACCTGGTGCTAAGAAAACCTCCAAGAACCCCCAAGATGTCCCTGGCTAGGACTCCAATCAATAGTAGAGATAGTTCCCAAACAGGACTTCCCCTATAATCGAATGAACACCTTGATTGTCCTTATAAAACTTTCATTCAGCAATGAATAGAGGTAGAAGCAGAGATTTATAGCTAAGCATCAGGTCAAGCTCTAGGTCCAGCTGAAGAGAAAGAGGAGAGAATAGATGAACAAAGAGATCAGGATCATGAGGAGACCCATAGAGATGGCTGACCAGAGCGATTGGGTGCTCACTGACTCAGAAACAATCGCTGAGGATCTGTCAGGGAAAGGAACTAAGCCCTCCAAGGGTAGATGATTGTCAAATGGCATGGGCAGTTTGTGGAGCCTCTTGGAGTAAGAGCAGACTATATTCCTGGTGCATGAACTGACATCTCAGAGCTCATTCCCTACCGAGGAACAACTAACCCAGTCTTAATGCTGGGATAAGGGATTTGGACCTACCTCAACTGGATATACCAGACTTAATGGATCCACCTTGGGACTCTTGCCCTCCTTAGGGAATAAATAGATGAGGGGATGGGGTCGGGAATGGCTACGGGAGGACTGGGAGGAAGGAAGGGAAGGGAAACAGTGGTAGATAGAGAAAAAAAAATTTAAATAAAAAAAGTGAAGTGATATGTGTTTCAGCCTCACCAAATCCGTGAACCTTTTGAATTATCCAAGATCCTGTCTTGTCTTTCCATTTTCCCTTTCTTCCACTAGGCCCAGTGAGAGTCAGGAGCCGCTGGGCTGAAGCAATTGATCGTGCTCAGTAGAGACTTGACCTTAGGTAGAATGTAGAAGCAGAGGGAGTGAGTAGGCTCTGACTATGATAGCCACATAGAGGTATTAGAGTCCCAGATAAGAGATGGTGGAATACAGGTGGACCTGTGCTGACCTGCTTTTTTCAAAATAGGTGGTCTTGGGTGGGGACTAACAGAGACTCCATCCTGTGAGTAGAAGAGACCATAGTAAGCCTTTTGCTCTTTATGCCTTGACAACAAAACCTTAGAACCTCCAAGTTCAGGAAGGTCCACTCACAATGTCTTACACTGCTCTCCTTTTTTAGCCTGAGCTCTGGCCTTGACCGAGTCCAGTTAGAGAGGCCTTCTGCATGTGGAGAAGCATTCAGAAATCCCCAGCAGAGTTCTTTTCTCTTGGAGTTTGGTGGACTGTGAGACATGTGGAAGTAAGAAAAGGAAGTAGGAGGTGGATAGACTGAGGGAAACAGGGAGTTGGCAGCAGGAATATGGCCCAGAGAGCAGGTCATGGCCAAAAAGATATCTAAGCAGTTCCTCCCTTTCTGTTCCTGCCAGTCTGAAGCAAATCCTTGGCCCCCTGCTGACTAAGAAACCCACTTCTTAGCCCATGCAGGCCCTTTGTCTTGTTGAACTAAGGCAGCAGCAGTCCAGGTCTACTCCACTTAGCCCTGGCTTTTGTTTCCACCACATGATGTGGGGAAACCTCAAACCTGGAATTTCTCATCACAAACACCCAGTTGCTCCCCCACCACATCAAACATATCTATCTCTGCAGTGCACAAAACTCCCCCTTGGAGCTATAACTAGCAAATAATTTCTGTCCAGGGCCCACGAGGTCTGTGCAGGCTTGGAAATGGACCTTTTGGCTCCTGACTAGGTCAACAGTTAAACACACCATGCTGTTCCTTGCTCTTTTCCCTCCAATGGAATGTGCCACAGAGTTTCTACGTGGATCCTGCAAACTGGTTTATCTTCTCCCTGTTGTAGGGAGCTGGGTAACTCAGCTCTGGAAAGGCCATCTGCATTTGCTTCAACAGTTTTCAGTTTAGGTTTGAGCTGCAGATTGCCAAACAAAATCCTGGGAGAAGAGGAAGGGTGTGGCCAAGCAGTACAGGAAGGGTGTTATCCTGTCAGGAATGTGCCCAGTGACCACCCAGCTAAGAATTTTCAAAATGCTAGGTACTCCAGAATCCTGGCTTCTTTGACAATGTCTTACGGCCTGGCCCAAACTCCTTTTTACTGTATGTGTTTTGCTGGCTAGGTAGTCACAGTTTGATGCATTCATTCTAACCGCCAAGGCTCTCAGCCTAGGCCATGATAACAGCCTTTTCCTACTCGAGGCTGCTACAGTGGCAGTGAGCCATGAATCACTAGTGTTTTTCTGTTCCTTGTTTTCTTGCACTAGAAAAATCCTGTACATTCAGAACAACCTTTGCCAGTATGTAGAAGAAAAAAAAAAAAAAACCTCTAGGTCTACATACCCATTTGTGGCAGGGCTGTTATCCACAACAGCCAAATGAGAGGCAATAGAAAGCCGTTTGGCAGACATAGAGCCAGTAGCTGCAGTACAAAGATAAGTAAGATGTAGCCTCTGCCCTTGAAGTGACTACAGATATCACCAGCTCCCAATTACACAGTTTGATGACAAGAATTGGATAGAAGACTCAACACAACTTCAGTGGGACTAAATATCATTGTGGAACAGGCAGGGCAGTCTTAATATAAGAGATGGAATCTTAATTCAGCCTTAAAGCAGGCAGGAGTCAGTGGGACAGTCCTGTCTCCTCTGACTTCGTCCTCTAACCCAACCCCTGCAGATAAACCCTGGAGGATAACACAGATCTCTGCTCTGGATGAAAGACTAAGAGAATACCTCTATTTACTTCTCCCTGATCCCAGAATTGGGGGCCTAAGAATATAAGGAGAAGCTTGTAGGTAATTTCACAGAAGACCTAATTATGGTCTTCATAGCTACTTTCAGAAATAGAGAAGCTACTGAGGGTTAATAATCATCGTATCTGTCACCCCAAACATGTTATGAAAGGTAGGATCTTGCTACAAGTAGTTCTGTGACCTTCATTACCTATGGATATTGCTCTATCTGGCTGTACACCTGGACCCTCCAGATGTAGTTTAGGCTTTTGTGCTGAAGGGGGCCATCTTAATATCATAGGATCAAAGTTGTTACATAGCCTTCCATGTGTCCATTGTCAGAAACTGGCTTGTGCACACTGCCTTCTAGAGGCATGCCATTGCCAGGCAGAGAATCGTCTCTCCACCTAGACCTCCCACACTAGAACTAGAAAGTTTTGAGCTTCTCCAGAGTCTAATGAGCAAAGACTGGGCCCAAGACCCAGGGAATAGAATGCCCTACCCTGTACATTGCTATTCCTCCATTCTAAGTGATGAGCATCTATACATCTTTACTAAATGACAGAGTGAATGATGTGATTTGGAATTTACCCAGTGTCTGCAGGCTTCTGAGTAGAAATCTATATCTTGCCTTAAAGATATTACAGTTAGTAGCAATTATATGAACTCACCTGTAGTGGGAATCAGGCAATATCACCTTGACTTAAAGGTGTGGCTTTGGGCCTTGAGGACCTGTTAATGGGGCATGGCCAGGCCAGTTTAAGACCCAGGTGCATGCTGTCTCTCTTTCTGTTTGCTCCCTCATGTTCTTAAAGAAAGAATCAGACCTGCTGACTCCACACGGACCAGTCCAGCTTTCCACAGACTGCACAACTGTTCAATATCTTGTATCAGTGAGTGTTTCATATAAACTCCTTAATAAATATCAATCTTTTTGCATGATACATTCGTAGTGATTAATACCAACCTCACATTGTCCTGGTGGTGGAGTGTACATCTGTGGGGAAAACCAAGAAAGAGTGAGAAAGATAATAAGTATACAAAGAGATTTGTATGTGTGATTGCAGGAAATAAGCTCTGTGATAGAATAACAGAGGGAGGGTAACTGGGATGTGGCAGGTTGGGATGATTTTTTGCATAGGGTCATCAGCGAAGACCTCGGAGTTAGCAACCATTGAATAGAAACTGAAAGAGACAAAGAATGGAATTGAAAATCGAAAACTCTATTACAAACAGAGTTAGAGAACTTAAAGGATTTCCAGATTAAATGGGAGATAACAAGGTAAAACTAAAGCTATGAGGCATACAGAGTGGAGTGACCCCTGTGGAGAGACGGGGGCTGATGGTATGTCTTCTCTATGCTGTGAATATTCTTTAATAAAGGAACTGTCTTGGCCTATGGCAGGCATCTTAGAAATAGGTGGGGAAATCACAGCATAGATAGGGGAAGGAGGGCGGAGTCAAAAGAGACACCATTGAACTGCCCAAGAATCAACATGTAAAAGTAACACAAATAAACCACCTGCCAAGTGGCAAGACAGATTAATTTTTATATGTCTTTTTCTAAGAAAACTAAAAGTCCCAGTTTAATTATAATTTAAGCTGGCGTTGAAGTTTGATTCTCTCCTTTTCTAAACTCAAGCATGCTTGTTAAAGGAAAAAATGCAATCTGTATCATGTCATGAGTCAACTAATATGGGCCAGAACAATAACTAAAAATAAGCGACTATTATATTGCTACTAATCATATGCTGAATAAATGCTTATATTTTGTACATATATTTTAACTTTTTTGATAAATTGATTATATAGAATACTAATTGTGTATAGGAAAAAAAAAACCTTTATTTTGCTTCCTGTACATTGTATTGGGTTTTAGTCTCTTATCAGTTTCTGCAGTGATCCATGACAGTGCCTAATTGTGAACTTGAAGTGCCCAAAATGAAGATGGGGCCCCACAATGAAGAATTCATATAAACTACGACAAAGCCACTAGGCTGACAGACACAAACCAAAGATCAGTTTTGGACTACAAACTTCTCAAAACAATTTTGAGGTGGCTTGCTGAGATGAACCATCTTCACAGACTACTCTATCCAGACTACTTGAGACAAGCCATGTACTTTCCTGTTGTGCAGAGACTGGCCAGAAAATGATACAACTACTTATTTCAGGACTTGACAACTAACAAAATATTTTTTCAGGATCCCCTAAAGATGCTGTCACCCCCAGACTAAAGGAAATAAATTTAAGAACACAGCATGCACATTCCTAAGAGGTGGCATAAGTGGTTGTTGTTCTTTCAATGGGTTATAGATGATTGTCATTATTTAGGGTAATAGGTTAAAAATTGGTATTGCTTATGGTTAGGAAAAAAGCTAAAAAAAAGAGAGATTAGATTCAGGGTCCATATTTAAGAAATGAAAGAAGGAAAAAGGAGGATATAGATATGATAGGAAATAAGGGTAGATTATTGAATCTTCATTTAAAAAGCAATGACTAGTTTTAAATACTTTATATTGCATTGGATTTTTTTGTCCATTGTATACAAATTGTGTATACTGATATAAAGTTTAGATTAATTTTGTTACTGTACATATACCTCTATGATCGTTCAAGGTATTATAACTAGACAGTTCATCTAACAATGTAATACAAATTGCTAGTCCATAATTATTCACAACGAATTAGTTTATTAAAAATGCAAGTTAGACATGACAGTTAAACATATAGTCATATTAGATTTGTTTTCAAGATTTAAGATGAATGGGTCTTATTCAAACAGTTCAGAAATAAATGTCATATGGCAATTAAAATATTTTAATAACATAGGTTCTTATTTTATGAAAATGAGACATCTACTCCTGGCAACACTAATCTTCTTTAGAGAAGATTATGAACAAAACCACCTAAAAAATCATCTGTATGGAGATGACTTTCTTTGTGGTGAATGTTAGCTACTGGGCAAGAAAGTGCTCTTGCCTTGACTGCTGACAGTATGATGTTCAAAAGGACAAGCAGGACACACACACACACACACACACACACACACACACACACACACAGAGAGAGAGAGAGAGAGAGAGAGAGAGAGAGAGAGAGAGAGAGAGAGAGAGAGAGAGTTGCAGAATCTTGCCAAGACAAGGTAGCAAGGTCTTTGAGAATATCCTGCTTCACAGAGTAGTCTTTCAGACATGTTAGGCCTGTAGGCCCAAGATGGATGCCTCAACAATACAGAAGAAACTTAGGTGACTGTCCAGGCAGTCAGGTGTTTCATTTCTTACATTTTTTGGATGCTGTTTACTTAGGAAATATTACTTCCATCTTAGGTCTCTGAGGGAATTGACGATCAGATAGTTACAGTTATAGTTTTCTAGTGACAGTTTTAAAAAAAACTCAGAAGTTAAAGTGTATAAGTTTGAGAGATATCAAAAGATAGTTTTCAGTAATACAAGTTAGATAGAAAGTGAATTAGGTAGAATCTTGGACTCACCAAAATAGGATAATTAATGGAATATTTTCTTTGAATTTATCAATTGTTAATAGGCTAGACATTAGTTATTTAATTACTGTTTGTATATATTGTATACAATATGGTTTTTCTTATGTTAGTTATAACCTTTTTTCAATTTTTGACACAAAATGTGCTATGTGGCGATATATTTTATATTTAATAAAATGAGCCTGAAATATCAGAGAAAACTCACCGTCAACCCACAGATGACATATGGTAACTGACACCATTAGTCCCTGTATGGGAATGATCTAGTGGTGATCTAAACTTTAACCTCATAACTCACAAGACAGAGATCTTTCTGTGTTTCAGTGAGTTTAAAGCCAAAGAACCAAACACTAGTCACTCACATATTTAATCCTACCTCAAAGATTATGATGCAGACTTGAACCTGGAAGTAAAACTACTTTGTGAAAAAGATACTTAAGGCAGTCATAGGCAGACATTGTGGTATTCTGTAGAAGTAAGAGTCAGGCTTAGGACTCTTGAAAACAGCTTTCACCCTGAGAAGTTGACTGGTTGAAATTGACTAGGGTCTGTTACTTTCACTGATATTCTAGCTTTTCCCGATGTCTGGCTCTGAGTTTTCAATAAATACCAACTGAAATTTGTGTTTCAACAGCTGAATCATTTTTTATATTGATAAAAGTTTAGATTTGTGATTTTTTAAAAAATGTTTTTAAAAATGTTTTATAAGATTACATTTTGAGATAAATAAACTGATTGATACTTTCTTTGCAACTACAAATTGCACACTGTCACTAAAAGAACCAGCTGTGAAAGATAGCATGCTTGCTTACACTCTTTTAATGTATAACAAGTTGCTTGTATATGAGTGTATGTGGATTATTGGGAATAATTTGTTTTTCAGCTGTAACACATAAAATATTTAATTATGAAAGGAAACTGAGAAACCCATATGGTGGTATACATTTATTAAAATTAATCTGGAATATGAGAGTCAACCAAGGAGTGAAGACAGGTCAGGGTGTATTGATCCGCACCTTTAATCTTAGCATTATGAATGTAGAAAGAGGAAGTAAAGAGAGCTGGGCAGAGCAAAAGTGAGGGCTTTTCAGCTTTCTCAGAGACTAATTTTTTCTGCCTTACGACTTAGAGGCTTTCACTTGGAGGATTCCTAGAGATAGGCCAGAAAAGTTGGCTGAGTGAGAAGTGGCTGTGGTTCCATTCTTGATTACTCTTATATTCCAGCTTCTCCCCAATAACTGGCTCTGGATTTTTATCATATACTAAAGAGTGTTTATGAAATATTTGGCTTTAAACTTTTGGGGCATGAATTTTTTTAAAAAGCCACTTGATGACAGGACCTACACTTGGCCCAAGTCACTACTCCTGGCTAGGTTTTCTGTTCAGCATTAGCCTCCAGTCTTAGTCCAGTCTTACGTAGAAGCCATCATATCATTTTCTTCTTCACATTTATCTGGGTTAGTTTTGAAGACAGTGGCTTCCTTTTTCCAGTAGGTCGTATTTGTTTTTATCTCTTTTGGGACCTCCTTCTTGGGCTGCTACAACACTAGATAGCTACCCCACTTTATGATCATCTGAATAAGCATTGACATCAAGTTTTCTGAGTAAATTTGGATTTTGTAAAAGGGGAAACTTGTTTAAGGCAGAGAAAAAATTTTCCCATATAAAAAACTGGAAATAGTAATATGATGAAGGTAGTTGGTATTTTGTTGAAATTATTATATACATCAGTTGATGTTTGAAACTGGAATTAGTAAAGTAAAAGACAAATAATGTATGTGGGACTACTATAAAATATACATATATTATGTGTTTTAAAGTTACCATGACTGCCAAGATGAAAGTCTTAAACAGCTTGGTAAAAGAGAACACAGAAATATTCAGACTCACACAGAGGAATTTAAATCACCATTCTCAATCATTGTGGACTGATCAAACACTTGAGTGAGCAAAACTTAATTCTCTGGGGCTGGTGATAAAAGTGCGTGCACACACACACACACACACACACACACACACACACACACACACACACTTTCAACAAGTAAGGGTCTCTCTTCTTGGTTCCTTTACCTTTGGCTTAACGGTTATGTTCTCTTTTCTAATGTCTTCCTTCCAATAATTCATCCCTGTTGTCTTCTTTCCAATTCTTTCCTAGTGTTTTCCCTTTAATATTATCCTAATGTCAGCCTTCCCTCTCTATATTAACTGTTCCTTTACAGTTTATTTACTAGAGCAAAAAATTTCAAGTAATAAAAAAATTATGTAGTTACATTAGATTTTTCAAATGAATGACTACAATAAATACTAGTAAAAACTATGTTTCTCACTTCCCTGACATGATTAAACATTTTGAATATTAAAGTGAAAAACAAATTATTCCCAAAGGGGCCATTTGCAATATGAGGTTTCTGTCCTGGACTTTCAGGCCTGGCCTCATGGTTTGGGTCCGCAGACCCACGGACCAGCAGAGACACATAGATGCTTACAATAGTTTTAGACTGACTGGCCTAAGGCCCAGGTATATAACTTGCTAACTCTTTACCCTTAATCTAACCTATGACTCTTATCCTGTTCAGCCATGTGGCTCGGTACCTTTTCTCAGAGCAGCGTAGTTGTCCTCTGCATCTTTTAGGTTTTCTCTGGCATTCTGCTCTGTTATGCCTGTTCCTAGAGTCTTGTTAGTCTGGTAGCCCCGCCCACACTTCCTGTCTGCCTTTGACCAATCTCAGTGCATTTTATTAAACTCATAGGAGGGGACAGTTATTTACAATGGAACAACCTAATCACCCTACATGTCCTCTTTTCTCTTTTTAAAACAAAAAGAACTCCAAATCTAATATTCTTCCCCCCCCTTATCTATAACAACTTATAAACAACACTGTAAATAAACACGAACATCTATAATCCATGTTTTGGCAATGTGGGCATTGTTCACTAGGCTACTTCCTGCTGAATGGGGGCACTGGCAATCTCATGGGAATCCAAAGAAAAATGTAGGATTATGCACAAGTCTTTAGTGGAGTAGTCTGTAAGGCTGGGTCATCTCAGCCAGTCTCCTTGAAATTGTTCTGGATACAGAGCTTGGGAAACTTCAACAGAGGTGCTCTGAAATGCTGAATCATCTGGGCCATCCATTTCCATTGGTGATTTTTCAGGGGGTCTTCCTTTATCAGACTTTATGTTCTTTATCCAGAAATATGTCTATAGCCTCTCATTTTCTGTGAAAACAAAAAGGAAACCTCTTCTCCAAAGTAGCATATCTTTGCATTTCAATTATAAAGTAAACTCATTTACAAAATATATAGGTTAAATTAATCCAACAAAATTTATAATCAACTGCCCTTTTGCAGCTTTTACTATTCCATGTTCAGTCAAGAAGCTTGAAGATAAGACAATAATATACAGTATCCAGACATTCTTTGTATTTTCCATCTTTATGTGGCTTATTTATTTATTTATTTATTTAACTCTATTTCCTTTTTAAGGGCTTTCTCTATCTTTCATTTTCTTTCTCTTAGCCTATGTATATATATTTTCAATACACTCTAAACCATTGGGCTGCAAAGATCAGACAGTATAAAGTATTGGTGGCTCTTTTAGAGAACGAAGAATAGTGTAACCAAAAAGTAAAAACGTTATGTTCATGACCAGAAGTTCCCCCGGCAAATACCAAGGATGAGGCAGATATTCCCCATGAAGAGACTTCTTACCAACAAAAAAGTAGATTGCTGTAGTTTTCCACCATTACATCAATGTACAAGGCCTTTGAAACAGACTCCAGACATTCCCACTCCTCCTGGGAGAAGTCCACAGCCACATCCCTGAATGAACCCTGTCATGGAAAATTACCCCATTACCATGTGCTGCTGGAGAAAATGCTTTCCTAAGAAAAAGAGAACTAAGGAATTATGTTTGGTGATATAAATGATCCGTATCTATTACTACAAAACAAATGTTTCCTAGAGATGGTGAACACAATGTTCACCAGGTTCAGCACTGGTTGCTCTTCTAGAGCACACAGATTCAGTCCCAGCAATGACATGACATCCCACAACTGATTCTTATTACAGTGCCATGGAATCTTTGACTGTCGAAAGAAAAGTGACCACCAAAGGTAATGTGGGCCTTAAGAGGCTAGCTCCTATAATCCACTTCAGAGTAATAAAAGGAATGTCTCAGAGTAACAAAGGAATTAGATAAAAAACCCTTTTATCTGGGATTATTATGAACTATCTATCGAACTGGTAAAATAAGGAAACATGCACGCTTTCTGATGGGAAATTTCTCTTTTACTACTTAAGAATGGTCTCTGACGCTTCCTGTCTCCATTCAGCTACATATTTTCACATTGTTGCATTCTATACATACAACTACGTATCTTACTTTACATGAATACCATCATAGATCACTACACACATCTGTTTTCACAGTCTTCACATCTTTCCTTTACATACATTACTACTCTTTTATGTTTCTTTTTATAGTTTCATCTTCCTTGTCGCCACATAGTTTATCATCCATTCATTCTTTGCTCACTTCCTATCTTTCTATTCATTTGCTCATGTATCTCTCACCCTCTCTTCTTTTGCTCCTTCACGTCTCATTCAGCACATACACTCACATTCTGCATAGCTTCAACCCTACATTGTTGCTGCTCTTACACACTCATCCATACACACTCATTCCTCCCTCTCCATTTCCCCCTACATTTCTGCTGCTCCCTCTCTCCTTAGCCAAACTCTGGGCAATTATATGCTACACTTTCAGGGTCCAATTCATTCTTATAACATATATGGTTTTTCTCAGACTAGTAAAGTCACAAAGACTGACCAGTGAAAATGCTTGGTCTTGCACGTAATGTTTTCCCAGACAGAAAATGACACTGAAATTCAGGACATACCAATAAAATTAACATGTTAAACCTTGAGAGAACAGAATATATGCAGAAGCCAACTATTGCAAGGGGGCTATGTTTCAAAACAGTCTGGCCTTGATTAAACAATAAAAAACTTCTGGGAATTAGTCTTTGTGTATACTCTGCAGGAGCAGTTTAGTCTGTCTGAATTTGTTCTGAAGTCTAAAACTAACTGTCTTTCAGACTGAAAATACTACTTTCCTGTGTCAATAAAGAAGAAAATTCTGGTATTACTTCTATATCAGATTTGACTACCCACAACTATACATGCGCTCAAAGATGTAAAACACACTTCTAAAGGCCTGTGGAAAGAACCCCACAGCTGCTTTTATAGGAGGAATAGCAGTGGCACCTGAGAAAGTTACAGAGAGAAAGCAACTGATATCCACAGCCAGTCACCCCAGAGGCCATGCCTAGTGGGGACATTTGATGGGTATTCCCATGGACTTTGCCTAATGGAGCCATATCCTGAATGTTGATTAGTGGGACCCCTCCATGAACTATGCCTAACGTGATTCCCCAACACAATGTCATTCATGTGATAGGTCGACCTGTAAAATACTGGCTGTCATCTGCTGTATACTTCCATGGACCTTGGCACAAAGAGAATGGCGTTATTCGGACCTGTGGCATTGGTGGAGTAGGTTTGGTCTTGTAGAAAATAGTGTGTCATCTTGGGTGTGGGTTTTGAGGTCTCCTTTGCTCAAGCTACGCTCAGTATGGTAGACAGTACACTTCCTTTTGCCTGCAGTTCAAGGTGTAGAACTAGAGCTCCTTCTCCAGCATAATGTCTGTCTGTCTACCTCCATGTTTCCTGCCATGATGATAATGGATTAAAACGTTTGAATTGTAAGGGAACTTCAATTAAATGTTTTTGTTAATCTGATCTTTCAGGTGCCTATATAAGCTGTTACCTGCATCATGAGTGTTGGTTTATATTCCAATAAATATTAATCTTGGATTGGTATATTTTAAGAGAGATTTGCATCATCAGAAAGTAGCTTAAGGCAAGGTGTGTGCAGTGGTGTCCCTGCATGGAGACTTGGAGAGGCCATTGTGTGAAACTATGTAGGTGAAGCCTGAATTGTTTTGAGACTTCAAGAGCTTTGAGATGCCAAAATTATCAGATTCTTGCCAAAAAGAGTTGGTAACAGGGAATGAAACTAGCCCAAGAGAAATGTGTTGTGTCATCAAAGCTGAAAGGAATTGGGGATCTAAAGAGCGTTGACACTGAACATGAAGATGCAGAGTTGGGAGTTTGTTTGGCTGTTTTTCAGTATTCCTTTGGACCAGTTTTCCTCACTATGCTCTCTTCCCAATGCATTTGGATGTTAATGTATATCCTATGGCATTATACTTTGGAAGTCTGTGATTGGCTTTTATTTGGAGTTTACAAGGGATTATAATTAAGGGATTGCATCAATCTCAGAAGGGACTGAATTTTAGGCTTTTAAATAAACTTGTTATAAACTATGGGAATTTTTGAAATTTGACTGAAAGCATTGTTGCATTAGGATATGACTACAAGTCTTTGGGGGCCAGGGAATAAAATATAGTTGTCTGAAAATAAAATGGGCACTATTGCAATGGCACTAATAAAAAAATGTGGCTTTGTTAAAGAATGTGTGGCCCTTTAAGAGAAGTGTGTTACTGTGGGTTTGGTGTTTGAGATCCTGAGCTTGCCTATGCTCAAGCTACCAGTTCCTTCCCTCTGCTTCCTTGCTGGGGACAGGGATAAGAATTCTCAGGTTCTTCCTCAGCACAATGCTTGCCTACATGCTGCCATGTTTCTCATGGAAAATTTCAAACCACATACAAAGTTCTAAACATCATAATGATATCAGAAATATTGTTGATATTTCTCTAGGGAAAAATATACCATGGATATATTTGGTGTGCTAAGAGAAAATAACGGTCAACCATTTCATTTCACTCAAAAACATTGCTCCTTTAAATTCATAGAAAAGAAAGTACACTTGAAGAAGATTATTAAATAACACAGGTCATTCACTCAAGCAGCACTGCAGAACATAATTAGAGGTAGAGTATACAAAGACATCTCAGAGAAATTATCCATGACAACATGGGAAATAGAGGGGAGCTAGGAAATAACGGACCGTGTCCAATACATCAAACCAAAAATTATCTAATTCAAGGTAAAAAAAAATGCCAGCAGCCCTACCTTGGTATTCAGATTGGTGAATACTCTGTCATCAAGGGGCCTTCATCCAAAGCAGGTGCAGAGATCCAGGGCCAAGAACCAGGTCAAGCTCTGAAAGACCCGTTGAAGTGAGGAAGTGGGATTATGTGAGCAAACAGGGGCAAGATCATGAAAGGAGGAATCTACAAAGACAACCAAATCAAGGTCATGAAAAATCACAAACTCCAGACCTAAAGCTGTGTAGCATGTATGGGACTGGACCAGGCCCTCTCCGTGTGACAGACAGTGGTGTGTAGCTTTGTCTGTTTAGGGAAACCCTGGCAGTGAAATCAGGACCTATTCCTGAAGCATGAGCTGAATTTTTGGAGCACATAACCTATGGTAAGACATACTGCACAGTCTTGATACAGGGAGGAGCGGTCTGGACCTGCCACATCTGAATATACCAGGCTTTGCTGACTCCCCAGAGGAGACCTTACCCTTTAAGAGTAGGAGATAGGAAGGGGGGGCACACTGGAGGGAGCAGAAGGAGGAATTGAGAGGAGAATCTATGGGTGATTTGTAAAATGAATTTTTAAAAATCTTCAATAAAAAACAAATACTGCCAGAAATTTAACAAACATATAAATACATATTTATTATATAAGAAAGAAAACAATACAGAAAAGTAAACAGAGAAGTAAGGATGAATATCTCAGTAGAAATGGAAATGTCATGAGACACAGCTCAAAAGAGTAAAGGGTCCCTGTGTCACACTTATTTTTGGTCCTAGAGACCAAAATCATTATCAGGAACAGTCAGGAGGGGGAAAGGCATGTGTTCTCAGGTCTTACTTTATCCAGATCAATAGGAAGTACAGAGAAATTTGAATAAGAAAAAGATATAAGGACATACTGTCAGTACAGGAAGCCATCAAACGCCTTTGTCATGATGATGTGATCATACAGAAAGTTTGGAATAGTCATCATGGGAAACTCACTGCATTGACAAGTGTTTTAAATATTACTGAAAACTACAAAACACACAAAACCAGTACTTTCCCTATACATCTCTAATGAGAATTTCAAAAATAAATTAGATAGTAAACCCTTTAGGTTGCTTCAAAAAGATCTAGTAATAAGCTAATGTAATAAGGAAAGTAAATGGCTTTTATAAGTAGTCATCTAGAGCACACAGAAAAATAATAAACTTGAACTGCTTTCGCTCCTTAAGTGCTGGTACTGTAGATATGTATTGTAATAATGAAATATCCCATTTGACTCTTTCCCACGTAACTCTCTAGTGTCACAATAGCTGTTTGCCCACCAAGACGCAACCCCCTCGCCCCTCCCTGAGGCACCTAAAGCTGAAGCTGGCAGAGTTTCAGTGACTGTTTGCTCAAGGACTCAGAGTCTTGGAAAAAGCTTTGTTTACAGGATTTCCCAGCTGCATGCAGGGTGTGCAGTCTAAACAAAGCTTACTTCCCGCATTCTCGGGACACATCACCTGGTCAGCCTGACCTGCATATAGTAACTCAGGCGAGACCACTCTGAGTAACTGTGAGAACCATTGCAACTTCCCCCTCCCTTACCTAGAGTGCTGTATCCCCCTCCCCTACCTAGAGTGCTGTATAAAACCTCTACCCTGAGAGCATTTGGGGCTCTTGGCTATCTTCTTGCCCTGAGCCCACTCACGGGTGCAATAATTTTTTTTTTTTATCTTGCAAGAAATCTGGGTCTGGGGTCTTCTTTGTTCTATCCATTAACATCTTGGTGGTTCCACCAAGATCACAAAGTCCCCGTGGACCACTTGGTGAGTAAAACTTGGTGAGTAAAACTGGCAGTGGCTGCTGGGGGATGGGCATGAGCTCTTCCTGGCTGTTGCTGACAGACGTGTTGGAAGCCGCAGGCCACGGCCCCCGAGAGATGTCTTGGGTTGTCAGGGCAACCAAGACCTTGGAAGCCCATCTGCTGTCTTGGACAGACTCTGTAATATAACAATGCCAGTTTCTGAACGGGCTCATAGGTCCGAACCATTAGAGATATTTTTACTTTCATTTTGCCATTTGCAGCACTGCTGGCTTTGTCTGTGTGTCTCTGTCTGTCTCTGTTTCATTGGATTCTATCTCCTTGTTGTTAAAATGGGTCAGAAACCCTCAACCCCACTCTCACTTACCCTCTCCCACTGGTCTGAAGTCTCAGACTGGCCTAATAACTTATCTCTCATTGTTAAGAAAGGTAAATGACAGACTTTCTGCACTTCTGAACGGCCAACCTTTGGCATTGGATGGCCGGCTACAGGGACTTTCCATAAGGGCACTATCTAGGCAGTTAAGGCCGTTGTTTTCAGCCCTGGACCACATGGCCATACTGATCAGCAGCCTTACATCTGGGTTTGGGAAAACTTGGTTCTCTCAGCCTGTCTTCGGTTCCCCCTCGTACGGATCCTCCTCGACCTGTTCCCTGTCCGATGCAGCCTCTAAAGCCATCAGAACCCTCAGCCATTCTTCTGTTATGACCTTGTACCTCCCTCTTCTCCCCACTGTCTACCTTCTGCTTGAGCACTCAGCTCTCTTTTGTTTGCTCACAGTACTGTTTCCTAGCAGAATACTCTCTTTGTGGACTGGATTAGGTGCTGTGCCTCCATTGTGGAGTGCTGCCTACAGCTTTTAATTACAGATGGTAAATGTTCAGATACTGTCAATGGCACTGTTACTGGCAGGTGCTAAAAGATCTACCATTAATTTGAAAACTAGACACTGACCCAAGGGTACTGATTTTTAATGTTATGGATTTTAAGTAAACTCTTATGAGGAATGAGAATATGCATGAAATCAAAAGTACCTGTACTCTTGCCCATGGTTTGTGGGAAAAGTCTAGCTCTTCTTTGGGCAAAGACAACTGGAAAAAACATCTTAGTGTGATGCCACAGCAGTTCACTTTCTGTTCAGATATCATGGAATATATTGGTGCAGAAGCACCTACTAAATAATTTGCTCCTCAAAGAAAGCAACTTTTGAGTCCTTAACAATTCCTAGGTTTTTTCTTTTCTTTTTTGGGGGGAGGGAAAATGTGCTTGTAGGGGATATTCAGAAACCTTTAAAATATAATTTCTAGTATCCCCCCCCCCCCCCGTCTTGCCTGACTCTCAGTCTGATCTCATTTTGCTTGATTCTAGTCTGCCCCCTCTGTATCAACTGGGAAGTCCTACCAAGGAGGCCCAGGCTCCTCCTGAGAGACGCAGTCCTGACAGGCCAGTTCAGAGTCCTGCACAGTGTACACGTAGCTGAAGGGCTCAGTCCACTGAAGAAGTAGCAGTTGTGCTTCCCCTGAGGCCCTTTGGGCCAGCTATAGATGATGGGCAAGGGAGAGAAATTCCTGCTCTTCAGTACTGGCCCTTCTTCTCTTCAGACCTTTATAACTGGAAGATTAATAACCCTCTCTTCTCTGAGGACCCAGTCTGGCTCACTGGGCTCCTAGAGTCTCTTATGTTCTCTTATCAGCCCACCTGGGATGACTGAAAGCAGCTCTTAGGGACCTTTTTCACCTCTAAAGAAAGAGACCAGATCCTGTTAGAGGCCAGGAAAGTGGTTTCTGGACCTGATGGCCGTCCTACTCAGTTACCTAATCTGCTTGAGTAAGCTTTTCCCTTAAGGTGACCTAATTGGGACCCAAATACCTCAGACGGTAGGCAACATCTCTTACTTTATTGCCAGACTCTAACGGAGGAGTCTCCGAGCAGTGGCGAGATGTGCCACCAATTTGGCCAAGGTAAGAGAAATAGTCCAAGGGCCAGAAGAGTCCCCCTCTGTGTTCTTAGAAAGGTTGATGGAGGCATATAGGAGGCATACTCCTTTTGAACCTGAGTCAGAGAAACAATGGGGGGCTCTGACCATGGCCTTTGTAGGGCAGTCAGCTATCGATATTCGTAGAAAGCTCCAGAGGATGGATGGGTTGCAGAACATGGCCCTGAGAGATCTAGTTAAGGAGGCAGAGAAAGTGTTTTACAAGAGGGAGATGGGAGAAGAAAGGGAACAGATATTAAAGAGAGAGCGAGAAGAGAAAAAAGAAAAAAGAAAGAAGAGCGAGATGAGAAGGAAAAACAGAGGGATAGATGGAGGGATAGAGAACTAACAAAGATCTTGGCTACTGAAGTAAGTGGAAAGGAAAGGCCAAGGAAAGGTACATACCTGAGCACATGCCAGAAACTTGGAACCAACCAGTGTGCCTACTGCAAGGAAGAAGGGCATTGGATCAAAGACTGCCCTAAGAAGAAAAAGAAATCCAATCTCCTGTCCCTAGAGGATTAGGGACGTCAGAGTTCAGATCCCCTCCCTGAACTCAGGGTGATTTTTAATGTGGAGGAGACCCCAATTAATTTCGAGGTAGATACGGGGCAGTCTATTCAGCCTTGCAAACACCTCAGGGGCCCCCTCTCAAACAAAAGATCCCTGGTCCAGGGAGCCAACAAATTTTGTCACAGAGCCTGGACCACCAAGAGAACAATGGACCTTGGGAAGGGTAAAGTACAACATTCCTTAATGGTGATCCCTGAATGCCTGGCCCTGTTGTTAGGAAGAGACCTACTGACCAAACTTGGGGCTAGAATTACCTTCAACCCCCAGGGTCCGGAAGTAGAGTTTACCAACCCATTGGTCAGCCAACCCGCTGTAACCATGTTAACTCTGGCAGCTGAAGATAAGTACAAAATTTATGAGCCTTCCCTGGGCCCTCAAGGACTAAAAGATGACAGGCTCCAAGCCTTCCCTGAAACGGGAAATGACCAGACTGGAGCTGGCAGTACAAAGGCCTCTTGTGGTAGTGTGCCTGAAGCCCTCAACCACCCCTATACAGGTTCGACAGTATATGAGCAAACAAGCCAGAGAGGGGACCAAACCCCATATTCAGAGACTGTTAGAACAGGGGAATCTGAGACCCTGTCAATCAGAATGGAACACCCCCCTGCTGCTTGTTAAGAAACCTGGGATGGGAGATTATAGGCCAGTTCAAAATTTAAGAAGTTAACAGTTGGGTAGTAGATATTCATCCTACAGTCCCAGACCCCTACAATCTCCTTGGCACCCTTAATCCTGACCGAAAATGGTATACAATACTAGACTTGAAAGATGCCTTCTTCTGCCTATGCCTCCATGGATCTAGTCAGAAGCTGTTTCCCTTTGAGTGGACTGACCCTGAAAGCAGATTTTCAGGACAGCTCATCTGAACCTGGCTGCCCCAGGGGTTTAAGAACTCGCCTACCATTTTTGATGAGGCCTTTCATCAGGACCTGGGGAGCTTCCAGGCCTCTATGCCTGAGGTTACTCTATTACAGTATATTGATGTCCTGTTGCTTGCAGCCACCTCCAAGGAACAGTGCCAAAAGGGGACTGAAAAGCTAATGGCTGAATTGGCTAAACTAGGATATTGGGCCTCTGCCAAGAAAGCCCAGCTATCCCTACCTGAAGTAGCATTCCTGGGCTACACTCTTTGAGACAGTAAGAGATGGCTGACAGAGGCTAGGAAGAGAACTGGAACCCAGATTCCAACCCTGAAGAACATAAAGAGTTTTAGAGAGTTCTTGGGGACAGTAGGATTTTGCAGACTATGGGTACCTGGCTTTGCTGCCTTGGCTGCCCCCTGTAACCCCTGTTAAAAGATGGAACTGAGTATATATGGGAGAAAGAGCAATAAGAGAGTTTGGATCAAATCAAAAGGGCGTTGCTCTCTGCCCCGGCCTTAGCCCTCCCTGATGTAGAGGAGCTGTTCACCCTTTATGTTGATGAGAGGGAAGGAGTGGCATGAGGGGTTTTGAGCCAGTCCCTGGGTCCCTGGAAAAGGCCAGTATCATACCTCTTCAAGTGGCTGGACACAGTTGCTCGGGGTTGGCCAAGATGCCTACAAGCCATCTCAGCTGTAGCCACCCCAGTAAAGGACATGGACAAGCTGACTCTGGGCCAAAAATTGACTGTAATTTCCCCTCATGCCTTAAAAAGCATCATCAGACAGCCACCAGACCGATGGCTAACTAATGCTCACATTACCCATTACCAAAGTCTCTTGCTGGACAAAGACACAATTACCTTTGGCTCCCCAGCCATCCTGAATCCAGCCACTTTGCTACCCAGAGAGGAAGGGGGATCAGTCCTACATCAGTGTCAGGAAATCCTGGCAGAGGCAGTCGGAAACGGGAAGGACTTGAAAGACACCCCCTTGCCTCACTCAGATTTGATTTGGTATATAGACGGGAACAGCTTCCTGTATGAAGGGAGCTGCAGGGCAGGAGCCGTGGTAGTAGATAAAGAAAAAGTCATTTGGTCATGAAGGCTCCCTGAAGGGACCTTTGTACTAGAAGCTGAACTGGTGGCCCTAACAAAAGCTCTTGAATTGGCCAGGGGGAAGCGAACTACCATCTATACAGATAGCAGATATGCCTTTGCCACTGCACATGTACATGGAGTAATCTATAAAGAAAGAGGTCTGCTGACCTCTGCGGGTAAGGAAATTAAACATAAAAAAGAGATTCAGGCTCTCCTAGATGCTGAATTAGCAATGGTACACTGCCCTGGACACCAAAGGGGGCAAGACTCAGTGGCCAGGGACAACAGAAGGGCAGATGAGGAAGCTAGGGCAGTAGCAATGGAGCCCACTGCTGACATCTTGGCAGCAGAGATTGAGCCAGCACCATCTCCCTCGCCCCCACCTGAAGAGGTGCAAGCTTACCTCCAGATGGTGCACCAACTCACCCACTTGGGAAATGACAAACTGATGCAACTGCTAAAAGACAACCAAGACTTGACTACTCAGGAGAAGAAAACCCTGGTAAGAGCTGTAGTCAGCACATGTGAAGCTTGCCAGTTGATAAATGCCTACCCGTGGGATCCGGCTCCGAGGTAACAGGCCTTGTCAGTTTAGGGAAGTCTACTTCACTGAGGCAAAACCAGCCAAATATGAACTAAAATACTTCTTAGTCTTTGTAGACACCTTTTCAGGATGTGTAGAGGCCTTCCCCACCAAAACACAAGACTGCTGAGATCGTAATAATGAAGATCATGGAAGAAATTTTTCCCCAATTCGGACTTCTGAAGGTAATAGGGTCCAATAATGGACCAGCGTTTGTGGGCCAGGTAAGTCAGGGGTAGCCAAGGTATTGGGGATTGATTGGAAACTTCATTGTGCTTACCAACCCCAAAGCTCAGGACAGGTAGAAAGAATGAGTAGAACTATTAAAGAGACCCTAACCAAGTTAACCATGGAGACTGGCCATAGAGATTGGGTGATGCTCCTACCCTATGCCCTCTTCCAAGCCTAAAACACTCCCTCTGCTCTCACTGGCCTTACTCCTTTTGAAATTCTTTTTGGGACTCCTCCTCCTATATGGGACTTAGCTAGCTCTGATCTGAATGTACCAAATACCTCCCCTGTCTGTTAGATTACAGGCATTGGCAAAAGTGCAGCATAACCTGTGGAAGCAGTTGTCTGATCTATACCAGCCCAAGGGAGACGGGACTCCACACCAGTACCAAGTGGAGGATTTTGTCTATGTCTGGAGGCACCAACACTAGACTCTTTAGCCCCGCTGGAAAGGACCTTACCAGATCCTCCTGACAACGCCAATGGCAGTCAAGGTAGATGGCATCACTGCTTGGATCCATGCTTTTCATCTCAAGCTAGCTCCTGCTCCTGACAACCAGTGGACTGTGGAGAGAACTGATAATCCTCTCAAACTCCATGTGCATTGCCGCCTCTCCGAAGAACAACCCCCACCAACCAGTTGAGCAGACATGGCATGTGATATCTGGGGCTGGGGACATGGTTTGGGAGATATCTTCCTCCCACCACCCCCAGTGGGCCTGGTGGCCTGACCTTCACCCTGACTTGTGCCAGCTGGTGGCAGAATTAGAATCCTGGGATATACCCACCACTGACCCTGCCCATCCACCCCCTTGTATCCCTGAGGGACTCTGAGACAAGAAGCCCTCACGTAGTGGCCCTGGATGCAAGGCCCCCTAGCATAGGCGGGTCTTGCAGCAGCCACCCTTCTATGTGTGCATATAAAATTAAACACAATCATCTGCCAATTTCAATTTTATGTATTCCTTTAGGATTACTTCCTGCTGGTAATGGGAATATGGTTATAGAAGGAACAGGTGGGACTTTTTTTTTTTTGCAATTTCTCTGGTTTTTTGTCAAGTGATGGAGAAAACCTTTTTTTTTTTTTTTTAATTGTTTGCTGTTGACGTCGTTTTTTTGTTTTGTTTTTTAAAATGAAACTCTGAGGCTTCTAGCACATTTTCTATTAATAATGTGTCTATTTCATTATTATTTTTGCTAAAGGACCTGACAGACTCATATGGGATTGAATTGTGATATATAAAAGGGATGATTTATACTCCTGATTATTTCTTGTAATAGAATAAATAATGAGGTAAATTATGACCCATCATTAATAAAATAAGCAGTTTTAATATGTATAATAACTCTTTCTGCATGCTAGAGTCAGTGACTATGTTAAGAAGTTTGGTAAAATCCATTAATTCCATCATGATGGCATTTAATTCGGAATTTGAACACAATTATGAGGGCTTTGAGGCACATTACTTACATTTTCTGATTTGTATCCTACCTTTCCTGATTTGTTTGCATCAGTATAAACTGTAAGGGCTCCAGAAATTGGTGTATCTCATACTACACAAGGAGGATTCCAGTTAGTTTTCTTTAGAAATTAAATTCTTTTGTTTTGAGGACATTTGTTGTTAATTTATCCCCAAAATTACTGCAAGCTCTTTGCCAGGGTTCATTTTGTGCCCACAATTGATCAATTTCTTCAATAGTTAAAGGTACAACAATTTCAGCTGTCCTCTCCTGTCAATTGCTGAAGCCTTAATTTTCCTTTATAAATCAAATCAGAAATCTTTCCCACATAGGTCTTTAATTTCTTACTTAGTTTATGTAAAAGAAATATCCATTGAATATAACATTTTCCCTTTGCATTAAAATTCCTGTAGGAGAATGATTAGAGGGCAAGAGGAGCAGAATGCACTAAAGTCTGGATCTACACAATCCGCATGTGCATCCTGTAATTGCTTTTCCATCAAAACCAGTTCTCTTTTAGTATCAGATAACAATTCTCTCTGACTGTTTAAGTCCTTGTCACCATTAACGTTTTGAACAAATTGTCCAGTTCATCATTTTTTATCCCGTTAGTGGTTTGTGAATTGGAAATGTTTGCGAGCAACCTTTGGAATTCATTAAGTATCCTCAATCCATCCCTCGTGATTTGTGTCTTCTGCAGTCTATTTTTTGTTGACATATTTTATAACCTAAATAATTAATGGAATCTTCTCTTTGAATTTTTTTCAGAGGAGATTTGTAATCCCCAAGCAGGAATTTTTTTTCACTTCTTCAAACATTCTTTCTAAGGTATTGATATTTGACTCAGCCAACAAGATATTATCCATGTGATGGTAAATGATAGATTGTGGGAATTTGTTACATATCATTTCTAATGGATTTTATACCAAATATTGACATCGAGTAGGGCTATTCAGCATTTGCTGAGAAAAAAACCTATTTATATCTCTTTTCAGGCAGATAATTATTATAAGTGAACACTGTAAAGGCATTTTTGTCTTGTTTTTTAGAGGTATTGTAAAGAAACAGTTTTTTAAATCAATAACTATGATAGGCCATTTTTTAGGTAATAGACTGTAGGGAACTCATTGGCTGGATCCCCTCATTTACCACTCTTAAATCTGTTATCATTCTTTATTTTCCAGATATTTTTAGTAACAAATACAGGAGATTTTCAAGGGCTGGTTGATTCTTCAATATGCTGAGCATTTAACTGCTCTTTTACCAGCCGTTCTAAGGCCTGCAATTTTTCTTTTGATAAAGACCATTTATGAACACATATAGGCTTATCTCTTAACCATTTTGAAGGTAGTGTTCTGGGTGCCTTTGAAAGATCAGCAGCTATTTAGTCTTGTCTTTATACAATCTGAATTGTTGGTGATTGTTTTACATAATACCTTCTGATTTTTTTTCCTATAAATGTATGTTAGTTTATGGTTTATTTTTGTGTTTGGTGGAATGTTAATCTGAATATTCTGTTGTTGCAGTGAGTCTCATTTTTATAAATTCATAGCAATTTTAGCCATATATGGCTTTAATTTTCTCTTCTGTCCCTCTGGCCTTATACATTTAAGCCAACTGTTTTACCTAGGATAACATCCCTATTCCCCAAAAATGAACATTTACCTCTTGAAGGTGCCAATTTGGATGCCAAGACTTGGGTGAAATTATTGGTGCTTCTGCCCCTGTGTTTACTATACTTTCACTAAAACATCTTTATATTTGTATTTCCAACTTTGTATTTCTATAAGTTAATTTATAGAAGTGTTGTAGAATTTTCTGGCTTATCGATCTCATGGTCCAGATCTACATATCCATAGTACACAAATAGCAGTAAATGATTATGTGTTGGATTGCCACAGTAGTTATGCCTGTCCAACCAAAGCAACCTACAGATTAAAAGCAATCCCACATCAAAATTTCAATGCAATTCTTCACAAGAGAGACAATTTTCAGCTTCATACAGTGCTTTTAAAAGTTGAGGATAAATAAGACAATGCTGAATAATAAAAGAAGTACTAAAAGTGCATGATTTCCAATTTCCAATTTCACTACAGTTCTCCAGTAATTAAAAAAATAGCATTTGAACAAGCACAGAGACAATGATAAATGGAATAGAACTTAAAATCCAGTCTTAAATATACATACCTATTGAAACCCAATTTCTGATATAGAGGCCATTACCAGAACTGGACAAACTCTAGTTAGTATATAATAAAAATCTGGAGCCAGATATTGGGTAAAAGCTGGAACATCAAAAACAAATCACAGCTACCCAGTCAACTCCTCAGTTCTGTCTTGAGGAATCCACGTGATTTCCTCTGAGTCCTCAGCTGAAAAGGAAAGGGAAGTCTCTGAGAAAGCTGAAAAACTCTTCTCTTTCTCTGCCCAGCTCTTAACTTTCTCTTTCCACATTCTTAAAGCTAGCATTAAAGGTGTGGGTTGTTCTTCTCTTATCTGGCTTAGCTCTGTGATGGATTCTGATATTACAGATTAATTTTATAAAATATATACCATGACAAGTCAGATACACACAGTAGAAAAAGAAAGCATCTCCAATAAGTGATATTGGTCAATCTTGATGGCTAATTATGGAAGAATGCAAATAGATTAATATTTGTTTCCTTCACTAAATCTTAACTCCAAATAAAACAAGAATGATAGTCTAAGATCAGTTTCACTGAATTCAATAATAGAGAAAATGAGGGTAATTTTGATCACATTGTAATAGGAATAAACTTTGTAACAGAACACTAAAAAAACAATTAATAAATGAGAATTTATAAAACTGATAGCTTCTGTATCTCAACAGATACCATTGTTAACATAAACAATATATTTTATAATGTAACAAGATTTTTATCAAGTACACATCAATAGAGGGCTAATATTAAAATTATGTAATGTTGTAAATTAAAATATTACATATTAAGAAAACAAATACCCCAATTAAAATGTGGTATAGAGATGAACAGTATTCTCAAAAGAAGAAGCACAAATGGAAGAGGAGCACTTAAAACTGGTTCAACATTTTTGTTCATTAGGAAAATTCAAATCAAAACTGCATTGTGATTTTTTTTTACACCAGTCAGAATAGCCCAAATTAATAAAACAAATGAAAGCCCATGGTAGCAGGAATGTAGAATGAGGGGAACACACATGAATTGCTGTTGTGACTGCAAACTTGTATTGCTACTATGGAAATAGGTGTTATAGTTCTTTGAGAAATTACTAATAAATTTTCTTCAAAATTAAACTACACTACGTGAAAATACACACAAAGTACAGGACTCTAAATATTACTACAGGGACACGTTCTCAGCCATATTCATTGCTTCTATATTTATAATAACATAAAATTGGAAGCAGCCTAGATGTCCATCAATGCACTGAATAATTGGAAAGAGAATATGTGGCACCTTTAAATAGCTGAATAAAACTTAGTGTTTTTTAAAAGAAATTTTCACTTAAATGGATGTAGCTGGACAATAGATATTCTGAGTGAATTAATTCAGAATTTATATATATATACATATATATGTATGTATTATATGTATGTATTATACATACATATATATGTATTTTCCATATACAGTATAAGCTAATAAATTTATTAAGTTTTTGATAATAAGGTAAAAATTATATGATCACAGAGGATAGATGTAGAGTAAATCGATTAGTGGAAATGAATAAATAAACCTAGCAACAGGACATAGAATAGATAAATTTGGATGCATAAGGGACTGGAAATTAGAATAGAATAGTAAAGTTCTAAGTAAGTAGAGGGAGTAAAGCAAAGAATATAGGGCATTTAGGGAGTGTGTGGAAATCTAATGTTTTATACATACACACACACACACACACACACACACACATATGAGGATGATCTGAATGCAATTATGAGATATGAGTGAGACAAAGACCCAGTTGTACATTTTGTGCCACATAATGGAAGTCTAGTTCTTTAAACTGATTGATCTAAATGAGTAGTTGGCCTAAAGAATCTCACTGGAACTGACAAATAGAGGCTATTTCTAAGAGTTTTAGTACTCGCCACAACTTGATGGTAATGCTCTGTTGCTGAACACAACATCCATACAAATCAGTAAGATGTGGAAATTCCAACCTTCCTTTTAAATTAGAAAATTAGGGGGAAATGCTGTGGAATAATTATATGAATATGCATTACTCTGATTGGTTTAATAAACAAGATGACTAGCCAACTGCTGAACAGAATAAGGTTAAACAGGAGAGCTACACAGAGAAGGTTGGGAAAGAGAAGGGTTAATTCTGGATTTGCCAATAGCTGTAGAGTTAAGCAAGATAAATATGCCATATTAAGAAAAGTTACCAAGACATGTGACAAAATGTACATGTAAATATGGTTTACTTTAAATGTAAGAGTTAGCTACTAACAAGCCTGATCTGTCAGATGAATATTTATAATTAATATTAAGTCTCTGAGTGCTTATTTGAGAAATGCTTGTGGGGCAAAAACTTCTGCCTACAATCGTCCATGATATGTGAAGGAAATTAATCCAAACTTATTCACAGACCCTCTATTAGGCAATGTGATTTCTACGTTTTGACCAACCAAATTTTTTAATAGGCAAAGTCTCAAAAGAAGTACTTGCATCTAGAAACTAGATATGATACCAATAAGTAGAAACAAGTCTGGAGAAAACAACATTTCTATATGGAAAAGAATGTTTTCTTATAAAGCATTACACATGGAATGTGAATAATAGAGAGTGAGTGATCATAATGTAGAACATGCTTTGACTGTGAATATCTACACTGATATGGATTTTGGACTGGTTGTGTGTTGAGTCACAATAATTCATTAATTTTCTTGTACTACCAAAACATCAGGTTCTGTAGAAGGCAGGAGACAAAGGTAGTTTCATGACATTCTGCACATGTAACTATCATAAACTATATCAAAAAATGACAGAGTGTTCTGCTCATGACTGAATGATGTGTGTGAGGCTGCCCTTCCATGCTATGAACAACAGAGGACATACTGTCTCAAACTCTGAATGACATAGGTCCTTTATGAGCACTTAACCTCTCATTACATTGGAAATTTTGATAAAATCCACTGAAATGGACACCAATGGTGTTCAGACACTTGACTGCTGACACAGAATAGTTCCCAAGGTGCTCCGGAAGAAAATGTCTCTGGAGCATTTGTGCCAGGGATATGAATGAAATCATGGCACCTTGGGCTAATATGATCCTTACAACATGTTTTCTCAGCTGTGTTCTTTAAATGTTGTTTTCAAACCCAGATGTAAATCCTGAGGCAGGAAATTTCAAGACGTAACCAGGGAGCGTGGCACATAATGGGCAAAAAAAAAAAAAAAAGCAACTGAGGTATTACATGTGCTTCCCAGTCATCCAAAGCAATAAACATGTACATGGATATAAATATGTGTGATGCCTGTATGCATCTAAAACAGGTTTCACTTTTGCTAAATCTTAGATCCTGGCAGACATGAGGGAGCTGTGTGTTTTCATCATTTCTTTCTTGTTTCTGAAGATTTCTCTCACCTTGTGCAGTTTGACAGAACCCAGCTGCTTTTGGAGAATAAAGCACAATGAAGAAGAAGATGGGAATTTTCATAATGACTGTGACTTTTACCTTTCCACAACCCTGAAACCTGTAGATGAAAGCTATTATAATAAACTAATTAATTTTAGGTAAGTCATTAGCTTCTTTATTTACTACCTGAATGTCATAAACTAGATGTCTGTGAAAAACTCTGTGGGTTTCTATTCTTTACTTCCCTCTGTAACCTTAGGAACTACTGACAATTTCTTCAGTTGTTGATCATTATTTCATTGTAGTGGGGTTTTTGTATATTATATTCCAATTCATTCATCTAGAAGATGAGAGAAACAGGTTTCTCTTTCTTGTCTATCTGTGGATCACCTTATGTTGAAAGTTGTCATTGAACAGAATCTCATGATCTGACAGGAAAACACAAATGCATATCACTGGCACGGGTTTAGTGTAAAGAGGCTGCATTATAGTATCTGTTAAGGATTTCTATATCAATACATATTCTTAAAGGCCTTAATAAACAGTTTACATAATTTTAGTTTCTAAAAATAGGGTACATTTTATACATAGAAAAAAGATGTATAGATAGTATATATTAATATATGTTGAAATTACATGCATGCTTGTGAAGATATGTAATAGAGAACAGGTACTGTCCCCTTAAATTAAAGGCATGTTCTCTTGGCCAGCATAGGTCTAGGAATCACCTGTGACCTTAAAGAAGAAGTATTACGGGCATTCCCAGGTGGTAGTTTAAGTTCAATATGCACATAGACAGCCCCTTCACTATACTCCTCTTAGATGGAGAACCTGGCACAATAAGTGAAGCCATGTGGATCAGTCTAACCTTCTCAGGCACCGTACAACTGTTTAGTCTCTCTTGTATTAGTGAGTGCTTCCATGCAAACCCTTTAATAAATAATAGTTTTTATCAGATGTCTGATTATTATTTACAATAATTTTTGATGTCCACCTAAACATTGCTTTAAAAATAGTCTTATAACAGTTCCTAATATCATTCTCGAGCTGATAAGGAGTTTAAAATATAAAACTGTCAGCTTGGACATTCTATGTCAACACAGTGTAATTAATTTTACCTGTGCGTATGCTCAATCACATATTTATGGCATGATTAATAACAGGTGATCAACATTTCTTTTAATTAGTGAGTAAATTAAATATTATGAAAGTTATAGAAGAATTAAGAATTTTCTATGAAATCTTCAGATCCTGAGTGTAAAATGTTAACAGTGATGGCTACAGAGAAGAGAGAGCAGGGTCACAGTATTGAAATTCCTCTCCTTTGCTACTACATAATGTGCAAGGAACTTTATTTGTATACCAAGGTTCTCTGTGATTTGCAAAGGCTGACTCTTCTTCCAAATTCTGTCTTATTTGCATCTTGTGGAATTTTAAAGAGTGTATTATATCTGTCAAATTCACTGTAATGTGTACAAATTAATTTGATGGTTGCTTTACATTATTGATTTTCAGTTTTCAGGACAGCAGGGCTTACATGTTTCTTGGCTCATTTTTGACATTATATCTTGTAATGGAAATGTGCATTAATGACATTTTTTAAAAGTTAGTAATATGGGCTACACTTTATAACAAAATGTGTTAAGCAAATGTATACACATATGATATAGGATATAAGGGATTTCACATGTTATTTACTTATGGATAGTGTACAAGGATAAACATAATTAACATTTCTTTTATCATTTCAAGTCAATCATTTGATGAGCACTGAATTCCCATATGTACTTCTTGGATACAATGCAAACTTGAAGACATTCTCTGCTGCTCAAGGACGTTGGCTCATTTCCATATGTTTGGCATTATTCCCTACTTATTTGAGGGGAGAGAAAATGCACACTTCAGCTTCCACATACACATCACTGTCCATCACCGGAAGTCAGTCAGGGATGGGACTGATGTGGATGCTATGGAGGATGCCTGCTTGTTTACTCCCCATGGCTTTCTCAGTCTGCTTTCTTATAACAATGAAAGAACACGTGAGCTGAGCTGTCACACAAGCCTGTCACTTGCTTAGTCAGAATCACTCTTAGATACTTTATATCATATGTGGCTTGTTCTTGAAAGTTGTTATATTTCTGGTTGATTTCTCAGTCCATATGTCATTTAGACACAGGAGAGCTGCTGAAGTTTTAAAATTTAACCTGATATCCATCCTCTTTACTGAGGGGTTTCTCAGCATTAGGAGTTTTCTGGTATATTTTATTTTTGGACTTTCTTATGTGTGATATCATATTATTTGAGAATAGCATCACTTTAATTTCTTCCTTTCTTATTTCTTTCCCCTTGATTTACCTCAGATGTCTTAGATATCTAGATAAAATTGTACGTCTTATTTTAAATAAATACGGAGAGAGTAAATAGCCTTCTCCCGTTTCTGATTTTAATAGAATTACTTGGAGTTTCTCTTGACTTCATTTGGTGTTGGTTATAAGGTCAAAGCAAATTGTTTTTATTGTATTTATGTCCTGCTCTTGTCTCTTTAAGACTTACCATGAAAGGATGTTGGACTTTGTCAAAGTCTTGTGTTAGCATCTAATGAAATGATCATGTTTTTTCTTTCAGTTTGTTTGTATGGTAGATGACACTGACAGATATTTTCTTATGTTTGCCTATCACGGCATTCATGAGATAAAGGAATACATGACTTTGGTGGATATTTTTGTTGTGTTATCAACTTTTGTTTTTATATTATTGGTAATTTTAGCATCTATGTTCATGAAGGAAATTGGTCTGTCATTCTCTCTTTAATTTTTGTGGTTTGGACATCAGGATGGCTATTTCTTGTAAAATTAATTTGGCAATGTTATTTTCTGTTTTTATTTTATGAAATCATTAGAGAAGTATTAAACTTAAATTGTCATTGAAAGTCTGACAGAATTTGATTCTGGAACAATCTGGTCCAGGGTTGCATTTGATTGGAAAACTTTTAAACACTGCTTTTATTTCCTTAGGTGTTAGAGGTTTATTGTCCCTGTTTACTGGCTCTTAATTTAACATTGTTAAGTGTTATTTATCAATGTAAATATAGATTTCTTTAAAACGTTTTTTCAATTTTGAGAAGTACAGGTTTCAGTATTACCTGATAACTTTTCTTTCTTTGTCTATTGTGTAGCCTATTCACTTTTATCCTGTTCATTTTGACATTATATCTGGTTTGTTTTTTTTTTTTTACTTATTTTGGAATCATTTTTCTCTACTTGTTGATTTGTTGAAGAACCAACTCTGTTTCATTAATTCATTTCCTTTTCTGTTTCTTTTTGTTGCTTTCAGACCTTAGTTTATTTCCTGCAGTCTACTTCTCTTGGATATGCCTATCTGTATTTGTTCTAGAGCTTTTAGGTGTGTTTAAGTAGCATGTAGGATATTTCTAATTATTTTTATTTGTACATTCTTCATAATAGCATCACTTTATAATGTATCATAAATTTGGATATGCAGTTTATTTAAATAAACTGAGTTACAGAAAATCTTTAATTTATTTCTTATTTATGTCTTGACTGAGGAATTGCTCATTAGAGAGTTCCCCCATCTCCTATTACTTGTAGACTGACTGTTGTTAAATATAGCTTTATTAGATAATAGCTCATTAGAGTGTAGGGTGACATTTCAAATATTTCATGTTGAGATTGGCTTATGTGATCAATATTAGAAAAATTTCTGTGAGGTTCTGTGAAGATGGTATATTACTTTGTGTTTTGGTGAAACATTCTATAGACATCTGTTAGAAAATCATTGTTAATAAAATATACTAGCTCCTCTATTTCACTGTTTAGTTTTTGTCTAGAACACCTGTTCATTAGTAACAGTTGAGTATTAAAATCTCCCATTATTAATGTTATTATTGTGGTAATAACATTTGTTATTGATTAGCTAGTTTAGCTGGAGTAATGATCTGTTTGATTTGTTACTTCAGCTTTAGTAATGATTCTTTTGCCAAACTTGCATTTGGAGCATTTATGTTAAGAACTGGACCATCATTTGAATTATTTTTTGATAAGGATAAAGTATGGTTCTTCATTTTTCAAAAATAATTTTGCTCTGAAGTCTATTTACCTTAAAAGTAGTATGGCAAAACCATGTTGCTTTTGGGGCCCATTTGCTTTGGAAAACATTTTTAATTCTTCACTATGGTTTAATGTCTTTCTTTGATGTTGAGACGTGTTTCTCATTTGCAGTAGAAAACTGAATCCTGTTTTTGCATCCATTCTGTTAGTCTCTATGTTTTCATTGACTGGTGGATTTTTTTTTCTATTATCTTCTATATTGCTGGCTTGGTAGATAGATAATATGTATATTTGATTATATCATGGAATATCTTTTGTTCTTCAAGTCATTTAATTGAAAGTTTTGTTGAGTACAATAGTCCTGGCTTTCATCTATGATATGTTAGTATCTGCAGAACATTTGTCCAGAACCTTTTACTTTTAGTTTATATTGAAAAGTCAAGTGTAATTTTGTTCTTATAGTTGTCTTTAAATTTTATTTTTTGTTTCTCTTGTATCTATTTTTGTAATTTATTTGTTCTATTTGTTTAGTATTTGAAAATTATGTAGTGAGGGCATTTTTTTTTCTCCTGGTCTCATCTGTTTGGTGTTCTGTACATTTGCAGTTATGTCCTTCTTAGGTGAAAAGAATTTTCTTCTATGATTTTGTGCAACACAGTTTTTGGGTCTTTGAGCTGAGACTTTTTTCTTCTTTTACTTCTCTAACTGTTGTGTTTGGTTTTTACACACTGTACCAGATTTTCTGGATGCTCTGTGTCAGAAAGCTTTTATATGTAACATTTTCTTTAATAGATCTCTGTATTCTGTTTATCTTCAACAACTGAGATTCTCCTTTTCATCTTTTTTATTCTGTTGGTAATGCTTACCTAGATTTTTTTTTATTTCCAGAGTTCTTTAAGGTTGAATTTTCTTTATCACTTCTATTTTTATTTTGGGATCTTAAACAGTTTTTATCTTTTGTTTCAACTCTTTTGTTTTTTCTTGGCTTTATTAAAGGATTCATTAATAACTTCAAAAGCCTCTATTATCTTCATAAACATGATTTTATGGACTTATTTTTTAATAATTAAGTTGTTTTATTCACTTTACATACCAACCCCAAATCACTCTCTTATGCCTCCTCATGCTACCCCATTTTTTCCCCTGATTTACCCACATCCTCTCTTCCAAAATGGCAAGGCATCACATGGAAAGTGAGAAAAGCCTGTTACATTAAGGTGATGAAGGTACAAAAACTTTGATCCTTCATCAAGGCCATAACTTATTTCCTACCATCAATAATAGGCTCCAAAAAAACCAGCTCATGTGCCATGGTTATATCCTGATCAAACTGCCAGGGGACCCTTCAATAGAACAAGATACATAGCTGTTTCCCATAGGCACAGGACAAAATTAGGTTCCTTTCAGGTTCATTAGCACCTACTAGCTTAGTTCAATTGTCTTCCCATTAGGATCTTTGCTTATATAATCCCTGTTCTATTTCTTCAACTTGATTCCTGAGTTAAGCTTTGTGCTTGGCTGTGGATTTCTGCATATGCTTCTATAAGTTATTGAATGAAGACTCTGTAATGACCATTAAGGTGTTCACCCATCTAAATAGTGAAGGAGGTCTAACTTAGGCACCATCTCCACTGTTGCAAGTAGTCTAAGCTGAGGTCATCCTCATTTATTCTTAAAATCTTTTATAGCACCAAATTTTTCTCTAACCCTATAATGCCTCTCTATATCAATATGTCTCTTTCATTGCTCTTGAATCCATTCCTGTTCTACTTTGACCATTCTATTTCCTCATGTTCTGATCTTCAATTCCCTCATCTCTACGGCCCTCTTTTTGACTCTAGTTTTCTCAGGAGATTTTATTTATTTTCCTTTCCCAAGGAAATCAAGTAAAACTCTTCACTTGGAATAGGGAGCCCAGGAAAGTGTGTAGTGTTGTAGCCTGCTGACATAAATAGTACTAGATTGGCAATTGGTAGAGTGAGTGTATTCTGAGATTCTTAGTACAGTATGGTCTCCATAGAATAGGAGTTATTTTGGTGAGCTGTGGGGTAGGATAATGAAGCCGCTTGAGGAGGTGCTGCTGTGGACTGAAGTTTCTGATATCAGCTTTACTTATGGTAGAACAAGAGTCTTCATATATGGAATGTGGACCAAAATCTCTATATATATTCTTATAAAATTAATATCATCATGGTACTTTGTATGCATAAATAAAAGATTAAGATAATAATATCTGTTAAATTTAATGCTTTATTTACTGTTCCTTTCAACTCATAAAGTGCCATCTATTATACATGTTTTACGTATTTTTTTATGTTTCCTTAGAATGTGAATCCAAAGTCCTATAACACACACACACACACACACACACACACACACAGAGAGAGAGAGAGAGAGAGAGAGAGAGAGAGAGAGAGAGAGAGAGATTTACTTCAATTGCTTTGAAACTTTTATGTTTTTTTATCATCCATAATGCTCATATGTCTTCTTTTAGAGTACCAGCATCGAAATATGAATTAATTCTTATAATGTATTTTGCTACTGATGAGATTAATAGGAACCCTTACATTTTACCCAACACATCTTTGAAATTTTCCTTAAGTGCTAAAATGTGCTTTGATACATTTGGATTTCTTGATCTACTAAGTTTCCTAAAAATCCAAAACTTCTTCCTTCCTAATTATGCCTGTCTAAAATATCTATGTGATGTAGCACTTACAGGACCATCATGGACTACATCTTTGAAAATTTCAATTGAAAACTACTTTCCAAAGGTGAGGCTGAATGGTATAAGAAGAGGTAGCAGCATGTCTATGCCAATTCCAAGTTTCTATAGAAAATAAAAGAACATCATAGGTTTGGATTTCTGATTTATATATTCTAAATGATTAAAAAATCATATATTAGTATTTCCTTGTATTATAAGAATGGATGAGTTAGGGAAGCATGCAAAAATTGTAGAACATTCAGACTAGTGAGAATTATTCTAGAATACAATAGAACTAATATATTACCCTTATAGGGTAATCTTTCTGTCCTTTGTAAGAGTTCTGGAAAGTTAATAACACAGCTCACATCTTAAAGTAAATTTCTGGCCTACTATATTTCTCACATTGCTCCCTCTGTTCTTCATCCTTCAGATTTTCTTTGGAAAATTTCAACCTATCCTGAGTGACAATGTCCAATTTCCTTATCTCTACCAGATAGCCCAAAAGGATTCATGCTTACCACATGCTATGGTCTCTTTGATGCTTTATTTTACATGGACCTGGATAGGAGTAGTCACTTCAGATGATTCTCTGGGAATTCAGTTTCTCTCAGACTTGAGAGAAGAAATTGGCAGAAATAAGCAGAAAGTCTGCTTAGCTTTTGTAAATGTGATCCCAGATAGCATGAATTTACTCTTTAAAAAGGCTATAATATATGACAAACAAATTATGACATCATCAGCAACAGTTGTTTTAATTTATGGTGAAATGAATTCTACCCTAGAAGTCAGCTTCAGAAGATGGCAATATTTAGGAGTACAGAGAATCTGGATCACCACTTCACAATGGGATGTCATTACAACTAAGAGGGATTTTAACCTTGACCTCTTCCATGGAACTATCACTTTTGAACAGCACCATAGTAAGGTTTCCAAATTTAGAAACTTTATTCAAACAATTAACACTTCCAAATATCCAGTAGATATTTCTCAGATGAGAATGAAGTGGAATTATTTTAATTATTCAGTCTCCAAGACCAACTATAGTACAATGAATTATTTTTTGCTTAACACTACATTTGAATGGTTATCACAACACAAATTTGATATGGTCCTGAGTGATGAAGGTTACAATTTATACAATGCTGTGTATGCTGTGGCCCATACCTACCATGAACTCATTCTTCAACAAATAGAGTCTCAACCAAGATCTAAACTCATAGGCACATTAATGGATTGTCAACAGGTAAAGTATCACATCCTACTTTCCATCATGTTTAAGTTATATTTTATATTATATTTAATGACCTTACAAGTATTCAGATGTATTTATTAGATACCGTTTTTTCTATGCAAAAGTTTATGTCTCTCATAACATCTGAATATGAACCTTTTATTCGATAAATTGATTGCACAGATTAAGATTTAATGGATAACACCATTTTGTATAAAAATCATTTATTCTTAATGAGAATGTCCCTCAAGATTTTAACAAATGAGTTCAATGTTGGAAATAGTAAAAATTTCATCATAAATTTCTCAGTTGACAACCAGAAAAAAATTTCTTTCTTAGGAAACTAAATATGTAGTGAACAATGGCATGAATAGTTATTACTATAAAATATTATTTAGTTACATAGACAAATATTAAGGTTTATATGTTGGTTATTAAATTTATTCTTATTTCATAAATATATACTATATGTAAATGATTTATATAGTCCCTCTCATCATTTCAACAAATTCCAGTCCTCTCAGTTTTTCTTAATTTTAATTTCCTCTTTTTTAAACAAATATTCTTAGGATACTCAAAATTATGTAAATTTTTTTATGTTGACAGTTTTTGTATAAGTTATGGATGTTTAGGTTCCTTTCACCTGATATTACTAACTATTTGAACATTTCTTTGGATATTCTTCCATGAAAAATATATATGAAAGACAATAAAATTTAACTCTCCACAAGAAACCTTATATTTCACTCAATAAGATATTTTCACTGTGTTTTCTGTTCCGGATGACATTAATAATTAGGGATCATACATAGTGGCACATTGCTTACTGGGTGGGCATACATTATGATTTAATGATGCATTTTGCTTAGATGGATACTTTACTGAAGAACAGCATATTTACTAACCCTGTTGGAGAGGAGGTAAACATGAATCCAAAAAATAAAAAATGTGCAGAGTATGACATTTACAACATTTGGAATACCCCACAAGGCTTTGGGTTAATGGTGAAAATGGGAGTCTATACCCCGGATTTCTCACAGAGCCAACAATTGTACATTTCTGAAGATCTACTGTGGTCCATAGGAGCAATGCCGGTGTGTACACCATAATTTTCATTCTTTTCAGTATACCTGCATTATAAAAATGTATGGCACTGAAGTGAAGGCTTAGTGGTTAAGGACAATCACTGCTTTGGAGATGGATTCAAATTTAGTTCATTCAGTACCTGTGTTTGTTGGCTCACAACTTCCTATATGTCCTGGCTATAAATATCTAATGTCTCTGGCTTCCTGGGATACCTAAAGTTATATTCAAATTCAACCAACCCACACAAGAGAACCAAACATAAAAATAAATAAATAAAAATCATTAGAATATTAAAACTAGAATCCAGCTATAAGCTACGAAAATTTTTATTTTTTAGAAATATCTTTGTATCCTACTCAAAGTTATTATGTAATGTTTCCAGACATGTTTCTCTATGACTTAAATTTTTATTTATCTCAAAATGTTTTAAGTCTGTGAGAATCTTCCACAACATGCTATGTTCATAGTCATCCCAAACTCTTCATTTACCCACCCTACTTTTTATTTCACTCAACTCATTATTATTGTTTTGATTTTCAAACATTGCAAGCAGTGCATATCTCCTAAGCAATCCTTTGATCATTTCAGTGTTGCAAGAAGAAATTTTACATCTTTACAAGCAAAACTTTATATATAGAATGTTACACTGCATACTAAATATTGTATGGACCTCAATTATACTGCAGGGTTGTAGAAAATGTTCAGATATCTGAATTTGAAAAATAATGCATGGCAATAGAACAATATGTATAACCAGTGTCTGTTAGAGTCTCATATTTCATTTTCCTCAGGTTCCCAATTCTACATGCAGTGTGATGTGTACTCCTGGATTCAAGAAATTTCATCTAGAACAAAGAGCACACTGTTGTTTTGATTGTGCCCAGTGCCCAGAGAATGAGATTTCAAATGAGACAGGTATTTGTTTGTGTGCAAAGATATTGTTCAAACTGAATATTGTTCTTTTTCCAAATAATCAAGTACTTGAAACAACTGAGGACAAAAAATGCTTTTTGTAATCATTTTACAGATTTTTAAAGGCTATTAGGAGCACTGGAATTAAAATACACTATCTTCCTTGAAGTACACATTATGCTCATATTATCATGGTTACAGATTTTACATATTTCAAAAATATTCAATGAGAAATGACTCCATTTGGTAACTTATTCTATAAGAAAATTTCATGTGCAATATTACTATGCACTTATCTTGTTTTCCTTAACCCTTAACTGGTTGAATTTACAACATATTTGTCCACACTCTTGTCTTCCTGTCACATACCTTTTCCCTGACAAAGACCAGATATTCAGTCCATTGTGGTTGTTTAATGAAACCTGTTTAAAATAATGAGGAACAATTTATAGAGTAAAGCACTGTGGAAAGATTAGAACAAGAACATAGATTCAAAGAATGCACATAAAGGTGTGGTAGTGTTCTTCACAAATTATATCATATCAAAAGGACAGTGGATGGATTTATAATATGCATGATTTTGCATGTCATATAGTTTGGGATGTGTAGTTGGAAACAAAAAAATACTACCACAAAGAAAATAAGAATAAAGGACCTGATAATTGTCTTCTGCATCACAAATACATGGAGAGAAGCATGCTTGCTCACCCTGATCCAAAAATAACTCACACTAAAAATTATGAATATGTAGGCAGGCATGCAATATATATAGTTATAATTTAAATATATTAAAGTTAAGCTTAATTGTATCCCCTTCATTTATTCTGTCAGCACCAGTGATACCCTCTCTTCAAAGACTTTGACATGTCCTCTTTATTCTCAAGTTTATAGCAAAAGGATTAGGATGTAGATTAAATCCAAGTATTTTATATGTATGTATGAATTTTAAATATCAAGTTGAAAATTATGTTTTAATGTTCTAATATGTTCAAAATTGAATTGAATAGTAGCTTGGATTTTTCTTTTTACATCTAATACACACTTAAATAGTCCAAGAACAAATTTAAATGTGAATTTATAGAAGTCTGTATAACAAGCATCATATGAATAAAGTTTAGTGGGAAATAAATGTTCTTTTTTCCAAATAATTAGTTCATGAGATGAAATACCTAACTGAAGGGATTATTGGTGTAAAATAAATAAGTACAGATTTTTAAATAAAAATATTGCTTTATGAAAACAGAATGTTTCTGAGAGAATTGTATATCCTTTACCACATTGAAAGGCACAGACTAAAGGTGCAAGCAAACATCACAATGAATTTTATCAGCTGGGTTTCTGATCTAGACATATTGTCTAAGTCAGTGTTCTATTACTACAAAGAGATACCATAGACACTACAATTTTTTGAAAAAGACATTTAATTGAGGCTTGTTTACAGTTTCAGAGATTTACTCCATTATTGTAATAGCAAGGAGTCCAGCAGCACATGGGCAAGTATGGTTCTGTGAATAGTCTTCATGTTTTATATCCTAATCCTCAGGCAGAGGAAACAGAGACACTGGAAATTCATAAGTTTTTGAGAACCCAAAGCTCATCCTCAGTGACATACTTCTTCCAACCTGGCCACACCTACTCCAACAAGAACACATATCCTAATTCTTTCAAACGTTTTCTCTTCCTAAGGAGCAAGCATACAAATCCTTGAACCTATGGGAAGGAGCATTCTCATTCAAACCACCACATACCACTCCCTGTTTCCAATATACATGTAGGCATATCATACTGCAAAATGTATTTACTCCAACTTCAAAAGTCATCAAAATCTATCAAAGACTCAACAAGGTTTAATTCCCAAAGTTTAAAATGTTTATGAGACTCATGGCATTCTTTACCTAGAACCCATGTAAAATTAAACTAAAATAGCAGATCATATACTCCCAAAATACTGTCTTGTAGAATATGTGCTGTAATTATCAAAGAGATGAATAAAATGAAGAAATACTGACCCAAACAAGACCAAAATTCAGTAGGGCAAGCTACAAATTTCCCATCTCTATGTCTGATAGAAAAGTACTCTTTATATCCCCAATTCCTTTCTATTGAGTTAACTGCAAAACCTTCTCTCTCTTGGGATGGAAATGCCCTGTCTGTAGAATTGGCATCTTCAACATCTTATGATCTCAAATTAAGTTTGGCTTTACTTTCACAGCTTTACTCAATGCCCTTTCTTCACTCAGGACCACCATTGATACATACTTGGCCTTCATGTGGCTTTCTTTAGCCATGGAGGAATATTTCAAAATATCTTTCTTTTATCCTTTTCTCTAAAAACAAAATCATATGGCCAAAATCTCAAAGATCTTCTGGAATGTAGATCCCTTGTTCAAATATATTTTTCATCAACTTTTTATTTTCCATGACTTCTTTTAATACTTAATCTGTTTACTTTACTGAGCATAGCTCAATGTGTTCCTGTCCTGAGGTTACCACTACTTTATATCATTTAGCATCAGGATTTCTTTAAATTTTTTATTTCCCTGGGCTATGGAATTAGCTCTATTGCATTTCATTGTTCTTTTTTAATCATTAAACTATATATATATATATATATGTATATATGTATATATATATATAGTTTTTAAATGCTCACCTAACTCCTTTTTATTATGTGTGTGAGAGAGTGTGAGTGAAATTGACCAATAATAACCACCTAAGAAGGTCAAACTTAGGCTATCTTAACATTTTTTACTAATGCATTTAATCCTATTCAATTTAGTCTCAGTCAGAATTTTTAGGCAAGGGCAAAAACCAACCATAATTTTGTCAAAATACTTATGGAAAAATTTCTAGCTTTTATGATAGTTTTCTTTTACTTTGAGCTGAGTGTGCAGAGCTCAAATATTCCTCAAGACTCTTTTTCATGTTCCTTCTAGTATAGCCTCACTTGAATCATTCATCTGCTGTTTTAAATTACAGTTTCAAAGACCATGTTCTGTTAACAAACAACACGAATAGGCCCGTGACAGTCCATTTCCTAGTAATTTTGTCTAAGTGTGTGTTGCACTGCTGTGAAGAGACATCATGATCATTCCAATTCATATAAAATAAAGCATTAATTGGGGCTTGCTTGCTGTTTTACAGAATTAATCTATTATCATAAATGTTAGAAAACATGGCCGCACAGAGACACGCTTAGTTCCAGAGAAGTAGCAGAATGATCAACATTAACACCCTCAGGCAGCAGGAGGAGAGAGCCACTCGAGTTGACTTAAGCTTTAAAGAAACAACTCCTATCCTCAGTGACACACCTGTTCCAAAAAGATCACACCAACACCAATAAGAATATATCTCTCAATCTTTTCAAATAATAACACTTTGCAGTGAGAAAGCTTTGAAATCAATGAGCATATGAACAGACACACTCAATCTAACCACAACAAATGCACAATCCATAGGTCTCTACATAGTAAATTAAAAAGTTTAAATAATTGATTAATTTAATTCACTATTATTAGTACTTACAGTGGACCAAGAAAACAATCATTTTTCTTTCTTTTAAATACTTCCAAAAATATGGAAGTTAAACAAAAATAATCAACCCCTTTTATGATGAAGGTGGTGTGCTCAATCACCAGGGATAAATTGTACAAAACAGCCTGATTTCACTGCTTCTAACAGCAACAAGGAAAAAATTGTTGCTTAACAGCAAAGTAGCTATTGATGCAACCTTTGATTAATACAGGTACTAAATTGTTAAGTATAAAATAATGAAATTTTACAATGGTATGTTTTTAATGTCTTTAAGCAGATATGGATCAATGTATAAGGTGTCCAAATGCCCAATATTCCAATGCAGAGCACACACACTGTGTTCAAAGACACGTCTCCTTTCTGGCTTATGAAGACCCATTGGGGATGGCACTGGCCTGCATGTCACTGTGCTTCTCTGCCCTCACAGCTCTTGTTCTTGGTGCTTTTGTAAAGTACAAGGACACTCCCATTGTAAAGGCCAATAACCGCATTCTCAGCTACATCCTACTCATCGCCATCATGTTCTGTTTCCTATGCTCATTGCTCTTCATTGGGCATCCCAACATAGTCACCTGCATCCTTCAGCAGACCACATTTGGAGTCTTTTTTACAGTGGCTGTGTCTACTGTCTTGGCCAAGACAATCACTGTTGTCCTGGCCTTCAAGCTCACTACTCCAGGAAGAGAGATAAGACAGATGCTGGTATCTGGAGCACCTAACTTTGTCATTCCCATCTGCACTCTGGTCCAACTTGTTCTTTGTGGAATCTGGCTGGTATTGTCACCTCCCTTTATTGAGACAGACACACACTCTGAACATGGGAAGATCATCATTGTGTGCAACAAAGGCTCTGTCATTGCATTCTATTTTGTCCTAGGATACATGGGCTTCTTGGCACTGGTGAGCTTCATTATGGCTTTCACGGCCAGAAATCTTCCTGACAAATTCAATGAAGCCAAATTAATTACCTTCAGCATGCTAGTGTTCTGCAGTGTCTGGGTCACCTTTCTCCCTGTTTAGAACAGCACAAAAGGGAAGATCATGATGGCTGTGGAAGTCTTCTCCATCTTGGCCTCTAGTGCAGGGCTGTTTGCATGCATCTTTGTCCCAAAGTGTTATGTTATTTTGATAAGACCAGAATCAATGTATCCTGAAAAAGCCAGGAATAAATCCCTTTACTGAGTCCTTCAGTTTTAAATGTTTGTAATATACTTAAAATATGTCTGTTGTCTTCTTGGGGATGACCACATCTCTTATTCTTAGCATTAATAATGTGTTTATAATTTTTAATGTGATGGAGACATTTTGACCATTGTTCTATGCAGTTTGTAAAGTTAGATATCATCCTTGTTTAATTTACATTTTGACAAGTATGCTGGTGAGACTTATGCTATATTTTCTGCTTTTTTAAAGACATATTGTTGGCAGAATCTCTCTCTACTTCTAGCTTTTAATACCTGTCCTTTATCCTAAATGTTCACCTGGCCTTAGATGTTGAATGGTTTTGTAGATATTTCTAAATTCTAAAGGTACTCGTTGAGTGAGATGTATCAATAATAAATGATTATACATTGTTAAAATATATCTAAAGAATTGAAAAGATATTCTTTCCAAAATGTGCTCAACCATCCAGTAAATGCAAATTCAGGACCTATTATGACACTATGTCACCGAGTAAGAAAAGCTTTTATCACATTTTCAACAAGGATGAGTGGATTGCAGGAAAGATATCTTACCCACTGTTTGTGTGAGATTAAATTTTTACAGACAATTTTGTAAATACGTCTGAAAGTTTCTTCTAAGTCTTGGAATGTAAATGACAAATATCTCTGAAATTAATCCTCTGTATACTGTGTAAATTAAACTCAGATGGGTTCAATTAAGAAGCCAATTGGCCAATTGGTGAACAGGATAAGGTTATGTGAGGGAAAAACCAGACTAAAGATACTGAGAAGAAGAATAAAATTATAGGCATTGTAAGCCACCCACACACAGAGTACAAAAGATATGTAGAAAATGAAGTATCAAGCCTTGACCAATGTGCTAGAAATTAGATAAGTAATGTGAGTTAATTAGTTATAAGAGTTAGTAACAAACCTGAGCTAATGACTTAGCATTTATAGTAAATACTATGTATCTGAGTGGTGATTTCGGAACAGCTTCAAATAAAAAGATACTGCCTAAAACATATCCCTGGGTATATATCTGATGCATTTCTTCTTCCTATACAGACTGTTGCACATGTACCTTTATTGATGTTCTATTTACCATAGCTATGAAATGGATTCAACCCATATGTACAGAATAAAGGAAAGATAATACAGCATGAAAGCATGAAATGTGAAAATAACTCAGTAGAACTGGAAATATATAATCTATAAGGTTAATAAGATTCAAAACCTCTTGCTTTTTTCCTATGAGGATCTTGGGTACATATTTTTTATCACTGTTTTTTCATTAAAAATAATTTTGCTCCAGTAGAATATATCGCCAAAGCTGCTTCTACTATTCCCAGCCCCCCCCCACACACACACATCAGTACTCTCCCCCTATATCTATTTTCACTCTATTCCCACTCAGAAAAAAAGCAGACTTGGGGGCAGGTAGACTATAATCAAGCATAAAAACCAAGAAAAAATAAGACAAAGCTATTACGTGAATTCTACTTGTTATTAAGTGAAAACTCAGAGTGAGGTATTATGGAAAAGCAGGAATATCAGAGAGAAGTAACACACTGCAGTCAAATCTCACCCAGCCAACTTCTTGAGATAAAAGCTATCTTCCAGCTTCCTCAGCCTCAAACCTCACAGCTTCTAAAGAATAATACTCTGCCTTCCTATGCCTGTCTTTCATATCTTCTTTGCTCAGTAGTTTTCACTTCCAGGTTCAGAAGAATAAAGTTGTGAACTACTACTACTTGGTAGTTAGGCCTTGAACTCACAGAAACAGAAAAAGATCTTTGTTTCTGAAGCTATGGGAATAAAGACATAGGTCAGTGCTCCCAATCTTTCCTGTGCTAGGATGAAACATATGAGTTACCTTTCGCTGACCCTTCTGACTTAACTGCAGGTAGATCTGTTCTCTGATATTTCAAACTGGTTTTATTAAATATAAAATACATTACTACATATCTGCCTTTGAGCCAAAATAAAAAAGTTTATACCTAACATAAGAAATATAAGAAAAACCTAAACAATAAGCACAATAACTTAATTACATGAATAATTTCAAGTCTATTAACTATAGAAAAATTTAAAGAAAATATTCTATTAATTATCCTATTTTGGTGAGTCCAAAAGATTATACCTTAATCACTTTCTATCTAACTTGTATTACTGAAAACTATATTTTGATGTCTTGCAAACTTATACATTTTAACTTTGAAGTTTCTTTTCTAAAATGGTCACTAGAAAACTACGGGTATAACTATGTCATCTTAAACTACCTCAAAGACTCAAGAAGGAAATAGTATTAACTAACTAAACAGCAGGAGCAAGCAAGCAACTTTCAAAAAATGTAAAAAATGAAACAGCTGGCTGCCTGGACAGTCACTCAAGGTTCTTCTGTATCATTAAAGCATCCATCTTGGGCCTACAGGCCTAACAAGTCTGGTGATGTGGGAATGCCCTTCTTTATGCTGTGAATCTCAATCTTTAAATAAAGGAGCTGTATTGGGTCATGGCGGGCACCATAGAAGAAGTGGGAGGAGAAATCAGTTTAGGTAGGAGAAGCAGGGCAGAGTTAGAGGCAGATCGAGCCAGCCACCCAAGGAGCAACATGTAAGGAGCACGGGTGAGCCACACGGGCCACGTGGCCCACAGATTAATAGAAATGGGTTGATTTAAGATATAAGAGCTAGCTGGCAATGTGCCTGAGCCATAGGCCAAACAGCATGAAGTTAATAGAAGCGTCTGAGTCCTTTCTGGGGGCCTGGGCGGCGGTGGGCGGCTAAGCGGTCTCAGGCAGCAGGTCTGTGGGTCTCTGGACCTCTGGCCGCCCGGGACCGAGAAACCTACTACTACAGATGGCACATCCAACGTGGGGCGATTTTCCACTTAGAGCCTGAGAAAGATTAGAAAGGGTTCTAGATCACAGAAATTGAGCCAAGGCAGCTTCCAAATTGTATATATGAAGCGGGTCTTTGTACAAAGAAAGCGTGGCATCCGGGTCACATTCAAAATGGCGCCAGCAGCGGGCTGGCGGCAGGCAGTGTAAGCTGCAATCAGGCAGGTTCCTGAAAACTGACAGAAGACTCAGTAGCATGTGATTGATTTTAGATTTCTGCTTATTTTGAACAAAAAAGAAACAAAGACAGTTTCTTAGTAGCAATATTTTCCGGGGTGTGCTCTGTTTACTGGCCACGAATAAATACACGGTCTGTTTGAGAGAACTTAGTGATTCAGCCTAATTTGCAAAAACTGTGCTTCTTTTTAGAGAATGTATTTTAAAAGCTCTTAAGGTTAGAAGATGATTAACGATTCACAATAAAACAGATTCAGATAAAAAGAAAAACCTGTAAACGGGTTATAATGTTTGTAAAAGGTACATGGGCTTCAGAGAGAAAAGAAAGAGGTTAGAAAAAGTTTTTAAAGCGAGAAATAGAGTAATAAAAATATAATAAGCCACGTAAAGATGGAAAATAGACACGAAATCTGGATTTTGGTTGTTATTGTGTTTTCTTTTAATTTTTTAACTGTTAATGAGCTAACTGCAGAAAGACAATGGATTGCAAATACAAAGGCTACTAAGTTAAACAAGAATGTATTTTTTAAAGGTATTTTGATTTTGAAAATTGTGTCTAAGGATTTATTGCTTTGGAAGAGTTCTGCTTTTGTTTCCACAGAAGATGAGAACCTGTGGATTGCTTCCAGGCAAATATGGTTTCATCAACCAAGACCCCCTGAAAAAACCTGATGGAAAGAGATGGCCATATCAGCTTCAGAGCTGCAGACTGATTCAGCCTCAACAATCCGTGAGATTTTCAACGCCCCTTAATCAGCAGGAAGTAGTAATAGATAACTTCGCCCAAATTCCCCAAATATTGTTTCTAAATGTTTGTTTTCATTATAAATGGTTAATGGTCATAGTCAATCTCTTTCTAAGAAGAAACGGGGGATATGGTATGTGAATGCTTTTTTAAAAAATTAGATTATTGAATTTACAGGTAATCAGCTGTTAATCTCAAACTGCTTTACATTGGTATAGATTTTGGTTTATTGATACAAATTTAAAGTCAATTTTATTATGCTGTGTGTGTTTTTCTATTCTTGTTTAAGGTATGATGTTCATGTAACTGTTTTGAAATTGTAGTGTATAATTAAGAAATGAAGGTTAATAGTCACTTTTGATAATCAAACTTATAGTTAGGTTAGTTAGGATTTTTAGGTATACAAGGATATATTTCAATTAGATAGATGATCTTCAAATACTTCTAGGACCTACAGAATATGGCATTTAAAATGTTTTGAGAGCTTAGACTTTTCTGGACAGTGAGACAGGTCTGCTCCTGGCAGCACTAATTTACTTCAACAGGAAAATGGGCATCGAAGAAACTCCATATGGAGTCTACTCTATTTGTGGTAATGGTAAGCCACTAGAGAAGAACCTGTTTTTATATTGACTGCTTGACAGTATGCTGTTTAAACTGGACATGCAGGTTCCATGGGAAGATGACCTCTGAACTTTGGCAGAACAAGCCAAGATCATCATTCAGGTTCCTGCTTTACAGAGAAAACTGTCAGACATTCTTCAGGACTGAAGGAGAAGCAACGGATGAACTGTGCCAGAATGGGCAGAGCAGATTTCCTGCTTCACTGAAATGAAAAGAGACTCCAGGCCTATAGGCTGAAGATGGATGCCCCAACTTTATAAAGGAACTTTGGGTGACTGTCCAGGCAGATAGGTGTCATCTCTGTCCTTTCTAGATTTTAGAAGTCGTTTGCACTTCTGGTTTACTTGGGTAAATATTATATCCTTCTGTGGTCTTTGATGTAGTTGAAGATTAGATAGTTATATGTACAGTTTTTCTTAGTCATTTGAAAGATATATTAGATATAAAACTTTAGATTCATAAAGATAAGGTAGATGATAGAGTATTTTCTTTAATTTTGCTAAATACAAATAGACTAGATATTGTAACTGTAATTCTTGCTTGATAGCTATTTTGTTATATGTAATTTTGCTATGTTAAAATTGAAACCTTCCTTTTTGATTAGAGAGAAAGGGGGAAGTGATGTTGGAATGCCCTTCTTTATGCTGTGAATCTCAATCTTTAAATAAAGGAGCTGTATTGGGTCATGGCGGGCACCATAGAAGAAGTGGGAGGAGAAATCAGTTTAGGTAGGAGAAGCAGGGCAGAGTTAGAGGCAGATCGAGCCAGCCACCCAAGGAGCAACATGTAAGGAGCACGGGTGAGCCACACGGGCCACGTGGCCCACAGATTAATAGAAATGGGTTGATTTAAGATATAAGAGCTAGCTGGCAATGTGCCTGAGCCATAGGCCAAACAGCATGAAGTTAATAGAAGCGTCTGAGTCCTTTCTGGGGGCCTGGGCGGCGGTGGGCGGCTAAGCGGTCTCGGGCGGCAGGTCTGTGGGTCTCGGATCTCTGGCCGCCCGGGACCTGAGAACCCACTCCTACAGTCTGGAAGACATCTCTGTGAAGCAGGATATTCTTAAGACCTTCCTACCTTGTCTTGGCAAGGTTCAGCAATTCCCTTGTGGGTGTGTCTTCTGTTTTTCCATTTTAAACATCATACTGTCAGCAGTCAAGGGAAGAGTACTTTGTTGCCCAGTGGCTAATTTGCATTACAAAGAAGGTCAACTGTGTATGGAGAGTCTCTGATGTCCATAATCTTTTCTGAAGTAGATTGGTGATGCCATGAGTAGTTGTCCCATAGTTATAAAAATAATAAGAAACTATGCTATTAAAATTAAAAAAGATCCATTATTCTATGGATCTCTGATGTGTTTGAAGAAGATCTGTTCATCTAAAAAATATCTGTTTGATCTTGAAAACATATCTAATATGACTATTCTTGAATGTAATATCTAATTACTAACTTACATTTCTTTATATTCTAATTAGTTGATAATAAAAACTTTAGGGAGTAGCAATTTGTATTATATTGTTAGATGAACTGTATGAGTATAATACCTTGAACAAGCATAGACATATATGTACAGTAACAAAATTAATCTCAATATACACATTTTGTATACAATATACCAAAATACAATCCAATGTAAAATATTTAAAGCTAGTAAATCTCTTTAAAAGAAGATTCAATAATCTACCCATATGTCCTATTATATCTGCATCCTCTTTTTCTTCTGTCTTTCTTTTTATCAACAAGAACCTTGAATCTAATCTCTCTTGTTTAGCTTTTTTCTAACCATAAAAAAATAACAATTTTTAACCAATTACCATAAACAGTGACAATTATCCATAGCCCATTGAAAGGCCAAAATCTACCGTCTCCACCTCTTGGAAATACGGATGCCATATTGTTAAATTTAGTTCCTGCTGTAGGTGGGAAATGGCATCTTTAGGGAATTTTGGAAAGATAAGTTTTGTTCACTGTCAAGTCCTAAAATAGGTAGCTGTATCATTTGTTGTCCAATATATGTATAACAGAAAAGTTCATGAGTTGTCTCAGGTCCTGGCTATAGTAGTCTGTGAAGCTGGTTCATCTAAGTAGCTGCTCAAAATTATCCTGAGCAGTTTGTAATCCAAATCTGATCTTTGCTTGGTGTTTGTCAGCCTAGTGGATTTGTCATAATCCATGTGAAATTATCATTGTGGGGCCCCATCTTCCTTTTGGATACTTCAAGTTCTCAATTAGGCATTGTCATGGATCAGTGCAGAAAACTGTTAAGTGACTAAAACCCAAAAGAATGTACAGGAAGCTAAATGGATAACTATTTATTCAGCATAGGATCAGTAACAATAGAACAGTCCCTTAGTTTTAGTTATTTTTCTGTCCCATATCAGGTGGCCCTCCTGATATGATACAGAAATTTTGTATTTTCCTATAAGAAGTATGCTTGAATTTAGAGGAGAGAGCCACACTCCAACTGCCATCTTTAAGTTATAATTAAACTGGGATTTCAACTTACAAATAAAGATACATAGAGGTTAAGCAGTGAAATTTTACCCTATAGAGTATACTGGTACCAATAGGTCCAATATTCTATTGCTTGTAAATTTTTCTGAATAGCCTCCCCTCTGCTTTAGACATCTAGATGTCCAAAGTCTTTTATATTCTTGAAGATGTGGTTTTCTCATTATCTGTAAGTACAAAACCAAAATCCGGCCCAAACCTTTTGCTTTTCCTTAGATCTTAAAGAATTGTAATGTGGGTGGATGAGCCATCAACTCCTATTTTCATGAAGTTTCTCTGGTTCAAATGAGTCTTTATTAATTTTGATGGTATCCATAACTTTTTTCACCCATGGAATCAAAAGAAAAAACCCCTTCTCCATCATAGCACATATCCTGGCTTCCATTCAGAAGTCAGTACCTCTTTGAAGTAATAATAATTATTTACTACTGCTGTAGTTAATCTGTGCAACATGTCTGCAAGAGTTTGTTTTGAGCTTTGAATTGCTTTCATGTATGACTCACGTTTTTTTCCTCCTATTTCTTTATCCTATCCCAAGTATTTAATGCTGCCATGCAGCGTAAAGCCAGATTGTGTTCATTGTATAAGAATTGTCTTTCAATATTAGCATATTTCCCCTCCCCAAGAATTTGGACTTGGGAGACTTCTATGCCTCTGGTTCTGCTTCTTTGTTCTATTGATTTAGATTCTTCCTTCCACCATGTTTTCTATAGTAAAAATGGCCTAGCCTCTAAAACAGCAGTAACCATATCTAACTATGACGATCATCTATTTAGTATTTGTTTTACAAATAATGAGTGCATCCCATATGTCACAATTGTTTCTATTACTCTCCTTAATTGTGACATTTGTACCAGAGCCCAACTAGCTTCTGTATTGTCTTTATTATTGTGCGTTTTTAAAGGTTATGGATATATCAATGTTTTGTGTAATTTTAGATGACTTTGCTGAAACAGGTTCTTTATATGCCTCTGTTTGAGTTTCAACATCTACATGTTTTCTCTTAACAGGCCTTTCTAAGACTATTTTCTTGGCATTTACACTAATTGATTTTAAAATGGTAAAACAGAAATAAAACAAAAAATATTTGTAATGAAAAATATGATAATTATGACAGTTCCAATATTCTTTATTTATCTTTTTCTTTACAGGTTCCAATATCAGATCATCTATAGAAAGATAACAGAAAGACCAAATACCCTCCATTGCCTTAAGTGAATTCTCCATTTAAAAAACCTGATTTACTCACCAATCTTGTTGTCAGTGATGAATCAAATGACTGTGAAGTGGGTCAGCTACCTAGTGTGATAGCAGCCCATGGAGGGGTCTAAAAGGAGAAAAGATCCCACAACCCTCTAGGACAATGAGGCCACTGTCTGAAAATCTTTTCCAGATGAAAGTGAAATGGAAACACATGTGGCCGGTCTGCCTAAAACTAGAGGCTAACTCAGAACAGAAAGCCTGGCCAGCCAATAATTTCTTCTCTGGCCATGTGCTTCTCTGGTCAGCAAGCCCCTTTTGTATGGAGTATTCATGCCCCAAAGTTGGACACCAAGTGTTGCATGAATAAAGGAAACTCAGAGCCAGATATCAAGAAAAAGCTGGAATATCAGAGAAGGGAAAAACCATAGTCAAATCTTACCCAGCTGTCTTCCAGCATCCCCAGCCTTGTTCTTGGTGGGTTTACTGCCTTCATCTGTCTTTATATGCCTGCCTTACATACCCTCTTGGCCCATGTTTCACATGCTGATTAAGATTAAAGGCATGGGGTACTATTATTTGGTAGTCAACATTGAACTCAGAGAAACACAGAAAGATCATTTCTGTCTCTGGATCTATGAGATTAAAAGACCTGACACCACCACTGCCTACCTGGGAGCCTGCACCTTCCTCTTTAAACCAAGTCTACCTCAAACTTGGATCTGCTGGGATTAAGGGTGTAGGTCACCACTCCTGGATATTCCCTGTACTGGGATTAAAGATTTAAATTACCAGTCTCTGACCCTCCTGGTTTGACTGTGGGTAGAGCTCTCTGATATTTCAGACTAGATTTTAATAAACTGAAACATATCATAACAGACCTGTTCCTCTAAAATATCTGTTTGATCTCGAAAACATATCTAATATGACTATAAGTTTGATCATAGTATCCAACTACTAACTTGCACTTCTTTACATCCTAATTAGTTGGTAATAATAACTTTCATGGACTAGCAATTTGGATTATATTGTTAGATGAACTCTATAAGTGTATTATCTTGAAGAAGCATAAAGATATATATAGTAACAAAATTAATCTCAACTTTATATCAATATATGTATTTTGTATTCAATATACAAAAATCAAATGCAATGTAAAATATTTAAAGCAAGTAACTGCTTTTTAAATGTAGATTAAATAATCTACCCTAATATCCTATTATATCAGTATCCCCTTTTTTATTTCTTTCTTTTTGTTTTTAAACAACTATGAATCTAATCTCTCTTGTTTAGATTTTTTTCTAACTATAATCAATAGTAATTTTGAACCAATTACCATAAACAATGGCAATCATCCACAACTAATTGAAAGACCTAAAACCACTCACCCCATCTATTGTGAATGTGGGCACCATCTTCTTAAATTTCTTCCTGCTGTATGGGGGCAATGACATCTTTAGAGGATTCTGAAAAGGAAAGAATGCTAATTGTCAAGTTCTGAAATAAGTAGCTGTATCCTTTGCTGTTCAGTCTCTGCATATCAGGACTTGTCTCAAGTTATGGCTAGAATAGTCTGTGAAGCTGGTTTATCTCACCTAGCTTCCTCAAAACTGTCCTGAGCAGTTTGTAGGCCAAAACTGTTTTTCAGTTGGTGTTTGTCAGCCTAGTGGCTTTATCACAGTCCATGTGAAATCATCATTGTGGGGACCCATCTTCCCTTTGAATACTTCAAGTTCACAGTTAGGCCATTTTTGAGGTGAATTGGTTAAAAATTATTAATAGTTATGGTTAGAAAAAAAGTTAAACAAGAATGATTCAATTCAAGATTTGTGTTAAAAAATAGAAAAAAAGGGAATACAGATATATAGGATATAAGGATGGATTATTGAATTTTCTTTTAAAAGGATTTACTAGCTTTAAATATTTTACATTGGATTGGATTTTTTATGTTGTATACAAATTGTATATATTGAGATTAATTGTGTGACTGTACAAATATCTCTATTCTTGTTCAAGGTATTATACTTATTCAGTTTATCTAACAATGTAATACAAGTTGCTAGTCCATGAAAATTTTTATTACCAACTAATTAGAATATAAAGTAATGCAAGTTAGTAGTTAGACATTACATTCAAACATAGTCATATTTAATATGTTTTCAAGAGCAAACAAATATATTTTAGATGAACAGGTCTTCTTCAGACACTTCAGAGATCCATAGAATATGGCATTTAAAATATTTTAAGAACTTAGACTTTTCTGGAAAGTGAGACAGGTCTGCTCCTGGCAGCACTAATCTACTTCAAGAGAAAAAATGGGCTTTGAAGAACCTCCATATGTGTGGTGAGATTCAGGTGTCATCTAATAAGATCTGAGGATGTTTACCCAGGGTCCCAGGCCCCTGAGGGGGGCATGGCCAACCCCATTGATAAGGGCCTGCTGGGACCCCAGATAAACTTCAAGAATGGAAACCGGTAGTATCCAATATTCAGGAATGGGAACCCATAGTATCCAAAATACAAGAATGGGAGGGCTGTATTGCAATACTGGAAAAGGGTAGTGATGCATCTTATGCTCAGAACAGTTCATGTCAACCCCCAATGGGATATTATGGTACTGGAGATACTCTACCTAAGGTGGTAAACATGACAGGGCTACCCCCTTCCCCACCACTATTGTTCCCAGCTACTATTCAGACAAAGAAAGCACCTGGGGGATCCTCAGAATATGTAGAGTATAGTTATGAGCCAGTACATATGAAAGACATCGAGGATTTTAAAGAGGCAATATCAATGTAGGGTGTTCATGCTACTTATGAAAAGCAGTATCTAAATTCATGGTCAGCAAAAAGCCAGAAATTACCAATTGATTGGATGCAGTTAATGGCTGCTGTCTTGGACCAAAGTCAGAATTTACAGTGGAGAAGCTGGTTTAGAGAGGAGGCCAGAACTTTAGAACAACAAGGAAAAATTAGGAGTTTCTTTGCTTTTCAGGACCAAATCCTTGGTGAAGGCATGTTTGCTGATATGAAGACTCAAACTACTTTTGACGAGCATACTTTACTACTATGCCATACTGCTGCACTGAATGCTTGGGAAAAGATTTTGGACCCAGGTCAAAAAAATTGAGCCTTATACTAAGGTCAAACAAGGCTTAAAAGAGCCTTATACTGACTTTATACAGAGGCTTACCATGGCTATACATAGAGCAATATCAGATCCAGAAGTTAGGAAGCAATTAATAATTTCTCTGGCCTTTGGTCATGCTAATCTGGAATGTAGAAGAATGCTTATGCCTTTAAAGATCATAGCTGCACCTATAGAAGAATGGATTCAATACACAATCAATGCTGAATCTCTCCATGGCAACGAGGAGAATTGGGTAGGCCAAGCCATTGCTAATGTTAGGGTGAGGGAACCAAGGCATCACTTGTTTAAACTGTGGTAAACAAGGCCATATAAGACAGAATTGTACACAAGGTACTCTTGGAAATAATGCCCAATCTAGGTTTAATTCGAACAGAAGGCCATTGCCTTCTGAATTATGCAGAAGGTGTGGCAAGGGATGGCATTGGACCAATGAATGTAGATCTACTAGGGATAAAGAAGGCAACCCTTTACCATCGGGAAATGCCTTTCGGGGCTTCCCCTGGGAAGCCCCCAAAAATCAGATTCCAAATTCGAGGACAGTAAGATCATATCCAGTCATAGTAGAAGACCAGCATTCTCAGGAAGAATAGAGCATCCAAAACCTGATCTAGAAGATCATACAGTATTAGATAATAACATAAATTCAAAAGAAAATTCAGAAATTCCAAAAAGAATCACAAAATGAATATTTTGGCAGACTTCAATAAATGAACAAAGACCAAAATTGAAAATACAGATAGATAATATTTATATCCAGGGTTTAGTTGACATGGGGGCTGATGTTTTGATCATAACTTCATAATCATGGCATCCAAGATGGCCTTTATGGGCAGTAGATATCCAATTTCTGGGTATTGGGACAATATCTCAGGTGAAACAGAGTGTGAGATGGCTTGAATGCATAGGACCAGAAGGTCAGAAAGGATGGTTGAAGCCATATATGGCTGACATAGCAGTAAATCTGTGGGGTCGCTACCTTCTAATGCAATGGAATACCCAGATTAAAATCCCTCCCGGTTCTGATATCAACCAGAGACTCAATTATGTTTCCAAAAATGATGCTTTAAGGTACTATGAAGAAAATTCACCAGCAATTCAGGTTGTACAAAAGAATTGCCCAATAACCCTTTGAAATGGTTTTAACAGAGAAGCCTATTTGGGTTCAACAATGGCCTTTGACAAGAGAAAAACTTCAGGCTTTGGAACAGTTGGTACAGAAGCAATTACAGGTTCAGCATATCGAAGAATCAACCAGTCCATAGAATTCTCCTGTTTTTCTTGTGAAGAAAAAATCTGGAACATGGAGGATGGTGATGGATCTAAGAGAAATTAATAAGGTGATTCAACCTATGGGCTCTTTACAATCAGGTATTCCCCTGCCTTCTCTGCTACCTAAATGATGGTCTACTGCAGTTATTGATTTGAAGGACTGTTTTTTTTGTTTTTTTTTTTTGTTTTTTTTTGTTTTTTTTTTACCATACCTTTACAGGAACAGGACAAAGAGAAATTTTCTTTCACCGTGCCTACTCTTAATAATTCAGGGCCAGTTAAGAGGTACCAATGGAGAGTCCTTCCCCAAGGAATGTTGAATAGTCCCACCTTATGCCAATATTTTGTACAAAAACCACTAGAAATACTGCACAAGAGCTTCCCACCATCTATCATTTACCATTATATGGATGATATTTTGTTGGCAGACCCAAACCCAAAAACATTAGAAACATTGTTTGAAGAACTAAAGATAATATTGCCTGATTGGGGACTGCAAATTGCTCTAGAAAAAGTACAGAGGGGAGATTCTATCAATTATTTAGGATATAAAATAGGTTTACAAAAAATTAGGCCACAAAAGGTAAAATTAAATAGAGATAAATTGATGACTCTTAACGATTTTCAAAAGTTACTAGGAGATATTGCTCATATACCACCCATTATTGATATAAAAAATAATGAGCAGGTTAATTTGTTCAAGACTTTGGATGGTAAAAAGGATTTAAATAGTCCAAGAGAATATCTGATGAGGCTGAGAAAGAATTATAGTTGGTGGGAAAGAAACTTCAAGAAGCACATGTAGATCGTTTAGATCCAGACCTAGATTGCATACTTGTTATTTTACCCTCTAGACAATCTCCAACAGGAATATTAATGCAAAGAGAAAATATTATATTAGAATGGATATTTCTGCCACATAGGCCAAGCAAGAAGATGAAGATATATATCGAAAAAATTTCTGATCTGATTTTTCAAGGTAAAATAAGACTTTGCCAATTGACTGGAAAGGACCCTGCAGAAATTTTTGTGCCTTTGACTAATGAAAAAATTGAATGATTATGGGCAGACAGTGAACCTTGACATAAGGCCTGTAGTGACTTTTTAGGAGAGATTACTAATAAATATCCTCAAAACAAGAGAATTCAATTCATAAAGGAAACTAATTGGATCTTTCCTCATGTGGTACAGGATAAACCCATTTCTGGAGCCCCTACATTTTATACTGATGTGAACAATTTAGGAAAGGCTGGCTACAAGTCTGAAAACTTAATTAAGGTGGCTCAGAGCCCTTGTAACTCTGTTCAGAAGTTAGAACTATATGCAATTATTATGGTGTTGTTGGATTTCACAGAGCCTCTCAATGTAATTACTGACTGACAATATGCAAAAAAGAGTTGTTTTACATTTTGAAACTGCTGACTTCACTCCTGATGATACAGACTTGACCTTATTGTTCATACAACTACAAGACATCATCAGAGATAGGATACATCCTATGTACATAACACATATCAGGGCGCACATGGGTCTCCCAGGCCCTCTAGTGCAGGGTAATGATGAGCTAGATCAGTTGCTGATAGGAAATGTGCTAGAGGCCACAGAATTTCATGAGAAACATCATGTTAACAGCAAAGGACTAAAGAAGAGGTTTTCCATCACTTGGCATCAAGCAAATGAAATAGTAAGGAATTGTAACACTTGCTCTTTCTATACCCAACCATCTCTACCTGCAGGAAATAATCCTAAAGGTACACAGAGAAATGAGATCTGGCAAATGGATGTGTTTCACTTCCCAGAATTTGTAAAGATGAAATATGTACATCATACTATCGATACTTACTCTGGAATGCAATGGGCGACTGCCCTGAGTTCAGAAAATACTGATGCTGTACTAACTCACCTTTTGGAAGCCATGGCCATAATGGGAATTCCCACTCAGATTAAGACTGACAATGTTCCAGCTTACGTTTCCCAAAAAATGAAGCTGATTATTGGATACCATAATATAAAGCATATTGTGGGGATACCACACAATCCTACAGGATAGGCAGTTATGGAGAGATGTCACCACATGTTGAAAGAGATGCTTTATAAACAGAAGAAAGAAATAAGAAAACCCAGGGAGAGGTTGTACAGTGCCTTATTGACTTTAAATTTTCTTAACGCTGATGAAAAGGGAACATCAGCTGCTGAGAGACATTGGGTAATAGAGAAATCTTCCGAGATAAATTAATCCATCTACTTCAAAGATGTGTTGACTTCCGAGTGGAAGCTGGGATATGTGCTTCGATGGGGTAGGGGTTTTGCTTTTGTTTCAACAGGGAAAGAAAAGATATGGGTTCCAACAAAACTAATAAAAGTCCACTTCGAAAAGAAGTCCCTTCCTGAGGAGGAAAAGTAATTGCTCATCCCTGATATGACAAATGGATACATGGTAAGGAAAACACATTTAACAAACCTGGGGCAGGGTCTAAATTTTGTCTTTACAAGAAAAAGGATACAACTGTTTTTAAGACATTGACTAGACATTGAATAATTACCTGCAATCAAGGAGAGATCGATGATGAAGGAATGTAAATGACAGACTATGAGACCAACTGATACACATATGCACTACTGAGTAATCTCTCATTTCTTACTGCTTTGCATCTTGCATCTACACCTCAAAAAAAAGTGTTCCTGATTTGACTATTAATAGGACTGGATTTGGATTGGGAGCAAATGGCTTTCTCCCTCTCTAACCCAAGCATATTGGTAAAGAAAATGTGAAGAATTCTGTCTTGTATCAGAAAAGCCACCTGATGTGAGACAGAAGACAGAAAGTTTAGGGACCAATATTATTGTGACTTCATCTTAAACTTTGTTTCTCTCTGTATCTGTACCTTTCAAACATCCTGTCTGCATACAATCTCCTGAAGTCACAGAAGATATGAATGTCTTTTTAGAGTATAAACAATGCTTAAGTTTTCCATTGTAAATAACATTTCCTCCTATCAGCTATCTACAAAGAATCTGGAACCGAGACGGGGGCCCCCACCACAGCAACTCCTACTAGTGAAACAAGAATAAAAGAGAGAGTAAGAGACAGGCAGACAGACAGACAGAGGCAAAAATAGAAAAATCAAGAACCTGGTGCGCACCAATCAATGATTGTTTTCAGAAAATAGACTATTCAAAAACGGTTGCAAGATAGCTCTCTATGATTATCCTTCAGATCACACTTCTAATTAGAATTCCATATGGAGTTAACCACTATTCTGAGAATGGTTATAGATGTATATAGTCAGTCCATTAAGATCTAACCATTGTTTTAGCTTTTACAGGATCCCAAAGAGATGCCATCGCCTTTAAGTCAGCAGGAAGAAACCTTATGGAGGACTATGCCCCCTTTCCCAATAAGTTTTGTGTTCTAAGGGTTGTAGGTAATTATTATTCTAATAGAATAGTTATAAGTCAAAGTTGGGTGAAGGACAGAACTATAATATAGCATCAAAGATCTCTTTTGAAGAAGAGAGGGGGGATAGATAGGATAGATAAAGGTAGATTGTTCTACCTACCTATACACCATTTTAGCTGAATGTATGGGCTAAGCTAAAGTCAATTTGCACTGGCATAGATATTTGTATATTGATACAAATGTGAAATCATTTTATATGTTTAATTGTGATAATTTGTACATTGGTACAAAGTTTAATCTGAAATTGCTTTATATAACCAAAGTAACTTGTACTTCGATATAACTCTGAATCTGTAACTATTATGTAAAACTGAATCTGAAATTGCTATATTTTACTTGGGTAAACATTATTTCCTTCTTGGGTCTCTGAAGTATTTGAAGATGAGAAAGTTATAATTATAGTTTTCTAGTGACACTTTTAGAAAAGAAACTTTGAAGTTAAAATGTATAAGTTTAAGAGACATCAAAATATTAGTTTTTAGTTAGTAATACAAGTTAGAAAAAAGTGAATTAGTATAATCCTTTGGACTCATTAAAATAGGATAATTAATGAAATACTGTCTTTGAATTGTCAATTGTTAATGGACTGTATATTACTCATTTATTGTTTGTATATATTATATATAATTATTGTACATATTGTATATGGTTTTTCTTATGTTAGTTATAACCTTCTTTTCAAAATTTGTCACAAAAAGGGATATGTTGGAATATAATAAAACATCGCAGATATCAGAGGGATCTATCCACAGTCAAAGAGGATCAGACAGTGGTGATTCACACCTTTAATTCCAGCACAGGAATTATCCCAGGAGTGGTGACCTATGCCCTTAATCCAAACTGAGTTTGAGGTCATCTTATTTTACAGAAGGAGGTCCAGGCTCCCAGGCAGGCAGTGGTGGGGCCATGCTTTAACTGAGTGAAGAAAGTATTTAACACAGGCATAGAAAGACAAAAGGGCAGAACAAGCCAGGAGGAGCCAGGCTGAGGAAGCTGGAAGACAGCTGAGTAAGACCTGACTATGGTGTTTACTCTCTTTAATATCTCTGACATTCCCAGAGATCTGACCCTGAGTTTCCTTTATTCGTGCAACAGTTATACGTCTGTTTAAGTCTTTAATCTGATCTTGGTTTAATTTTGGTAAGTGATAGTTATCTTGAAAACTGTTCATTTCTTTTAGGTTTTCAATTTTAGTGGAGTAAAAGTTTTCAAAGTAGGACCTGATAATTCTCTGGGTTTCCTGGGTGTGTCTTGTCGTGTCCCTTTTCATTTCTGATTCTGTTAATTTGGATATTCTCTCTCTACTTTTTGGTTAGTTTAGATTAGGATTTATCTATCTTGTTGACTTTCTCAAAGAACCATCATTTTGATTCATTGATTCATTTTACTTTTCCCTTTGATTCAATTGTATTGATTTTAGCCCCAAGTTATTTATTTCCTGCCATCTACTCCTTTTAGGTGAGTATCCTTCCAATTGTTGCAAAATCTTGAGCTGTGATGCTAGGTCTCTTGTGTGAGATATCTCTTGATTTTTTCATATGAGTATCTAGTGCTATGAATTTTCCTCTTAACACTGCTTTCATTGTATCCTATAAGTTTGGGTATGTTGTGGATTCATTTTCATTAAATTCTAGTAAGTCTTTGATTTCTTAACTTCTTTCTTGACACAGATGTGGTTGAATTGAGAGATGTTCAGTGTCCATTAATTTGTAGGCTTTCTGTGATTTTTGTTGTTGTTCAACTTTGAACTGTAACTTTAGACCACTGTGATCTGATATGATACAATGAGTTGTTCCCATTTTTTGTATTTATTGATATTTATTTTATGACTGAGTATGTGTTCAGTTTTAGAGAAAGTTCCATGGTGTGCTGAGAAATATGTATATTCCTTCATGTTTGGGTGGAAGGTTTTATATATATTCATTAAATCCATTTGCATCATAACATCTGTTAGCGACTTTATTTCTTTGTTAAGTTTCTTTCTGGTTGACCTATCCAAGGGTGAAAGTGGGGTATTGAAGTCTCCCACTATTAGTGTGTGGGGTTGGATGAGAGTGTTAAGCTTTAGTAGTATTTCTTCTACAAATGTGGGTGCTCTTCTTTTGGGGGCATAAATATTCAGGATTGAAACTTCATCTTGGTGGATTTTTCCCGAGATAAATAAGTATCTTTCATGGTCACTTTTGATTGATTATAGTTTTTAGTCTATTTTGTTAGTCATTAGGATGGCTACACCAGCTTGTTTCTTAGGTCCATTTTATTAGACAGTCTTTTTTTCAACCTTTTACTCTGAGCCTGTGTCTGTCTTTGAAGTTGAGATGTATTTCTTGTATGCAGCAGAAGGATGGCTTCTGTTTTTGTATCCATCATGTTAGGCTGTGTCTTTTTATAGGTGAATTGAGTCCATTGATGTTAAGGGATATTAATGTTCAATGATTGCTATTTTCTGTTATTTTTGGTGGTAGCTTGTGTGTATTTCCTTTCTTTGGGTTTTTCTTCTGTGGGATTATTGATTGATTGTGGTTTCATGAGTATATCTGGTTCCTTTAGGTTTGGTTTTCCCTCTAGTGCTTTCTGTAGTGCTGGATTTGTGGATAAGTATTGGTTAAGTCTGGTTTTGTGGTAAAATACCTTGATTACTCCATTTATGGTAACTGATAGTTTTGCTTGGGATAGTAGGCTTGGTTGGCAGCCATGGTCTTTTAGTGTCTGTATAACATTTCACCAGGACTTTCTTGCTTTCATTGTTTCCACTGAATAGTCTGATGTTATTCTGATGGGTCGGCTTTATAGGTAATTTGGCCTCTTTCCTTTGCAGATTTTAGTGTTTTTTCTTATTTTATATGTTTAGTTGCTTGATTGTTATGTGACAAATTTTACAATCCAGGTCTTTGCTCTTCCATATTTTGCATTCTGTTGGTTATACTTGCATCTGTAGTTTTAGTTTGTTTCTTCAGGTTTTCCATTTCCACCTTTGCCTCGATGTACCTTCTTTATGGCTTCTATTTCAATTTTTATTCCCAAAGTGTTTCTTTCACCTGTTTCTTTTCTCTATTTTTTGGTTTTCTTTATTTTCTTTTAGAGATTTTGTTATCTCTTCCCATTTTTGTTTGTATTTTCTTCTATCTCTTCATGGAAGCTCTACTATCCTGTTTTGAAGCTTCAGTTATCTTCATAAAGTTGTTTTTAAGTTTGTTTCCTTATATGTCCTTCTCATTGTTATGCTCAGGTCTTGATATTGTGGAACTACCAGCTTCTGCTGGTCATGTGTTTTTTCTATATACTGTTATACATATTCTTGTACTTGCATTAGCTCATCGCTTCCTCAGTTCACTCTTATTCAGGTCTTGATTGTATATTAGTCAGTTGTGAGTCTCCAGTAATTGCAGGAGCTGCTCCTAGTAGACTCTTAGTTGACTGTAGGCCAAGGATCTGTGTGTCTCAAGTTGTCACAAGCGTTGTTCTAGTTGGCTCCTAGTCAGGTCTTAATCAAGTGTTCACATGGAGACTTTAGGGTCTCTAGCTGTCAATATGTGATAACAGGGATTGCTTTCTGGGAAGTGTTTGGTCCCATGGGATATTCCTTCAGCTGTGTTTGCTGGGGATTGGGCTTGAGGGATCTTCTAGCTTTCTTTGGTTTAGGGCAGAGCTGGGTTTGATTGTTTGCCAGGGGCTGTCCTCAGGCTGGTGTTCAGAGACCCTGTCTCTGCTTGGCCAGAAGGTGTGGTTGCCATTCGCCTCTTTGTCAGCTATGAACCTCAACGGAGGCTTCAGGGTCTTCAGTTGTTGATGTGTGATCAATATCTCTTCATAGGCCAAGAATTATTATAAGTGGGCACTGTAAAGGAAAATTTTTCTTTGTTTTGTTCTTGTAAAGTTATTGTAAAGAAACAGTCTTTAAATGAATTACTATAATAGACCATTTTTTAGGTAAGAGAGAAGCCAAAAGAATTCTATACCATAGAGAGTCCATTGGCCGGATCACCTTGTTTATCATCCTTAGATCTATTACTATTCTTTGTTTTCTATATTTTTTTAAATAACAAGTACAGGAGAATTCCAATGAACCATATTCATTATTTAATATGCAGAGACTCTAACTGCTCCTATACCAGCTGCTCTAACACCTACAATTTCTCTTTTGTTAAATGTCATTGATGAGCCCATATAGGTTTATCTGTTAACCATTTTAAAGGTAGTGCTCTGGGTGACTTTGAAATATCAGCAGCTTTTGTGCCTTGTTTCTGCACAACCCGAATGGTTGTGACTAGTTCTCACAATACCTTCTAATGTTCTCTTCCCAGAAATATGTGTTAGTTTATGGTTTAATTCTTTGGAGGAATGTTAGTCTGTGTATTCCATTGTTGTAGTAATTCACATCTCCATAAAATATAGTGATGTTAGCCACATATGGCTTTAATTTACTTCTGACCTTCTGGTCCTGTACACTCAAGCATCTTGAACTCTGTTTCACCTGGGACCATGTCTCAATTCCCCAAAACTGAAAATTTGCCTCCTGAATGGGCCAATTTGTTTGCCAAGACTTTGGTGAGTCCTGTATGTTTAATATACCTTCAATAATAACATCACTTGTTAGTAGTTTGAACTTTGGAATTTGTTCATTAATAGAAGTTTGACAAAATATTTGATATAATTTTTTCTGTGTTTCCTTTTCTTTTCTATAGATTTTCTATTGTTAAGTATAGTATGTTTTTTAAAATAGGTTTTAATTTTTTAAATTGTTCTCAGAAGGTTTTTTCTTCATAATAGCTGAGAGCTAAGTATGAGTGAATTGAATTTTATATGGAGGCTTTTGAAAGCCTCCTTGAGGCTTTTTCCAAAGGCAGAATGTTACTTTGTCTGTCCCTTGATGACCTGCAATCATTAGTCCAATGCCTTCCCTTGCCACACGTTTTCCATACTCCAGAAAGGAGAAGCATTCTCTTGTTATTATTCCTCAGAAATACACCATTTCTGAGAATGCCCTGTTTACAATTTCTTTTTATGTGACCTTGCCTTCTACATTTAAAATTTTGACTTTTGTTGTACTTTTAGAGATAATCTCTAGATTATATCCAGTTATCATCAAAGTGACAAGGCTCTAGATTCACTGTCTCATGAATCCTATTCTCAAAGGGTGCCACCCTTGCTTTTAAGGGTTTAATTATTCTTTTACATTAGCATTACATTAGCATTCTCAAAATCCAGCAATTCAATTATTATTTGCCTAACTTCTTAGCCCAGTAGCATTCTGTTTACTGATCCAGTTAATCTCTGAAAAAAAGTCTGTAAAAGTTTCTTTTGGACTTTGTACCACTTTTGTGAAAAACTGGATTTTATTTCCTATTTCTTCATCCAATCGCATGCATTTAATGTTGCCACGAGGCAAAAATCCAGGGTATGCTCATTATATAAAGTTTTCCTTTTTATATCTACATACTCTGCTTCCCCAAGAAGTTGGTCTTGGGAGACTTCTATGCCTCTGTCTCTGCTTCTTTGTTCTATTGTTTTAGGCTCCTCTTTCCACCATGTTTTTTATTGTAAAAGTGACCCAGCTTCCAAAATAGCATTAACTAACCAGCACATAGGGGTGATTAGTTCCATGATTACCAGGAATTCAGCATTTGTTTTTCATATGGTGAGTGCCTATCATATATAATAATTTTTTCCTTGACTCCTATTAATTCTAACATTTGTGCCAGAGCCCAACTAACTTCTGTCCAATTTTTAGCATTTTATGATTTCTTTAAGGTTACTGGATATATCAATGTTGGCTGTTGGATAACCTTAGTCTGTTTTTGTGTAATCCTAGAAGACATATTTGATATTGGTTCTTCATATTCTTCTGTTTTGGTTTGAATATCTTTGTGTTCTCTTTTAACAGGCTTTTCTAAGACTTTCTTCTTGGCTTTCACATTAATTGACATTTTAAATGAAAAAACAAAAATAAATAAATAATATTTACAATAAACAATATGATAAACATTATGAGGTTAGTCTTATCTACTTTATTTATCTCTTCCTTTACTGATTCCGGTATCAAATCTTGTAGAGTAAGGTCATAGGAAGTCTAAACACTTTCCATTGTCTTAAACAAATTCTCTTTTTAAAGTAACTCAATTTACTTACCACAGTTGTTGACAATGACAATTCAGATGACTGTGAAGTGGGGCAGTTACCTCTTGTAATAGCAGCCTAATGAGGGACCCAAAAAGAAGGGAAAAAATACAAGCTACCAAGAGAAGATCGTTTTCTGAAAAACTTACCCAAATGAAGTTAAGAAAAAACAACTTAGCTGCCTCTGCCTAAGCCTGGAGGCTAACTCAGAATAAAAAGCCTAGCCAGGCACTAATTATTCCTCTGGCCATGTGTTATTCTTGTAAGCAAGAAGCTATTTTGGGAATCTGTGCCCCAAAGTTGGATGCCAAGTGTAACACAAATTCTAGTTGTTATTAAATGAGAACTCAGAACCAGATATTGGAGTGAACCAGGAATATCAGAGAGAGGAAAACATACCACAGTCAAATCTCACCCAGCCTACTTCTTAAGGTAAAAAAAAAAAAGAAAGAAAGCCATCTTCCAGTTTCCTCAACCTTCAAGGATATATTGAATTCACAACAAAAACAATACCTCAAGATTTCATAATTATTACTGCCAATCATATTTATGTGACATAGCACTTACAGGACCATCATGGACTACATTTTCAAAGCTAATAACTTATAACAGCTCTGCAAGTTAAGGCAATATGGAATAAGAAAGGAGTAACAGCTTGTCTATGCCAATACCAAGTTTCTATAGAGACTAAGTGGACAACCTATGTTTGTGTATGCTAACCTATGTTTCAAACTTTATGGAATCAGGTATTGGTATGTCACCAACTTTTCTATACTACAAAAATGGATAAATGAGAAAATATTCAAAAAGTTTGTTGAACATTAAGATGTATAAGAAATAGTCCATAATCTAATAGAACTAATATACATCATTTACAGGATAAGCTTTCAGTCATTTGTAGTTCTGAAAAGTGAGTAACACAGCTATATGTAAGAGTGAATTTTCAGCCTATCATATTCCTCACATTGTTTCCTCTGTTCTTCATCCTTAAGATTTTCTTTGGACTATTCCAACCTATCCTGAGTGACAATATCTTGTTTTCTTATGTCTCCCATAAAGCACACAAAGATACATGTTTACCCCATGCCATGGTCTCTTTGATACTTTATTTTACATTGACATGGATAGGGCTAGTCACCTCAGGTGATTACCAGAGTATTCAGTTTCTCTCAGACTTAAGAGAAGAAATAGAAGGAAATGGTAACGGTTAGCTTTTGTGAGTATTATCCCACGTAGCATGCAATTAATCATAAAAGTGTGTGATATATAAAAAATAAATCATGGCACTATCAGCAAAGCTTATTTAATTTATAGTAAAGTGAACTCTGCCCTAGAAGTCAGCTTTAGAATGTGAGAATATTTAGGTGCACAGGGAATCTGGGTCATCACCTCCCAATGGGATGTCATAACAGATATGAAAGGTTTCAGCCTTGACCACTTCCATGGAGCTATCAGTTGGCACACCACCATAGTAAGGTTTCTAAATTTAGGAACTTTAGGCAAACAATGAATACTTCCAAATATCCAATAGATACTCATCAAATGATAATGGAGTGAAATTATTTTAATTGTTCAGTCTTCAAGACCAACTATAGTACAATGAATTATTTTTCATTAAACACTACATTGGAGTGGTTATCACAACACAAATTTGACATGGTCTTGACTGAAGAAGGTTACAATATATATAATGCTGCCTTACTCTGGCCCACACTTACCAAGAAATCATTTTTCAACAAATAGAGTCTCTCAGCAAAAATGCTGAGCTGATAGGAATGTTTCATGACTGTCAACAGGTAAAATATCTTTGCTGTTAATCATGCTTAGATCATGTTATTTAAAAATGGTCTCACCAATTCTCAGTTGTATTTATCAGATAATGTTCTCTCCATACAGAAATTTATGTCCCTCAAAACTTCTTAATATAAAACTTTTATTGTCTAAGTAGAATGAAGATTATTAATCAATGTATGACAACTTTTTGCATGAAGATTGTTAATTTATTCATGAGCATGCATCTCAACTTTTTGAGAAATGAGTTTAATATTGGAAACAGCCACTAATAGTTTTTATCATAGAATTCTCAATTCTAAGAGTAAAATAGAAAAAATTCTTTTCTCAAAAAACAAAGTATATCAATGTCATAAATAATTGTTTGTTAAAAATATATTTATCTAGACAAATATTAAGGACTATATATTGTAATTAAATTTATTTTTATTTTATAAATATATACTATGTCTGAATAATGTACATAGTCCTCATTTTTTGAACAAATTTTAGACCTTTTATTTCTTAATTTTAGTAATCTCAGGGCATACTCCTGTTGCATTAGGGTTTCTGGTCCCAGGCGGCCAGATGTCCAGACCCACAGACCTGCTGTGATATAAACATCTGAGTCATTTCTGGAGGTCTGATCAGCTGTGGGTGACTAATGTGTCTGGCACGGCAGGTCTGTGGGTCTGGACCTCTGGCAGCACTGGGCCAAGAAACCATATTGTTACATACTCCAGCAATTTTTCTGCCTTCTGGAGGAGGCATAGAGTCTTGGATATTTGGATGTTCATGTTTGTGCTTCTGGATTGTGATCTAGGCGTCTGGCGTTGATGTTAGGGTGTTTCTTGGTGTCAATATCTGATCTTGTATATGCGGGGTAGGTTTTCTGTTCTTTAGTTTCTTTGCCCTGTCTTTGTCCCAGCCAAGTATGGTAGCTTTGGGATCTCTGTGAGTCCCAGTGAAATGTGATGACTGAGGCATCCTTGGAGAGAGAGAGAGAGAGAGAGAGAGAGAGAGAGAGAGAGAGAGAGAGAGAGAGAGAGAGAGAGAGAGAGAGAGAGAGAGCTGCTCTGCAGTTAGACAAGGAGTCACAAAGGAGTGGAGATGGGCTACAAGGAAAGACTGAGTGGAGTGACACTGAAGAATAAGTGGGATCCTGGGTCTGAACCAGACCCCAAGTCCTAAGGGATGTGAGCATCCCAGGGTGGGCAGGCTTCAGTGGAGGTGTTAAGAAAGAATTTGTGCATACTCTCCACCAGCCCTTTTTCTCATAAGCAAAAAAAAAAAAAAATGTGCCCAAGGTTTCAAGACCACCCTGCTGTTGAAACTGTCTCAGTAAAACCTTATCTGTTTCCTATGGTTACTATGGGCACATATTTCTCAAGGCTACATGGCCACCCTGTTCTTAGAAGAATCACAAATTTGCTATGGCCACCTGCTTCGCAAGGCTACCTCTATGACTTATGCTTCTATGTTCCTTAAGCCCTGTAAAAAGCCTACTTAATTTTAGTTTGGGGCTCTCTGGTCCTTTGTGACTTTGAGCCCCATGTTCATGGTAATTTATTAAAATTTGCCCTCTGCTTGCATGTGAGTGTGTCTCTTGGAGTCCTCCTTCACACTGTGTTTCTCACCCCTAACACTTGGAGGTTCCACCGAGATTTCTGCCCATACAGGAGACTCCAACAGCCATCTCCCAGGGTAGGTAAGGCCTTTCTTTTATGGTTTTGCAAGCACCTATAGTGTCCTGGTATCTGTTTATTTTCATTTCTGTTTCAGTTCATCAGGCTCTGTTTATTTTGATTTCTGTTCAGTTGGAGGCTGCTGCCTGACTTCTGTTTCTGGTCCATGGGACATGAGATGCTCTCCTGACATCGATTTCTGGTCAGTGGGACACGAGATGTTCCCCTGAAATCTTTTTCTGGTCAGGCCAGCAAGCAATATACGGCTGTCACTGGTGACCTGGATGTGTTCCTGGATGTGTCCTACTCAGTTAATTCTGATTCAGTAATTCTGTTGCCAGCAGACAAATGGGTTAGGGAAATAGAGCCATTAGAAATTATGTATGTCACTCTGTGTAAGTCTTGGAGATGTTTTCTCTCTTTGTCTGTTGCCTTGCTGTGTGTGCTTCTGCTTTGTGTTGTGATCTATATTGATCAGCCCATGATGGGTCACTAAAATTCAACTCCTCTCTCTCTTACTTTGGATCATTGGTGTGAAGTTCGAGAGAGCTCAAATCTCTCATTGATTGTAAAGAAGGACAAGTGGCAGATGTTTTGCACCTCAGAATGACCCACCTCCCAGGTGGGATGGCCTCCTGAGGTGTCTTTCACCTCCCGCTCATACGAGCAGTCAGGGATGTTGTCTTTCACCCTGGATGACACAGGTATCCCAACCCACAACCCTATATTATGGTTTGGCAAGATTTATGTGAGGAGGACCCTCCAGCATGGGTAAGGCCCTTCCTCTTCCCTGACTCTGGACTGGTAAGACCATGCTGGCCAGATTACCAGCTGCTCCCTCGACCCCCAATCCCTATCTATCTCCTCCTCTGGTTTTGCCTGAGTTCAAGTCTGGCCTGATTCTTCTGAATTCTGATGTTCCACCTCCTTACCCACCACAGCAGTCTGCTCTTGCCTTTTCTTCTTCCCTGTCATCCCTCTCATCTCCTCCTGTTCCCTTCTCCTCACTCCATGACTCCCCTCTGCAGGAACCTCTGGCCAAGTCTCCCACATCTGGGCCATCTCAAGGGACTCACAGTCCCAGGATCCACATGAAGTGGAAAGACTAATGGAGGCCTATCATAGATTCACTCCCTTTGACCCTCGAGCTGAGGAATAGAGGGCCTCGGTTCGCATGGCCTTCATTGGTCAATCAGCCTGGATATCAGATGCATGTTGCAGTGTCTGAATGGGTTGCAGGATTTAACCCTGAGGGATCTGGTGAGAGAGGTGGAGAAAGTCTTTTATAAGAGAAAGACAGAGGAAGAGAAGGAGCAGAGGAAGGAGAGGGAACAGGAAGAGAAAGAAAAGTGAAGAACAAAAGAGTTAACAAAAATACTGGTCACAGTAGTCGGAGGTTCTAGTGAGGAGAAGCAGATTTAAGAAGGGCAGTAGAAAACAACCTGGGCCCACGCCATCGCCCTCCTCCTGACCTGAACCAATGTGTCTACTGCAAAGAGACAGGACACTGGGTCAAGGACTGCCCTAAGAAGAAAAAGACTCAAGAATGTTGTCGGCATATCACACTAGCCCTAGAAAATGATGACTAGGGGTGTCGGGGCTCAGATCCTCTCCCCAAGATCAGGGTAACATTTGATGTGGAGGGGACCAATTGACTATGAAGTGGATATGGGAGCAGTCTATTCTGCCCTACAGGCTCCACTAGGACCACTTTCTGGCAAAAGGTCCTTAGTCCAGGGAGCTAATGGTAGCTGATACTGTGCCTGGACTACAAAGAGAACTATGGACTTGGGGAACGTGAAAGTCCAACACTCTTTCTTAGTTATTCCTGAATGTCTTGCCCCCCTAATGGGTAGAGATTTGCTTACCAAACTAAGGGCAAGAATTACATTTAATCCAAAAGGACTAGAAGTGGAGTTACTGAATCCATCAGTGAGCAAAACTGTGGTAACTGCCCTTACTATATCTGTTGAAGAGGAATACCAACTATGATAAGTCAGAACAGCCCCGAGGACTTGTCCCTCAGATATGGCTTAAAGAGTTCCCGGACTTTTGGGCAGAAGTTGCCAGGTTGGTATTGGCAGTAAACCAGCCTCCAATAGTAGTGACTTTAAAGCCCTCTGCTTCTCTGGTCCAAATCAAACAGTATTATATGAGTAAAGAAGTTCAAGAAGGGATTAGACCCCACATACTGAAACTTTTTAATTTGGAGTATTGAAGCCTTGCCAATCGGCCTGGAATACTTCCCTGCTGCCTGTTAAGAAAACTGGGACTGGGGACTATAAACCAGTGCAGAACATGCAAGAAGTCAATAGCAGAGTACAAGATATACATCCTACTGTGCCAATTCCCTATAACTTACTTAGTACTCTCAACCCTGACAGGACTTGGTATACCATACTTGATTTGAGAGATGCTTTCTTTTGTCTGCCCTTGCACAGAGATAGTCAACCTTTGTTTGCTTTTGAATAGGTGGACCCTGAGACAGGGTCCTCTGGCCAGTTAACTTTGACACGCCTGCCCCAGGGGTTTAAGAACTTCCCTACTATCTTTGATGAGGCCCTTCATAGATACTTGAGCTTTTTTAGAACTCAACAACCTGAGAACACCATGCTTGAATATGTGGATGATTTGTTGTTAGTGGCAGACACTAAGGACTGTGAACATGGAACTCTGAAATTATTAAAGGAATTGGCCAAAATGGGGTATCGAGCTGCAGCAAAGAAAGCCCAGATGTTTAGAAAGGAGGTGACTTTCCTGGGGTACAATCTCAAAGATGGGAAGCAATGGCTCACTGAGGCTAGAAAGAAAACTGTAACCCAGATACCTCCACCCACAAATCAAAAGCAGCTGCACCAGTTCTTGGGAACAGCAAGGTTTTGCCGGTTGTGGATCCCTGGATTCACATCCCTCGCTGCCCCACTTTACCCTCTACTCAAAGGTGTTGCTGCCTTTCCATGGGGAAAGGAGTAGCAGGAGGCCTTTGACACTATCAAAAAAGCACTCCTGTCAGTCCCAGCTTTAGCCCTCCTGGATGTAGGCAAGCTGTTCACACTCTACATAGAAGAAAGAAAGTATATTGTAGGGGATTGTGTTGTTTCATGGTAAATAATTGTCCCACCCACTGGTTTAATAAAAAGCACTGATTGGCCAAAGGCAGGCAGGAAGTGTGGGTGGGGCTACCAGACTAAGAAAACTCTTGAGAATAGGAAGCACAGAGCAGAATGCCAGAGAGAAGCCAGAAGAAGCAGAGAACTATGCTGCACTAAAGAAAAGGTACCGAGCCACATGGCTGAAAAAGAGATATGGGTTAGATGAAGGGTAGAGAGCTAGCAAGTGATATGCCAAGGCCTTAAGTCAATCAGCCTAAAACTACTAAAAGCATCTGTGTGTCACTGTGGGACTGTAGGACTGCGGGTCTGTGGCTCTGCAGGTCTGTGGGCCTAAACCCAGAGGCAAGGCCCAAAAGTCAAGGCCAGAAACCTCATACTACAAATGGCAGCCCAATGTGGGTAAAATGTACCCACTAAAGTCATAGAAAGCTTAAAAATGGTCTAGAGCACAAAGCAGCCTCTGAATTGTGTCTCCCATGTGAGCCATGGTACAGAGACACCCTGGTGAGGCACGTGGGCTTGAGCTACAATGGCGGGCTTTTGGAGTAAAGTTTGAGGTGTAAAATGGCTTGTTCCTGAAGTCTCACAGGACCCTCAGTATTGGCAAAAAGTTTTAAATGATGTATTTATGGTTTCTGTTCATAAGGACAAAAACAGAACAGAATCAAAAATGGCTTCTTAGTGTTGCTGATGTTTTCATGGATCAGCTCTGTTTGCCTGAGGCAAACTGAGGCTTGGCTTTTTTAAGAGAAACTTCCTGATTCAGCCTTAGAGGCAAAACATTTGTGAATTTTTTAAGAGGCCCTGCTGCCTAATACTTGAATGGAGTTAATGAGCAGCAGATGGCAAAGCTTTACTTGGTGATTATATGGACCCTAAAATTCCCTAGAGTACCTGGGCTAAAAAGATAAATTCTATGAAGGTAGACTAGGAGCTGGGTGGAGCCATCCACCCATCATACCAGCCTTGAACTTTAGCAGATTAAAGGTGTGGTCAGAAATTGAAAGAAATAGAAGAATTCTTGGCAGATTAAAGGTGTAGCCAAAACTAGAAAGAAATAGAAGAATCTGGGTGAAGTCAATTGCACTAGCAATCAAAGGTGTGGTCAGAGACAGAAAAAGTTAATAAATATATAGTAAAGACAGTTTTTTGTAAAAAAAAAAAAAAAAAGTCTAAGTGGTTTAGAGTGTGTTGAAAATATAGATACATAGGCTTAGAGAAAGAAAAGAAAAGGTAGAGAAAGCCCTTAAAAAAAGAAATAGATTTAAATAAATAAATAAATAAATAAATAAATAAATAAATAAATAAATAAATAAATAAATAAATAAGTAAGCCACATAAAGATGGAAAAAATAAAGAATGTCTGGATACTGTATGATATTGTCTTATCTTTAAGCTGCTTCACTGAAAATGACTTAGTAAAAGCTGCTAAAAGACAGTTGATTATAAATGTTGTTGAAGTAATTCAACCTACATATTTTGTAAATAAGTTTATTTTAAAATTGAAATTCAAAGATGTACTACTATGGAGAAGAGGTTTTCCTTTTATTTTCACAGAAAATGAGAGGCTGTGGATTTATTACTGGATAAAGAACATAAAGTTTGATAGAGGAAGACCCCCTGAAAAATCTCCAATGGAAATGGATGGACCAGATGATTCAGTATTTCAGAGCACCTCTGTTGAAATTTTCTGGGCTCTGTATCCAGAACAATTTCAAGGAGACTGGCTGTGATGACCCAGCCTTACAGATTACTCCACTAAAGACTTGTCCATAATCCTACATTTTTCTCTGGATTCCCATGAGATTGCCAATACCCTCATTCAGCAGGAAGTAGCCTAGAGAACGACGCCCACATTCCCAAAACATGGATTATGGATGTTTGTGTTTATTTACAGTGTTGTTTAAAGTTGCTATAGATAAGGGGGGAAAGAATATTAGATTTGGAGTTATTTTTGTTTTAAAAAGAGAAAAAGGGATATGTAAGGGATTGTGTTGTTTCATGGTAAATAATTGTCCCACCCACTGGTTTAATGAAAAGCTCTGATTGGCCAAAGGCAGGCAGGAAATGTGGGCAGGGCCACCAGACTAAGAAAACTCTTGAGAACAGGAAGCACAGAGAAGAATGCCAGAGAGAAGCCGGAAGAAGCATAGGAAAACTATGCTGCTCTAAAGAAAAGGTACCGAGCCACATGGCTGAACAAGAGACATGGGCTAGATGAAGGGTAGATAGCTAGCAATTGGGCCATAGGTCAATCAGCCTAAAACTATTGAAAGCATCTGTGTGTCACTGTGGGTCTATGGGACTGCAGGTCTGTGGGTCTGCAGGTCTGTGGGCCCAAACCCAGAGGCAAGGCCCAAAAGTCAAGGCAAGAAACCTCATACTACAGGATATGGCTAGAGGGGTACTGACACAAAACCTGGGCCCCTTTTTCAAAATTGATTACTGCTCAAACATCTATTTGTAATAAACAGTTTTTGAATAGTTTGCAGTTTAAGAATGAGAAGGCTACTATTGGTTGTTTTGAGCATGCATATCATAATTGAAACACAAAATGCCTGCCTCCGCTGAGAGCTCTGTTTGTAAGAATTGTTACATGACTTATCTCAAATAATATAATGACACCTGAGATCCTGCATCTATAAACATGCATTTATCCCTTTAAGCTCTTTTTGTGTTCATTTTCTAGAGAAATATCGCATATGTGGGAAATATATGAATGTCTTGGATCAAAGATCAAATGTCTATCACTCAAAGTTCCTTTCCAAAGTTGGGGCATCCATCTTCAGCCTACAGGCCCAGAGTCTCTTTTCATTTCAGTGAAGCAGGAAATCTGCTCTGCCCATTCTGGCACAGTTCATCAGTCACTTCTCCTTGAGTCCTGAAGAATGTCTGACAGTTTTCTCTGCAAAGCAGGAACCTGAATGACCATCTTGGCTTGTTCTGCCAAAGTTCAGAGGTCACCTTCCTATGGAACCTGCATGTACAGTTTAAACAGCATACTGTCAAGTAGTCAATATAAGAACAGGTATATGTCCAGTGGCTAACCAATGCCACAAAGAGAGTAGACTCCATATGGAGTTTCTTTGATGCCCATTTTTCTCTTGAAGTAAATTAGTGTTGCCAGGAGAAGATCTGTCTCACTGTCCAGAAAAGTTTTTAAAACATTTAAATGCCATATTCTGTAGGTCTTAGAAGTATTTGACTAATTGAATTTTATCTCTGTATACCTAATAATCTAAATAACATGTATTTCTTAATTATAAATTACAAATTTAAATCAATTACATAAACATCATATCTTAAACAAGAGTAGAAAAATACATACAGCATAAGAGAGAGAATTGACCTTAAATTTGTATCAATAAACCAAAATCCATACCAATATAAAACATTTTGAGATTAACAGCTGATTTTTGGATTAAAGTAAATTCAATAATCTAATTTTTAAAAAATCACTCATATACCATATCCCCTTTTTCTTTTTAGAAAGAGATTAACTATGACCATTAACTAGTTATAATGATAACAAACATTTAGAAATAATATTTTGGGAATCCGGGCATAGTTTTCCATTACTACTTCCTGCTGATTAAAGGGTGTTGAAAATCTCATGCGTTTTTGAGACTGGATCATAGTTTAGTCTTGAAGCTGATATGGCCATCTCTTCCCATCAGAGATTTTTTTCAGGGGGTCTTGGTTGATGAAACCATATTTGCCTGGAAGTCATCTACAGGTTCTCATCTTCTGTGGAAACAAAAGCAGAACTCTTCCAAAGCAATAAATCCTTAGACACAAATTTCAAAATCAAAATACCTTTAAAATATATATTCTTATTTAACTTAGTAGCCTTTTCATTTGCAATCCATTGTCTTTCTGCAGTTAGCTCATTAACAGTTAAAAAATTAAAAGAAAACACAATAGCAACCAAAATCCAGATTTTGTGTCTATTTTCCATCTTTACATGGCTTATTATATTGTTATTACTCTATTTCTCTTTTTAAAGACATTCTCTATCCACTTTCTTTTCTCTCTGAAACCTATGTACCTTTTACAGACATTGTAACCCATTTACAGGTTTTTCTTTTCACTGAATCTGTTTTATTGTAAATCCTTAATCATCTTCCAACCATAAGAGCTTTTAAAATACACTCTCCTAAAGAGCTGCATAGTTTTTGCAGATAAATCTGAATCAGTATGTTCTCTTAAAGGGATCATCTGAATCAGTAAGTTCTCTTAAAGGGACCGAGTCTGTTTGTGGCCAGCAAACAGAGCAGACCCAGGAAAATGCTGCAACTAAGAAACTGTCTTTGTTTCCTTTTTGGTCAAAATAAACAGAAACCTTAAATCAATAACATGATACTGAGTCTTCTGTGATATTTCAGTAACCAGCCTGGTTGTATCTTACCCTGCCTGCTGCCAGTCTGCCGGCGCCATTTTGAATGTGGCTGGATGCCAAGCTTTCTCTGTATAATGACCTGCTTCATATACACAATTTGGAAGCTTCTTTGGCTCAGTCTCTGTGCTAAAACCCTTTTTAAAACTTTGTCAGGCTTTAAGTGGATATTCGCCCCACCCAGGGAAGCCATCTGTTACAAGGTAGTAGTTTTTTGGTCTCTGGCAGCTAGAGGCCTAGACCCACAGATCTGTAGCCCCAGACCCCTTAGCCACCTGCTACTGCTTTTCAGGCCCTGAGAAATGACTCAGATGCTTATATTAACTTCATGCTGTTTGGCCTATGACTCAGGCACATTGATAGCTAGCTCTTACATCTTAACTCAACCCATTTTCATTAATCTGTCTGCCATGAGGCCCGTGACTCACCTGTGTTCCTCACATGTTGCTCCTTTTGCCTTATGGCTCCTTCTCTCTGACTCTGCCCTGCTCCTCCTGCCTACTCTGATGCCTCCTCCTACTTTTCCTATGGTGCCTGTCATGGGCCAAAACAGCTCCTTTATTTAAAGATTGCTATTCACAGCATACAGAAAGACATTCCCACATCAATAGTGTGCAATTTGTAGTTGCAAAGAAAGTACAATCATTTTATTTATCTCAAAATGTAATCTTACAAAAGATTTTTAAAACCATTTTTTAAAAATCATAAATATAAACTTTTATCAATATAAAAAATGATTCAGCTGTTGAAACACAATTCTAGTTGGTATTTATTGAAAACTCAGAGCCAGACATTAGGAAAAAGCTAGAATATCAGTGAAAGTAACAGACCCTAGTCAATTTCAACCAGTCAACTTCTCAGGGTGAAAGCTGTTTTCAAGAGTCCTCAGCCTGACTCTTCACTTCTACAGAATACCACAATGTCTGCCTATGACTATCTTAAGTATCTTTTTCACAAAGTAGTTTTACTTCCAGGTTCAACTCTGCATCATAATCTTTGAGGTAGAATTAAATATGTGAGCGACTAGTGTTTGGTTGCTAGGATTTAAACTCACAGAAACACAGAGAGATCTCTGTCTTGTGAGTTATGAGGTTAAAGTTTAGATCACAACTAGATCATTCCCATATTGGGACTAATGGTGTCAGTTACCATATGTCATCCGTGGGTTGATGGTGAGTTTTCTCTGATATTTCAGGCTCATTTTATTAAATATAAAATATATCACCACAAAACACTTTTTGTGTCAAAAATTGAAAAAAGGTTATAACTAACATAAAAAAAGCCAGATTGTATATAATATATACAAACAGTAATTAAATAACTAATGTCTAGCCCTTTAACAATTGACAAATTCAAAGAAAATATTTCTTTAATTATCCTATTTTGGTGAGTCCATAAGATTGTACCTAATTCACTTTCTATCTAACTTGTATTACTGAAAACTATCTTTTGATATCTCTCAAACTTATACACTTTAACTTCTAAGGGAGTTTTTTTTTTCTAAAACTGTCACTAGAAAACTATAACTGTAACTATCTCATTGTCAATTGCCTCAGAGACCCAAGATGGAAGTAATATTAACTAAGTAATATTGACTAAGCATCCAAAAAATGTAAGAAATGAAACACCTGACTGCCTGGACAGTCACCTAAGGTTCTTCTGTATTGTTGAGGCATCCAACTTGGGCCTACAGGCCTAACATGTCAGACAGACTACTCTGTGAAGCAGGATATTCTCAAAAACTTTGCTACCTTGTCTTGGCAAGATTCTGCAACTTGTGTGTGTGTGTGTGTGTGTGTGTGTGTGTGTGTGTGTGTGTGTGTGTGTGTGTGTGTGTGCACGTGCATCCTTTTTGTCCATTTTGAACATCATACTGTGAGCAGTCAAGGCAAGAGCACTTTCTTGCCCAGTAGCTAACTTTTGCCACAAAGAAAGTCATCTCCATACAGATTTGTTTTTGAGTTTTGTTCATAATCTTCTCTAAAGAAGATTGGTGTTGCCAGGAGCAGATGTGGGATTACAGAATCAGCCTTTTCTGAACTCAAAGCAGTTGCCCATTGAAATCCTGAAAAGGTATCTATTGTATGATGTATATATCTTGAGCTTTCAATTTCTATAAAATTAAACACAATCATATGCCAATTTCATTTCTACGTATACCTTTGAATTACTTCCTGCTGGTAATGGGAATATGGTTATAGAAGGAACAGGTGGGACATTTTTTTGCAGTTTCTCTGGTTTGTTGTCAAGTGATGAAAAAAACCTTTTTTTATTTTTTAATTCTTTGCTATTGATGTAGATTTTTTTTATGAAACTCTGAGGCCTCTAGCACATTTTCTATTAATAATGTATCTATTTCATTATTATTTTTGCTAAAGGACCTGACAGACCCATATGGGATTGAGTTGTGATATATAAAAGGGATGACTTATACTCCTGATTATTACTTGTAACAGAATAAATAATGAGGTAAATTCTGACCCATCATTAATAAAATAAACAGTTTTAATGTGTAAAATAACTCTTTTTGCATGCTGAGAGTCAGTGACTATGTTATGAGGTTTGGTAAGATCCATTAACTCCATCATGACGGCATTTAATTCTGAATTTGAACACAATTATGAGGGCTTTGAGGCACATTACTTACATTTTCTGATTTGTATCCTAACTTTCCTGATTTGTTTGCATCAGTATAAAATGTAAGGGCTCCAGAAATTTGTGTATCTCATACTACACAAGGAGGATTCCAGTTAGTTTTCTTTAGAAATTAAATTCTTTTGTTTTGAGGATATTTGTTGTTAATATCTCCCCCGACCCCAAATTACTGCATGCTCTTTGCCAAGGTTCACTTTGTGCCCACAATTGATCAATTTCTTTAATTGTTAAAGGTACAACAATTTCTTCTGGGTCCTTTTCTGTCAATTGCTGAAACTTAATTTTCCTTTAAAAATCAAATCAGAAATCTTTCTCACATAGGTCTTTAATTTCTTACTTAGTTTATGTAAAGAAATATCCATTTCAATATAACATTTTCCCTTTGCATTAAAATTCCTGTAGGAGAATGATTAGAGGGCAAGAGGAGCAGAATGCATTAAAGTCTGGATCTACACAATCCGCATGTGCATCTTGTAATTGCTTTTCCATCAAAACCAGTTCTCTTTTAGTATCAGATGACAATTCTCTCTGACTGTTTAAGTCCTTATCACCATTAACGTTTTGAACAAATTGTCCAGTTCATCATTTTTTATCCCGTTAGTGGTTTGTGAATTGGAAATGTTTGCGAGCAACCTTTGGAATTCATTAAGTATCCTCAATCCATCCCTCTTGATTTGTGTCTTCTGCAGTCTATTTTTTGTTGACATATTTTATAACCTAAATAATTAATGGAATCTTCTCTTTGAATTTTTTTCAAAGGAAATTTGTAATCCCCAAGCAGGCAATTTTTTTTCACTTCTTCAAACATTCTTTCTAAGGTATTGATATTTGACTCAGCCAACAAGATATTATCCATGTGATGGTAAGTGATAGATTGTAGGAATTTGCCACATTTCATTTCTAATGGATTTTATACCAAATATTGATATAGAGTAGGGCTATTCAGCATTTGCTGAGAAAGAAACCTATTTATATCTCTTTTCAGGCAGATAATTGTTATAAGTGAACACTGTAAAGGCATTTTTGTCTTGTTTTTTAGAGGTATTGTAAAGAAACAGTCTTTTAAATCAATAGCTCTAATAGGCCATTTTTTTAGGTAATAGACTGTAGGGAACTCATTGGCTGGATCCCCTCATTTACCACTCTTAAATCTGTTATCATTCTTTATTTTCCAGATATTTTTAGTAACAAATACAGGAGATTTTCAAGGGCTGGTTGATTCTTCAATATGCTGAGCATTTAACTGCTCTTTTACCAGCCGTTCTAAGGCCTGCAATTTTTCTTTTGATAAAGACCATTTATGAACACATATAGGCTTATCTCTTAACCATTTTGAAGGTAGTGTTCTGGGTGCCTTTGAAAGATCAGCAGCTATTTAGTCTTGTCTTTATACAATCTGAATTGTTGGTGATTGTTTTACATAATACCTTCTGATTTTTTTTCCTATAAATGTATGTTAGTTTATGGTTTATTTTTGTGTTTGGTGGAATGTTAATCTGAATATTCTGTTGTTGCAGTGAGTCTCATTTTTATAAATTCATAGCAATTTTAGCCATATATGGCTTTAATTTTCTCTTCTGTCCCTCTGGCCTTATACATTTAAGCCAACTGTTTTACCTAGGATAACATCCCTATTCCCCAAAAATGAACATTTACCTCTTGAAGGTGCCAATTTGGATGCCAAGACTTGGGTGAAATTATTGGTGCTTCTGCCCCTGTGTTTACTATACTTTCACTAAAACATCTTTATATTTGTATTTCCAACTTTGTATTTCTATAAGTTAATTTATAGAAGTGTTGTAGAATTTTCTGGCTTATCGATCTCATGGTCCAGATCTACATATCCATAGTACACAAATAGCAGTAAATGATTATGTGTTGGATTGCCACAGTAATTATGCCTGTCCAACCAAAGCAACCTACAGATTAAAAGCAATCCCACATCAAAATTTCAATGCAATTCTTCACAAGAGAGACAATTTTCAGCTTCATACAGTGCTTTTAAAAGTTGAGGATAAATAAGACAATGCTGAATAATAAAAGAAGTACTAAAAGTGCATGATTTCCAATTTCCAATTTCACTACAGTTCTCCAGTAATTAAAAAAATAGCATTTGAACAAGCACAGAGACAATGATAAATGGAATAGAACTTAAAATCCAGTCTTAAATATACATACCTATTGAAACCCAATTTCTGATATAGAGGCCATTACCAGAACTGGACAAACTCTAGTTAGTATATAATAAAAATCTGGAGCCAGATATTGGGTAAAAGCTGGAACATCAAAAACAAATCACAGCTACCCAGTCAACTCCTCAGTTCTGTCTTGAGGAATCCACGTGATTTCCTCTGAGTCCTCAGCTGAAAAGGAAAGGGAAGTCTCTGAGAAAGCTGAAAAACTCTTCTCTTTCTCTGCCCAGCTCTTAACTTTCTCTTTCCACATTCTTAAAGCTAGCATTAAAGGTGTGGGTTGTTCTTCTCTTATCTGGCTTAGCTCTGTGATGGATTCTGATATTACAGATTAATTTTATAAAATATATACCATGACAAGTCAGATACACACAGTAGAAAAAGAAAGCATCTCCAATAAGTGATATTGGTCAATCTTGATGGCTAATTATGGAAGAATGCAAATAGATTAATATTTGTTTCCTTCACTAAATCTTAACTCCAAATAAAACAAGAATGATAGTCTAAGATCAGTTTCACTGAATTCAATAATAGAGAAAATGAGGGTAATTTTGATCACATTGTAATAGGAATAAACTTTGTAACAGAACACTAAAAAAACAATTAATAAATGAGAATTTATAAAACTGATAGCTTCTGTATCTCAACAGATACCATTGTTAACATAAACAATATATTTTATAATGTAACAAGATTTTTATTAAGTACACATCAATAGAGGGCTAATATTAAAATTATGTAATGTTGTAAATTAAAATATTACATATTAAGAAAACAAATACCCCAATTAAAATGTGGTATAGAGATGAACAGTATTCTCAAAAGAAGAAGCACAAATGGAAGAGGAGCACTTAAAACTGGTTCAACATTTTTGTTCATTAGGAAAATTCAAATCAAAACTGCATTGTGATTTTTTTTTACACCAGTCAGAATAGCCCAAATTAATAAAACAAATGAAAGCCCATGGTAGCAGGAATGTAGAATGAGGGGAACACACATGAATTGCTGTTGTGACTGCAAACTTGTATTGCTACTATGGAAATAGGTGTTATAGTTCTTTGAGAAATTACTAATAAATTTTCTTCAAAATTAAACTACACTACGTGAAAATACACACAAAGTACAGGACTCTAAATATTACTACAGGGACACGTTCTCAGCCATATTCATTGCTTCTATATTTATAATAACATAACATTGGAAGCAGCCTAGATGTCCATCAATGCACTGAATAATTGGAAAGAGAATATGTGGCACCTTTAAATAGCTGAATAAAACTTAGTGTTTTTTAAAAGAAATTTTCACTTAAATGGATGTAGCTGGACAATAGATATTCTGAGTGAATTAATTCAGAATTTATATATATATATATACATATATATGTATGTATTATATGTATGTATTATACATACATATATATGTATTTTCCATATACAGTATAAGCTAATAAATTTATTAAGTTTTTGATAATAAGGTAAAAATTATATGATCACAGAGGATAGATGTAGAGTAAATCGATTAGTGGAAATGAATAAATAAACCTAGCAACAGGACATAGAATAGATAAATTTGGATGCATAAGGGACTGGAAATTAGAATAGAATAGTAAAGTTCTAAGTAAGTAGAGGGAGTAAAGCAAAGAATATAGGGCATTTAGGGAGTGTGTGGAAATCTAATGTTTTATACACACACACACACACACACACACACACACATATGAGGATGATCTGAATGCAATTATGAGATATGAGTGAGACAAAGACCCAGTTGTACATTTTGTGCCACATAATGGAAGTCTAGTTCTTTAAACTGATTGATCTAAATGAGTAGTTGGCCTAAAGAATCTCACTGGAACTGACAAATAGAGGCTATTTCTAAGAGTTTTAGTTACTCGCCACAACTTGATGGTAATGCTCTGTTGCTGAACACAACATCCATACAAATCAGTAAGATGTGGAAATTCCAACCTTCCTTTTAAATTAGAAAATTAGGGGGAAATGCTGTGGAATAATTATATGAATATGCATTACTCTGATTGGTCTAATAAACAAGATGACTAGCCAACTGCTGAACAGAATAAGGTTAAACAGGAGAGCTACACAGAAAAGGTTGGGAAAGAGAAGGGTTAATTCTGGATTTGCCAATAGCTGTAGAGTTAAGCAAGATAAATATGCCATATTAAGAAAAGTTACCAAGACATGTGACAAAATGTACATGTAAATATGGTTTACTTTAAATGTAAGAGTTAGCTACTAACAAGCCTGATCTGTCAGATGAATATTTATAATTAATATTAAGTCTCTGAGTGCTTATTTGAGAAATGCTTGTGGGGCAAAAACTTCTGCCTACAATCGTCCATGATATGTGAAGGAAATTAATCCAAACTTATTCACAGACCCTCTATTAGGCAATGTAATTTCTACGTTTTGACCAACCAAATTTTTTAATAGGCAAAGTCTCAAAAGAAGTACTTGCATCTAGAAACTAGATATGATACCAATAAGTAGAAACAAGTCTGGAGAAAACAACATTTCTATATGGAAAAGAATGTTTTCTTATAAAGCATTACACATGGAATGTGAATAATAGAGAGTGAGTGATCATAATGTAGAACATGCTTTGACTGTGAATATCTACACTGATATGGATTTTGGACTGGTTGTGTGTTGAGTCACAATAATTCATTAATTTTCTTGTACTACCAAAACATCAGGTTCTGTAGAAGGCAGGAGACAAAGGTAGTTTCATGACATTCTGCACATGTAACTATCATAAACTATATCAAAAAATGACAGAGTGTTCTGCTCATGACTGAATGATGTGTGTGAGGCTGCCCTTCCAGGCTATGAACAACAGAGGACATACTGTCTCAAACTCTGAATGACATAGGTCCTTTATGAGCACTTAACCTCTCATTACATTGGAAATTTTGATAAAATCCACTGAAATGGACACCAATGGTGTTCAGACACTTGACTGCTGACACAGAATAGTTCCCAAGGTGCTCCGGAAGAAAATGTCTCTGGAGCATTTGTGCCAGGGATATGAATGAAATCATGGCACCTTGGGCTAATATGATCCTTACAACATGTTTTCTCAGCTGTGTTCTTTAAATGTTGTTTTCAAACCCAGATGTAAATCCTGAGGCAGGAAATTTCAAGACGTAACCAGGGAGCGTGGCACATAATGGGCAAAAAAAAAAAAAAAAAGCAACTGAGGTATTACATGTGCTTCCCAGTCATCCAAAGCAATAAACATGTACATGGATATAAATATGTGTGATGCCTGTATCCATCTAAAACAGGTTTCACTTTTGCTAAATCTTAGATCCTGGCAGACATGAGGGAGCTGTGTGTTTTCATCATTTCTTTCTTGTTTCTGAAGATTTCTCTCACCTTGTGCAGTTTGACAGAACCCAGCTGCTTTTGGAGAATAAAGCACAATGAAGAAGAAGATGGGAATTTTCATAATGACTGTGACTTTTACCTTTCCACAACCCTGAAACCTGTAGATGAAAGCTATTATAATAAACTAATTAATTTTAGGTAAGTCATTAGCTTCTTTATTTACTACCTGAATGTCATAAACTAGATGTCTGTGAAAAACTCTGTGGGTTTCTATTCTTTACTTCCCTCTGTAACCTTAGGAACTACTGACAATTTCTTCAGTTGTTGATCATTATTTCATTGTAGTGGGGTTTTTGTATATTATATTCCAATTCATTCATCTAGAAGATGAGAGAAACAGGTTTCTCTTTCTTGTCTATCTGTGGATCACCTTATGTTGAAAGTTGTCATTGAACAGAATCTCATGATCTGACAGGAAAACACAAATGCATATCACTGGCACGAGTTTAGTGTAAAGAGGCTGCATTATAGTATCTGTTAAGGATTTCTATATCAATACATATTCTTAAAGGCCTTAATAAACAGTTTACATAATTTTAGTTTCTAAAAATAGGGTACATTTTATACATAGAAAAAAGATGTATAGATAGTATATATTAATATATGTTGAAATTACATGCATGCTTGTGAATATATGTAATAGAGAACAGGTACTGTCCCCTTAAATTAAAGGCATGTTCTCTTGGCCAGCATAGGTCTAGGAATCACCTGTGACCTTAAAGAAGAAGTATTACGGGCATTCCCAGGTGGTAGTTTAAGTTCAATATGCACATAGACAGCCCCTTCACTATACTCCTCTTAGATGGAGAACCTGGCACAATAAGTGAAGCCATGTGGATCAGTCTAACCTTCTCAGGCACCGTACAACTGTTTAGTCTCTCTTGTATTAGTGAGTGCTTCCATGCAAACCCTTTAATAAATAATAGTTTTTATCAGATGTCTGATTATTATTTACAATAATTTTTGATGTCCACCTAAACATTGCTTTAAAAATAGTCTTATAACAGTTCCTAATATCATTCTCGAGCTGATAAGGAGTTTAAAATATAAAACTGTCAGCTTGGACATTCTATGTCAACACAGTGTAATTAATTTTACCTGTGCGTATGCTCAATCACATATTTATGGCATGATTAATAACAGGTGATCAACATTTCTTTTAATTAGTGAGTAAATTAAATATTATGAAAGTTATAGAAGAATTAAGAATTTTCTATGAAATCTTCAGATCCTGAGTGTAAAATGTTAACAGTGATGGCTACAGAGAAGAGAGAGCAGGGTCACAGTATTGAAATTCCTCTCCTTTGCTACTACATAATGTGCAAGGAACTTTATTTGTATACCAAGGTTCTCTGTGATTTGCAAAGGCTGACTCTTCTTCCAAATTCTGTCTTATTTGCATCTTGTGGAATTTTAAAGAGTGTATTATATCTGTCAAATTCACTGTAATGTGTACAAATTAATTTGATGGTTGCTATACATTATTGATTTTCAGTTTTCAGGACAGCAGGGCTTACATGTTTCTTGGCTCATTTTTGACATTATACCTTGTAATGGAAATGTGCATTAATGACATTTTTTAAAAGTTAGTAATATGGGCTACACTTTATAACAAAATGTGTTAAGCAAATGTATACACATATGATATAGGATATAAGGGATTTCACATGTTATTTACTTATGGATAGTGTACAAGGATAAACATAATTAACATTTCTTTTATCATTTCAAGTCAATCATTTGATGAGCACTGAATTCCCATATGTACTTCTTGGATACAATGCAAACTTGAAGACATTCTCTGCTGCTCAAGGACGTTGGCTCATTTCCATATGTTTGGCATTATTCCCTACTTATTTGAGGGGAGAGAAAATGCACACTTCAGCTTCCACATACACATCACTGTCCATCACCGGAAGTCAGTCAGGGATGGGACTGATGTGGATGCTATGGAGGATGCCTGCTTGTTTACTCCCCATGGCTTTCTCAGTCTGCTTTCTTATAACAATGAAAGAACACGTGAGCTGAGCTGTCACACAAGCCTGTCACTTGCTTAGTCAGAATCACTCTTAGATACTTTATATCATATGTGGCTTGTTCTTGAAAGTTGTTATATTTCTGGTTGATTTCTCAGTCCATATGTCATTTAGACACAGGAGAGCTGCTGAAGTTTTAAAATTTAACCTGATATCCATCCTCTTTACTGAGGGGTTTCTCAGCATTAGGAGTTTTCTGGTATATTTTATTTTTGGACTTTCTTATGTGTGATATCATATTATTTGAGAATAGCATCACTTTAATTTCTTCCTTTCTTATTTCTTTCCCCTTGATTTACCTCAGATGTCTTAGATATCTAGATAAAATTGTACGTCTTATTTTAAATAAATACGGAGAGAGTAAATAGCCTTCTCCCGTTTCTGATTTTAATAGAATTACTTGGAGTTTCTCTTGACTTCATTTGGTGTTGGTTATAAGGTCAAAGCAAATTGTTTTTATTGTATTTATGTCCTGCTCTTGTCTCTTTAAGACTTACCATGAAAGGATGTTGGACTTTGTCAAAGTCTTGTGTTAGCATCTAATGAAATGATCATGTTTTTTCTTTCAGTTTGTTTGTATGGTAGATGACACTGACAGATATTTTCTTATGTTTGCCTATCACGGCATTCATGAGATAAAGGAATACATGACTTTGGTGGATATTTTTGTTGTGTTATCAACTTTTGTTTTTATATTATTGGTAATTTTAGCATCTATGTTCATGAAGGAAATTGGTCTGTCATTCTCTCTTTAATTTTTGTGGTTTGGATATCAGGATGGCTATTTCTTGTAAAATTAATTTGGCAATGTTATTTTCTGTTTTTATTTTATGAAATCATTAGAGAAGTATTAAACTTAAATTGTCATTGAAAGTCTGACAGAATTTGATTCTGGAACAACCTGGTCCAGGGTTGCATTTGATTGGAAAACTTTTAAACACTGCTTTTATTTCCTTAGGTGTTAGAGGTTTATTGTCCCTGTTTACTGGCTCTTAATTTAACATTGTTAAGTGTTATTTATCAATGTAAATATAGATTTCTTTAAAACATTTTTTAAATTTTGAGAAGTACAGGTTTCAGTATTACCTGATAACTTTTCTTTCTTTGTCTATTGTTGTGTAGCCTATTCACTTTTATCTTGTTCATTTTGACATTATATCTGTTTTTTTTTTTACTTATTTTGGAATAATTTTTCTCTACTTGTTGATTTGTTGAAGAACCAACTCTGTTTCAATGATTTGTTTCCTTTTCTGTTTCTTTTTTTTGGTTACTTTTAGACCTTAGTTTATCTACGCTGTCTACTTCTCTTGGATATTCTTATCTGTATTTGTTCTAGAGCCTTTAGGTGTGTTTAAGCATGTAGGATATTTCTAATTATTTCTATTTGTAGGCTCTTCATAATACCATCACTTCATAATGTATCATAAATTTGGATTTGTAGTTTATTTAAATCAACTGAGTTACAGAAAATCTTTAATTTATTTCTTATTTATGTCTTGACTGACGACATTAGAGATTTGCTCATTAGAGAGTTCCCCCATCCCCTATTATTTGTACACTTACTGTTGTTAAGTATAGCTTTATTAGATATGGGTTTATTAGAGTGTAGGGTGGCATTTCAAATATTTCCTGTTGAGATCGGCTTATGTGATCAATTTTAGAAAAATTTCTGTGAGGTTCTGTGAAGATGGTATATTACTTTGTGTTTTGGTGAAACATTCTGTAGACATCTGTCAGGAAATCATGGTTAATAAAATATACTAGCTCCTCTATTTCACTGTTTAGTTTTTGTCTAGAATACCTGTTCATTGGTAACTGTTGGGTATTAAAATCTCCCATTATTAATGTTATTATTGTGGTAATAACATTTGTTATTGATTAGCTAGTTTAGCTGTAGTAATGATCTGCTTGATTTGTTACTTCAGCTTTAGTAATGATTCTTTTGCCAAACTTGCATTTGGAGCATTTATGTTAAGAACTGGAACATCATTTGAATTACTTTTTTGATAAGGATAAAGCATGATTCTTCAGTTTTTAAAAATAATTTTGCTCTGAAGTCTCCTTAGCTAAAAAGTAGTATGGCAAAACCATGTTGCTTTGGGGGCCCATTTGCTTTGGAAAATATTTTTGATTTTTCACTATGATTTAATGTCTTTCTTTGATGTTGAAATGTGTTTCTATTTTGCAATAGAAAATTAAATCCTGTTCTTGAATCCATTCTGTTGGTCTCTACATTTTTATTGGTTGGTGGGTTTTTTTTTATTATTATTATCATCTATAGTACTAGCGTGGTAGACAGATAATATGTTTATTTAATTATATCTTGGAATATCTTATTTCTCCAAGTAATTTAATTGAAAATTTTGATGGGTACAATAGTCCTGGCTTTTCTCTGTGATATGTTAGTATCTGCAGAACATTTGTCTAGTACCTTTTGACTTTTAGTCTATATTGAGAAATCAAGTGTAATTCTTGTTCTGCCTTTAAAATTTATTTGTTAAATAGGGAAGTGGGTCTAACTTAGGCACCATCTCCACTGTTGCAAGTAGTCTAAGCTGAGTTCATCCTCACATATTTTTAAAAACTTTTATAGCACCACATTATTCTCTAACCCTATAATGCCTCTCTATATCAATATGTCTCTTTCATTGCTCTTGACTCTCTTCCTGTTGTACTCTGACCATTCAATTTCCTTATGTTCTGATCTTCAATTCCCTCATCTCTACGGCCCTCTTTTTGCCCCAGTTTACTCAGGAGATTTTATTTATTTTCCTTTTCCAAGGAAATCAAGTAAACCTCTTCACTTGGAATAGGGAGCCCAGGAAAGTGTGTAGTGTTGTAGCCTGCTGACATAAATAGTACTAACTTGGAAGTTGGCAGAGTGAGTATATTCTGAGAGTCCAAGTATAGCATGGTCTCCATAGAATAGGAGTTATTTTGGTGGGTTGTGGGCTAGGATAATGAAACCACTTGAGGAGGTGTTGTTGTGGACTGGAGTTCCTGATACCAGCATTGCCTATGGTGGAGCAGCAGTCTTCATATATGGAAAGTGGACCAAAATCTCTTTATATATTCTTATAAAATTAATATGATCATGGTACTTTGTATGCATAAATAAAAATTTAAAATAATAATATCTGTTAAATTTAATGCTTTATGTATTGTTTCTTTCAACTCACAAAGTGCCATCTATTATCGATGTTTTAAGTATTTTTTTGTTTCCATAGAATGAGAATTCAAAGACATATAACACACAAATATAATGACTTCAATTGCTTTAAAATTTTTATGTTTTTTTATCATCCATAATGCTCATTCATTTGTCTTCTTTTAGAGTACCAGCATCGAAATATGAATTAATTCTTATATTGTATTTTGCTACTGATGAGATTAACAGGAACCCTTACATTTTACCCAACACATCTTTGATATTTTCCTTAAGTGCTTTAATGTGCTTTGATACATTTGGATTGCTTAATAAACTAAGTTTGCTAAAAATCAAAGACTTCTTCCTTCCTAATTATGCCTGTCTAAAATATCTATGTGATGTAGCACTTATAGGACCATCATGGACTACATCTTTGAAAATTTCAATTGAAAACTACTTTCCAAAGGTGAGGCTATATGGTATAAGAAAAGGTAGCAGCTTGTCTATGCCAATTCCAAGTTTCTATAGAAAATAAAGAACATCATAGGTATGGATTGCTGATTTATATATTCTAGATGATCTAAAATCATATATTACTATTTCTTTGTATTATAAGAATGGATGAGTTGGGGAAGCATGCAAAAATTGTTGAACATTCAGACTAGTGAGAATTGTTCTAGAATACAATAGGACTAATATATTACCTCTACAGGGCAATCTTTTTATCCTTTGTAAGAGTTCTGGAAAGCCAATAACACAGCTCACATTTTAAAGTAACTTTATGGCCTACTATTTTTCTCACATTGCTCCCTCTGTTCTTCATCCTTCAGATTTTCTTTGGACAATTTCATCCTATTCTTGGTGACAATGTCCAATTTCCTTATGTCTACCAGATAGCCCAAAAGGATTCATGCTTACCACATGCTATGGTCTCTTTGATGCTTTATTTTACATGGACCTGGATAGGGGTAGTTATCTCAGATGATTCCCGGCAAATTCAGTTTCTCTCAGACTTGAGAGAAGAAATTGGCAGAAATAAGCAGAAAGTCTGCTTAGCTTTTGTAAATGTGATCCCAGATAGCATGAATTTACTCTTTAAAAAGGCTATAATATATGACAAACAAATTATGACATCATCAGCAACAGTTGTTTTAATTTATGGTGAAATGAATTCTACCCTAGAAGTCAGCTTCAGAAGATGGCAATATTTAGGGGTACAGAGAATCTGGGTCACCACTTCACAATGGGATGTCATTACAACTAAGAGGGATTTTAACCTTGACCTCTTCCATGGAACTATCACTTTTGAACAGCACCATAGTAAGGTTTCCAAATTTAGAAACTTTATTCAAACAATTAACACTTCCAAATATCCAGTAGATATTTCTCAGATGAGAATGAAGTGGAATTACTTTAATTGTTCAGTCTCCAAGACCAACTATAGTACAATGAATTATTTTTTGCTTAACACTACATTTGAATGGTTATCACAACACAAATTTGATATGGTCCTGAGTGATGAAGGTTACAATTTATACAATGCTGTGTATGCTGTGGCCCATACCTACCATGAAATCATTCTTCAACAAATAGAGTCTCAACAAAGATCTAAGCACATAGGCAAGTTTACAGACTGTCAACAGGTAAAGTATCCCATCCTACTTTCCATCATGCTTAAGTTATACTTTAATGACCTTACAAATATTCAGATGTATTTATTAGATACTGTTTTCTCTATACAAAAGTTTATGTCTCTCATAACATCTGAATATGAATCTTTTATTAGATAAATTGACTTCACAAGATTAAGATTCAATAGATAACACCGTTTTGTATAAAGATCATTCATTCTTCATGAGAATGCCCCTCAAGATTTTAACAAATAAGTTCAATGTTGGAAACAGTAAAAATTTCATCATAAATTTTTCGTTTGGCAACCAGAAGAAAATTTCTTTCTTAGAAAACAAAATATGTAATGAACAATGCCATTAGTAGTTAGTACTATAAAACATTATTTAATTACATAGACAATAAATTTTGCATGTTGATTATTAAACTTCTTCCTATTTCATAAATATATACTATATCTAATTGATTTATATAGTCCCTCTCATCATTTTGAGAAATGCCAGTCCTCTCATTTTTTCTTAATTTTAATTTTCTCTTTTTTAAACAAATATTCTTAGCATACTCAAAATTATGTAGAAGTTTTTATATTGACAGTTTTTATTCAAGTAATGAATGTTCATATTCCTTTCACTTGATATTACCAATTATTTGAACATTTCTTTGAACATTTTTCCATGCAAAATATATATGAAAGACAATAAAATTTAACTCTCCACAAGAAGCCTTATATTTCACTCAATAGATATTTTCAATGTGTTTTCTGTTCTAGACAACATTAAAAATTAGGGATCATTCATAATGGCACATTGCCTTACTGTTTGAGCATATATTAAGAACTAATGATGCATTTTGCTTAGATGAATACATTACTGAAGAACAGGGTATTTACAAACCCTGTTGGAGAGGTGGTGCACATGAATCCAAAAATTAAAAAATGTGCAGAATATGACATTTACAACATTTGGAATACCCCACAAGGCTTTGGATTAAAGGTAAAAATGGGAATCTATTACCTGGATTTCTCACAGAGCCAACAATTGTACATTTCTGAAGATCTACTGTGGTCCATGGGAGCAGTGCCGGTGCGTACAGCATAATTTTCATTCTTTTCAGTACACCTGTGTTATAAAAGTGTGTGTCATTGAAGTAATGACTTAGTGGTTAAGGACAATCACTCGTTTTGGGAAGGATTCAAATTTAGTTCTTACAGTACTTGTGTTTGATGGCTCACAACTTCCTATATGGTCCTGGCTCCCATAACATGCTATGTTCATTTTCATCCCATAGCTCTCATTTTTCCACCTACTTTTTATTTCACTCAACACATTATTATTGTTTATGATTTTCAAACACTTTGTAAGCAATGCATACCTCCTAAGTAATCCTTTGATCATTTCATTTTTGCAAAAAACCATTTTACTTCTTTAAAAGCAAAACTTTACATATAGAATGTTACACTGCATACTAAATATTGTATGGACCTCAATTATACTGCAGGGTTACAGAAAATGTTCAGATATCTGAATTTGAAAAATAATGCATGACAATAGAAGAATATGTATAACCAGTGTCTGTTAGCATCTCGTATTTCATTTTCCTCAGGTTCCCAATTCTACATGCAGTGTGATGTGTACTCCTGGACTCAAGAAATTTCATCCAGAACAAAGAGCACACTGTTGCTTTGATTGTGCCCGGTGCCCAGAAAATGAGATTTCAAATGACACAGGTATTTGTTTGTGTGCATAGGATATTTTTCAAACTGAATATTGCTTTTTACAAATAATCAAGTACTTGAAACAACTGAGGACAAAAATATGCTTTTAATGTAATCATTTTACAAGTTTTTAAGGCTATTAGACACTGGAACTAAAATACACCATCTTTCTTGGAGTACAGGTTTTGCTTACATTATAATGGTTACAGATTTTACATATTTCAAAAATATTCAATGAGAAATAACACCATTTGGTAACTTATTCTACAAGAAAATTTTATGTATAATATTACTATGCGCATATATAGTTTTCCTTAGCCCTATGTACTGATTGAATTTACAACATATTTGTCCATACTCTTGTCTTCCTGACACATACCTTTTCCCTGACAAAGACCAGATATTCAGTCCATTGTGGTTGTTTAATGAAACCTGTTTAAAATAATGAGGAACAGTTTATAGAGTAAATTGCTGTGGAAAGATTAGAACAAGAATATAGATTCAAAGAATGCACACAAAGATGTGATAGTGTTCTTCATGAATTATATCATCAAAAATAATGGATAGATTTATAATATGCATGATTTTGCATGTCATATAGTTTGGGATGTGTAGATGGGAAAAAAAGATACTGCCATAAAGAAATTAAGAATAAATGACCTGATAATTGTCTTCTGAATCACAAATACATGCAGAGAAGAATGCTTGCTCACCCTGATCTAAAAATAACTCACACTAAAAATTATAAATATGTATGCAGGAATGCCACATATAGAAATATGTAGTTATAATTTAAATATATTAAAGTTAAACTTAACTGTATTCCTTTCATTTCTCCCATCAGCACCAGTGATACCCTCTCTTCAAAGACTTTGACATGTCCTCTTTATTCTCAAGTCTATAGCAAAAGGATTAGGAAGTAAATTAAATCCAAGCATTTTATATGCATGTATGAATTTTAAATATAATGTTGAAAAATATGTTTTAATGTTCTAATATGTTCAAAATTGAATAGTGGCTTGGATTTTTCTTTTTACATCTAATACACACTTAAATAGTCCAAGAACAAATTTAAATGTGAATTTATAGAAGTCCATATAGCAGGCATCATATGAATAAAGTTTACTGGGAAATAGATGTTCTTTTTTTCCAAATAATTGTATCAATTCATGAGATGAAATACTTAACTGAAGGGATGATTGGTGTAAAACAAATAAGTACAGATTTTCAAATAAAAATATTGCTTGAGAAAACAGAATTTTCCTGGGATAATTGTATATCCTTTACCCCATTGAAAGGCACAGACTAAAGGCACAAGCAAACATTACAATGAATTTTATAAGCTGGCTTTGTGATCTAGACATGTTGTCTAAGTCAGTGTTCTATTACTACAAAGAGATACCATAGACACTACAATTTTTTGAAAAAGACATTTAATTGAGGCTTGTTTACAGTTTCAGAGGTTTAGTTCATTATTGTAGTAGCAAGAAGTCCAGCAGCACATGGACAGGTATGGTTCTGGTGAGAAGTCTACATGTTCTATATCCTGATCTTCAGGCGGAGGAAACAGAGACACTGGAAATTCATAAGTTTTTGAGAACCCAAAGCTCATCCTCAGTGACATACTTCTTCCAACCTGGCCACACATACTCCAACAAGAACACATATCCTAATTCTTTCAAATGTTTTCTCTTCCTAAGGAGCAAGCATACAAATCCTTGAACCTATGGGAAGGGGTATTCTCATTCAAACCACCACATACCACTCCCTGTTTCCAATATACATGTAGGCATATCATAATGCAAAATGTGTTTACTCCAACTTCAAAAGTCTTCATAATCTATCAAAGACTCAACAATGTTTAATTCCCAGAATTTAAAATGTTTATGAGACTCATGGCATTCTTTACCTAGAACCCATGTAAAATTAAACTAAAATAGCAGATCATATACTCCCAAAATACTGTCTTGTAGAATATGTTCTGTAATTATCAAAGGGGGAACAAAATGAGGAAATACTGACCCAAAAGAGACCAAAATTCAGTCGAGCAAACTACAAATTTCCCATCTCTATGTCTGATAGAAAAGTACTCTTTATATCCAAATCCCTTTCTATTGGGTTACCTGAAAAAACTTCTCTCTCAGGCTGGAAATGCCCTGTCTGTAGAATTGGCATCTTCAACATCTTATGATCTCAAATTAAGTTTGACTTCACTTTCACAGCTTTACTCAATGCCCTTTCTTCACTCAGGACCACCATTGATACATACTTGGCCTTCATGTGGCTTTCTTTAGCCATGGAGGAATATTTCAAAATATCTTTCTTTTATCCTTTTCTCTAAAACCAGAATCCTGTGACCAAAATCTCAAAGGTCTTCGGGAGTGTAGGTCCCTTGTTCAAATACATTTTTCATCAGCTTTTAATTTTCCATGACTTCCTCTAATACTTAAACTGTTTACTTTACTGAGCATAGCTCAATGTGTTCCTGTCCTGAGGTTTCCACTATATTATTTCATTTAGCATCAGGATTTCATTACATTTTTATCTCCGTGGGCTATGGAATTAGCTCTATTGCATTTCCTGATGCTTTAATAATCTTTAAACTGTATATATACATATGTGTGGTTTTTCCATGCTTACATAACTCCTTTTTAGTGTGTATGTCTGTGTGTGTGTGCGTGTGTGTGTGTGTGCGTGTGAAATTGACCAATAATAACCACATAAGAAGATCAAATTTAGGCTATCTTAACATTTTCTACTAACGCACTCAATTGTATTCAATTTAGCCTCAGTCAGAATTTTTAGGTAAGGGCAAAAACCAAGCAAATGTTTGGAAAAATACTTATAAAATAATTTCTAAGCCTCTTACTAATTTTTTTTCACTTTGAGCTGAGTCTGCAGAGCTCAAATAGTCCACAAGACTTTCTTTCATGTTCCTTCTAGTATAGCCTCACTTGAATCATTAATCTGCTGTTTTAAATTACAGTTCCAATTCCATTTTTTGCCATCAAACAACATGAATAAGCTTGTCACAGAAACAGTTCATTTCCTAGCAATTTTGTCCTAGTGTGTGTTGCACTGCTGTGAAGAGACATCATGAAAATTACAATTCATATAAAAGAAATCATTTAATTGGGGCTTGCTTGCTGTTTTAGAGAAATAATCTATTATCATAAATGTTAGAAAACATGGCAGCACAAAGACAGCCTTAGTTCCAGAGACGTAGCAGAATGATCTATGTGAACATCCTCAGGCATCAGGAGGAGAGAGCCACTCGGGTTGACTTAAGCTTTAAAGAAACAACTCCTATCCTCAGTGACACAACTCTTCCAAAAAGATCACACCAACACCAATAAGAATATATCTCTTTGTATTTTCAAATAATAACACTTCACAGTGAGAAAGCTTTCAAATCAATGAGCATATGGATGGACACCCTCAGTCTAATCAAAACAAATGCACAATCCATAGATCTCTACATAGTAAATTTAAAGTTTGAATAATTAATTAGTCCATTATTATTACTACTTATACTGGACCAAGAAAACAACTATTTTCTTTCTTTTAAAAATATGGAAGTTCAAACAAAAATAATCAACCCCTTTTGTGATGAAGGTGGTGTGCCCAATCACCAGGGACAAATTGTACAAAACAGCCTGATTTCACTGCTTCTAACAGCAACAAGGAAAAAATTGTTGCTTAACAGCAAAATAGCTATTAGCATACTTTCTTTAATACAGGTACTAAATGGTTAAGTATATAATAATGAAATTTTACAATGGTATGTTTTAAATGTCTTTAAGCAGATATGGATCAATGTATAAGGTGTCCAAATGCCCAATATTCCAATGCAGAGCACACACACTGTGTTCAAAGACACGTCTCCTTTCTGGCTTATGAAGACCCATTGGGGATGGCACTGGCCTGCATGTCACTGTGCTTCTCTGCGCTCACAGCTCTTGTTCTTGGTGCTTTTGTAAAGTACAAGGACACTCCCATTGTAAAGGCCAATAACCGCATTCTCAGCTACATCCTACTCATCGCCATCATGTTCTGTTTCCTATGCTCCTTGCTCTTCATCGGGCATCCCAACATAGTCACCTGCATCCTTCAGCAGACTACATTTGGAGTCTTTTTTACAGTGGCTGTGTCTACTGTCTTGGCCAAGACAATTACTGTTGTCCTGGCCTTCAAGCTCACTACTCCAGGAAGAGAGATAAGACAGATGCTGGTATCTGGAGCACCTAACTTTGTCATTCCCATCTGCACTCTGGTCCAACTTGTTCTTTGTGGAATCTGGCTGGTAATGTCACCTCCCTTTATCGACACAGACACCCACTCTGAACATGGGAAGATCATCATTGTGTGCAACAAAGGCTCTGTCATTGCATTCTATTTTGTCCTAGGATACATGGGCTTCTTGGCACTGGTGAGCTTCATTATGGCGTTCACGGCCAGAAATCTTCCTGACAAATTCAATGAAGCCAAATTAATTACCTTCAGCATGCTAGTGTTCTGCAGTGTCTGGGTCACCTTTCTCCCTGTTTACAACAGCACAAAAGGGAAGATCATGATGGCTGTGGAAGTCTTCTCCATCTTGGCCTCTAGTGCAGGGCTGTTAGCATGCATCTTTGTCCCAAAGTGTTATGTTATTTTGATAAGACCAGAATCAATGTATCCTGAAAAAGCCAGGGATAAATCACTTTACTGAGTCCTTCAGTTTTAAATGTGTGTAATATACTTAAAATATGTCTGTTGTCTTCTTGGGGATGACCACATCTCTTATTCCTAGTGTTAATAATGTGTTTATAATTTTTAATGTGATGGAGACGTTTTGACCATTGCTTTATGCAGTTTGTAAAGTTAGATATCATCCTTGGTTAATTTACATTTTGACAAGTATGCTGGTGAGACCTATGCTATATTTTCTGCTTTTTTAAAGACATATTGTTGGTAGACTCTCTCTCTACTTCTGGCTTTTAATACCTGTCCTTTATCCTCAATGTTCACCTGGCCTTAGATGTTGAATGGTTTTGTAGATATTTCTAAATTCTAAAGGTACTCGTTGAGTGAGACGTATCAATAATAAATGATTATACATTGTTAAAATATATCTAAAGAATTGAAAACATATTCTTTCCAAAATGTGCTCAACCATCCAGTAAATGCAAATTCAGGATCTATTATGACACTATGTCACCGAGTAAGAAAAGCTTTTATCAGAAACACATTTTCAACAAGGTTGAGTGGATTGCAGGAAAGATATCTTACCCACTGTTTGTGTGAGATTAAAATTTTACAACAATTTTGTAAATACATCTGAAAGTTTCTTCCAAGACATCGAATGGAAATGACAAACATCCCTGAAAATAATCCTCTGTATACTGTGTAAATTAAACTCAGATGGGTTCAATTAAGAAGCCAGTTGGCCAATTGGTGAACAGGATAAGGTTATGTGAGGGAAAAACCAGACTAAAGACACTGAGAAGAAGAATAAAATTACAGGAGTTGTAAGCCACCCACACACAGAGTACAAAAGATATGTAGAAAATGAGGTATCAAGCCTTGACCCATGTGCTAGAAATTAAATAAGTAATGTGAGTTAATTAGTTATAAGAGCTAGTAACAAACCTAAGCTAGTGACTTAGCATTAATCATAAATAATATGTATCTGAGTGGTGACTTGGGAACAGCTTCAAAGCAAGAGAAACTGCCTAAAACACCCTCCTGGGTATATATCCTACACATTTCTTCTTCCTATACAGACGGTTGCACATGTACCTTTATTGATGTTCTATTTACTGCAGCTATGAAATGGATTCAACCTGTATTACAGAATAATAGGAAAGAAAATAAAATATGAAAGCATGAAATTTTCAAATAACTCAGTAGAACTGGAAATATATATTCTGAGGTTAATCATATTGAAAACCTCTTGCTTGGTTCCTATGAGGATCTTGAGTACATTTTTTTTTTATGAGTGAGTGTTTTTTCATTAAAAATAATTTTGCTCCAATAGAATATATCCCAACAACTGCTTCTACTATTCCCAGCCCCCCCACCAGTACTCTCCCCTACATCAATTTCACTCCATTCCCATTCAGAAAAAAGAGCAGATTTTGGGGGAGGTAGGCAATTCCCATTCAGAAAAAAAGCAGATTTTGAGGGAGGTAGACAATAATCAAGCATAAAAACCAAGAAACAATAAGACAAAGCTGTTACATGAATTCTATTTGTTATTAAATGAAAACTCAGAAATAGATATTATGGAAAAGCAGGAATATCAGAGAGAAGTAACACAGTGCAGTCAAATCTCACCCAGCCAACTTCTCGAGATAAAAGCTATCTTCCAGCTTCCTCAGCCTCAGTCCTCACAGCTTCTAAAGAATAATACTCTGCCTTCCTATGCCTGTCTTACATACCTTCTTTTTTCAGTAGTTTTCACTTCTAGGTTTGGCAGATTAAAGGTCTGAATTACTACTACTTGGTAGTTTGCCTTGAACTCACGGAAACAGAAAAAGATCTCTGTCTCTGGAGTTATGGGATTAAAGGCCTAGGTCACCACTCACAGTCTTTCCTGTGCTAGGATGAAACATGTGAGTTACCATTCTCTGACCCTCCTTACATGACTGCAGATGGATCTGTTCTCTGATATTCCAGACTGGTTTTATTAAATACAAAATATATTACTACATATCCCCCTTTGTGCCAAAATAAAAAAGTTTATGCCTAACATAAGAAATATAAGACAATACATAAACAATAAGCACAATAACTATATACAATATATACAAGCAATAATTACATGAGAAATTTCCAGTTCATTAATGATTGACAAATTTAAAGAAAATATTCAAAAAAAATTTCATTAATTATCCTATTTTGGTGAGTCCAAAAGGTTATACCTAATCCACTTTCTATCTAATTTGTATTACTGAAAACTATATTTTGATGTCTCACAAACATATACACTTTAACTTCGAGGTTTCTTTTCTAAAGTGGTCAGGATAAAACTATTAGTATAACTATCCCATCTTAAACTACCTCATAGACCCAAGAAGGAAATAACATTAACTAACTAAACAGCACGGGCAAGCAAGCAACTTTCAATAAATGTAAAAAATGAAACAGCTTGCTGCCTGGACAGTCACTCAAGGATCTTCTGTATCATTAAAGCATCCATCTTGGGCCTACAGGCCTAACATGCATGAAAGACTTCTCTGTGAAGCAGGACATTCTCAAAGACCTTCCTACCTTGTCTTAGCAAGGTTCAGCAACTTCCTTGTGGGTGTGTCTCTTGCTTGTCCATTTTGAACATCATACTGTCAGCAGTCAAGACAAAAGTACTTTCTTGCCCAGTGGCTAACTTTTATTACAAAGGTCAACTGTGTATGGAGTTCCTCTGATTTTCATAATCTTTTCTGAAGTAAATTGGCGCTGCCATGAGCAGTTGTCCCATTGTTATAAAAATAATAAACTATGTTATTAAAATATATTAAAGGCCATATTCTATGGATCTCTGAAATCTTTGAAGAAAACCGGTTCATCTAAAATATATGTTTGATCTTGAACATATCTAACATGACTATGTTTGAATGTAATGACTAATTACTAACTTGTATTTCTTTATATCTAATTTATATCTAATTAGTTGATAATAAAAACTTTCATGGACTAGCAATTTGTATTACACTGTTAGATAAACTCTATGAAGTATAATATCTTGAACAAGCATAGAGATATATGTACAGTAACAAAATTAATCTCAATATACACATTTTGTATACAATAAACAAAAATCCAATGTAAAATATTTAAAGCTAGTAAATCCTTTTTAAAAGAAGATTCAATAATCTACAAATATATACTATTATATCTGGATCCACTTTTTCTTTTTTTTTTATAAAAGAACTTTGAAACTAATCTCTCTTGTTTGGCTTTTTTCTAAGCATAACAAATAATAATTTTTAACCAATTACCCTAAACAATGACAATTATCCATAACCCATTGAAAGGTCAAAATCCACCATCTAAACCTCTTTGAAATGTGGATGCCATGTTCATAAACTTAGTTCCTGCTGTATGGGGGCAATGGCATCTTTAGGGAATTTTGAATAGAAAAGTTTTGTTAACTGTCAAGTCCTAAAATAGGTAGCTGTATCATTTGTTGTCCAATCTATGCATAACAGGAAAGTTCATGAGTTGTCTCAGGTCCTGGCTATAGTAGTCTGTGAAGCTGGTTCATCTAAGTGAGCTGCTCAAATTGTCCTGAACAGTTTGTAATCCAAATCTGATCTTCGCTTGGTGTTTGTCAGCCTACTGGATTTGTCATAATCCATGTGAAATTATCATTGTGGGGCCCCATCTTCCTTTTGGATACTTCAAGTTCTCAATTAGGCATTGTCATGGATCAGTGCAGAAAACTGTTAAGAGACTAAAACCCAAGAGGATGTACAGGAAGCTAAATGGATAACTATTTATCCAGCATAGGATTAGCAACAATAGAACAGTCCCTTAGTTTAGTTTTTTTTCTGTCCCATATCAGGTGGCTCTTCTGATATTACAGAGATTTTGTATTTTCCTTTAACAAGTATGCTTAAATTTAGACACTCCAACTGTCAGCTTTAAATTATAATTAAACAGGGATTTCAACTGTAATATTTGTGAATGATCCATCAACTCTTATTTTCATTAAATTTTTCTGGTTCAAATTGAGTATTTATTAATTTTGATGGTATCCATAACTTTATTCACCCATGGAAACAAAAGGAAAACCCCTTCTCCAACATAGCACATGGCTTCCATTCAGAAGTCAGTACATCTTTGAAATAATAATAATTATTAACTACTGCTGAAGTTAATCTGTGCAAAAAGTTTGTAAAAGTTTCTTTTGAGCATTGAATTACTTTTGTGTATAATTCAGGATTTTTTCCTATTTCTTCAATCATATCCCAAGCATTTAATGCTGCCATGCAGCATAAAGCCATAATGTGTTCATTGTATAAGAATTGTCTTGCAATATCAGCATAACCCCCGGCCCAAAAGTTGGTCTTGGGAGACTTCCATGCCTCTGGCTTTCTTCTTTGTTATATTGGTTTAGCCTCTTCCTTCCACCATGTTTTCTATTGTAAAAGTGCTTCAGCCTCTAAAATGGCAGTAACCATAACTAACCATAATGACCAGCTATATATATTTGTTTTAAAAATGGTGAATGCATCCTATATGTCACAATTGTTTTTTTTTTTTTACTCTCCTTAATTGTGGCATTTATACTGGAGTCCACCAAGCTTTTGTATTGTCTTTATTATTGTGCATTTTAAAAGTTTTTGTATATATTAATATTGGCTGTTTTGTGTAATTTTTAGATGACTTTGCTAAAATTGGTTCTTTTTATTCCTCTGTTTGAGTTTCAATATCTTCATGTTTTCTCTTAACAGGCCTTTCTAAGACTATTTTCTTGGCATTACACTAATTGACTTTTTAAATGGTAAAAGAGAAATAAAACTAAAATATTTATAATAAACAATATGATAAACATTATGATAGTCCCATCTACTTTATTTATCTTTTCCCTTACACATTCCAGTATCAGATCATCTAGAGAGAGATCATAGGAAGACCTAATATCCATTGCCTTAAACAAATTCTGCCTATAAAAAAAAATCTAATTTACTCACCAATCTAGTTGTCAGTGATGATTCAAATGACTGTGAAGTGGGTCAGCTACCTAGTATGATAGCAACCCAAGGAGGGTCCAAAAGGAGAAAAGAACCCAAAACCCACTAGGAGAAAAAGGCCACTGTCTGAAAAACTTTCATAGATGATAGTGAAATGGACACACGTGTGGCCGGTCTGCCTACAACTGGAGGGTAACTATGAACAGAAAGCCCAACCAGCCAATAATTTCTTCTCTGGCCATGTGTTGCTCTGGACAGCAAGCACCTTTCGGGAGGGGTATTCATCCCCCAAATTTGGACGCCAAGTGTTGCATGAGTAAAGGAAACTCAGAGCCAGATTCCAGGGAAAGGCTGGAATATCAGAGAGAAGAAACACGACAGTCAAATCTCACCCAGCTGTCTTTCAGCTTCCTCAGCCTCACTCCTCATGGCCTTTCCCCTTCATCTGTCTTTATATGCCTGCCTTACATACCCTCTTTGCCCAGTTGTTTCACATCCAGATTAAGATTAAAGGCATGGTGTTGGAGGCCGCTGGCTCCAGCTCCTCAAGGTGGCGCTATTATCTGGTGCTGGCCAACCCGCCTGAGTCAGTAGAGAACGCATGCGTGCTCTCGCGAGACTGGTTTCTCAGCCTCTTCCGTGGCGTCATGTGGGATACTGGACTGCAACCTATAGGAAGATGATACGTCTAAAGCGGGGGCCGTTTGGTCGACATAAAACCGGGTGCTTCCTACCTCGTGGTCCCTTTCGCTTTCTCTTTCCCTGCCGGGGCCTGTCGCCGCGCGGCCCCCATCTCCCTCGCTCTCTCTCTCTTCTCTCTCTGCCCTCCCCTCCATTTTCCGTAAGCTAAATGCTCTCCCCCAAGACCCATTAAAGCTGTACTGCAGAAGGATCCTATGTGTGTACTGCGTCTTTCCTTGCTGGCGAGGAGTGGGCGCGGGACATTTGGTGCCGAGACCCGGGGATTTAAACATCGTTTGCACCGCCCTCGGAGACGAGGTGGATTCAGAACTGCAGACAGGTTGCTCGGAGAGGTATGTCTGAACTGGACTTTAATTTGGGATTTTTGCCGCTCTGGAAAGGGTTTCTTGAGGCCCTGGTACTTGTCTTAATAGTGTTGTTGCTTGGGGTTGTCTATTGCCTCTACCGGTCTGTGAGATCCTCCCAGTCTTTGGCACAGCCTACCCTAAAGAACTTTGTAGAAGACAAGGCCTGTAAAGATCTGATAGCTAAAGGGCGAGGCGTGATAGGAAGAGTTCAGGACAGCATGTCAGAAACCGAGCGCAGTGTGAGGTTAGGCGCGCGCCGTAATACAAGGAAAAAGGACCCGGTAAATATGGGAGAATTAAAAAACCAGAAACTACTTCATAAGGAAAAAGGACCCCCCGATGAAATAAAAAATTTGGGGGAGCTGGGAAACCAGAAACTAAAGCCTGGTTCCACCACTTTGTACCCAATACAGAAACTTGAAAATTTAGATTTAAAGTATGGCTCCTCTAGTGGCTCTGATACATCAGAGCAATCAGGGGACGATGAGTTGAGCCCTGATAAGGAGAGTGAACTAAAAGAAGAGGCAGCTACAGAGGGATATTATCCTGATGAACTTCCCCCCGAGGATCAGAATGTGAGAGTTAGAAAACGACAACTGACCGTCGAACCTACACGGCCAGTATCTATCGCTCCCCCTCCTTATGAGGGACGAGTCGGGACCCTGTCCTTTTTGTCTGAGAAGGTTAAGAAAAAGCTCAGCTTGGCCTATCCAGTGTTTGAAGCAGCGGAAGGGGGATGGATACATGCTCCTGTAGAATACGCTCAGATTAAAGAACTAGCCGAGTCAGTCCGAAAGTATGGTGTAACCGCCAACTTTACGGTTGCTCAGCTGGACAGGTTAGCATTGTCAGCCATGACGCCTGCCGACTGGCAGACAGTTGCTAAGGCCTCCCTGGTTAGTATGGGTCAATATCTAGAATGGAAAGCCTTATGGCACGAGGCTGCTCAAGAACAGGCTAGGGCCAATGCTACTGCACTTACCCCCGAACAACAGCTCTGGACATTTGAGATGCTGACAGGGCAAGGACCACACGCGGCTGATCAGACTAACTACCCCTGGGGAGCTTATCAGCAGATTGCTAATATGGCCATTAGGGCATGGAAGGCTTTATCCAAAAAAGGAGAAGGGAGCAGTCAATTAACTAAAATCGTTCAAGGTGCGCAAGAGCCCTTTTCTGATTTTGTAGCTCGCATGACAGAGGCAGCAGGTCGAATCTTTGGTGACCCAGAGGCGGCTGCCCCTCTGATAGAGCAGCTGGTATTTGAACAAGCTACCAAGGAATGCTGTATGGCAATAGCTCCCAGAAAAAATAAAGGTCTACAAGACTGGTTAAGAGTATGCCGAGAGCTTGGCGGTCCCCTGACAAACGCCGGTCTGGCTGCAGCCATTTTGCAGTCCCAGAGGCGCCCTCTAGCGGGTCCCGCCAAGAGAGTTTGCTTTAAATGTGGCAAGCCCGGCCATTTTAAAAAAGAATGCTGTGTCTCTGAGGGGCCTACCCCCTCCTTATGCTCTCGATGTAGTAAAGGATACCATAGGACAGATCAGTGCCGCTCAGTCCGAGATATTAAGGGGAGAATTCTACCACCATTAGAGACTACAGAGCCAAAAAACGAGATAGTGGGCCCCATGTCCCAGGGCCCGCAAAAGTATGGGGCAAAGTTTGTCAGGGAAAGCAAGAGTGTGAGCCCTCCGGGAGAGCCCGACTGGACCTGTGTGCCTCCTCCCACTTCTTATTGACACCACAAATGGGAGTGCAGCCTGTACCTGTCTGCCTGCCTGAAGTGATCCCCAAAGCATGTATCGGGTTGCTGTTGGGGCAAGGCTCCCTCACTAAGCAGGGACTTGTAGTTCACCCCGGTTTAATAGATCATCAGCATACTGATGAAATTCAAGCCTTATGCTCCTGTCCTACTGGGGTGTTCACCATTAATCCTGGAAATAAAATAGCGCAGCTAGTTCTGCTCCCCGCTTATAGATCAGACACCACAACAGGCCTCACAATGGGCTCTTCAGGACAAGACTCAGTCTATTTATTGGTTGACTTGAGACAGCGACCTAGCCTAACTCTTTGGGTTAAAGATAAAAAATTTGAAGGGGTTTTAGACACGGGCGCAGACAAGAGCATAATTTCCTCCCATTGGTGGCCAAAATCATGGCCCACTACTGAGTCTTCCCATTCCTTACAAGGCCTTGGGTATGCTTCTCATCCCACAGTTAGTTCATCTGCTCTAGCATGGAGAACAGAGGAAGGTCAGAAAGGCTGGTTCACACCCTACGTCCTCCCACTACCAGTAAATCTATGGGGACAGGATATTATGCAAGAGCTAGGGCTAGTATTGTCCAATGAATATTCAGTTCAAGCACAAGGGATTTTAAAAAAGATGGGGTATGAAGAAAGACAGGGCCTGGGTTTTTCTTAGGTGCCACTGAGGCAGCACGACCCATACCTTGGAAAACAGAGGTGCCGGTATGGGTTCCTCAGTGGCCATTGACCTCTGACAAGCTTAAGGCAGTGATCGAGCTTGTTGCAGAACAGCTTGCTGAAGGACATATTGAGCCCTCCACCTCTCCATGGAATACACCCATTTTTGTGATTAAAAAGAAATCCGGAAGATGGCGTCTGTTACACAACTTAAGAGCTATTAATGCACAGATGCATCTTTTTGGGCCAGTTCAGCGGGGAATTCCCACGCTCTCAGCCTTGCCAAAAGATTGGCACATGATTATTATAGATATTAAAGACTGTTTTTTCTCCATTCCCTTAAATGAGAGAGATAGGCCTAGGTTTGCCTTTACGGTTCCCTCTATTAATCACCTGGAACCGGACAAGAGATATCAATGGAGGGTTTTGCCTCAGGGTATGGCTAATAGTCCTACCATATGTCAATTATATGTTCAAGAAGCCCTTGCGCCAGTGCGGCAAAAATATTCTAAGGTAGTTATAGCCCACTACATGGACGACATACTCCTTTGCTATTGTGATTTGATGATTTTAAGAGAGGCTTATGTTTTATTACAAGAGCAATTAAAATTATGGAGACTTCAGATTGCAATAGATAAAATTCAGACTTCAGAAGTTGGACAGTTTCTAGGGTCTAATATATTTCCTGATAGAATTGTTCCCCAGAGGATTGAAATTTTCAGGAGAGACTTAAAGACATTAAATGATTTTCAAAAATTACTAGGAGATATTAATTGGCTTAGACCTTTTTTGAAAATTCCCACTGCAGATTTAAAGCCTTTGTTTGATATCTTGGAAGGTGATTCTAATCTTACCTCTCCCCGCAGTTTAACACCTCAAGCTAAAGAAGTGCTTAAGATAGTAGAAAATGCGATAACGAAGGCCCAATTAGCTCGAATTGATTATAATAAGCCATTTTCCCTATGTGTTTTTAAAACAAGAATATTGCCTACTGCGGTATTATGGCAAACAGGCCCCTTATTATGGATTCATCCCCCAGCCTCACCCCAAAAGGTTATTGCCTGGTATCCAACTGCCGTTGCTCAATTAGCTCAAAAAGGCTTGAGGGCCTCAGCCGAGTATTTTGGTATTTATCCCACTGTGATGATCTTACCTTATACCACCCATCAGGTTCAGGTCCTAGCTGCTACCAATGATGATTGGGCCATATTAACTACTATGTTTCCTGGAAAAATTGATAATCATTATCCTAAACATCCTTTGTTACAGTTTGTGGCTTATCACCCTGTGATATATCCACGTGTTACTTCCTCAGTGCCTTTAAAAGATGGCTTAATTGTATATACAGATGGCTCAGGAAATGGAAGGGGTGCTTACATTATAAATTCACAGACATTTTTTAAAGATTTTGGTCAAAAATCACCCCAGATAGTTGAATGTCTAATTGTGTTAGAAGTTTTACAAAAGTTTGATTGTCCGCTTAATATTGTGTCTGATTCCCATTATGTGGTAAATGCCCTTCAGTTACTTGAAACGGCCGGTGTTATTAATCCTTCTAGTACAGTGTCTGCCCTGTTTTGTACCATACAAGACTGTTTGCTGCAACGACGTGAGCCCTTTTACATTACCCATATACGAGCACATTCGGGACTCCCAGGTCCTATGAGCAAAGGAAATAATTTGGCTGACCAAGCTACACGCCTGGTCGCTGCTGCCTTTGCTAATCCGTTGCAAGCTGCAAAAGATTTTCATACAAAATTTCATGTTACAGCAGAGACTTTACGCAAGCGTTTCTCACTTACTAGACAACAAGCTCGCGAAATCGTGACACAGTGTCAAAACTGCTGTCAATTCCTCCCTGCTAAAACTGTTGGGGTTAACCCAAGAGGTATTTCACCATTACAAATATGGCAGATGGATGTGACACATGTTCCATCCTTTGGAAAGCTTCAATTTGTACATGTTTCTATTGATACATGTTCAGGTATTATTCATGCCACACCACTTACAGGAGAAAAGACCATACATGTTATTCAACATTGCTTAGAGGCATGGAGCACCTGGGGCAAACCAGCTTACCTCAAGACTGATAATGGGCCAGCTTACAGCTCCCAAAAATTCGCCCAATTTTGTGCACAAATGCAAGTGACACACCTTACCGGGTTACCATACAACCCTCAAGGACAAGGCATTATTGAACGTGCACATCGGACCTTAAAATCCTATTTATTAAAACAGAGAGGGGGAATAGAATTGCCCCCAACACCAAGAGTGTCAATTGCCTTGGCGTTGTTTACCATAAATTTTTTAAATATTGATGATAAATATCAAAATGCTGCTGAGCGACATTGCTCAGAACCACAACGGCCAAAAGAGCTAGTAAAATGGAAAGATATTTTAGAAAATAAATGGAAAGGCCCGGATCCTATTTTAATAAGATCCCGGGGAGCTGTCTGTGTTTTTCCACAGGATGAAAAAAATCCAGTTTGGATCCCAGAGCGCCTCACCAGAAAAATATTGCAAGAAAAAGAGCCTTCGCCTTCTCCAGTTGATGTGTTTGGTGACAGCGGTAGAAGATAATGCCCACCTTCTCTCTGCCAATGCCGGTGATGTATAAAGATTTAGACATAGCTTTAAAGAAAATAGAAGTTTGGGGTTAAAGAGAAGTTTATGTTTTAGTTAAAAATAGTTCAGATATATTACTAAAAAATTTCTCGGCAGCCTGACAAAGGAAACAGAGTTTGATAAAACCAAAATTGGCTTCCTTTTGCTCAGGCAGGCCAGATAAAAATTCAATTTTACCATATAACAATTGCCAATCCAGAAATATAGGTTGGGCCATGCCTAAAATATTTTCATTTTCTCCCAATTTAACCACCAGTTATTTAGATTGTTAGCAATGCTTCAAAAATTATAGATAAATTGAGATACAAATTTGATAATTGCCTTTATGCCTTATGCTGAGATGCTCAGCTTTATTTCTTTGCAGCAGCGGCCCACATGCCACGATTTGTGCCCATACTACCGTGGTTCCCCAGTAGCTCACAGCTATTTAGACAAAAAAGAGATTTTAGAATCTCTGCTGTTATCATAGAGATCGTTGTCACAGCTGCCATGGGGGCCTCAGTGACTGCCTCAGCTGGTGCACTTTCAAAAATAGTGCAGACTGCACAGGCGGTTAACAAATTGTCCACCCCAATAAATGGCACAGTTGAGGTGTGAGCAATAACTTGCTGGCTTATGCATAACCTCTATTCAATATAAAAACTTTACAAAGACAACTAATCTTTCGAAAAGCCTTTCTCAATTTTCTTACAGAATTGGTCGTCTAAGTTTGAACAGACCCTTCGTGACCTGCAGGTGGAGATCGTCCAGGCCAATTCCACTCGGCTAGACCTGTCGCTGACCAGAGAGCTTACTCCATAAATTCCCTCAGCCTTCCCCTACTCCAGAAAGCGGGTGGGGGTGGATATGTTTGACCTAGCCTTTTGCAGAGGACTAGTCATTCTTCTCTAGACGGTTTGCAGGTTCAGAATCCAAAGTCAGAGAAACAAAACAGTTTCGACTCAAGCCTTAATGGCTCTAGACTCAGAAACCTCGATAGAGGTATGGCTAACTAAGCTAAAGCAATAGAGATATTGTGGCTTAGACAGCTCCTACACACCTAAGACAGCCTTGTCTATTGCACTAGGTGGAGCGTTCAGCCCATTTCCTAAGAGGTATGCTGAGCCAAGGGCATCGCACAGGACATACCCATGTCCTGGGAGACATATTGTCCTGCATAAGGGTGTCTGTCTTAATTCCCTTCCCAGCAAAAGGCAGAGGACAGGCTGGGGACATCTCGATCTGTCGAGAGATTAGAGATGACCCCCACGCAAGTCCACAATTTATTCTGGGGGACAATCACTGTCTCCACCCTCTTACAGGACTCTCTCTTTGCTTAGAATTAAGAAGGGTGAGATGTTGGAGGCCGCTGGCTCCAGCTCCTCAAGGTGGCGCTATTATCTGGTGCTGGCCAACCCGCCTGAGTCAGTAGAGAACGCATGCGTGCTCTCGCGAGACTGGTTTCTCAGCCTCTTCCGTGGCGTCATGTGGGATACTGGACTGCAACCTATAGGAAGATGATGCGTCTAAAGCGGGGGCCGTTTGGTCGACATAAAACTGGGTGCTTCCTACCTCGTGGTCCCTTTCGCTTTCTCTTTCCCCGCCGGGGCCTGTCGCCGCGCGGCCCCCATCTCCCTCGCTCTCTCTCTCTTCTCTCTCTGCCCTCCCCTCCATTTTCCGTAAGCTAAATGCTCTCCCCCAAGACCCATTAAAGCTGTACTGCAGAAGGATCCTATGTGTGTACTGCGTCTTTCCTTGCTGGCGAGGAGTGGGCGCGGGACAGCATGGGCTACTACTATTTGGCAGTTAGCCTTGAACTCAGAGAAACACAGAAAGATCATCTCTGTCTCTGGATCTACGGGAATAAATGACCTGACACCACCACTGCCTGCCTGGGAGCCTGCACCTTCCTCTTTAAACCAAGTCTACCTCAAACTCAGATCTGCTGGGATTAAGGGTGTAGGTCACCACTCCTGGATATTCCCTGTGCTGGGATTAAAGGTGTAAATTATCACTCTCTGACCCTCCTGGATTGACTGTGGGTAGAGCTCTCTGATATTTCAGATTATTTTTTAATAAATTGAAACATATCACCACAGACCTGTTCATCTAAAATATATTTGTTTGAATTCAAAAACATATCTAATATGACTATAAACTTGATCATAATAACCAACTACTATCTTGCATTTCTTTATATCCTAATTAGTTGGTAATAATAACTTTCATGGACTAACAATTTGGATTATATTGTTAGATGAACTGTATAAGTACATTATCTTGAAGAAGCATAAAGATATATAGTAATAAAATTAATCTCAAATTTATATCAATATATGTATTTGTTATTCAATAATCAAAAATCCAATGTAATCTAAAATATTTAAAGCAAGTAACTGCTTTTTAAATGTAGATTAAATAATGTACCCTAATATCCTTTTATATCAGTATCTCCTTTTTTATTTCTTTTTTTGTTTTTAAACAACTGTGAATCTAATCTCTTTGTTTAGATTTTTTCTAACTATAATCAACAGTAATTTTGAACCAATTACCATAAACAATGACAATCATTCATAACTAATTGAAAGACCAAAAACCATTCACCCCGCCTATTGGGCATCATCTTTTTAAATTTCTTCCTGCTGTCTGGGGGCAATGATATCTTTAGAAGATTCTGATAAGGAAAGAGTGCTAATTGTCAATTTCTGAAATAAGTAGCTGTATCATTTGTTGTTCAGTCTCTGCATATCAGGACTTATCTCAATTTCTGGCTAGAATAGTTTATGAAGCTGTTTTATCTCACCTATCCACCTCAAAATTGTCCTGAGCAGTTTGTAACCCAAATCTGTTCTTTGGTTGGTGTTTGTCAGCCTAGTGGCTTTGTCATAGTCCATGTGAAATCATCATTGTGGGGACCCATCTTCCTTTTGGATACTTCAAGTTCACAATTAGGCATTGTCTTGGATCACTGCAGAAAACTGATAAGAGAATTAAACCCAACACATTGTACAGGAATCTAAATAAAGCCTTTTTTCTATGATTAATTAGTATTCAATATGAACATCAAATCATGACAATATTTAAATAATTTTATATTTTATATATATAAACTTACAGATTTTAATATAAGCATTTATTCAGCATAGGATTAGTGACAATAGAATAGTCCCTTATTTTTAGTTATTCTTCTGTCCCATTTTAGGTGACTGTTCTGATATGATTCAGAGACTTTTTATTTTCCTTTAACAAGAATGCATGGGTTAAGGGAAAGAGAGAACTACACTCCAACTCTACAGCCAGCTGTAAGTTATAATTAAACTGGGACTTCACCTTCTCCTACAAATAAATACAGATAGATGTTAAGCAATGATATTTTACCCTGTAGAATGCTGGTTCAAAAGGTCAGATATTCCTTTGCTTGTATATTTTTCTGGATAGCCTCTTTTCTGCTTTAGATGTTTAGATGTCCAAGATCTTTTAGCTTCTTGAAAATGGGTATTTCTAGTTTTCTGTAAATACAAAAACAAAAAACTTCCCTGAACCCTGTGCTTTTCTTACAACTGAAAGAATTGAAATATGGGTGGATGAGCCATCAATCCTGTTTTTCATGAAGTTTCTCCAGCTCAAATTAAGTCTCAATTAATTTTAATGACATCCATAGCTTTTCTTCACATATGGAAGCAAAAGCAAAATGCTTTCCCCAAAGTAGCACACAGTCTGGCTTACATTCTGAGTCAGTGTATCTTTGAAGTAGACAGGCTGATTTAGCTCAGTTGTTTGTTTCTATACTCTAATGCAGCTGCTGTTCTTTCTCAATAGCATTGAGGAAATTCAAAGTTAATAAAGAATTGTTTAGTCTATTTCTTGGGGTCTTTGTTATTCCTTTTTGTTTATTTAACATATCCTTTAGAGTTTGATTTTATCTTTGACTGCTTGCCATGTAGGATTCTGTAGTGTCTTCCTATAATATTATTTATATGATAATAAGCAAAAAATGTTTTATTTATTAGAAACATATGCTGGAGCATTGTCAGCCTTAATTTGTACAGATATTCCCATGATTGCCATAACTTCTAGCAAATGTGTGATTACAAAACCAACCTTTTCTGAACTAAAAGCAGTTGCCCATTGAGATCCTGAAAACACATCCATTTTATGATGTACATATCTTAATTATGTAAAATGAAATATTTTGTAAATCATGCAAAATGAAATACATCCATCTGCCAGATTTCATTTCTATGTATACCTTTAGGATTACTTCCTGCTGACAATGGAGTCTGGTTATAGGAATAAATGGTGGAACATTTTTTACAATTTCTTTGGGTTATTTTTATTACTATAATGCTTTGATATGAAACTCTGAGGCCTCTAGCAAATTTCCTACAAATTATCAATTTTCTCATTGCCTTGTACTAAATGACCTGACAGAACCCTATGAGATCAAATGTGTGTTATATAGAAGGGATGAGTCCTATTCCTGTTTAATTATTGTAACTGAATAAATAATGAGGTTAATTCTGATTCATCATTAATAAAATCAGCAGTTTTAATGTGCAAAACAACTCGTTCTGAATGCTGAGTCAGTGACTATGTTAAGAAGTTCAGTAAAATCCAGTAATATCATGATGGCATTGAATTCTGATTTTCAATAGAATTATAAGGGATTTGAGCCACTTAAGTTAAATTTTCTGATTTGTAAACTGTCTTTTCTGATTTGTTTGTATAAGTATAAAATGTAGAAGCTCTAGAAATTGGAATATCTTGCATAACACAAGGATAAATTCAGTTAGTTTTCTTTAGTAATTCAACGTTTTTGCTTTGAGGGTATCTGTTGTTAATATCTCTCCCAAAATTATTGCAGGCTTTTTCTCAAGGTGCACTTTCTGCCCATAATTGGTCAATTTCTTCATAGTTAGAGGTACTACAATTTCTGCTGAGTCCTTTTCTCTCAATTGATGAAGACTTATTTTTTCCTTTAAAAATTAATCCAGAAATCTTTCCCCATGTCTTTAATTTTTTATTCAATTTATGTTCTAGAAATGTTCATTCCATCATAACATTTTCTCTTTGCATTAAAATAGCTGTAGGAGAATGCTTAGAGTGTAAGATAACTAGAATATATTAAGCTCTGGATCCCTGTGAGTTACAAGTGCATCTTGTAATTTCTTTTCCACCAAGTCAGTTCTCTCTCAGCATCAGACAACAATTCTCTTGGACAATTTAAGCCCATATGATAGTTTAAGATTTTGAACAAATTATCTAGTTCATCTTTTTTTATTCCAGTGGTGGTTTATAAATTGGAAATGTCTCCCAGAATCTCAACAATTATTAAGTGTTATCAATATATTTCTACTGATCTGAGCCTTTTGGAGTTTAAATTTTGTTGACATATTTTGTAACCTAAATAATTAATTCAATCTCCTTTTTCTATTTCTTCAAGGACAATTCCAGGGCAGCCATTTTTTTCACTTGTTCAAACATTCTTTCTAAGGCATCGATATTTGAATCAGCCAACAAAATGTTATCCATAGAATGGTAAATGATATATTCTGGGCATTTGTTATGTATCACTGATAATGACTTTTGTACAAAATATTGGCACAAAGTGGGACTAGTCAGTATTCCCTGACAGAGGACCCTCCATTGATCTCTCTTTTTTTGGTATGTACATTTTATTTTTTATATAAAATGTCTTTTTATCCATGTATCCCATGCTTCCTCTTCCTTCCCTCCTCTCAATCCCTCCCTGTCAGTCTTCAGCGTCTCCCCTCTCCATCCCCCCATACCATCCCCCAAAGGGGCAATAATTCTGAAGGTGAGTAAGCTCAGAGTAGCACATTCACTCTAGTCGAGTCTGATTTCCTCATCCCCAAATCAAGACTGGGCTGGGTTTCCTCTGCTGGGAATGTGCTCCAAGGTACCAGACCATACACAGTAACACAGTCGGATTCCACTCCTCCAGGCTGCGCATACTGCCCATGCCATTCGGCAGTTGCCTACCCTTGAAGAGCATAACTCCTTTTCCCAGTGGTTCCCCAGTGGCTGTTCATGATTCAGTGAGCTCCCAAGTGCTCCAGCCAGCCATCTCTGTGGGAATTTTACTCATAATCCTTACCCCTTAATTCATAAAAACACACTTCCCCTGCTCTCAGCTGAAGTAGAAGAAGCTTAATGCAGTGCCCAACCATGGATCTCTGCCTCTACCTCTATTCATTATTGGATATAGGTTATGTGATGATAGTAGGGTAGTTATTCATTTGATTATAGTGGAAATCCTGTTTAGGCACCCCCTCCACCATTGGTTACAGACCTAGCCAGGGACATTCTGTGAGTTCTTGGAGGTTTCCCTAGCACCTATCCTCTTTCCAACCCCAAATATCCATCTCTTTTGCTCACCGTCTTTATTTCTTCTCTCGCTAAACCATCTCCTTCTTTCATGATTTGTTCACACCTCTTCTTGGTTGCAACCCTTTAAAATCCCAATTTGATAAGATGATCTTCTCTATTTTCTCTTCCTAGGGGAAATCTCTGGATGTCTCTCTTAAGTTCCTTCTGATCCCAAGCTGTTAAGCGGTTATAGTTTGGAGTTTGGGTATTCTTTGTATTTTTGACTAAAATCCACTTATAAGTGAGTACATCCCATGCCTCTCATTCTGAGCTTGTGATACCTCACTCGGTTGGATATTCTCCAAACCCATCCATTTACCTGCCAATTTTAAGATGTCATTGTTTTTTTACTGCTGAGCAGTACTCCTTTGTGTAAAAGGACAACAGTTTATTAATATATTCAAGTGAGGTACATCTAGTTTGTCTCTAAGTTATGGATAATATGTATAATGCTGCAATGGATATAGTTGAACTAATGTATCTGGGTTATGAATGTGCATCCTTTGGATATATGCCCAATAGTAGTATTGCTGGATCCTTGGGGAGATCGATTCCTAGTTTTCTGAGGAACCATCATACTGCATTCCAGAGTGGCTGTACAAATTTAAATTCCCACAAACAATGAAGGAGTGTTCCCCTTGTTCCGCATCCTCTTTAGCATAGGCTGTCATCTCTGCTTATGATCTTAGCCATTCTGTCAGGTATAAAGTGGTATCTCAAAGTTGTTTTGATTTGCATTTCTCTGATGGCTAAAGATGTTGAGAAATTTTTAAAGTGCCTTTCAGCCATTTGTAATTATTCTCTTTGAAATTCCCTTATTAGCTCAGATCCCCATTTTTAAAATGGGTTATTTAGGTTTGGGGGCTCTAGTTTCTTGATTCTCTATGTATTTTTAGATTAGTCCTCTGTCATATGTAGAGTTGGTGAAGATATTTTCCCAGTCTGTTATCTGTCATTTTGTCTTATTGATTGTGTTCTTTGCCTTACAAAATCTTCTCAGATTCAGGAGGTCCAACTTATTGTCATTCTTAGTGTCTGTGATACTGGTGTTATAGTTAGGAGGTGGTCACCTGTGCCAATGCACTGGGGTGGGGATGTATTTCCAACATTCTACTCTATCCAGTTCAGTACAGTTGGGTTTATGTTAAGGTCTTTGACCATTTGAATTGAGTTTTGTGCAGGGTGATAGGCTTCAATCTATTTGCATTCTTCTGCATATTCCCATCCAGTTATGCTAACCCCATTTGTTGAATATACTACCTTTTTTATCTGTTGAATATTTTTGGCCTCTTTGACATAGTCACTGACTCTCAGTATGCAGAAAGAGTTGTTCTACACATTGAAATGGCTGATTTTATTAATGATGAATCAGAATTAACTTTATTATTTATTCAGTTACAAGAAATAATCAGGACTAGAATTCATCCCTTCTATACAACACACATTTGATCCAATACAAGTCTACCAGGTCCTTTAGCACAAGGTAATGATGAAATTTAAAATTATTAATATAAAATGTACTACAGGCCTTAGAATTTCATAAAAAGCATCATGTCAATAGCAAAGTATTTTTAAAAATGATTTCTCTAACACTTGGGAACAAACCAAAGAAATTGTAAAAAGGTGTTGCACCGGTTCTTTCTATAACCAAACTACATAGCAGGAAGTAATCCTAAAGGTATACATAGAAATGAAATCTGGCAGTTAGATGTATTTTATTTTAAAGAATTTGGGTAATTAAGATATGTCCATCATACAATAGATACATTTTCAGGATTTCAATGGGCAACTGCTTTTAGTTCAGAAAAGGCTGGTTTTGTAATCACACATTTGCTAAAAGTTATGGCAATCATGGGAATACTGGTACAAATTAAGGCTGACAATACTCCAGCATATGTCTCTTTTTGCTTATTATAATATAAAGCATATTACAGGAATACCACACAATCCTACAGGGCAAGCAGTCATAGAAAGATCACATCAAACTCTAAAGGATATGATAAATAAACAAAAAGGAATAGCAAAGATCTCCAGAGATAGATTACATAATGCTTTACTAACTTTGAATTTTCTCAATGCTAATGAGAAAGGAACAGCTGCTGAAAGGCATTGGGCTATAGAAAAGACAGCTGTACTAAATCAGCCTGTTTACTTCAAAGATGTACTAATTTCTGAATGGAAGCCAGGGTATGTGCCACATTGGGGAAGGGGTTTTGCTTTGTTTCCATAGGTGAAGAAACGTTATGGTTACCATCAAAATAAATAAAGACTCGATTTGAACCAGAGAAACTTTATGAAACTAAGAATTGATAGCTCATCCACCTATATTACCATTCTTTAAGTTGTAAGAAAAAACAAAAGTTTGGGGCAGGTTTTTGTTTATGTATTTACAGAAACTGGAAATACTCATCTTCAAGAAGTGAAAAGACCTTGGATATCTAGACATCTAAAGCAAGGGGGAGGTTATACAGAAAAATTTACAAGCAAAAGAATATCATAACTATTGGTACCAGTATACTTTGTAGGGTAAAATCTCATTGCTTAAACTCCACAAATTTTTTGCAAGTTGAAGCCCCAGTTTAATTATAATTTAAAGCTGGCTTTAGGTTTAGAATGTGACTTTCTCATTTTCTAAACTCAAGCATACTTGTTAAAGAAAAGTACAAAATCTCTGTATCATATCAGAAGAGCCAACTGATATGGGACAGAAGAATAACAAAAAATAAGGGACTATTTTATTGTTACTAATCCTATGCTGAATAAATAGTTTTATATTTAGTTTTCTGTACATTGTGTTGAGTTTTAGTCTATTATCAGTTTTGTGCAGTGATACAGGACAATGCCTTATTGCAAACTTGAAGTATCCAAAAGGAAGATGGGACCCAAAAATGATGATTGCAAATGAACTCTGACAAAGCCACTAGGCAGACAAACACCAAGCAAAGATCAGATTTGGACTACAAACTGCTTAGGAGATTTTCAAGGCAGCTTGCTGAGGTGAACCAGCTTCACAGACTTCTATAGCAATGACTTGAGACAAGTCATGCACTTTCCTGTTATGTAAAGACTGGACAACAAATGACACAGCTACTTATTTCAGGACTTGACATTTAACAAAATTTTCTTTTCAGGATTCCCAAAAGATACCATCTCCCCCAGAGAGCAGGAAGCAAATTTAAGAACATGGCACCCACATTCCCAAGAGGTGGGGTGGGTTGTTTTTGGTTGTTCAGTGGGTTATGGATGATTGCCATTGTTGAGGTTAATTGATTAAAAATTTTTAATAGTTACGATTAGAAAAAAGTTAAACAAGAATGATTCAATTCAAGATTTGTGTTAAAAAAGAAAAAGAAAAAGGGGATACAGATATATAGGATATAAGAATAAGTTATTGAATTTTCTTTTAAAAGGATTTACTAGCTTTAAATATTTTACATTGGGTTGGATTTTTTTTATGTTGTATACAAATTGTGTATATTGAGATTAATTGTGTTACTATACAAATATCTCTATACTTGTTCAAGGTAGTATACTTATTCAATTCATCTAACAATGCAATATTGGTTGCTAGTCCATGAAAGTTTTTATTACCAACTAATTAGAATATAAAGTAATGCAAGTTAGTAGTTAGACATTACATTCTAACATAGTCATATTAGATATGTTTTCAAGATCAAACGAATATATTTTAGATGAACAGGTCTTCTTCAGACACTTCAGAGATCCATAGAATATGGCATTTAAAATATTTTTGGAACTTAGACTTTTCTGGACAGTGAGACAGTCTACTCCTGGCAGCACCAATCTACTTCAAGAGAAAAAAATGGGCATCGAAGAACTGCCATATGGAGTCTACTTTCTCTGAGGCAACAATTGGCCATTGGACATGAACCTATTCTTGTATTGACTGCTTGATAGTATGCTGTTTGAACTGGACATGCAGGTTCCATTGGAAAGTGACCTCAACTTTGACGGAACAAGCTGAGATGGCTTTACAGTTTCCTGCTTTTCAGAGAAAATTGTCAGATATTCTTCAGGACACAAGAAGAAGCAACTGATGAATTATAAAAGAATGGGCAGAGCAGATTTCTGACTTCACTGAAATGAAAAGAGACTCTGGGCCTCTAGGCTGAAGATGGATGCTCCAACTTTATAAAAGAACTTTGGCATCTCTGTTATTTCTAGATTTTTGGAAGTTGCTTGCACTCTTTGTTTACTTGGGTAAATATTATTTCCTTCTTGGGTCTGTGAGGTAATTGAAGATGAGATAGTTATAGTTTTCTAGTGACAGTTTTAGAAAAGAAACTTTGAAGTTAAAATGTATAAGACTAAGAGACATCAAATTAATAGTTTTTAGTTAGTAATACAAATTAGAAAGAAAGTGAATTAGGCATAATCCTTTGGACTCATTAAAATAGGATAATTAATGAAATATTTTCTTTGAATTGTCAGTTGTTAATGGACTGTATATTACTCATTTATTGTTTGTATATGTTGTATATAATTATTGTACATATTGCATATGGTTTTTCCTATGTTAGTTACAATCTTTTTTAAATTTGACACAAAAGGGGATATGTGGGATATAAAACATTTGGAGATATCACAGGGATCTGCCTTTGGCCAATCAGCAACTTTTTATTAAAACAGTGGGTGAGACAATTATTTACAATGGAACAACATAATCCCCCTACAAATAACCTCTAGATTATACCAGTTATCATCAAAGTTGTAAGTCTAGATTAACTGTCTCATGAATCCTATCCTCAAAGGGTGTTGCCCTTGCTTTTAAGGGTCTAATTATTCTTTTACATTGTGAGTTAGCATTCTCAAAATCCAGTGATTCAATTATTATTTACCTAGCATCTGAATTAAGCAACATTCAGTTTATTGATCCAGTTAATCTCTGCAAAATATCTGTAAAAGTTTCTTTGGGGATTTTGTAATTAATTCAATTTTATTTCCTATTTCTTCATCTAATTCTATGCATTTAATGCTGCCATGAGGCATAAATCCAGGGTATGCTCATTATATAAAGTTTTCCTTTCTATATCTACATTCTCTGCTTCCCCCAAGAAGTTGGTCTTGGGAGACTTCTATGCTCTGTCTCTGCTTCTTTGTTCTTTTGTTTTAGGCTCCTCTTTTCACCATGTTTTTTTATTGTAAAAGTGACCCAGCTTCCAAAACAGCATTAAATAACCATTACTTAAGGCTGATTAGTTACATGATTACCAGGAACTCAGCATATGTTTTTCATATGGTGAGTGCATATCATATTGCTTTGACTCCTCTTAATTCTAACATTTGTGCCAGAGCCCAACTAACTTCTGTCCAATTTTTAGCATTTTATGATTTCTTTAAGGTTGCTAGATATATCAATGTTGGCTGTTTGATAACCTTAGTCTATTTTTTGTGTAATCCTAGAAGACATATTTGAGATTGGTTCTTTATATTCTTCTGTTTTGGTTTGAATATCTTTGTGTTCTCTTTTAACAGGCTTTTCTAAGACTTTCTTCTTGGCATTTACATTGATTGACTTTTCAAATGATAAAACAGAAATAAACAAATAATATTTGTAATAAACAATATGATAAACTGTATGAGGTTAGTCTTATCTACTTTTTTTTATCTTTCTCTTTACTGGTTTCAATATCAAATCTTCTAGAGCAAGATCACAGAAAGTCTAAACACCTTCCATTGTTTTAAACAAATTCTCCTTTTTAATGTAATCCAATTTACTTACCACACTTGTTGATAATGACAATTCAGATGACTATGAGGTGGGAGGGGCTGCCTCTTGTGATAGCCGCCTAATGAGGAGCCCAAATTAGGGAAAAATACATCCCACCAGAAGAAGACCATTGTATGAAAAAGAGATGAAGTGAAGAAAAAAACAATTTGGCTGGCTTTGCCTAAGCCTGGAGGCTAACCCAGAATAGAAAGCCTAGCCAGGCACTAATTATTCCTCTGGCCATGTGTTATTCTTGTAAGCAAGAAGCTCTTTTGGGAATCTGTTCCCCAAAGTTGGATACCAAGTGTAACACAAATTCTAGTTGTTATTAAATAAAAACACAGAACCAGATATTGGAGTAAAGCAGGAATATCAGAGAGAGGAAACATGCCTCAGTCAAATCTCATCAAGCCTACTTCTTAAGGTAAAATCTATCTTCCAGCTTCCTCAACCTTCAAGGATATATTGAATTCACAACAAAAACAATACCTCAAGATTTCATAATTATTACTGCCAATCATATTTATGTGACATAGCACCTACAGGACCATCATGGACTACATTTTCAAAGCTACTAACTTATAACAGCTCTGCAAGGTAAGGCAATATGGAATAAAAAAAAGAGTAACATCTGTCTATGCCAATACCAAGTTTCTATAGAGACTAAGTGGACTACATGTTTGTGTATGCTAACCTATGTTTCAAAATTTAAGGAATCAAATATTGGTATGTCACCAACTTTTTTTATATTATAAAAATGAATGAATAAGAAAATACTCAAAAAATGTTTGAACATTAAGACTTATTAGAAATAGTCCATAATCTAATAGAACTAATATACATCATTTACAGGATAAGCTTACAGTCATTTGTAGTTCTGAAAAGTGAGTGACACAGCTATATGTAAGAGTGAATTTTCAGCCTATCATATTCCTCACATTGTTTCCTCTGTTCTTCATCCTTAAGATTTTCTTTGAACTAATTCAATCTATCCTGAGTGACAATATCTTGTTTTCTTATGTCTCCCATAAAGCACACAAAGATACATGTTTACCCCATGCCATGGTCTCTTTGATACTTTAGTTTACATTGACCTGGATAGGGCTAGTCACCTCAGGTGATTACCAGAGAATTCAGTTTCTCTCAGACTTAAGAGAAGAAATAGAAGAAAATGGTAACTGTTAGCTTTTGTGAGTATTATCCCAGGTAGCATGCAATTAATCATAAAAGTGTGTAATATATAACAAATAAACCATGACATTATCAGCAAAGGTTATTTTAATTTATAGTAAAGTGAACTCTACCTTAGAAGTCAGCTTTAGAATATGAGAATATTTAGGTCACAGAGAATCTGGGTCATCACCTCCCAATGGGATGACATTACAGATATGAAAGGTTTCAGCCTTGACCACTTCCATGGAGCTATCAGTTGGCACACCACCATAGTAAGGTTTCTAAATTTAGGAACTTTAGGCAAACAATGAATACTTCCAAATATCCAATAGATACTCATCAAATGATAATGGAGTGAAATTATTTTAATTGTTCAGTCTCCAAGACCAACTATAGTACAATGAATTATTTTTCATTTAACACTACATTGGAATGGTTATCACAACACAAATTTGACATGGTCTTGAGTGAAGAAGGTTGTAATATATATAATGCTGCCTTTGCTCTGGCCCACACTTAGCATGAAATCATTTTTCAACAAAGAGAGTCTCTCAGCAAAAATGCTGAGCTGATAGGAATGTTTCATGACTGTCAACAGGTAAAATATCTTTACTTTTAATCATGCTTAAATCATGTTATTTAAAAATGGTCTCACAAATTCTCAGTTGTATTTATCAGATAATGTTCTCTCCATACAGAGATTTATGTCTCTCAAAACTTCTTAACATAAATCTTTTATTGTTTAAGTAGACTGCAGAAGATTAGCAATGAATGTATGACAACATTTTGCATGAAGATTATTTATTCATGAGAATGTGTCTCAACTTTTTGAGAAAAGAATTTAATATTGGAAATAGCCACTGAAAATTTTTATCATAGAATTCTCAAGTATAAGTGTAAAATAGGAAAAAATTCTTTTCTCAAAAAACAAAATATATCATTGTCATGAATAATTTTTGTTTAAAACATTATTTAATTATGTAGACAAATACTAAAGACTACATGTTGTAATTAAATTTATTTTTATCTTATAAATATATACTATGTCTAAATAATTTACATAGTTCCTCTCATTTTTGAACAAATTTTAGACCTTTTATTTCATCTTAATTTTAATCATCTCTTTTTAAAAATGTAAGTTTTGGTATGTATATTCACACACAAGTATGTAAAAATATTCATGCTTATAGCTTTTATGCAAGTTTTTACAGAAGTAATGAATGTTCAGATCTCTTTCTCTATATTACCATAATTTGGTAAACATTTTTTCTGAATATTTTTACCATGAAACATACATATAAAACATAATAAATTTAACTACTCACAATATACCTTGTTTTTCACATGATAAGATAATTTTCAATATGGTTTTTTTTTCTGGAAGACATTGAAAACTAGAGATCATTTACAATGTTACTTTGCCTTAGTGGGTGGGAATGCATAGTGCATCTCAGTTACCTGGATTCTTTCCTGAAGAACAGAGTACTTACTAACACTGTTGGAGAGGTGGTAAACATGAATCATAAAGAAAAACTGTGTGCGGAGTGTGACATTTGTAACATTTGCAATTTCCCACAAGGCTTTAGATTAAATGTGAGGTTGCTTACCTTATTTCCTGCAGACCCAACAATTGCATATTTCAGAGATTTAAAGTGGGCCATGGGAGCAAAACCAGTGTGGACACCATATTTTTTTTCAGTACATCTGTGTTATAAAAATGTGTGACATCAAGGTGATGGCTTAGTGGTTAATGACAATTACTCTTCTTGGGAAGCACTCAAGTTCAGTTCACATAACACCTGGTTCTGATGGCTCATAAAGTCTATATGTCAAGGTCATAGATATCCAATGTCTCTGGCTTCCAGGGACCTAAATTCACATTCCATTTTAACCCACATGAGAGAAACAAATATAAATATAAAAATAAATAAACAAAAATATTTAGAATGTTAAAATTTGAAACTAATTATAAGCCATGAAATTTTGTGATTCTATGTGCACATCTCTATAGCCTAATCAAGGATATCATGTAATTTTTTAAAAAAAAAAAAACTCTTTATATCCTAAATTTTCATTTTAACTCAAAAATTTTTAAGTCTATGAAAGTTTCCTAAATCATGCTTTTTTCATATTCATCCCATAACTCTTCATTGTTCCACTATGCTTTTTCACCCACTCAGCTCATTATTATTGCTTTTGATTTTTAAAGACTCCAAGAGCAATGCATTCATCTTATGTAATCCTGTTAGATTATTTCAATTTTTCAAGAAGCAATTTTTAATTTTTATATGTAAAACAATATATATATAGGATTTTATACAGAATACTAAATAGTGTATAGACTAAAATTTCATTATAAGTTTATAGAAAATGCTGAGATATCTGAATTTGAAAAATGATCCATAATTATAGAACAATAGATTTAACAAGTATCTGTTATTATCTCCTTTTTTATTTGCCTCAGGTTCCAAATTCTACATGCAGTGTAATATATACTCCTGTATTCAAGAAATTTCATCAAGAACAAAAAGCAGGGTGCTGCTTTGATTGTGCCTGGTGCTCAGAGAACAAAGTTTTCAATGAGATAGTTATGGATTTGTATTTGAAAAGAATTGTTGAAACTGAATGCCATCATTTTTAAAAACAATCAAGATCCTGGAAAGAAACTGAAGAAATAAAACACATTTTTATTAAATCATTTTACAAATATTATACATAGCATGAACACTGAAATATAAATACACTGTCTTCCTTAAAACATATTCTTCACACTATGATGGTTACAGATTTTATGTATTTTAAAGAATGTTCATTGAGAAACAAATAGTCTGTAACTTATTTTACAAAATAATTTTCACACAGTATGGCTCTGCATATATCTAGTCTTTCTTAACCTTATGTACAAATTGAATTTACAACATACTTGTTCAGTTTCCTGTCCTTCTGGCATCCATCTTGTTCTCTGACAAAGACCAGCAATTCAGTCCATTGTGATAGTTTAATAAAACATGTTTAAAATAATGGGGGAATAGCTTATAAAATAAAACATTGTGAAAAGATTAGGAATTGAGTGTAGATTCCAAGAATGTACAACAAAGATGTGATAGTGATCTATGTCAATCATATCTTACCAATATATAAGAGATGGATTCAGAATATGCATGATTTTACATTTTATATAGTTTGGAGTGTATAGTCAGGAACAAATAGACTATCACAAAGAGAGTGAAGAAAAACACTTGATACTTGTCCTGAATTGAAAATACATGCAGAGCTTCATGTTTGCTTACTCTGATTCAAAAATCACTCACACATACAATCATGGACACACATATAGGCATACCATATGTACATAACAATATACTTAATTTAAATATATTTTAGTTGAAACTTAATTACATTCTCTTTATTTCTCTCTTTAGCACCAGTATTTTCCTCTCTTTAAAGACTTTGTCATATTCCTGCTACACTGGCATCTCAGGAACCCCAACCAGACTACCATAGTGCCTGTTCTAATGGAAGAACAAAAGGTTTCTTTATTCAAAACAAGGCATGACCTCTTCCAACACTCCTTTTGCCAAAAGTGAGGGAGGAATGCCCAAGTTCTTTTTACAAAGGGTTAACATAGGATAAAATTTCAAGCAGTGGTTTATTTGTCCTGGCACTCTGTGATTGGACAGAGAATCTAAAGATGAGGTAGTCATTGAAGAAATGAGTGTAAGGGACTATTAACAGCTTGCTATGATGTCAGTAGGAAACTTTCAGGTTTTGGCAGGATATGAGTTATCTTATATGGGAATCTTGTCTTTGCAAAAATTTTTGCCGTATGGCTGTATCCTGTTTTGCCAATTCCATAATGCATGTCCTTTATCCTTATTGTTTCACTGTTTTCTTGGGGCTTTAGTTCAACCCGTGGTCATCAATTGTTTCAGGCCTAATCCTCAAGATGGCACTGATTCTTCTCTTTCATTCCCTTCCTGCTTTGTGGAGGGCCAGCCTCAGCAGAGACTGCAATGACTGGAGGGTGAGAAATAATGACTCAGAGACACTAGTGAAGGTACACGCTGATAAATCTGAAAGTCAGCTGGAGATTTTTTTCTCAAGATCTGATCTGAAAGAGTCCAAGGTTTTTGTTCAAAATGCAAGGAATATATATAACATTCCAAGAAATAAACAGAAAAAAATTCCCTTCCCTGTAAATTAGAAAGGTAGATTGAATTCAAATACATTATAGTTACTTAGAATTTTAAATATAATGTTGAAAAAATATTTTATGTTCTGACACATTCAAAATTAAAGAACAGTTTGCATTGCATTTTTGTCTGCTTCTTATACACAGGTAAATACTGACAAGAACAAAAGTAAATGTAAGTTTATATGATACCAAGTATCATATAAATAAAGTTTAGTGGAAAATAATTTTTTTACAAATACTTACATTAATTTAGGAGGTGATATTCCTAAAATGAAGGAAATTTTGATGTATGAACAATACAGTTTTTTTGAACAAAAATATTGCTTTTTAAAAAAGTATGTTCCTGAGAGAATTGTACATTCTTGACTCCATATATAGATAAGGCACACACAAGCTTCACAATGCATTGTGTCAGCTGGGTTTGTGATCTAGACATTCTGTCTTAGTATTCTATTGTTGTAAAGATACACAATGAACATGACTTTTTTTTTTTACAAAAAGCATTTAATTGAGGCTTGCTTACAATTTCAGAGGTTTCTGTGCCTTACTAGAGCAAATGTATCATCTACAGGTCTGTACATAAGAAATTTAAAAATTAACTAATTTGATCCATTTTATTGTCATTTATAATTCTCCAAGAAACCCATTATTTCTCTTTAAAAATCTTGAAAAATGTGGAAGTTAATAAAATAAGAATAAATAACTACTCAACTCCCTTTATAAGAAAGGTTGTGTGCTTGATCACCAGGTATGGATTGCTACAGAGAACTCTGACCTTATTGCTTCTTACAGCAACAAGGAAGAAAATTGTTGCCTAATAACATAAAAGTTATTGATGTATCCTTTTATTAAAACAGCTATTAAATGGTTAGCGATATAATAATGAAATTTTATGAGGATTTGTTCTAAATTTCCTTAAGCAGATATGGAGCAGTGTATGAGCTGTCCGGTGACCAATGTTCCAATAAAGAACCCACACAGTGTGTACAAAAACATGTTTCCTTTTGGCTTATGAAAACTACTGGGGATGTAACTGGCCTTTATTTCTTTGTGCTTCCTGGTGCTCTTGTTCTGAAAAGATCTCTTACATATTGTCGATGAGAGAGTAAACTATTGCAGCCAACTTTGAAAATCACTCTGGAAGTTTCCTACAAGACTTGGAATGGAAATGACACACATTCCAGCTATATCTTGCTGTGAAATAATCTTTCTTTACACTATATAAATTACACTGTGGTTTGTTTAATAAAGAAACTGACTGACCAATAGCTGGATGAAGATGGTTAAGTGGGATAACCAGACTAAGGACACTGGGAAGAAGAGCATATTCAGAGGAGTGACAAGCCAGACACAGAAAAAATAGAATGTGTAGATAATGAAGTAACAAGCCATAAGCCATGTGTTATGAATTAGATAAGAAATGTGGTTTAAGTTGTAATAGCTAGTTAGTTATAACCTAACCTATCAGCTGAGCATTTATAATTAACAATAGTTAATCAATCAATCTGAGTACTGAGTTTAAGTAGCTTATAAGACATAGTAACTCAGCCTATAAATAACAAACACAGGGCTGGAATTTCCACATAAGCCCTAACAATGCTTTTAAAAGATTCTAAATACATAAAACTTATGTCAAGCACAAGCAATTGTCTTGGTAGACTCTGCTAGCTAGTGACAAGCAGAAGCGCAACTTTTCTTTCTTTTAAGAAATGGCTTTCTATCTCAGTAAAAGTACTAAAAATGGGATGATTCATATAAGAGGCCCAGATAACCAACACTTAAGTAAAATTTCTATGCAGCATGTGGGGCTCTATACAACTTTGATGACCAACATTTTTTGAAGTAAATGGGTGCTGTTAGGAACAGATAACATGCCTCACTTTCATGAAAAGAATTGGGTTATTAAAAATATTAATATGGATAATAAATAAACATCCTGTAAATCTTTAAAGTTTTTAAAGACAATCTATCTAAACAGATCTATGTATGACCTTGAAAACATATTTAACATTACTATAAGTTTGAATATTAGAGATAACTATTAATCTGTAATTCTTAATTCTGCATTAAAATTTTAAATTAGTTGCATAAGCACAATACCCCCTAAAAGAGTTAAAATATATGTGTAGTATAGTAAAAAATAACTTTAAATTTATATCAATAAACTAAACTCCATACCAACATATAATATTTTGAATTAATAGTTGGTTTTAGGATTAAAAAGTTTCTATAATCAACACATCACATTACTTCTACATTATTTTTTTCCTTTTCAGAACAAGCTCTCTGAATATAATGTCCTTTGCTCAGCGTTTTTCTGATCATTATCAATTATAAATTGTAATCAACCTCCTTAAATGACAGCAGACATCCATAACCAATATTTTAGGAATCAAGGCATAGTTCTCTAGATTAATTGCTGTTTTCTGGAGATGCTGGTATCTTGTTTCTGGAGGAAACTGGTAAAAACTGATATAATAATGAAGTTTCCCTGTAGTGTTGTATGCAGGTGGGCATTCTGACCAGCAGCCTTGAGGCTGGTTTTTATGAAAAATTTCGAGGACATTGTAACAAAGTGATTTTCTAATGCTGGATCACCTGGGCTATTTTTCTCATTAGTCTTTGGTCTTCTTATTCTGAAAATACATAAACATTTAAAGGTAATATACAAAACAAATAAGAAGTATGTGGTGTGTACAAGTCACTTAAAGATGTTTTATATTTGAGTAGGTAACATATATGTTACTTGTCTTATAGTTTTTGTTCACTTTTTGTGTCTGTGTTTAAGATTTCAGGGGATCTTCCCTGATCAGTCCATTTTTTTTAACCCAGTATAAGTTCACAGCTTCTCATTTGCTGTGAACATAAAAGAAAAACCTCTCCCTGAAGCAACACACATTTAGATTTTAATTTGAAATCAAGATATTTTTGAAATATAAACATTGGTTTAATCTAAAAGTGTTTATAATCCAGTGCATTTATTTAAGGACAACACAATAACACACAAAATCCAGACTTTCTGTGTATTGTTCATCTTTATGTGGGTTATATAATTATATACATATTTTCTTGTTGTAGTGGGGTTTCTTGGTCCTGGGCGGCCAGAGGCCCAGATCCACAGACCTGTATGCCAGCCACCCGCTGTTGCTCAGGTCCCCAGAAATGACTCGGAAGCTTATATTAACTTTATGCTGTTTGGCCTATGACTCAGGCACATTGCTAGCTAGCTCTTACATCTTAAATAAACCCATTTCTATTAATCTGTCTGCCACGTGGCCCATGTCTCACCTGTGTTCCTTACATGTTGCTCCTTCAGCATCTTGCTGGATCTGCCTGACTCCGCCCTGCTTCTCCTACCTATGCTGATTCCTCCTCCTACTTTTTCTATGGTGCCTGTCATGGCCCAAAACAGCTTCTTTATTTAAAGATTGATATTCACAGCATACAGAAAGGCATTCCCACATCATTTTCTCCCTTTTTAAGGATTTTATTATTATTAAACTATTTTTTATCTATAATTTTTTTCTACCATTTCTCTTTAGTCTCGCAAGCCAATATATGTTTCTGAACACAATGAAACTCATTTAGGGGTTATTTTTGCCTGAATCTGTTTTTACTACATATCCATAAACCTTTTTTTCTATATGAGCCTTTAAACCACAAAGAAATAAGGCTACTCTGCTTATGTTTAGATGTCTGGTTCCACCTATTTTGGGTTTTGGTGAGTATAGCTTCATGACAGAGATCCCAGTGCCATCTCACCAACAGACAGCTCCTCCAGACAAACACAAAATAAAGAAACACTGGAGGTATCAGAAATAATTAAACAAATGCACAGAACAGTTTGTCCCAAAACAAAAGAATATATCGTTATCTCAGTTCCACATAAAGCTTTCTCCAAAATTGATACTTGAACACAAAACAAGTCTCAATAGATTCAAGAAAACTGAAATAACCCCACTGTTATTAGGCCACCATGGAAAAAATATATATTTCAGCAACAAGCAAAAGTTTACAATTATAAAAGGGAAGCTTTGTAGTGAATAATACTATATTTTAAAAAATAGCAAAACGTTATCCTAACTTGTGGGGATATAGTAAGTCATTCGGAGATATCAGAGGGATCTACCTACAGTCAGTCTAGGAAGATCAGACAGTGGTAACCCACATCTTTAATCCCAGCAAAGTGAATATCCTGGAGTGGTAACCCTACCCCTTAATCCAATCTGAGCTCCAGGTCATTTTAGTTTGCAGAAGGAGTTTCAGGCTCCCAGACAGGCAGTTGTGGTGCCACGTCTTAACTGAGCAGAGAAAGTATTTAAGGCAGGCTTTAGAAAGACAGAGCAGGTGGAAAAACCCAGCAGGAGCAAGGTTGAGGAAGCTGGAAGACAGCTGGGTGAGATCTTTCTCTAATATCTCCACCTTTCCCAGAGATCTGGCCCTGAGTTTCTTTTATTCGTGCAGCACTAACTACGTAGCAGCTGACATGAAAGCTCTAGAACCAAGCAAGGTAAGTTCACTCTAGAGAAGTAGATTGCAAGAAATAACCATGCATGGGGCTGAAATTAATAAAATAGAAACAAGCAGAATAATACAAAAAAAATCAATGAAATGGAGTATTATTTTTAAGAAAATTTAAAAGATAGAGAAAACTCAGTTGTCAAAAAGACAAGGAGAGTGTTCAAATAAACAAAATAAAAAACCAAATAGAATCTACAACAGCAGACATAGTAGGAACACAAAGAATTATCAAGTCAACATTAAGATCCTCAACTTTTCAAAATTGGAAAATCTAAAAGAAATGAGTAATTTCTTTCATAGATAGCATTTACCAATGTTAAACTAAGGTCAAATCATCATGGTAAATAGACTTATAACCCCCTAAGAAAATAGAAGTTCTAAAAAAATCTCCCAATCAAAAACAGTGCAAGTCCACAATGATAAAAGGTCAAATTCTATCATATTTTCAAAAAATAAAGTTTTTTTACTCACATTATTTTAGAAAATATAAACAAAAATACCACAAACAATAAGAATTTGACAGAGATAATTAGAGACCAATTTTGCCCATGAACACATCTGTGAAAATACTCAATAATGTACTGACAAAATAAATGAAAGAATACATCAAAAAAAACCCATCATGGTCAAGTAAGCTTCCTTCCAGGGGTTGAAGGATAGCACAGCATAGAAAAATAGGTCAATGTAATTCATCGTATGAACAACTAAGAGAAAAAGCACATGATCATCCCATTGCATGTAGAAAAAATTTTGACAAAACCAAATGCCCCTTCATGATACGCCTTGTAGAAATATGAGATACAATAAATATACCTAAATATAGTAAAAACCCTCTTGCTAATACCAAATTAAATGGACAGAAACTCCAAGAATTTTTTCAAAAATCAGGAATAAGACAATGTTGCCTACTCATTCTCTCCATATTTATTCAAACTAGACTTGAATTTTTAGCTAGATAAAATATCAGACGTAAATCAAGGAATGAAAATCTGAAAGGAAGAAAAATGAATGTATGGCTATTCTCAAATGATCTGATACTACAAATGAATGAATTTTTTAAAAAAACAGTTAACTTACTTCTAATAGACATCTTCAGAAAGTGGCAGGATATAAGATTAACTAAAAAGTTAGTAGCTCTCCAGCACACACATGACAAATGAACTAAGACAGCAATTAGTGAATACAACACCATCAAAATAGTCACAAACAATATAAAATACAAGGATGTAAAAGTAAGCAAAGAAAATTCTCGTGCAACAAAATTTTTAAGTCCTTGTAGAAGGAAATTGAAGAAGATATGAGAAAATGAAAAGATCCCTCATATTCATGAATCAATTGAATTGAAATGGCCATTTTGCCAAAAAAAATTTGACCAGAATCAGTGTAACTTCATCAATTTTGAAACATTTTTTTAAAAAGCTCTTCAAATTACAATATTGAATTTTATATGGAAAAACAGTTGTGAAAAGGATAGCTAAAACTATTCTGAACAACCAAGAAATAGGCACCACTGACTTCTAGCTGTACTACAAAACCATGTTTAAAAAATACCCTAATAGGTTGGCATAAATTTAGGCATGTTCATAAATATAATAACTTGAAGACTCAGATATAAATCTACTCAATGATGTACATGTGGATTTTGATGAATAATATGAAAATAAACAATAGAAAATGAACATTATCTTCAACAAAGGATTCTGCTCTAAATACATGTTTGCATATAGGAGAATGAAAATCAGTATGTACTTATGACCCTGCATTCAAGTCCAATTGGATCAAAATCTTATCATAAAATTATATGCACTGAATGAACAAAATAGGGAAATAATAAAATATCCTTGAATTCATTAGCACAAAAGACATTTTCCTAAGCAGAACATGCATGGCATAAGAATTAAAAATGACAATGAACAAACATGACCTCATGAAATTGAAATGCTTTTTTAAGAAAAATGACTAAAGATACAATCAATCAGAAACAACAGAAGCCTGAAGAATAGTAAAGATTTTCAGCAACCCCATCTTTGATCATGGGCTAATGAAGAAATTATATAAAGAATTCAGATAACTATACCCCAATAAACCAAATAAATCAAGTAAAATATGAGGTACAAATGCAAACAGAATTTTCATTAGATGAATCTCAAATGGCTAAAAAGCACTTAAGGAAATGTTCAGCATACTTAACCACTATGGAAATACAAATTGAATCTATTTTGTGATTCCTTATTACACCAGTATGAATGTAACATTATTAACACAAATGGCTGTTCATGATGAAGAGGATGTGGAGCAAAGGGAGCATTCACCTATTGCTGATAAGAGTAAAAACTTTTAAGCCTACTTTGAAAATCAATATCCTGTTTCTCAGAAAATGGGGAATTAATCAACCTCTGGATTAAGTTAAACCACTTGTGCATATACATATATGCCCACATCCTACATAAGATCAGTTACTCAACTATGTTCATAGTAACATTTTTCATAGTAGCCAGAAACTGAAAAATGACATAAATGGTCATCCCTAGAAAAAAATGGATAGAAAATAACGGATATAGTAAATTATTACTAAGGTATTAAAAAATATAGAATCGTGAAATTTGCAGGCAAATGGATGGAACTACACAAAAATTATCCTGAGGGAGACAACTGAGACTTAGAAATAAAAATATCATACATCTTACATATAAATGGATGTTAGCTGCTAAATCAATAATAATCACACTAAAATCTACAGACCCCAAAAGGCTAAATAAGAAGGAGGATTCTGGGGAAGTGACATGGATCTTCCCATGAAGGACAACGAGAAAAGATTTTGAAAGAGAACAGGGAGTTGATGAAGATATGAACAGGAGTGACCATGTAGGGGAGAGAGGAATGGAACGAGGGGAAACAGTGAAAGACAGCTGAAATGGGAGACAGTTCAGGGGCCATGAGAGACCTTAGCGCATTGGACACTTCCTGGAGCCTATGAGGTTGACTCTATCAAGGACTTCAAGCAATGGAAGATAGGGAGCCTGTGCAGTTCATCATCTGTAACTAGGCCAGACTCCTATGGGTGGGACTGTGACACCAATACAGCCAAAAAAAAACACTTCAGCCCACATCAGTGCTTCCGGGAAGGTGTGTTATTACAATGGCATCTCATATCTACTAAGATTGGCCAACCAGTGTGTGACCTGAAGTTTACAGCGTGAGAGATACCCCAAGATAGACAGTGCCTGGATGGCCTGGAGAGCAAATTGAATGTAAATCTAGATAGAGTAAAACCAACAGTTTTTTTTTAATTCAATAAAATTATTATTGATGTTATTTTGTTACTCTCTGATAATCATAGAAATCACCTAGCTCAATTATCATCAGAGAGGCTTCTTCTCTCTGCTGATAGGATAACATGCAGATATGCATATGTGAACATTAGGTAGAGTTCGGGAACACTGCAGAAAATGGTAAGGAATGATGTAGGACTCAGAGTTGTCAAGGACACTAAAAGAATACAGCCCATAGCTTCACCTAAGCAAGATTTACAGGTGTTCAAATAGACTGATGTGACAATAACAGAGTCTCAAGGGGGCTGTGCTAGGTTCTACTCATAAATGTTATGATTGTTTAGCTTGGAGTCTTGTGGGATTTTAACAGTGGGAGTAAGGGGTCTCTCTTATTCTATTGCCTGCACTTGGGACCCTTTTTTTTATTACTAGGTTGCCTTGTCCTCCTTGATAAAAGTGTTTTTGCCTAGTTTTATTGAATCTTCCTATGCTATGTTTCTTTGATAACCCTGGAAGATCTACTTTTTCTGAAGACAAACAGTGGCAGTGGATGAAGGGAAGGTGGAGAGAGGGAAGTGGGGGTAGGTAACAGGAGGAATGGAGGGAGAAATGGCTGCTGTCCAGATGTATGGTATGAGAAAAGAAAATTTTTATGGCAATAATCAGAAGGTTGCAGAAAGTTTAAAAACAAATCAAAAATGATTTAAAAAATTTCATTTTGAAAATGAAAGTGTTATTAATGACCATTTCTGGTTGAAGAAACTCCTCATATTTACACACATTTCTCATGATTTTTAGGTAGTTTCTATTTTACAATAACTATAAATGCACTATAATCTTCACAGAAGGTATTCACTACCATGTATAATTAGTAATTGTCTTTCTAATAAACCTTCAAGAGATTCATGATGATCATAGTTTTGAGAAATGCACCATTAGGCAGTTTCATCATTGTACATGTAGAATGGACATACTGAAAGCATACCCAGGCTATAATGTATGGACTATCTTATATGTTGTCAATCACTATCCAATATGTTATATAGTCTTATCATATATCTGTGAGCTGAGTAGTTGGCTGTCTGTCTTGGCTTCTTATACCCCAACTCTTGAGACTAATCCAGCACTTATTTTCTTCAGTGACTTTTAGTGAGACTGTGTTGACTTGGGCAAATATAGAGGATATTGCTTATTGTGGTTTTATATAGATAAAATTTTATATGGAAAAAGATGAGGTACTTTCAAAAACTTTATTTTAATCTTTATTCATAAGACCCTGGAAATTTAATTTTTGTTATATTTGGCCATGAAACTGATAACAAGTATTCCTCTCAATCTGGTCACTGTACATAAGATCAAAACTTTTTCAAAAAATATTTATAGTGCCTTTGGTATTTCAGATATTCTTTGGAAACTAATATGATATAACATGGAATGTTAAGGCGAAGCTGAGCAAGGAGTACATGCTTGCAGTTATAACTTCTCTGAAATGCAGAAGCAGAATTGCTAGAGCCCAGAAAACTACAGTCATCTTGGGAAACATGGTTTTTGTGTTGATATGATGCATGCTAGGGAAACAGAAATGTTAATCAAGAAAATCTCTTATTGGTCCATAGAAAAGTCTGTAGGATATTTATTTTTTGATTGATAATTGATATAAAAGGGCCACACACACAATGGGCAATACCATTTCCTGTTAGGTGCCCATTGATTGCTAAAGGAAAGCAGGATGAGTAAACCATGGGGAAAAAGCAAGCAGAGACATTCCATTACCTACATACACATCAGTTCATCCCTGACTGAATAATGGACAGTCCTCAAAATAAATAAGTAACAACAAATATGTGTAAATATCAGACATCCTACTTGAACAGCAAATAATTTTTACCCCACATCCCATAAGTATATATGTGTTCATCAAAAGTTTTATTTCAATTGGTAGAGATGGAAATGGTTATCAATATACACTATTTATATGTAAATGGTGTATAAAGCCCCTAAATACTATTTATATATATATATATATATATATATATATATATTTGCTTAAATATATTTTGCAATAAAGTTTAGGTCATGTTAATAACCTTTTAAAAAGTGTCAAGGATGAAAACGTTCTTTATCAGGTAGAATATTAAATATGAGCCAATAAAAAAGCAAATCTTATTGACCTCAAACTTAAAACAGTAATATGAATCAGAATCAAGTGTACCTAGTACAGTGGGTCTAACAGTTATAATAAATTCTGTAATATTCCTGTGAGATATAAACAAAAGGAATGTGGGATAATTGTTGACCTCTGGATAGCAGAAGGAACATCAGTACATGGGTACAGATTGCCCAGTGCATTATATAGTGGCAAAGTTGAGGAATTTCATACTATATCTCTGCTCTCTCTACTTTGTGGTGACCATTATTAAGATTTTATACTTGGGATCTGAAAACTTCACAGATAAATTGAGAATATTTCCTTTCCAAAGAAGAGTTCTTCTATAATTTTCTTAGTATTATACTTACTCATTAATTAAGAAGAATATTGAATCACCTATCTCATATTAATTGTATCTCAAACCTGTGATTGGACATATGCACAAGTGAAGCAAAACAAAACTTGACATAGATTGTGACAGCTGACAGTTTTATCTTTGTTATACTCATTGTCATCCTCAGACTGACATTAGGAGCTGGTATAGAAACTATTTCTAAAGCAACGTATAATCACATAAACATATTTGTGTATACTACTCATACATCTCAACTTCTGTGTATGAAAATATGCCCTGTTGTTAGAAACAAAAATTAAGTAATAACCTGTTTATGAAGCCTTTTAGTAATACATTCTGATGTAGAAATTCTTAGCACACATTTGAAGAGATGCTCTATTGCAGCCTCTTCCGTCTGAAGTTGTGCCTTTGGCGTACATTTTTGTTTTATGTCTGTCCATGCAATCCTGTGAAATGACAACTTTGAATATCAGGAGATTCATGAGGAGATAAGAAAAAAGCTTGAGTCTGTCACCTTACAGATTAGTGAATTGAAATCTAATATAAGAAGGTTATAATACAATGAAATGCCTTAGAAAGTACTAAAATAATGATCAAGGAAGAAAAAAAATTCTGAAGTTCCTAATGTTACACAGAGAAATACAGAATGAAAACCCATAGATACTACTCACCCACAGACTTCAGATTCATTACATGTATACAGGAAATGAAGAAGCTAGTGACTTACCAAAAATTAATTGCAGAAGTATAAAAATATTTCTCCATAGGTTCTGAAAATAGGAAAAGAAGAAAATGACAGTTATCTCCCAAATTTCCATCTTCCTCTTCATTTTGCTTTATTCTCCAAAAGCAGCTGGGTTCTGTCAAATTGCCCAAGATAAGAGAAAACTTTAGGAGCAATAAGGAAGTAATGAAAACACACAGCTTCCTCATGTCTCCAAGAGCTAATTATGAATAGAAGTGAAACCTGTTTCTCATGCAACAAGCATTATACATGCATTTAAGTCCATATGCCTATATGTTACTACTATATAAACTCCAGATCCCTTCTGCCCATCTATGCTATGTTTACTGAATTCATATATAAAATTATGGCCTAATGATCTGCATCTAAGGTCCATATCATTTTTTATCAACACTGGAAGGAACACGTGTTGTGAGGATTATTTTTCCAGCTCCATGTGCCGTGATTTTATTCATGTCCATAGTGTAAATGCCTCAGGGACACTCTCCTGCTGAGTAGTTTTGGATCTCACCCATGTGCATGAAAAACACTGGTGATCATTTCAATGTATTTCATCACAACTTCAATAATAATTAGTGATCAGGTGCTCATAAATGGCCTATGCCATTCAGAACTGGAATCGAATTATGAAACAATATGGTTTTCCTCATCCATTATATGAAAGGGCACTTTCTATGTTGTTCATATGAATACTAATATATGCTCATCACCTGTGCAGGATCTCATGAAACTATCTCCATCCCCTGTCCTCTGGGGAACCTATCATAATGCCAATGCCAAAAAAATGTATTAATTATTGTTATTCAAGGCACACATAGTATATCCAAAATCCACACCAATTAAGACTTTAAAATAAAACCAAGTTCTAAAACAAGTTCTCATTTTTGGCATTCAGATCTCATATTTAGTGTCTTGTAATGAAGTATTTCTTCACAAAGAACTGTGGTTTTCTCCAGTGGTGCTTCTTTTTCTGGGCATCATATATAATTTTCAGATGCAGTCCAGTCTCTCCTTTTAGAACTTTGCCTTTAAAAGAAATTTGGTTGGTTGGAATGTAGAAAACACATTTCCTAATAAAGAGTCTGTGAATGAGTGTGGATTCGTCTCTTTCATGTATTATTATGGATGACAGAGAAATCAGATTCAGACAATATATTAAATCAGTAAACTCTACTGTTACTTATGGAAGAATATGTGTCTTGTATGGGTTTTATTCCTATAATAAAGTTTTTGAGTGTTTTCACGTCTCAACTCTCCTGGATTTTCTGGCAATTAATATGAATGTGTCTATAGCGTATTGAGTTACACATGTTAGTTATATTTCTGTGTGGTCTAGAGAGATCACTTAATGAGAATTGTAATTTAAGATCCAAGCTTATGTGTGGTGATATATTTTATATTTAATAAAACCAGTCTGGAATATCAGAGAACACATCCACCCACAGTCAAACCAAGGGTTAGAGAATGGTAATACACACCTTTAGTCCCAGCACAGGAATAACAGTTAGTAACTCATGCCTTTAATCCCAGCATGGGAAATGCCAAGTGGTGACCTATTCCTTTAATCCCATAACTCCAGAGACAGAGATCTTTCTGTATTCCTGTGAGTTCAATGCCTACCTGCCAAGAAATAGTGGTTCACACCTTTAATCCTAACTCTAGGATTATGATGCAAAGTTAAACCTGGAAGTGAAACAATTGAGTGAAGAAGATATTTAAGGCAGGCATAGGAAGACAGAAGTGATGAGCCAGCAGAGGACTCTGAAACAGAGGTTTTACACTTAGAAGTTGGTTGAGAAAGAATTGAGTCTGTTCTGTTTCCTCTCTCTGATATTCCAGCTTTTTCTCCCAATATCTGGCTTTAAGTTTTTTCAAATAACAACTAAAATTTGTGTTTCACTTATAAAATATCTATAGTGATCAGAGTAGATACATTCCATTACCACTATAAAAGAGGTTATTATTTCACCATGCATCCTACAATACTCTGCTGAATCCATTTTTTTCAAGGTTTGCTGTTTTCACATGGATATAATTGGATCTCATTTGGATTTAACTTGTGTTTTCCATCAGTATATATTTTTTCTTTTTCTTAAACTGTTCAAATAATATATTTGTCATTTTAAAATTTTTTGTTATATACATTTGCAGACATGTTGAATTGAGCATTTGGATATTTAAGAAGTTTTTCTCCATGTGTTATAGACATTAATTTCAGGTGAAATGAATGGGAAGCAGACATTTCCCTCATCTAGAGGCTGTTTCTCCACAGTGTCAAGGCTATGCAGAGACTTTCTGTATGAAGAATCCCATACAGCAGCTCTGAAACACTCTTCTAAGTCATGTAATGACATCCAGGATGGTAATACCTGCACATGTGTATCACAATGGGATTTATATAGTGTATTGATGTTATTTAAGACCTATAGATCAGAAACCCAGTTTAATTATTTTTATAATATAATGAGAGATAAAGTTTCATATTATTCTGGATCACTGGGATTTAACTTGTATTTTATTTTTTTCTGTTTTTATTCCTAATTAATTTATTCCTAATTATTGTAACTTAGTTTATGAGGGACGAATAAAGACAGAAATCACAAATCCTACCAGGAAACATTAATCATGCAAAGATGGGCTTGACACCATTCCTGAATGAAAAGGTGAGTCTTCAGGGACAGTGTCCTGAGAAAGAAGGTTTAGAGGATCAGAGATAAGGAGAATAGAACATGTTGTTTTGGTGTTTTGCATGCTCTATTTCTTATATCAAGCAAGATTATTATAAGATAGAAATCCTCATATGCTAGCTTTAAAAGGGACAAAGATAGTAAAACTATCACACAGACATCCCCTTGGCACCAGCTGACAAAGAGGTATCAGGGAGAATCCCTGAAAGCCCAACCCCAGAAAAACCCAAGCAGAGGGACAACACAAGGCTAAACCCAGTTGCAACAGCAAACTGCATCATCACACAGTAATCCCATTGAACTCCTCAACAGATGAAGAGCCACAGACCCCTGGCCCACAGCAGATGAAGGGCCAATAAAAAGCCAACAAAATGGGCAACCCCAGGGACATCTAGAGACACTCAGCTCCCTGGCCCACAACTGATTAAGAGCAACTAAAGAGCTGATTAGGGGTGAATAGAGGAAGCAATGAGCAGATGCCAATTGAAGAATGTATAAAACAACACAAAAAACAACAAGCACAACCAGAAGGAACTGGTGTTTCCACAACATCAAGATCTAAGCATGGCACTAAAGAAGAAGGAGAAGGAAGGGACCTTAAAAACAACCTTATGAAGATAATTGAAGCTGTAAAAGAAGATATAAAATTTCCCTTAAAGAAATAGAAAATACAAACAAAAAATTAGAAGACAGTAAGAAATTCCTAAAAGAAAATAAACACAAAAAATGGGTGAAAGAAACATTTTTGGAATTAAAATTTAAATGGAAGCAATAATAAAAGCACAAACCAAGGCAAAGCTGGAAATGGAAAACCTGAAGAAATGAACCATAACAACAGCTGCAAATATAACCAACAGAATGCAAGAGATGAAAGAGAGAATATCTGGAGCGGAAGATTCAATAGTGGAAAAAGATACTTCAGTCAAAGAAAACACTAAAATAAAAAAGTCATAACACAAAACATCCAGGAAATATGGGACACCATGAAAAGATGAAACCTGAGTGATGTGGGAATGTCTTTCTGTATGCTGTGAATAGCAATCTTTAAACAAAGGAGCTATTTTGGCCCATGACAGGCACCATAGGAAAGGTAGGAGGAGGCATCAGAGTAGGTAGGAGGAGTAGGTCGGAGTCAGAGACAGAAGGAGCCAGAAGCCCAAAGGAGCAACATGTAAAGAACACAGGTGAGCTACTGGCCACGTGGCAGATGGATTAATGAAAATGGGTTGAGTTAAGATGTAAGAGCAAGCTAACAATGTGCCTGAGCCATAGACCAAACAGCATGAAGTTACTATAAGCGTCTGAGTCATTTCTGGGGCCCTGAGCAACTGTGGGTGGCTAAGGGGTCTGGGGCTGCAGGTCTGTGGGTCTGGGCCTCTGGCCACCCAAGACCAAGTAAACACTATGTAACACCTGAGAATAATTGGAATCAAAGAGAGACAGAAGAATACAGCTCAAAGGAACATAAAATATATTCAATGAAATCATAGAAGGAAAACTTTCCCAACCAAAAGAAGGAAATGCCTATAACGGTACAAGAAGCTTACAGACCACCACATAGAATAGACCCCCCAAAATGTCTGTTTCCCACACAATAATCAAGACACTAAACCTATAGAACAAAGGAAAAATACTAATAGCTACAAAGGAAAAAGGTCAAATACCGATAAAGATAGACCCATCAGAATAACACCAGACTATTCAATGAAAACATTGAAAGCAAGAAGATACTTGTAGTCATTATACAGATACCATAGATGCCAAGCCAGACTATTATACCCAACAAAACTATCACTCACCATAGATGGAATAAAACTATAACCCCTTAAACCCTATAGTTCCTACTAAAAAGTTTAAGAGGGCAGAGGCTTTAGCTTGGCTATCCTGCAATGACAGACTGCAGACGAGGATATCATCCATGTATTGTCTAATCTTTGATTTTGGAAGAGACAGATAACATAGGTCAGAAGCTAGTGCCTGACTGAACAAATGTGGGCTGTCTCTAAATTCCTGTAGTATTACAGTCCAAGTGGGTTGTGTGGTAAGTGTCAGGGTCAGTCCAGGTGAAAGCAAAAATATTCTGAGACTGAGTGCTAAGAGGTATAGTAAACATAGGCATCCTTTAAGTCTAGGACCGAGAAGTGGGAGGTTACTAGAGGAATGGTAGACAGCAAAGAATAAGGGTTTGATATGACAGGATGAATAGGGACCACAGCAGAGTTAGTGATCCTGAGGTCTTGCACTAGGTGATAGGTTCCATTAGTCTTTTTAGCTGCGAGAATGGGGGTGTTAAAAGGAGATGATACAGGGTGGAATAGCTGTTCCCTTAAGAGATCAGAGACAATAGGTTTGAGTCCCCTAAGGCTTTTTAGTGACAGTGGGTACTGTACTTGTGTGATGATCCAGCTAAGATCCTGCAGTTGGATCACAATTGGTGGATGGTGTCTAGCAACAGAAGGATTGTAGGTGTCCCACACTTGAGGGTTCCACCTGGGAGGCTAAGGCTGACAAGTTGAACAGAGAGCATGAGAAGCAAGGGAGCAGCTGGAGAAGCTGGCAATTCTGGTTCAGGTGAGCGTAGTGATTGAAAGAAATGAAAGCTCCTACTTTAGCTAACAAATCTCTTCACATTGGGGCTATGGGTCAAGTTAGCATGAACAAAAATGAGTGGGTGATGGGACTATCTCTGAAAATGCAATTAAGTGGCAGTGTCTGATGAGGCCAGAATTTTTGCCTCCCACACCACAGAGAGGTAGAGCCCCAAAACTTCTGCAGGACCTAGTATATGGCACCAATGTCTTACAGGAAGAAGATGGACCACCCTGACATCACTATGACTACCCGAGGCTCCCTTTTCATGATGACAGTTGTTGGGTTAGGGAAACCTGGGCAGCATCAATCATTTGAGGCCAGACCTAGAATGTAAGCCAGGGAGTGGTCTGTGTGTATTACCTTCCTGCCACTTGGGGGTAAGAACACTCACTGGACCAGTGTTTCTTATTGCACCTAGGGCAAGGCCTGGATGGCCTCTTCAAGACTCAGCAAGAGCAAGACCAGTGACCAAATTGGCCACACAGAAAGCACACACCAGGAGATCAAGGTCTGCTTGCCCTAAGAGGAGGGAAAGGGGCTGATAGGATAGCTTTGGCCAGCAGCAGAAATCATTCCTGGTGGGTTTTCTCATCTCTCCTGTGATATACCTTAAAAAGCCAGTCTAAGACTTCTACCTGTGGAGTCAGTGGTCCCCTTTCAAGAGATGTAAGTTTGGCTCTTATGATGGAGTAGCTCTTAGTAGGAAAATGGGACATGAGGAGTTGCCTCCCCCCAGCACTCTGAGGATCTAAGTTAGTATATTGTAAAAGCGCATTTGTGAGGTATTTCCAAAACTGGGATGGATTCTCCTATTTATCCTGTACTTTCTCTTGTATTTTTTTCAAAATTGGCAAGCTTCAGCAGAAGGTTGCAGAATGTTTTATCAAAACAAACAAAAATGATTTTTAAAAAACCATTTTGAAAACAAAAATGTTATTAATGACCATTTCTGGTTGAAGAAACTACTCATATTTACACACATTTCTCCTGATTTTTAGGTATTTTCTATTTTACAATATCTATAAATGCACTATAATGTTTGCAGAAGGCATTCACTACCCTGCCTAACTAGTAATTTTCTTTCTAATAAATCCTCAAGTACTTCATGATGAGCACAGCTTTTAAGAAATGCATATTGCCAGTTTCATTATTATACATGTAGAATATACATTCTGGAAGCATACCCAGGCTATACTATATGGAGTATCATATATGTTGTCAGTCACTAACCAATATATTATACGGTTATTTATCATATATTTGGGGGCCAAGTATGTAGTTGTCTGTCTGATCTTCTTATATCCCAACTCTTTGGACTAATCCAGCACTTATGTTCCTTTGTATCTTTTAGTGAGATTGTGTTGACTTGGGCAAATGGAGAGGATCCTGCTTATTCTGGTTCTATATGGATAAGATTTTAGATGGCAAAAAAGATGAGGTACTTTAAAAAAAACTTTATTTTTAAATTTTCTTTATAACACATTAAATATTTAATTTTCATTATATTTGTCCATGAAACTGATAAAAGAAATTCTTCCCCTCTATCTGGTCGCTGTACATATGATCAAAATTATTTTACAAAATAAACATTTATGGTACCTTTGGCATTTTAGATATTCTTTGGAAATTTGTAAGATATAGTATGGAAAGTTAAGGCGAAGCTGAGCAAGGAGTACATGTTTGCAGTTGTAACTTCTCTGTAAGGCAGAAGCAGAATTGCTAGAGCCCAGAAAACTACAGTCACCTTGGGAAACATGGTTGTGCCAGCCAGTTTTTGTGTTGATGTGACACATGTAGGTGAACAGAAATGTTAATCAAGAAAACCTCTTTTTGGTCCACAGAGAAGTCCGTAGGATATTTTCTTCATTGAAAATTGATGTAAAAGTATCCCACTCACAAGGGAAAGTGCCACCTCTTGGAGGTGGCAATTGATTGCTAAAAGAAAGCAGGCTGAGCAAACCATGAGGAAAAAGCAAGCAGAGATACTCCATGGCCCACATGCACATCAGTTCCAATCCGGACTTCCTTCCAATAATGGACAGTTTCCCAAAATAAATAAGTAACAACAAATATGTGGAGATATCAGACATCTTTCTTGACCAGCAAATAATTTTTACCTCTTATCCCATAAGTCCATATGACAATTAAGTGCTCATCAAATTTGTTTCAATCAGTAGAGATGGAAATGTTTGTTATGTTTATCAACATGCTCAAACTTATGGGACACAATGAAAGCAGTGCTAAGAGGAAACTCATAGCACTAGATGCCTATATTGAAAACAAAGAGAAGTCTCACACAAGAGACCTAACAGCACAGCTGAAGGCTTTAGAACAGTTAGAAACAAACTCACCTAAAAGGAGTAGCTGGAAGGAAATAATCAAACTTGGGACAGAAATCAATATGATAGAAACAAAGAGAATAATTCAAAGAATCAATGAATCAAATAATTGGTTCTTTAAGAAATTCAACAAGATAGATAAACCCTTATCCAAACTAACCAAGAAGCAGAGAGAGAATATCCAAATTAACAGAATCAGAAATGAAAAGGGGGACATAACAAAAGACACCCAGGAAACCCAGAGTTATAAGGTCATGCTTTGAAAATCTATACTCCAATAAAATAGAAAACCTAAAAGAAATGGACAGCTTTCTGTTCAGGTACTACTTACCCAATTGCCAAAATTGTATCAAAAGCAGATTAAAGACCTAAACAGACCTATGACCACAAAGGAAATGGAATCTGTTATTAAAAGTCTCTCAAGCAAAAAAATACAAAATAAAAAAGCCCAAGACCAGACAGATTCAGTGCAGAATTCTACCAGACATTCAAAGAAGAACTAATACCAACACTCATCACACTATCTGAATCTGATTTCTTAGTCATCCTTAATGGTACATGAAAGAGACAAATCCACATTCATTTACAGATTCTATTTTAGGAAATGTGTTTTCTACATTCCAGGCAACCAAAGTTCTTTTTACAGGCCAAGTCCTAAGAAGAGATTAGACTAAATCTGGAAATTAGATTGGTACCCATAAAAAGAAGCAACTCTGCAGGAAACCACAGTTCTGTGCAAAGAAATATTTCATTACAAGACACTAAATATGGAATTTCAGTAGCAGATATTGAGATCTTGTTTTATAACTTGGTTTGACTCTAAAGACTTAATTGGTATGGATTTTAGACATACTATGTGGGCCTTTAGTAACAATAATTAAGAATTTCTGGGATTGGAATGATGACAGTTTGCACAAAGGGCAGGGTACAGAGATAGTTTCATGAGATCCTGCACAGGAGACTAGTATGTATTAGTATGCATATGAACAACAGAGAAAGTACCCTGCCCTTGACTAAATTTTGTATGTGATATGCCCTTTCATATAATGGGCAAGGAAGACCATATTGTTTCATAATTCAATTCAAGTTCTGAAAGACATAGGCCATTTATGAGCACCTGGCCTCTCACTATTATTGAAGTTGTTCAATGAAATCCATTGAAATGATCACCAGTGTTTTTCATGCACATGGGGGAGATCCAAAATTGCTCAACAGGAGATTGTCCTTAGGGCATTACACTATCAGCATAAATAAAATCATGGCACATGGGGCTGGAAAAAATAATCCTCACAACATGTTTTCCTTCCAGTGTTGATAAAAATGATATGGACCTTAGATGCAGATCCTTAGGCCATAATTTTCTAGATGAATCCAGTGAACATAGCACAGATGGGCAAAAGGGACCTGGAGCATAAATACACATGATTTCTAGTGAACAACTGCAATAAAACAGGCATATGGACTTAAGCGCATGTGTGATGCTTGTTGCATGACAAACGGGTTTCACTTCTATTCCTAATTAGATCTTGGAGACATGAGGAAGCTGTGGGTTTTCATTACTTCCTTCTTGATCCTAAAGTTTTCTCTTATCTTGGGCAATTTGACAGAAACCAGCTGCTTTTGGAGAATAAAGCAAAATGAAGAGGAAGATGATTTGAGGGATAACTGTCATTTTGTTCTTTTCCTGTCTGAAGTACCTATGGAGGAAGATTTTTATACTTCTACTATTGATTTTCGGTAAGTCACTAGCTTCTTCATTTCCTGTATACACATAATGAATTTGAAGTCTATGGATGAGTAGAAAATATCTATGGATTTCTGACCTGTATCTCCCTGTGCTACATTAGAAACTGCAGAATTTTTTTATTAATCTTTATTTTACTATTTTCTAATGCATTTCAATGTAGTATAACTTTCTTATTTAGATTCCAAAGACAGGTACTTTTTAATCTCCTCATGAATCTCCTTATTTTCAAAGTTGTTATTTCATGGGATCTCATGACCAGGCATAAAAAGAAGAATGCACACCAATGGCACAATTTCAGAGTAATGAAGCTGCAAGACAGTGTCTTTTCAAGTGTTTGCTAAAATTGTAGACATCAAATGTATTACTAAAGGCCTTCATAAAGGTTACCTAATTTTGGTTTCTAACAACAGGGCACATTTTCATACACAGAAATACACATGTATGACTAGTATGCATGATAACATGTCAAATATGTATTTGTAAATATATATACACATTGCTCTTAAAATATTTTCTGTACCATCTCCTAATGTCAGTCTGAGGCTGACAACGAGTATAACAAAGATAAAAGTCATCTTTCAGAATCTATATCGTTTTGTTTTGCTTCACTTGCGCATATGCCCAATCACAGGTTTGAGGCACGATTAATATCAGATAGATGATCAATATTCTTCTTAATTCATGAGTAAGTATAATATTAAGAAAATTACATAAGAACTCTTCTTGGTTAACAAGTATTCTCAATTTGTCTGTGAAGTTCTCAGATCCCAAGTGTAAAATGTTAAGAGTAGTGTCTGCCAAGCAGAGAGAGCAGGGACATAGTATTGAAATTCCTCAACTTTGCGACTATATAATATACTGGTCCATCTTTTTTCATGTACTGATGTTCCCTCTGCTTTCCATAGGTTGACAATTAGCCCACATTCCTTTTGTTTATATCTCATGGGTTTTACAGAATGTATTATAACTGTTAGTTAGTCCAGGTATTGTATGCACACTTTGATTCTTATGGTTGCTTCACATTACTATTTTCAGTTTGAGGTCAATAAGGTTTGCATTTTATTTACTAATATTTAATATTCCACCTCATAAAGAAAATGTTCATTAATGACACATTTTAGAAGTTTTATCATGGACCATATTTTATTGCAAAATATACTCAAGCAAATGTGTACACATATAAAATAGTATTTACAGGCTTTATCCACTATTTACATATAAATAGTGTATGTTAATAAACATAACAAACATTTCCATCTCTACTAATTGAAACAAATTTGATGAGCACTTAATTGTCATATGGACTTATGGGATAAGAGGTAAAATTTATTTGCTGGTCAAGAAAGATGTCTGATATCTCCACATATTTGTTGTTACTTATTTATTTTGGGAAACTGTCCATTATTGGAAGGAAGTCCGGATTGGAACTGATGTGCATGTGGGCCATGGAGTATCTCTGCTTGCTTTTTCCTCATGGTTTGCTCAGCCTGCTTTCTTTTAGCAATCAATTGCCACCTCCAAGAGGTGGCACTTTCCATTGTGAGTGGGATACTTTTACATCAATTTTCAATGAAGAAAATATCCTACGGACTTCTCTGTGGACCAATAAGAGGTTGTCTTGATTAACATTTCTGTTCACCTACATGTGTCACATCAACACAAAAACTGGCTGGCACAACCATGTTTCCCAAGGTGACTGTAGTTTTCTGGGCTCTAGCAATTCTGCTTCTGCCTTACACAGAAGTTACAAATGCAAGCATGTACTCCTTGCTCAGCTTCGCCTTAACTTTCCATACTATATCTTACTAATTTCCAAAGAATATCTAAAATGCCAAAGGTACCATAAATGTTTATTTTGTAAAATAATTTTGATCATATGTACAGCTACCAGATAGAGGGGAAGAATTTCTTTTATCAGTTTCATGGACAAATATAATGAAAATTAAATATTTAGTGTGTTATAAAGAAAATTTAAAAATAAAGTATTTAAAGCACCTCATCTTTTTGCCATCTAAAATCTTATCCATATAGAACCAGAATAAGCTGATGAACTCAAGGTTACTTTATTATTTCTATTTTTACATTCAGTCTGTATGTTTATGGTGAGAATTTGATCCAATACTTGAATGCAGAGTCATAAGTAATACTGATTTCCATTCTCCTATATGCAGACATGTATTTAGACTAGAATTATTTGTTGAAGATTATATTTATTTTCTACTATTTCCATATTATTAATCAAATCCAGATATCCATCACTGAGCATATTTATATCTGAGTCTATTCTGTTTATGAACACGCCTCATTTTATGCAAACATATCAGGGGTTTTTTCTTGCCATGGTTCTGTAGTACAGCTGGAAGTCAGTGATGCTGATGCCTGCAGAGGTTTTTTTATTGTTCAGGATAGTTTTGGCTATTCCTTTTTGTTGTTTTTCCATATGAAATGTAATATGGTCATTTCAAGATTTTTGAAAATTATGTTTAAATTTTGATGGAGTTACATTGACTGTGGTAGAATGCTTTTGGTAAAATGGTCATTTTAATTAAACTGATTCATGTATTTGGGAGATCTTTTCATTTTCTGATATCGTCTTCAATTTTTCTCAACAAAGACTTAAAGTTTTGTCACACAAGCATTTTCTTTGCTTGTTTAGTATTACCTCGATTTATGTTACATTGTTTGTGACCGTTTCGATGATGTTGTATTCACTAGCTGATGTCTTAGTTAGTTTGTCATGTGTGAGCTGGAGAGCTACTCATTTTTTAAAGTTAATCTTATATCCAGCCACTTTACTGAAGATGTCTATCTGAAGTAAGAGTCACCTGGTTTTTTATTCATTCATGTGTAGTATCGTATATCGTATCATTTATGAATAGCAATACATTTATTTCTTCTTTTCAAATTTGCATTCTTTGATTTATTTCTAATATTTTATCTAGCTAAAAATTCAAGTCTTGTTTGAATAGATATGGAGAGAATGAGTGGACAACATTGTCTTATTCCTGATTTTAGAAAAATCCTAGGCATTTCTCTCCATTTAATTTGATATTGACAATAGATCTTTATTATATTAAGGTCTGTTTCTTGTGTCCCTAATTTCTCCAAGACTTATCATGAAGGAGTAATGTAATTTGTTTAAAAAAACTTTCTACATGCAATGGAATGATCATGTGTTTTCTTCTTTAGTTATTAACATGTTAGTTTATATTGACAAAATTTTTTTATGCTGAGCCATCCCTGAATCCCTGGAAAGAAGCCTAGTTGTCCATAATGGATGGCATTTTTGATGTATTTTTTCATTTGCTTTGTGAGTACATCATTGAATATTTTCACAGCTATGTTCATGAGGAAAATTGGTTTCTAGTTATCTCTGTCAAATTCTTATTATTTGCAGTATCTTAGTTGCTGTGGCTTAGTAAGTTTTCCAATGTTTCTTATGTTTAAATATTCTGAAATAATATGAGTAAAAATTTTATTTTTGAAAATCTGATAGAATTTTGCCTTTTGCCGTGGTGGACTTGCACTGGTTTTGATTGGAAGGTTTATAAGGACTTTTATTTTCTTATCGGGTGTTTAATCTATTTACCACAATTATATAATTTTAATTTAACATTGGTAAAGCTATCTACTTAAGAAATTACTTAATTCTTTTCGACTTTCCAATTTTGAAAATTTGAGGATTTAAAGTTCACTTGAAAATTCTTGGTGTTTTTACTATGTCTGCTGTTGTATCCTCATTTTTTATTTATTTTGTTTACTTGAACATTCTTTTGTCATTTATTTAACTTAGATAAAGTTTTCTCTATCTTTTTCATTTTCTTAAAATCAAAATTATGTTTTATTGATTTTTGTATTATTCTGCTTCTTTCTATTTTATTAATTTCAGCTCCATGTCAGATTATTTCTTGCAAACTACTTCACTAGACTGAACTTACCTTGTTTGGCTCTAAAGAATTTGGATGAGCTGCTAAGTAGTTAGGATAATGTTTTTCTAATTTTTAAATGTAGGCTCTTTGTTCTAGGACCACTTTAATAGTCTCTCATCAGTTTTGGTATGTTGTTTATTCATTTTTATTGAATCACAGAAAGTCTTCAATTTTTTTATTCCTGTATTATTGAGTAATCATTCACTACACAGCTTCTCTTTAATAATGGTAGACTTTTGCTTGTTGCTGAAATATATCTTTATTCTATGGTCATCTAATAATAGGAGGTTATTTCAATTTTCTTGAATCTATTGACACTTGCTATGTGTCCAAGTGTGTAAGCAATTTTGGAAAAAGTTTTATGTGGTCCTGAGTTAATGATATATTTTTTGGTTTGAGGTAAAATGTTCTGTAGTTAACTGTTAGATGTATTTGTTTAATAAATTCTGCTACCTCCATTGTTTCTTTATTTTGTGTTTTCCTGTAGGAACTGTCTGTTGTTGAGAGAGTGGTATTGAAGTCTCTGCAATCAGTGTGTGAGAATTAATAAGCATTTTGTGCTTTAGTAATGATTGTTTTACGAAGATTAGTTTCTTTCACTTGTGATATAGATATTAAATGAAACATTATCATGGTTGAATTTTTGTTGGATTAGGATAAAATATGCTTCCACATCTCTTTTGACTAAGATTGGACTGAAGTCTGTTTTGTTAGAAAGTAGGATGAGCATAAATGCATGCACCTTAAATCTATTTGCTTGAGAAACATGTTTCCAATCTTTTATTCTAAGATAATGTCTGTCTTTGATATTGAGAAGTGTTTCTTCTATCTTCCAAATTTTTTAAATTTATTTGTAATGGTTTTTTCCATGTATACCACAGCTTGTTCTTCTTTCCCTCTTCCTTGTCCCTCCCAGTTCCCTGTCAGCATCCCCCTACTACCATTCTTACATCTATTCCCTAAGTAGCATAAGGAGTTCAAAGGTGGATCAGTGCCCACTGGCATACCCATTTGAGGTAGGTCTGAGTCCCTCGTCCCTGTATTAAGGCTGGGTTATGTGTTTCTCTCTAAGAAATGGGCTTCAAGATGCCAGTTCATGCACAGGAACATAGTCTGTTCCTACTCCATGAGATTCCACATAATGCCCATGCCAATTAGCAGTCATCTACATATGGAGGGTTTAATTCCTTTTCCTGATAGTTCCCAGAGGCTGTTTTTGATTAACTGAGTACACCAAAGTCCAACCAGACATCTCTGTGGGATTCCTCCTCATAATTTCTATTCCTTTTTTCAAGTAGACCTCTCTCTCTCTCTCTCTCTCTCTCTCTCGCTCTCTCTCTCTCTCTCTCTCTCTCTCTCTCTCTCTCTCTCTCTGGACCTGTAGCTTGAACTAGTGCTTAGTTACAGATCTCTGCTTTTGATTCTATTCATTGCTGGATGTAGGTTCTATAATGACACTTAGGGTGGTCATTCATTTGATTGTAGGGTAACCTATAACTTTTGGGAACCCCTTCCTGGACTGATTGGAGACATAGCCTGGAATATTCTGTGAGTTCTTGAAAATTTTCCAAGCATCTGACCTCTTTCAAATCACACATTGGATAACTCTATCAAGATATTCATCTTTTTGTCCCTCTTTGTTGCTCCTCTCACTCAATCATCTTCTTTTCTCATGATTTGTTCCCACCTCTCCTTGATCCCTACCCATCATGATCCCAATGTGCTAAGGAGGTATTCTCTACTTACTCTTCATAGACAGATCCCTGGGTGTTTCTTTTAAGTTCTTTCTGAAACCAAGCTATTCAGGGGTGTTGGTTTGCAACTTAGGTATTCTTTACGTTTTGTCTAAAATTCACTTATGACTGAGTACATCAATGTCTGTCTTTCTGAGATTGTGTGATAACTTGCTTAGAAGGATATTCTCCAAATCCATCTATTTATCTGCAAACTTTAGGATGTAATTTTTTTTTCTACTGAGTGGTACTCATTTTGTATATATACCACACTTTGTTAATTCATTTTTCAATTGAGGGGCATCTAGGTTAATTTCGTGTCCTTGTTATTATGAAAAATGCTGCTATGCACATAGTTAAGCTAATGCCTTTAGAGTATGAATGTGCATCATTGATGTGGGAATGCCTTTCTGTATGATGTGAATATCAATCTTTAAATAAAGGTGCTGTTTTAGCCCATGACAGGCACCATAGAAAAAGTAGGAGAGAAATTACAACATAGGTAGAAGAAGCAGGGTGGAGTCAAATCAAACTGAGCTAAAATCCAAAGGAGCAACATATAAGGAACACAGGTGATCTATGGGCCACATGGCAAACAGATTAGTGAAAATGGGTTAAGATGTAAGAGCAAGCTAGCAAAGTGCCTAAGCCATAGGCCAAAGAACATGAATCTAATATACGTGTCTGAATCATTTCTGGGGGCCTGAGCAGCAGCAGGCAACTAAGGGGTCTGGGGCTGCAGGTCTGTGAGTCTGGACTTCTGGCCACCCGGGACCAAGAAACCACATTGTTACAGATGGCATCCCAACATGAACTGAACACCCACATAAAGCCAGAGAAATATTAGAAAGGGTTTTAGATCACAGAAACTGAGCCAAAGCAGCTTTCTTATTGTGTATCTGAAGGAGGTCATTGTACAGAGAAAGCATGGCTTCAAGCCAGATTCAAAATGGCACCAGCAGACTGGTGGCAGGAAGTGTAAGCTTCAACCAGGCCAGTTCCTCAAGTTTCACAGAAGACGCAGTAGCACATGATTGATTTTATATTTATGTTTATTTTTTTTTAAAAAAAAAAGAAACAAAGATGGTTTCTTAGTAGCAGCATTTTCTTGGGTTGGCTCTGCTTGCTGGTGGCAAACAGAGACACAGTCCCTTTAAGAGAACTTACTGATTCAATTTTTTCTGCAAAAACTGTGTGGCTCTTTAAGAGAGTGTGAGTATTTAAAAAACTCTTGTAGTTGGAAAATGATTAAGGATTCACAATAAAACAGATTCAGATGAGAAAAAAACCTGTAAGTAGGTTACAATATGTGTAAAAGCTACATAGCTTCAGATAGAAAAGAAAAAGGTAGGGAAAGTCTTTAGAAAGAGAAATACAGTAATAAAATATAATAAGCCATGTAAAGATGGAAAATAGACACAAAATCTGGATTTGGTTATTATTGTGTTTTCTTTTAATTTGTTAACTGTTAACGAGCTAACTGCAGAAAGACAGTAAATCTTAAACAAGAATATATATTTTAAAGGTATTTTGATTTTGAAGTTTGTGTCTAAGGATTTATTGCTTGGGAAGAGTTTTGCTTTTGTTTCCACAGAAGATGAGAATTTGTGGATTGCTTCCAGGAAGATATGGTTTCATTAACCAAGACCTCCTGAAAAAAATCTCAGATGGGAAGAGATAGCCATGTCAGATACAGGACTGCATACTATGATACATTCTCAAGAACATGTGAGATTTTCAGTGTCCCATAATCAGTAAGAAGTAGTAATGGAAAACTACACCCACATTCCCAAAATATTGCTTATAAATGTTTGTTTCCATATAAATGTTTAATAGTCATAGTTGATCTTTTCTAAGAAGATAAAGGGGATATGGTATATGAATGATTTTTTAAAAATTAGATTATTGAATTTACTTAGATCAGGAAATCAGCTGTTAATCTCAAAATGTTTCTCATTGGCATGGATTTTGATTTATTGGTACAAATTTAGGGTCATTTCTCTTTTGCTGTATTATTTTTCTAGTTTAAGATATGATGTTTATGTAACTGATTTAAAATGCTAATGTATAATTAATAAGTGCACAGTAGTTAGATTTTTAGGTATACAAAGATATAATTCAATTAGATAGGTAATCTTGAAACACTTCTAAGACCTACAGAAAATGGCATTTAAAAGGTTTTAAGAACTTAAACTTTTCTTGACAGTGAGATAGATTTGCTCCTGGCAGCACCAATCTACAAAAGAGAAAAATGAGCATCGAAGAAACTCCATATGGAGTCTATTTGTGGCAATGGTTAGCCACTGAACAAGAACCTGTTCTTGCATTGACTGCTTGACAGTATTCTGTTTAAACTGGACATGCAGGTTCCATAGGAAGGTAACCTCTGAACTTTTGCAGAACAAGCCAAGATGGTCCTTCAGGTTCCTTTTTTGCAGAGAAAATTGTCAGACATTCTTCAGGACTCAAGGAGAAGCAACTGATGAATGGGCAGAGCAGATTTCCTGCTTCACTGAAATGAAAAGAGACTCTGGGCCTGTAGGCTGAAGATGGATGCCCCAACTTTATAAAGGAACTTTGGGTGATTGTCCAGGCAGATAGGTGTCATCTCTGTCATTTCTAGATTTTGGAAGTTGCTTGCACTTCCAGTTTACTTGGGTAAATATATCCTTCTGTGGTCTTTGATGTAGTTGAAGATTAGATAGTTATAGGTACAGTTTTTCTCAGTCATTTGAAAGGTATATTAGATATATAACTTTAGATTCATAAGAATAAGGTAGATGATAGAGTATTTTCCTTAACTTTGCTAAATACAAACAGACTAGATATTATAACTGTAACTCTTGCTTGATGGCTATTTTGTTATATGTAATTTTGCTATGTCAAAATTGAAACCTTCCTTTTTTATTAGACAGAAAGGAGGTGATGTGGGAATGCCTTTATGTATGCTGTGAATATCAATTTTTAAATAAAGGCACTGTTTTAGCACATGACAGGTACTATAGAAAAAGTAGTAGGGGAAATCACAACATAGGTAAGAGAAGCGGGGTGGAGTCTGATCAGACTGAGCCAGCAATGCAAGAAGCATGAAAGAAAACAAATGAGCCATGGGCCTCATGGCAGACAGATTAATGAAAATGGGTTGAGTTAAGATGTAAGAGCAAGCTAGCAATGTGCCTAAACCATAGGCCAAACAGCATGAAGTTAATATAAGTGTCTGAGTCATTTCTAGACGCCTAATCAGCAGTGGTGGCTAAGGGGTCTGGGACGGCAAGTCTGTGGGTCTGAACCTCTGGCCACCCGCCACCCAGGTCCAAGAAATCTAATTGCTACAACCAAGCTATTCAGGGGTGTTAGTTTGCAATTTGGGTATTCTTTCCTTTTTGTCTAAAATTGACTTATGAGTGAGTACATCAATGTCTGTCTTTCTGAGCTTGTGTGATAACTCACTCAGGAGGATATTCTCCAAATCCATCTATTTGCCTGCAAATTTTACGATGTCATTTTTTTACTGCTGAGTAGTACTCCATTTTGTATATGTACCACAGTTTGTTAATTCATTCTTCAGTTGAGGGGTATCTAGGTTAATTTCATGTCCTTGCTGTTATGAATAATGCTGCTATGCATATAGTTAAGCTAATGCCTTTGGAGTATGAATGCACATCATTTGGGTATATGCCAAATATTAGTATTGCTGGATCCTTGGGGATATTGATTCCAAGTTTTCTGATAAACTGCCATATAGGGGGATTATGTTGGTCCTTTGTAAATAATTGTCCCCACCTATGAGTTTAATAAAAAGAGCTGATTGGCCAAAAGCAGACAGAAAGTGTGGGCAGGGCTACCAGACTATGAAGACTCTAGGAACAAGCAGAATGGAGAAAAATGCCAGAGAGAAGCCAGAGGAAGCAGAGGACAGCTATGCTGCTATGAGAAAAGATACCAAACCACATGGCTGAACAGCATAAGAGTCAGGGTACAGAGTTGGCAAGTGATATGGCTGGGTCTTAAGACAATCATCCTAAAATTATAGTTAGCATCTGTGTGTCTCTGCGGGTCTGAGTCTGCGGGCCTAAACCTTGAGGCTAGGCCCAAAAGTCTGGGCCAGAAACCTCATACTACACTGGCATACTGCATCCAGATCCACTTAGACTTGAGTTTTGTTCAGAATTATAGATATGTATCTATTTACATCCTTCTATATGCTTGTGCCCAGTAATGTCAGCACAACTTGTTAAAAATGATTCCTATTTCCTTTGTATAGTTTTGGTATCTTTGCAAAAAAAATCAGGTAGTCATAAGCTTTTTGATTTATGTCTAAATCTTCAAATTGATTCCATAGATTAACCACTCAGTTCCTATCATAACACCTTGTATACTCTATAATTTTTGTTGCTGCAGATCTGTAGTAGAAGTTGAAATCAGAGATAATTCCTCCAGAATTTATTTCATTATACAGAATAGTTTTGACTATTCCGTTTAAAATCCCCTTTCCATATCAAGTTGACTATTTTTTTTCCAAAGCCTCTAGGGAATTTTGCTGGAGTTTGATGGGGATTGTATTGAATATATTAATGGTTTTTGTTACAATAGAGATTTGTACTATAATATTAATTATACCAATTCATGTACATGGGAGATCTTCCCATCTTCTGATATTTCCTTTAAATTCTTTCCTTAAAGATTTGAAGATTTTGCCATATGTGACTTTCATTTGCTTGGGTAGAGGTACAAAACATATATTTTTTAATTTTGGGGCTATTTTTAAGCATATTTTTCCATGATTCTTTTCTGAGCCCATTAATCATTCATTAATAAAGCGATAGACATTTTTTGAATTAATCTTGCTGCCAAAACTTTACTAAATGTATTAATCATCTAGTGGTTTTCTGAAAGATTTTTGGTGTCACTTGTATAACATCACCACTATATATGTATATGTATATATATACATATATATATCACAACTATATAAAAAAATATCACCACTCTCTATATATATTTATATATATCTCACTATAATAACATCATCAAATATTGATAGTATGACTTCTTCCTTTTATATCTTTATTCCATTTATTTTCCTTAGTTTGTTAATATGGCCAAATGTAGAGCAGGAGTCTTCTACTGCATGTTGTTATCCATGATCTGTTGTATAATTTTTGATATATTCAATATGGTGAAGACACTTTGTGTGTATAAAATATTTAAAAAATAAAATCTGTCAAACTATTATTTCTCCATATTATCCCTTAACAATCAAAGGATAAAGTGTCATATTGTAGATATACTTTTCAAGTAGTGAGATTTATATATTCCTGTAGAATGACAATCCCAAAACAAATATATTATATACTGAATATCTAGCACAGTGTTCTAGTTCATGGAAGGTATTCAGAGATCACAAAAAGCTCTTTATGAATGATCACAAAGATAAAAATTTTATATCAGAATGATGAATTAAGATGAATTCTACAAATTCATTTTGCTTAAAATCTATTCATATTAGGAAGTTTATAGGGGGCATAAAAAAGATTTGCTTCAAGTGCATTGAAAGTTTTATATTTGTAACATCCTCTTTGATGCTTGTGTGTCTTTTTTTAGAATATCAACAAGAAAATTTGAGACATTTATGGTATTATTTTTTGCTACTGATGAAATCAATAGAAACCCGTATATATTACCCAACATGTCTTTGATGTTTTCCACTGTTGTTGGATCATGTATCAATACACTGAAAAGAGTTGATATGATGTATTCACCAAAATCCCATAATCCAATATTTCCTAACTATAATTGTGAAATAACTAGATGTAATGTACTACTTACAGGACCAACATGGACCACATCTGTAAAACTGGCGACCTATGGCAAGACTCCAAAGGTGAGGTTGTGGGAGAAAATAAAGGTAACAGCTTGACTATTTAAGCCTAAGCTTCACAGAGAATTTATGGGCAGCAGGATGTACATATTGCAATGTAATAAGAAATTATATATTGGCATGCAACCAACATATTTTTTATAACAAAAATAGATAAATTGGGAAAACATACAAAAATTTTGTTGAACATTCAGACTTGTCAGACAGTCTAGAATCTAACAGTCTAATACAAAACATTTACATATTAAATGAATTGTCTATTTATGAGCTCTGGAAAGTGAATAACAAAACTCAGATCTATGAATGAATTTGATGCCAATCATAGTCCTCAAATTTCTTCTTATGTTCTTATCTTTCAGATATTCTTTGGACCATTGAATCCTATTCTGAGTAACAAAGTCCTGTTTCCCTATGTTTACCAGATAGCACACAAGAATACATGTTTGCCCCATGCCATGGTTTCTTTGATGCTTTATTTTACACGGACCTGGGCAGGACTGGTCATCACAGATGATGACCAGGGAATTCAGTTTCTTTCAGACTTGAGAGAAGAGACACAAAAAAATGGAATCTGTTTAGCTTTTGTGAATGTGATACCTGATAGCATATCTTTATACACAGCAAAGGCTGTAATATATGATGAACAACTTATAACATCATCAGCAAAGGTTGTTATCATTTATGGTGAAATGAACTCTACCCTAGAAATAAGCTTTAGAAGATGGGAATATTTAGGCATACAGAGAATCTGGGTCACCACTACACAATGGGATCCCATCACAAGTATGAGAGATTTCAACATTGATCCTTTCCATGGGACTATCATGTTTGAGCATCACCATGGTAAAGTTTCTAAATTCATGAATTTTATGCAAACAATAAACACTTCCAAATATCCAGCTGACATTTCTCAGATGAGAACACAGTGGAATAATTTTAACTGTTTGGTCTCCAAAACCAACTATAGTGCAATGAGTCATTATTCATTAAACACTACATTGGAATGGATATCCCAACGTGAATTTGACATGGTCTTGAGTGAAGAAGGTTACAATTTATACAATGCTGTGTATGCTGTGGCCCATATCTATCATGAAATAATTTTTCATCAAGTAGACACTTATTATTTAACTAAACTTAAAGGAATTTTCTATGACTGTCATCAGGTAAAGTATTTTTCTTTTGTTTCAAGATATAACATTTTTGTATGCCCCTACAAATGTCCATATGTACTTTTCAGAGACTGTTCTCTGATTACAAAGATTTCTATTCCTCAAAACTCCATAATACAAACTTTTTATGTTAAAAAATAGACTGCACAAGATTAACATTCAATGGATGGTAACAATTTTGTATGAAGATTAGTTGCATTGTAAAATTGTGTCTCAATATTTTCCTAAATGAGTTCACAATTAAATATAACTTAAAAATTTCTCAGAACATTCTCAATGACAACTAGAAAAAGAATTTCTTTTCTATGAAACAAATATGGATTTGTCAATGTTATAATTATTTATAATTTTTGTTAAGTATGTGAACAAAGAAGAATAGGATATTATTGATCTTATTTTTATCTCATTTATTTATAAAGCATTTACCTGATATTCTCTTCATTTTTCTTTTGACAACTACCAGTTCACTCACACCTTAATTTTAATACTTCTGCCCCTTTAAAAATAATTTAGCTACACAAGAAACACATTGATGTAAAAATGTCCATTTTGAGAGTTTTCATGAAAGCAATAAATTTCATGTCTTTCCCTATATTACTCATTACATAGTCAACATTTTTATATCTCCACCATAAAAATTGATAAGAAGTGTAATAAAATATAGTTACCCATGAGATAGCTTGTATTTCAATAGATAAAGATATTTAATATAGTTTTATTTTGAAGACAATGAAAATTAAGGGTCCTTCACAATGTCTTTTTACCTTACTGTATGCACATATATAATTTTATGATGCATCTCACTTAGATTACTTCTTTACTGAAGAAGATCATATTTACTAACCCTGTTGGAGAGCTAGTAGACATGAATCTGAGAGAAAAACTGTGTCCAGAATATGACATTTACACCATTTGGAATTTTCCACAAGGGTTGGGATTGAAGGTGAAATTAGGAGACTATTCCTCCTATTTCCCACAGAGTCAACAACTTCACATTTCTGAAGACTTGGTGTGGTCCATGGGAGCAATGCCGGTGTGTAAACCATAATTTTCATGCCTTTCAGTACATCTGTGTTATAAAAATTTGTAGCATTGAAGTGATGGCTTGGTGGTTATCAACAATCACTGCTATTTGTGAAGACCCAATCTCGGTTCATGTAACACCTATTTTTGGTGGCTCACAACTTCAGATAATTACAGATTATGAGGAACAATGCCACTACCTTCCATGGCCTCCTAGTGTTATATTCCAATCACAGCACACCATAGAAAAACATATACAAAGTAAAACATTTATATTTAAATATTGTATCTATATATAAATTATAAAATTTTGTGAATTTGTGTGAACATCCTTATAGCCTAATAAATGGCATCAGATATCATATTACTGTTTCCAGAAATATGATTTTTTATAATTAAACTGTGATTTTTAACATGAAATATTTTAAGTCATTGAGTCTCCTACATTATGCTTTTTGATTCATCTCATAGCTCTTCATTCTCTCATTCTGCTTCTCCCCACCTAACTCATTGTTTTTGCTTTTGATTTTCCAATCTTCCAGCAGTGATGCATTGCTACTAAGAATTCCTGTTAGGAAATTTCAATTCAGGAAGAAATAATTTGTAATATCTTCAGCCAAAAATTTATACAAAAAGTGTTATACAATGTACTAAATATTGTATGGCCTTCAATTTCTTTGCCACTTTATTATAAATGTTCAGTTATCTGAATTTGATGATACATGATAATAGAAGAATATTTGTAATCAATGTATGTTGGTGACTTTATTTCTCGTGCCCCAGTTTCCCACTTCTACATGCAGTGTGACGTGTACTCCTGGGTTCAGGAAATTTCATCAAGAACAAACTGCAGACTGTTGCTTTGTTTGTGCCTGGTGCCCAGAGAATGAGGTTTCCAATGAGACAGGTATGTGTTTTGATATAGAAGAAATCATTGAAAATTAATATCTTCTTTTTAAAAAACCAGAAAGTTCCCAGATGGAAACTCAAGACAGAAAATATATGAATTTAATTTAGTGACTTTACAAATATCAAGCATTATTATGAATATTGAAAGGAACATGTACTATCTTCCTAAAAATCACACATCTTGCTTACACTATGATGGTTACAGATTTTATATTTTTCCAAAGAATGTTAATGAAAAGCAAAAAATTGTAAATTATTCTTTTAAAAAATCATATTATACTTCTATAAATATGTCTAATGTTCCCAAGGCCTTTGAACAAATTAAATTTAATACAGGATCAATCTTGTTCCCCAGCTCACATCTCTTCCCTGAGGTAATACAGAGCTTTATACTATTGTTGTTGTTTAATGAAATATGTTTAAGATCATGGTAAGTATCTTATGGAATAAGTATTTATTGTAAAATAATTAGTATGAGTGTGCAGATCACAAGAATGGACAATAATTTGTGGTAGTGTTCTTCAGCAATTACATCCCACAAAGAGATAAGGGGTGGATTTAGAATAAGCATAATGTTATATGACATCTAGTTTGGAGAATATAGTTAGAACAAAATGAGAGTACTATATTAAGAAGTAAGTGAAGTAAACACCTAATGGTTGTCTTCTGAACTGTAAATTAATTCAGGGATTCATGTGTGCTCACACTGACATGCAAAAGTAACACACATACAATTATGGATACAAATTTATGTATAACATATAAATATAAGAACATATTTTATTTGAAACTGAATTATATTCTTTTCATTTCTCCTTTCAGAATCAGTATTATTGTCTCTTAAAACAATTTGACATGTCCCCTCCATTCTCATGTTGATAGCAAAATGATTAGAAAGGTAGATTAAATCTAAATACATTACATATGTATAATTTTAAATATAATGTTGAAAAGTATTTTTATGTTGTGACATGTTCAAATGAAGGCAGTGCTAAGAGGAAACTTCATAGCATTAGATGCTTACATGAAAAACCCAAAAAAACTCACACAAGAGACTTAACAACACAGCTTTCAAACAACTAGAAGCCAACTCACCTACAAGAAGTAGAAGGCAGGAAATAATCAAACTCGAGGCTGAAATCAATAAAATTGAAACAAAGAGAACAATTCAAAGAAACAATGAAACAAAGAGCCGTTTCTTTGAGAAAGTTAACAAGATACATAAACCTTTATCCAAACTAACCAAAATGCAGAGGGAGAGACAGAGGTGGAGAGAGAGAAACCAAATTAACAAAATCAGAAATTAAAAGGGGGATATAAGGACATAGCAACAGACACTCAGGAAATTTAGAGAATCGTTAGGTCATACTTAATCATTAAGTCATACTTCAAAAATCTATACTAAACTGGAAAACTTAAAAGAAATGGGCAGCCGTATAGCCAGGTACCACTTAACAAAATAAAATGAAGACCAGATAAAAGACCTAAATAGACCTGTAATCCTCAAGGAAATAAAAGCTGTTATTTGAAGTCTTCCAAACAACAACAACAAAACCCAGGGCCAGATGCAGTGCAGAATTCTGAGACAATCAAAGAAAAAAATAATACCAATACTCGTCAAACTGTTTCATACAATAAAAACTGAAAGAACATAGCCAAACTCTTTTCAAGAGGCTACAATTACCCTGATACCCAAGCCACAAAGAGATGCAACAAAAAAAGAATTACAAACCAACCTCCCTCATGTCCATTCATACAAAAAGAATAAAGTACTGGCAAACCAGAAATAGAGGGATGGTTTTACATAAACATTTAATAATGGTTTTTATTTTATTTTTTTGCTTTTAATACACAGTTGAATAGTGCAAGAATAAAAGTAATTGTAAATTTGTAAAAGTCCATGTAGCTGACACCATAGGAATAAAGTTCAAAAATAAATTGTTGATGTCATGGAATTAAAATGAATGACATTTTGGTGCAAGAAAAATACAACTTCTTAAATTAAAATATTGCTTTATGTAAACAGTGTGTGCCTGAGAGAATTATGCATCCTTGTCTCTGTATGAAAATACAGATGAAGAAAACAATAATATTCACAGCACTGTATCATCTGGCTTAGTGATTTAGACATGATGCCATAGTCTAATGCTATGAATAGACTCTATGAACATGAGAATTCATTCTGCAGAAATTATTTAATTGAAGTTCACTTATACTATCAGAGTTTAATAATATTACATTATTATAATAACAATGAGTTCAGCAGTACACAGGTTGGTACACTGTTGGAGAAGTGGATGACTGTTCTTTATTGAGATTCTCATGCAGAATGAAGAGAGAGACACAAGATGCTTGAGTTTTTGAGAACTCAAAGTCTATCTTCAATGACATACTTCAAACAGAAAGGTGTCATGTTTTCCAACAAGGACACATCTCTAAATCCTTCAAATCCTGTCTCTCCCTAGAGAGCAAGCATAGAAATCTATGAATCTATGGGAGTTGTTCTCATTCAAAACAACACATACCAGTCTCTGGTCTCCACAGACGTGGGTATATCATAATGTAAAATGTATTTAATCCAAGCTCAAAAGTCCCCATTTTATGTTTAAATGCACAAAGTTCAAAGTGTTTTCTGAGACTCATGACAGTCTCTTTACTTTGGCCCCTTGCAAAGTTAAACTAAAAAAGCATAGCACATATTTCAAACATACAATAATTTAAAATATATACTACCATTAAAAATGGGAATGAAAGGAGCAAAATGAGGAAATACTGACCAAAAGAAACACCAAAATCTATCAGGGAAAACTTCAAATTCAGCATCTCCATGTCTGATGCTAAGACACTCTTCAGATCCCAACTCCTTTTTGTTTACTGCAACAAAGTTCTCTTTGTTGGATGCTTTCAACACACTGTGTGAATCTCTCCTCAACAGGTATGCTCTGATTCTGACATGTCTAACATTTGTGATTTCCAATGAAATCCAGGCCTCATATTCAAAGATTCATTCAATATCATCTCTTGGCTTTCACATAGGGATACTACAGACAAATACTTGGCCTACTGAGAGATTTTACAACCTCTTTTTTATGTTTTATTTAAAGCCAGCTGAATGTGATCAAATATTTCAAGGTCTGTGTTCATTGGAGCTGGAACTTGGCTTCCTTGTTCAAATACATTTCCACAAGCCTTTTAATGGTTTCTTTCACTGAAAACTTATTTACTTCATTTCACAAATTGGAAGCTTGGCACAGTGTGTTCTTGCCGTGAGGCTGTCACTTCCATTATTCCATCACAGAGCTCTCCTGAATTGGCTCCATTGCACCTACTGGTGTTCCTTTTCTTCTCAAACTGTTTTGTATTTTTTACAAGCCCATCCAGCTCATTTTCACTATATATTTGTATAAGAGTGACGACTAATAACTATATGAGGAAGTAAGCACTAGGTTGTATTAGCATTTCCCCAATCCCCTTAATGTAAAACTTTTCAGTTCAGATGCAGGATTTTTCTTGGGGGAAGGCAAATATCAATTCCATTCTAAGCCAAAATATTGTCTAAGAATTTTATTAATTTTTCCCCTCTGAACCTGATTGAATTGGCTCTTCACAATTCAAATATCAATCAGGACTGTCTTCCACACCATTGCAAGTATGGCCCATTAAGCATCACTCAAAACATTCAACTACTTTTCCAGTCCTCATTTTCAATGTTTACATTTTGATAACAATCAACCCAGCTAGGCCTGTCAAGTAATATTTCACTCCCTAGTATTTTTCTCTTAGTATATGATATACTGTGGAGAAGAGAAAATATAACCATGACAATATGTATAAAATAAAACATGGTACTGAGGCTCGCTTACAGTTTCAGAGATTTAGCTCATTATCATGTCAGGGACCATGGCAATACATACACAGGCATTGTTCTGGAGAAGGAAATGAATGTTCTACATTCAGATCCTCTGGAGCAAAAAGATAGAGACACTGCTTAGCCTGAGCTTTGAAAAGCTTGAGCCCATTCTCAGTGGCAAACATCTTCCAATAAGGCCAGACCCATTTGAATAAGAACAAATATTTTAAACTTTTTAAATATTACTACTTCTGGGTGACCAAGCATTTGGGGACCATTCTCACATTAACCAACTCATATTCACAGTCTGTAAATCTGTGGATAATAAATATAAATTTCAGAAATTAACTAATCAGAGCTGTGGTCTATTACAACTTGTATGTGTCCCAAAAGCAGGTATTTTTTCCTTGTTTTTAAAAACTTTCATGAATATGAAAGTTGATAAACAAGAATATGAAAATTCTCACCTCCCTTTATCATGGAGATAGTATGATTCCTGACCAAATTCCTACAAAGCTGACTAGCATCATTGATCCGTACAGCAACAAGGAACAAAACTGTTACCAAACAAAAATGTTTATTGAAGTATGCTCTGATAAATATGATACTAAATGATTAAGTGTAAAAGCATGAAATTTTATGAAAGTTTGCTTTTAATGCTGTTCTGCAGATATGGAGCAGTGTATGAGCTGTCCAGATGACCAGTATTCCAATGCAGGGCACACACACTGCCTGGAAAGACACGTCTCATTTCTGGCTTATGAAGACCCATTGGGGATGGCACTGACCTGCATGTCACTGTGCTTCTCTGCGCTCACAGCTCTTGTTCTTGGTGCTTTTGTAAAGTACAAGGATACTCCCATTGTAAAGGCCAATAACCGCATTCTCAGCTACATCCTACTCATCGCCATCATGTTCTGTTTCCTATGCTCCTTGCTCTTCATCGGGCATCCCAACATAGTCACCTGCATCCTTCAGCAGACCACATTTGGAGTCTTTTTTACAGTGGCTGTGTCTACGGTCTTGGCCAAGACAATCACTGTGGTCCTGGCCTTCAATCTAACCACTCCAGGAAGAAAAATGAGAGGGATGTTGATATCAGGGGCACCTAACTTTGTCATTCCCATTTGTACCCTGGTCCAACTTGTTCTCTGTGGAATCTGGATGGTAACATCACCTCCCTTTCTTGACACTGACATACACTCTGAACATGGGAATATAATCATTGTGTGCAACAAAGGCTCAGTCATTGCATTCCATCTTGTCCTAGGATACTTGGGAGCCTTGGCTCTCGGGAGCTTCACTGTGGCTTTCTTGGCTAGAAATCTTCCTGACAGATTCAATGAAGCCAAATTCCTGACCTTTAGCATGCTGGTGTTCTGCAGTGTTTGGGTCACCTTTCTCCCTGTCTACCACAGCACCAAGGGGAAGGTTATGGTGGCTGTGGAGGTCTTCTCCATCTTGGCCTCCAGTGCAGGGTTGTTAGGGTGCATCTTTGTCCCAAAGTGTTATGTTATTTTGATGAGACTAGATTCAAATTCTCTTCAAAGGTACAGGAATAAAACACTTTACTGAATCCTTCATAGCTTAATTTTTTTAGATTAGATTTAAAATATCTGTGTTTGCTTTCCTGGGGATGATCACCTATTTCATTCCTAGATTTAATCATTAGTCTATAATTCTTTAAGTAGACTTGAAGCCTTTTTATCTTTTATCTTTCCAGGTTACCAAGTTTGAAAATGTCATTTTTGTTTACCCTGCATTTAGTGGTCATGTGAGTGAGTCATTATGGTAGACCTTCTGCTATTCATAGTAGATATATTCTCAATAGGATCTCTATCATCTTCTGGCTCTCAAAATCTCTCCTTCCTTCTTCAACATTACCTAAGTCTTAGGTGTGGTAGATTTTTTAGAGGTATTAATTGGTTGGTTCATAACTTATATGTTCAACTTTAAAAAATTATGAACAACTGAGCCCTTGTTAGTCCTTTTTACCACCTACTTTTCCTCTGGTAGCATGCAGAATACTTTCTTCCACTTTGAATGCTATTCAGTTGGGAAAGACTACTAGTTGGGCACCAATTTGAGGTTTCTATATTTGATGACATAAGCAGTAGATAGTATAGAGCAACCTCACCATTTAGGCCTCAGGGCACTATGTGGAAAAAGTGGTGGACATGTTGTAAGAGACAGAGATAGTGGGTATCTTCATGGAAGCATTGTCATCTAGAAATGGAAAAAACTGACAATGAAATGAACTTACAATGACTTCAGAAGCATGCACACACTCTGCAGATACAAGCCATAAAATATTCCTGTACTAATAATTTGACATGGTCTCAAATCTCATAAATAAGAATAAATTATTTCTAATTTATGTTTGTTGCAAAAAAGAAAATCAGTTTTTTTACAATAGATTATCAATGATTATTTCAACCATATTCCAGAAAAGAGTTATGCATTCTGTTGCATTGGCCAACACAAGACATATTTTATTTTTTGATTATTGAGCATAGAGCTTTTTATTTTGCTTTAAGAGGCATTATTTTCTTATTCTCCGTTATTTGTTTTTATTTCTATTTATGCTGTTTTAAGAGAGTTAAGCAAAATATGGAATTGGATGAATAAAAAGGAGAAGAGGATGGGGAGGCACTTACAGAGGTAATGATGATCAAAAAAACTATTATTTGGAAAAAGACAATAAAAAGTAAAATAAGAAATACATTTATCATATATCAAATTGTGTATTATGATTCTTGGTAGCTCACTGAATTGAGAATTGCCATTGGAGATCCATCAGGAGGGGCAGCTGAAACATCCAGGGCTGGGTGGCTTGTGACTGCCATGAATGTTTGGAGTCATCAGGAGTGGGATCATATTGTGTTCCTGTTCATGTGCTAGCACCTTGGAGCCCATTCCCTACAGAGGAACACCCACCGTATAATTGACTTTGGGATAAGTGAGTCAGGTGTGCCTGGAGTGGACATGTCAAACTTGGCTGGCCCACCTTGGGACCTCTCACTATTTTGGGGAAAAGGATGGATGTATGGGGAGGGGCAAGGGTTAGGACTGTATGGGAAGGGTTGGAAGGGGGAGGGCAGGAGGAGCAGAATGATACATTACTGGAAATGATAATGTTTAATGAAAATAAAAATATATGTATGAATTAAAAAGAAATAGAGGAAAACACAAACAAGAAATTGGAAGAGATAGCAAATCTATAAAAGAAACTAAAGAAAAACAAGAAAAAGAAAGCAAACAGTTAAAAGGAACCTTCCAGGAATTAAAAAATTAAAAAGCGATGAGAAAGGCACAAACAGAGCCAAAGCTGAAAATAGAAAACCTAAAGAAACAAACTAGAACGACAAATGCAGCATAACCAACATAATGCAAGAGATGGAAGAGAGAATCTCTAGAGTGGAAGATTCAATAGTGGAAATAGATACATATCAGGTAAATAAATTACTAAAATCAAAGAAGTCATAACACAAAATATCTAGGAAATCTCAAATACTATGAAAAGACCAAACCTGAGAATAATCAAAATCAAAGAAGGAGAACACCGACTCAAAGGCACAGAAAATATATTCAACAAAATCATAGAAAAAACTTTCCCAACCTAAAGAAGGAAATGCCTATAAAGATACAAGAAGCTTACAGAATACCACATATAATAGACCTCAGAAAAAAAAATCTGCTAGCCACATAGTAATCAAGCCACTATACCTACAGAACAAAGAAAACATACTAAGAGCTATGAAGGAAAAAGGTAAAGTTACCTAAAATGGTAGACCCATCAAAATAACAACAGACTATTCAATGAAAATGATGAAAGCAAGAAGGTCCTGGTCAGATGTTATACAGACATAAAAGACCATGGCTGCCAACCTAGACTACTATACCCAGCAAAACTATCAATCACCATAGATGAAGTACACAAGATATTTCAGGACAAAACCAGATTTAAACAATTTCTGCCCATAAATATGGCCCTATAGAGGGCACTAGAGGGAAATCTCCAACCTAAGGAAACCATATATATCATTGAAACCACAATCTACAATCCCACTGAAGAAAAACCTAAAGTAGAGAAATACACACAAGCTGCCACCAAAATAACAGGGAATAGCAATCATTGGTCATTGATATCCCTTAATATCAATGGACTCAATTCACCTATATAAAAAAGAAAAAAACCTTAACACAATAGATACAAAAACAGAAGCCACCCTGCTGCTGCATACAAAAAACACACCACAATGTCAAAGACAAACACAGGCTCAAGTAAAGGGCTGGGGAAAGACTTTAAATTCAAATAGTCCTAAGAAATAAACTGGTGTAGCCATCCTAATATCTAACAAAATGGACTAAAAACTAAAATCAATCAAAAGAGATTAGGATGGACATTATGTATTCATTTCAGAAAAAAATCCACCAAGATGAAGTCTCAATCCTAAATATTTATGTCCAAAACACAAGGGCACCTACATATATAAAAGAAGCACTACTAAAGCTTAAACCTCACATCAACATTCATAAAACTTTGAATGTCATCCAATATATAAACAAACTGAAAAAAAACACATGATAATTTTATTAGATGCTGAAAAAGCCTTTGACAAAATCCAACATTCGTTCATGATAAAGGTCATGGAGAGATCAGGAATACAGAGAAAATACATAAATATAATACAGTACACAGCAAGCTGACAGAGCCAATATCAAACTAAATGGAGAAAAACTCAAAGAAATTCCACTAAAATCAAGAACAAAACAGGGCTAATCTCTCTCCCCCTTATCCATTCAATATAGTTCTCAACGATTTAGCTAGGGCATAAGAGAACAAAAGGAAATTAAGGAAATACAAATTGGAAAGGAAGAAGTCAAACTATCTCTATTTGCAGAGGATATGATTGTATACATAAATGACCCCAAAAATTGTACCTGGAAACTCCTACAGCTGTCAAACACCTTCAGCAAGGAAGCAGGGTACAAGATACTTCAAAAAAATCAATGGCTCTCCTATATGCTAAGGATAAAAGGGCTAAAAGAGAAATAAGGAAAACATCACCTAATACAATAGCTGTAAACAGCATTAAATATCTTGGTGTAACACTAACCAAAGAAATAGTAGACCTATTTGACAAAAACTTTAAGTCACTGAAGAAAGAAATTGAAGAGGATATCAAAAAAATGGGAAAATCTCCCATGTTCCTGGATAAATAGGATCAACATAGTAAAAATGGCATTTTTAACAAAAGCAATCTACAGATTCAAGCAATCCCCATCAAAATCCCAACACAATTTTTTACAGACCTTGGAAGAACAATACTCAACTTCATACAGAAAAACAGGAAACCCAGGATTACCAAAACAATCTTGCTCAATAAAAGAACTTTAGGAGGAATAACCATCCCTGTCTTGAAGCTATACTAGAGAGCTACAGTAATAAAAACAGCCTGATACTGACATAAAAACAGACTTGTAGAAAAATGCAATCATGTCAAAGACCCCAACATTAACCCACACATCTATGAACACCTGATTTTTGACAAAGTGGCCAAAATATTCAATGAAAATGATAGTATCCTCAACAAATGGTGTTGACATAACTGGATGGTAGTAGGTAGAAGAATGCAAATAGATCCAAACCTATAACCCTGCACAAAACTCAAATTCAAGTGGATCAAAGACCTCAACATAAACCCAACTACACTGAACTTGATAGAAAGGAAAGTGGAAAATACCCTCCAATGCATTGGCACAGGTAATCATTTCCTAAATATAACAAGTAAAAACAACAATCAATAAGTGGGACCTCTTGAAATTAAAAAACTTCTGTATGGCAAAGGACACAGTCAATAAGACAAAATGACAACCTACAGAATGGGAAAAGATCTTCACCAACCCTACATCTGACAGAGGACTGATCTCTAAAATATATAGAGAACACAAGAAACAGCCCAAAAACTAAATAATCCAATTAAGAAATGGGGTTCAAAGCAAAAATAGGAACTCTAAACAGAAGAATTACTTATGGCTGAAAGGCACTTAAAAATTGTTCAACGTTTTTAGCCATCAGAGAAATGCAAATCAAAACAACTTTGAGATACCACTTTACACAAGTCAGAATGGCTAATATCAAAAACACAGATGACAGCCTATGCTGGAGAGGATGTGGAGCAAGGGGAACACTCCTCCATTCTTGGTGGAAGTTTGTACAGCCACTCTTTAATGCAGTATGGTGGTTCCTCAGAAAATTGGGAATCAATCTCCCCATGATCCACCAATACCACTATTGGGCATATACCCAAAGTATGTGCATTCATACCCCAAAGGCATTAGCTGAACTATGTTCATAGGCATGGGATGTACTCACTCATAAGTGGATTTTGACAAAAAGCAAAGAATACACAAACTGCTAACCACAACCCCTGAACACTTTGAGATCAGAAGGAACTTGAGAGAGACACCCAGAGATTCCCTAAAAAGAGAAAATAGAGATTATCACCTTAGAAAATTAAGGTCACAACAGGTTGCGACCAAAAGAGTTGGTATCAAATCTTGAAAGAAGGAGATGGTTGAATGAGAGAAGCAAAGATGGAGATAGAAAGATATGGATATCTTGATTGAGGAAGCCAGTGTGGGCTTGGGAAGAGACTGGGTGCTTGGGGAACATCCAAGAACTCGCAGGATATTCCCAGCTAAGTCTGCAAACAATATTGGAGAACAGGACTTTTTCTATAATCAAATGAGTAACCACCCTAAGTGTCTTCACAGAACCTACATCCAAAAAAGAATAGAGATGGAGGCAGAGATCCATGGCTGAGCATGGGGCAGAGCTCCTTGTCTGGCTGAGATCAGGGAAAGAAAGTCTGTATGAGCAAGGGATTATGGGTAAGACTCCCACAGTGATGACTGGATGAAGCTCTGGGGGACTCACTGAATCAAGAATGGCCACTGGAGCTCTATCGGGAAAAGGAGCTAGGCCCTCCAAGGTTAGGCAACTTTCAACTGGCTTGAGAAGTATGAGGAGCCTTGAGGGGTGGGATCAGACTATGTTCTTGTGCATAGGCTGGCACCTTAGAGCCCATTCCCTGAAGAGAAACATCTAACCCAGCCTTGACCTTGGGATAAGTAAATTGGACTTGCCTGGAGTGGATATGCCATGCTGAGCTCACCCACCTTGAGACTGCTTGCTCTTTTGTGGGAGGGTATTAGTGGGGGATGACTGAGATATATTGAAAGGAGGAAAAGGAGGGGGAGCAGGGAAATACAAACATAAAAATAACATTTTTAATAAAAATAATAGTAAGTGAAATCATGATTGCAGGTCTTTAGTTGGAGAAAGAATGCCATAAATCGAAATATAAAATCATCTTCTAGAATCTAAAATAGAAAAAAAGGTTATATACAATAGAAATAATGATAAGGTAATGTTCAGGAGAGGCAAAAGATAAATAACATAAACTCCAACTAACAAACAGCAAACAGAGTATATCTTAAATGTCTAGAATATTGGTAAGTGGCAATACACAGAGATTACTTCAAAGTTGCTTATCTTGGATAATATAAATCTAATACCCAAATGTTCTTAGCTAAGATATGAGATGGTAGTACCCTTAACTATCTAGTCTTTAACCCAATCAAAACCTGAGAAGGAAAATATATTACCTGAATAAGCTGAAAGCATGAGTAAGTAACTTCCAAAATTTAGGAGAGGATAGAGACAACCACACATAGTATTTCTGCAATATCGGAGCATCCACCTTTTTTGACTCCAAGCTAAGATATCTGACATATATCTTCAGAATCAGAGTGTTTGAAGAAACCATCTTATCTTTTCTTGGAAGGTTTAAGCAGTCTCATCCAGATTGAACAGCATGCTTACTGTAAACAGTCAAGGCAAGGGCAGTTCTTTGCTCAATAGGCCATTATCTGCAAAGGAAGACAAACTCCTTGTAGGATGTCTTTGATGTCCAACATATCTTGGAAAATGAATGGTCCTGCTAGGAGTTATTGCATCTCTCATGGCCAATCTCTGAATAACAAAATATTAAATGCCATATTCTCTAGGTCTACGAAGTGGTTGAAGACTCCTGAGTATCTGACATATTCTGCTTTATATCTGAACTTAAACACCATGACTAGCAAATGGCAAACCTAAGTAACTGTTATCTGTAGTTCTTATCATCCTAAAGACTGAAGCTTACATTGCAAAAATAGACAATCTATAAATCAATGTACAATTTCTGAATGATTGTTTCAAGTGTAACAACTTATAAATATTAAATAAAGGTAAATGTGTAATGCAGAATGACAACAGTATCCTAAATATATATTATTATATAAAATATCTCAACAGAGGTATGCAAAGTATCTTAAACAAAAATAGAATATATATATATAAATGTATACTATGACTAGCATAATTAAACATAGGTAGAAATTGCATAGTAGAAATGACAACATGCTTAATGTGCATTAATGTAAAAGTACATTAAAGAGAGGTAGAAGCACATGCAAAATATGAAATTACAGTTTCAATTTCATATCAATATAAAAATTATGATAGACATAAAATAATTTTAGATTTTAATTTGTATCAATATGCAAATTAACTCAATAAGACATATAAAATAATTTCAGATCTGTAGTTATAGCAGTGCAAATTGTCTATAGTTCATATTTGTCTAATAATTGTTTACAGGTAGATAAAATAATCTACTTATATCTGTCCTATCTACTCCCCTTTCTTTTTGTAAAGGGATTTCCTAGTCTTTATTATTGTTCCACCCTCACCCAAATATAACCACCCCAGCAGAATAATAATTATCCATAACTCATATGACAAAACTTAACAGGAGAGGGGCATAGTTCTTCATAGGGTTGCTTTATGCTGAATTGTGAGTGACAGAATCTCTGTGGGGTCCTGTAAAATCTAAGACCATGATGATTAGGGCCCAACATAATGACTATAAGCATCTACAACTGGTTTTAGAGTACTGGTAAGGCCATTTGCAATTTTTGTTAGAGATGTGATATGATGGATAGTCATTGAAAGCTATATTGCAACTGCCCTGGATAGACTATTATTCAAAAGAAGTCATTGGATGGAGTACACCAGCCTTTTTTATCACAGCCTAGGTAGAATTGTTGTGTGGGGCCCCATCTTCTTCCTGGACACTTTGGAGAGTGCTGGTAGGAAAATTTGTTATTTACAGTGGAAAACTTAAATATTGTTAATATCAAATAGAAACTTTACATTTTCAGGAGAAAATTTATGCAAAGAATATTTTAATAATTCAAGAAAGAATAAATACAGAAATGGGATTAGAAATAAAAGTACAATAATATTAGTCCCTATTTATCTTGGCTGTCTTCTGTCCCACACCAAGTGGCTTTTCTGATATAAGATAGAATCTCTTAAATTTTCCTTTACCAACATGCTTGGATTTAGAGGAGAAAGCTGCTTACTCCATCTCTAAAACCAGCTTGATTTATAATTAAATCAGAGCCACATTTTTAAGAGATATAAAAAGGTATAGATATTAAGCAGTGAGAATTGAGAATTTATCCTGTATTTCATATTGGTACCTAATGTTCCCTGCCTTGTAATTCATATATAATTGACCTCCTTTCAACCTTAGGTATCTAGGCATCCAGCATCTTTATACTTTCTTGAGGATGATTATGTTTATCTTTTGTAAAGATAAAAATGAAGCCCTGTCCCAGCCTTGTTAAGTTACTTTTCCTTACCATGTATTCAATTGTCATACCAGTGAATGAGCTATACTTCTCCCCTTCAGAAGAGTCCCCTTTTTGAATTGGATCCTTATTAATTTTGTTCATATTCAGATTGTTTTCTTCTCCTGTGGAAACAAAACCAAATCCTCTTCCTAACTGAAGCACATATCTCAGCTTTCATTCTGAGGTCAGCACATCCTTGAAGTAGACAGGTTGGTTTATCTCAAAAGTGTTTTTGTTATCCAAAGTCTGTCCACAGCCATTGTTGTTTTATCATCAGCATTAATAAAATTCAAGTTTAGTAAGGCATTATTTAAAATCTCCATGGTTTATTTCTCCTTTTGTTTATGAAGCATCCCTTTTAAGGTGTGATGAGATGCTTCCACAACTGCCTGTCCTGTAGGATTATGTGGTATGCCTGTAATATACTTTATGTTATAATATCCAAAATCTGTTTCAGCCTTTGGGAAACATATGCTGGAGCATTGTTGATTTTAATTTTTACCAGTATTCCCATAATGACCATGACTTTTATAAGATGTGTAATTACAGCATCAGCCCTTTCAGAACTCATGGCAGTTGCCTATTGTCCAGAATAAATGTCAATGGTATGATGTACATATTTCATCTTTCAAAATTCTGTAAAATGAAACATATCTATCTGCCAAATCTCATTTCTTTGCCTACCTTTAGGATCACTTCCTGTAGATAATGGCGGTTAGTTATAGAAGGAAAAAGTAGAACATTTCTTTGCAATTTTCTTGACTTGATGCCAAGTAATGTAAAAACTCTTTTTTAATTCTTTGCTATTAAAAATGTTTTATTTTATGAAATTCTGAAGCCTCCAGCATGTTTCCTACTAATAACTGATCAATTTCATCATTACCTTTTGCTAGAGGGCCTGGCAGAGCCATGTGGGATTTTATATGTGTTATATAGAGAGAATTGATTCTATTTCTAATTCTCTATTATTAGAAATAAACTTAACAGTTTCAATATGTAAAACAGCTCTTTCTGCATGTTGAAAGTCAGTTACCATATTAAGAGGTTCTCTAAAGTCCATTAATACCATAATAATAGCATATAATTATGACTTCTGGGCAGAATTAAAAGAGCTTTGAGCCATTTTAGTTAAATTTTCTGATTTGCAACCTGCTTTTCCTGATTTGTTTGCACCAGTATAAGATGTTGGAGCTCCAGAAATTGGGTTATCCCATACAACATGAGGAAGAATCCAGTCAGTTAGTTTCTTCTATAAATTGAATTGTCTTGCTTTGGGGATGTCAGTTATTAATCTCTCCCAAAACAATTATTGCAGGCTCTTTGCCAAGGTTCACTGTCCACCCTTAATCAATTTCTTCATTAGTTAAAGGTATGACAATTTCTGCTGAGTCCTTTCCTGTCAACTGATGAAATCTCAATTTTCTTTTAAAAATCAAATCAGAAATCTCTTCCACATATATTTTTAATTTTTACTCACCCTATATGGCACAAATATATATTATAATATGATATTTTCCCCTTATATTATAGCTCCTATAGGAGAATGCTTAGAGGGTAAAATAACCAGAATGCAATCAAGGTCTGGATCCAGACAAATCGTGTGTGTGGTAGGATTCAGGTGTCAGCTGATAAGATCCAAAGACACCTATCCAGGGTTCCAGGCTCCGGAATGGGGAGTGGACAACCCTATTCATAAGGGGCTGCTGGGATCTTGGAAAGCCCTGTTTTTTGGTTCCAGACTGCTAGAGAGACCAGTTCAGTATCTGCATGGATAATCCAGTCTATCAGGCAGCTACATAAGCTGTTACCTGTATCATGAGTATTGGCTTATATTTTAATAAATATTAATCTTGGATTGGTGCATTTTAAGAGAATTTCTACCATCATCTGGCGACCCAATGTGGGGCCTCTGCCCATGGGTGTAGGGGGTCCATTTGTGTTTTAAACACTGTTAGAAAGCAGAGGGCAGGCAGAGTATTCAGCTTTGGGAACCTATACCCCGGTGTGTGGGCCAAAAGCTCCCTCCGTCACTTGCCTGTTGTTTTTTCATACTGGGCTCCACCCCTCATTCTCCAGCCAGCCAACAGAGCAATGGGTGGTCCCCTGCCAGTGCCAGCTGAGCCTCAGGTCACTCCTCTTAGCTGCTTTCTCTCAGCACTGAGCGGAGGCTCATAGTCATTGCCTCTTAGCCTCCATAACTTCTGTACTTTGAGCCACAACTGAGGGACCTCAGCACACGGCACAAACAGGAGCAAGGTCTCACCCCACCTCCATGCAAGCCAGCAAGTGACTTCTGTGCAAGTGCTGTCACTACCTGCAACTGAGCCGTGACCCAGGCAAGTGTAAATTCCTTTGCGCACGTGCAAAAAAAAAAAACAAAAAAAAAAAATGCGTCAGCTCCAGGCACCACCTAAAACCTTCTGATTGCCATCCTGTCTTAATTTGTGAGATTTTGCTTTTTTCTAAGGATTGTATTCTGCCTGCTGAGGCCCCTTAAGACCACATAGGGTCTGTAGGTAGCCTCCTGCTGCTGAGAGTCCCTGCATCTGCTATATTGCTGGTAAACAGAACATTGAATGTTACTGCGACTCCTGCTGACCAAACGTCGTCATTGCACCTGAATTGAGGTAATGGCTGATAATTATTTCATTAATGACTTCAGGTCATATTTTTCCATGGTGATTGAGCAATTCTCAAATGAATATCTTGAAGGCTTTAATACCCCAGTCCTACTATTTTTCAGCTTGTTTCTCTATTTTGTGTTTCAAAATATGAGAATAATGAAAGAGGTAAAATCTTGAACAATTGATGTCCAGAATGTGCGATGTGGAAATTTCAAACACTAAAATGGCAGATAAAAATAATTCTCTGGAAATTGGTTACAACAAGCTTTCATATAAGGCTTACTCTTTGGATATGGATAACACTGTACAAGAAAAATATAGGCTCTATGTAAATTAAAGCAAGAAACTTGTTGACATTAATGATGAGGACAAGAAAATCATTATGTTAAAGATGTGGACTGAAAAATTGCTGGTTCTGCGAGGTCCTTGGAAGGACTGCTTCATCAGGAAAATCAAGTTCTAGAAAAATCAGTAGTATCAAAACTCCAGGAATGGAAGCCAGTAGTATCCGAAATCCAGGAATGGGAACCGGTAGTATCCAAGCTTCAGGAATGGAAGGACCATATTGCAGTACTGGAAAAGGGTAGTTATGTATCTTATGCTCAGAACAGTTCAGGTCAACCCCCAATGGGATATTATGGTACTGGAAACACTCTACCTAAGGTAGTAAACATGACAGGGCTACCCCCATCTCCACCACTATTGTTCCCAGCTACTGTTCAGACAAAGAAAGCATTTGGGGGGTCCTCAGAATTTGTAGAGTATAGCTATGAGCCAATACATATGAGAGATATCAAGGATTTTAAGGAGGCGATATTGTTATATGGTATACACTCTACTTGTGTAAAACACCTTCTAAATGCATGATCAACAAAACATCAAATCTTATCATGTCAGTGGATGCAGCTAATGGCTGCCATCTTGGACCAAAGTCAAAATTTATGGAGGAAAAACTGGTTTAGGGAGGAGGCTAGAGCCTTAAAACAACAAGGAAAAAACAGGGGTTCCTTTGCTTCTCAGGATCAAATCCCTGGTGAAGGCATTTTTGCTGATGTGAATGCTCAAACTACTTATGATGAGCATACTTTATTGCTATGCTGTACTGCTGCACTGAATGCTTGGGAAAAGATCTGAAACCCTGGTCAGAAAATTGAGCCTTATACTAAGATCAAACAAGGCTTAAAAGAGCCTTATACTGACTTTCTACAGAGGCTTACCACAGTTGTACATAGAGCAGGATCAGATCCAGAAGTTAGGAAGCAGTTAATACTTTCTCTGGCCTTTGATCTTACTAATCTGGAATGTAAAAGAATGCTTATGCCTTTAAAGATCAGATCTGCACCAATAGAAGAATGGATTCAGTATGCAATCAATGCTGAATCTCTCCATTGCGATGAAGAGAATTGGGTAGGTCAAGCCATTGCTAATGTTAGGATGAGGAAGCAAGGCATCACTTGTTTCAACTGTGGTAAACCGGGCCATATAAGATGGAATTGTACACAAGGTACTCTTGGAAATAATACCCGTTTTAGGTTTGATTCAAACAGAAGGCCATTGCCTTCTGGGTTATGCAGAAGGTGTGGCAAAGGATGACATTTGACCAACAAATGTAGATCTACCAGGGACAAAGAAGGCAACCCTTTACCATTGGGAAACGCCTTTCAGGGCTCCCCCCAGGAAACACCCAAAAATCAGACTCCAAAGTCAAGGAAGGTAAGATCATATCCAGTCACAGTGGAAGACCAGCATCCTCAGGAAAAGTAGGACATTCAGTGCCTGATCTAGAAGATCATACAGCATTGGATAATAGAATAAATTCAAGAGAGAAATTGGAAGTTCCTAGAAGAATCACAAAATGAATATTTTGGCAGACTTCAATAAATGAACAAAGACCAAAATTTAAAATATGCATAGATAATATTTATATCCAGGGCTTAATCGGCACAGGGGCTGATGTTTTGATAATAACCCCACAATCATGGCATCCAAGGTGGCCTTTACAGGCAGTGGATATTCAATTTCTGGGTATTGGAACAATATCTCAGGTGAAACAGAGTGTAAGATGGCTCGAATACAGAGGAAAGAAGGTCAGAAAGGATGGTTGAAGCCATATATGGCTGACATAGTGGTGAATCTGTGGGGTTGTGACCTTCTACAACAATGGAATACCCAGATTAAAATCCCTCCAGGTTCTGATATCAACTGGAGACTCAATTATGTCTCCAAAAGTGATGCTTTAAGGTGCTATGAAGAAAATTCACCAGCCATTCAGGTCATATAAAAGAATTGTCCAATAACAGCAGAACCTAAAAGGACACTCACAGTGCTGCCTTTGAGATGGCTTACAGAAAAGCCTATTTGGGTTCAGCAATGGCTTTTGACAAAAGAAAAACTTCAGGCTTTGGAACAGTTAGTAAAAGAGCAGTTACAGGCTCAGCATATCGAAGAATCAACCAGTCCATGGAATTCTCCTGCTTTTGTTGTCAAGAAATATCTAAAGATCAAGCTAATAAGCAGTACCTGACTACACCCTATGCACAGGCACCCATATAAAAATTTGGATGTTTGAGTTCCTGTTCAGCCTTCTTTCAGTGATGAACTATAATGTGGAAGCATAAAAGCAAATAAACCCTTTCCTTCCTACGTTGCTTTGGTCATGAGGTTTTGATCATAGTAAAAATAACACTAAGAATCTGTAAAACTAGTTAAACAAAAAAAGGTATAAATTCAGGAAACGGTGAGAAAATAATACAGAGCCTTGTACACAAAATAACTTTGAAATTTTGAGGTACATTTCAGAGGCAAGGAGGTGCTTCCATGTCAAATGGTGGTTTTGTATTTGGAAAAATAAATGAGTAGATATTGAGAAGAATTTAAATTGAGAAACTGGACAATCACCTTTAATGTCTTTAATGCCTTTAATACCTTAAATATCTGTGCAAATAATAACTTGACTGGAACTAGAATCAACTAAGAAGAAGCACTGAACAAACCCATAATGAATTTTCTTTAAAATTTATTGGGAAAATATATGCTAATAGTGGTGACACCTCTTTCTGGCTGCTAGATAGAAGTACAGTGAGTTTTCACATTCTCCCCATCATCATGGCATTTTCTTCTAAACTTGCTGTGTCGTGATTTTGAGTTCAACTACCTTGTTGATGCTCTTGTAATTTTTTCCTGACATCAGAGCCCAGATTCTTTGGCCTACAAGTATGAATAAAAAAAATGGTTGTTACCTATTAATCCTACAGGCCTCCAGCACCACACTAAAACTTCCAAGGCCCCCAAAATTATCATTTTACATCCACAAGGTTTACAGTTATTGCAGTGTAAAGACAGTCTTTGCTGGACTGTTTAGCCTTCCTGTGTAAAATAATTTAGTAAGTTCCCCTTTAACATATTTTGTTTCTCTATAGATTTCTAATAAAGTTCTCTATAATGCTCTGTTCTCCCAAACTTTATTTCTAACAAAAATACATTAGTTTTATTTCTCTTTCTATTACAAAGGCCCTAGAGACATTTGGCATGAATGGCATGTAGCTTTAATACTTTCTGTGTAAGCAATACTACCAGAAAGTCTCACAGATATGAGGCGGGTTGTACAGAGTCAGTCATATGGCTTATTGTAGTAGTGGCGTTTCTAGGTCCCAGGAGGCCAGAGGTCTGAGACCCACAGACCTGCCACTGCTGCTCAGGCCCCCAGAAATATCTCAGATGCTTATATTAACTTTATGCTGTTTGGCCTATGGCTCAGGCACATTGCTAGCTAGCTCTTACATCTTAAATCAACCCATTTATATTAATCTGTCTGCCACATGGCCCGTGGCTCACCTGTGTTCCTTACATGTTGCTCCTTTGGGCTTCAGCTTGGTCTGCCCAACTCTGCCCTTCCTTTCCTACCTATTCTGATTCCTCCTCCTATTTCTTCTGTGGTGCCTGTCATGGCCCAAAACAGCTCCTTTATTTAAAGATTGAGATTCACAGGATCCAGAAAGGCATTCCCACACCAGCTTATACCTCAGTTAGGTGAAATAAATGATATGAAACTCTTTCAAGTACTATGTGTTTGCATCTAACAAAAAGAATATTGGTAAGGTATAACATACAAACATGTGGATTTGGTTTGGAGGAATGGAGTGTGGTGAAGGTCCCATGTACATTAGGCTGGTGTGAGAAGACATCAAATTGTAATCAACTGACCTTTCTGATCAGACCTCTGATCAAACCTTCTGATTTTACCTCAGGAGAAAATGACTTTCAAAAATAAACCACAATATGAGGAAATGACAAAGAATGTAAGATACTCCCACCCTCTGCCTCAGGGGAAAAAAAGCATTTGCTTTTCCATCTTCCTCCCATTTTAATTTTTCCACTTTGTTATTTTATGCCTCCTGAACTGACAAACTCCTTTCTTTTTTGTTTTGTGGTTTTTAATTTATTTCAGTAGTATCCTTAAAATAAGTAATTTCCCATACTTATACATTTATCATATTTCAAACTCCAAGTATCTGCATACCTTTCTTTTTATCTCAACTGGTAGTATAAATTAGTTTTTGCTTTCATAGATAAACAAAGGCTCCTATTGATGATATTCTGTGGTTACTGCCATCTGGTTTTTCCCTACTAACCTGTGAGATGAGATGACTTACGCCCAAAATCAGGCTGCCAATGACAAAGTACAATAAGAAATTACAAGATTTAGTTACCACAGCAGATGTTCAAATTGGATCACAGAATCACAAAGGCTCTAAGAAAAAAGTCATCAAATAAATATATTTTGCCCAAAAATCTGTGACTCCAAATGTTTTAAAGTTATTGAAATGTCAGATGGTTTTTCAAAGCCTGAACTTTAAGGCATTAGTTTCATTAGGAAAGTAAAGCAAAATAAGAGACAAAATACATAATTAGGAAAAGTAAAAACAGCTGTAGAAATATCAGTAAAAACAAAAACAGACTCAACAAACCATGACAAAATTTTTAGAAAAGAATGTCTAAACTAACATACAAATTAATATAAAATATACTAGATAAAAGAAATCAGACAGTAGGTAAATTTAAGGAATTTTTTTTTTATACTTTAACCAAAAAGACAAGCAAAGCATCACGACAATGGATTTAAGAACTCTAAAAAGTGACCATAAGAACAAACATTGAAATACTTGGTTTAAAGACAGTAGCTGAACCATATATTTAAAGAGTAGGTAAAATATCCGAGGGAATTATAATTGAAGATTCCTCAAATTCTGTAAATGTATAGAAGAGGTGTTCAAAATCCCAAGTAAATATAAAAAGCATAAAGAAGCTTTGTAGGCTCTATCAGCTTATCAACTGAGTGAATGGAATGTAGAGGTAATTTTGAAAGTTGAAATGACAAACTATA